>CM056587.1:51926769-53126769 GCA_029721435.1 Gymnothorax reevesii | reverse complement strand
CCGGCACTTGCTCAAACAGTGCAGTGCCCGTTTAATTGCTAATGGAGTGCTTGCAGCTTTTCAATTTCTCAAAAACCACCCAGCCAAAAGACTTTCACACTGCACTTCCTTTGAATCTCAGCAATATACAGACCAAGCATGAGGTCGATCAGATGAATGGCTATTAAAGAGGTCGCAAAGATAATCTCGCGGTCAACCATACATCTGTCGCAGAAATCATTGTTATGAGCTGTCAACTTTCATCAATAGGTTGACGTCTATGCTTTTAACACTGATACCTGACCCTTGATGGAGATGTTCATTCTAATGAAAAAAACAACACTATCTAGTGGTCTTATGCATGGAGGAAGCCATTTCTGGGGCAAGCAGTTAATCTATGGACAGTGATCAGTTAAAAATTAGAATGTTTAATGGCTTGTTGAACTTCTGTGTTCCACAGACTTCAAGATTGGAAGATGTCTCTTTTTTCTCCTTTTCTTTGGTGAAACAAGTGTACCATGTTCTTTTTATGGCATGGTACAATGGATAATGGATAGCATGCTGAAAAAGTAGATATTAAGGACAACTAATAAGAGATGCATATACCTGCTTATTCGGACTTAGCCTATTTTTTTCCTGTATCTATGTAGTATTTTTCATTGATCCCTCAAGGGTGTGCTCCCTTCATATTTGTCTCCTGTTGTCAAGCTGAATGTAACTGATTGACTGATAGACTTAAAGATGCAGCTCTATGGGCAGGTTTTAGTTGGGGCTAATGGGTTGTGAATTGCCAATCCTACACAAAAACCTATTCCTTGTTGCTTCCTCTATACCTTCAACAGGTCCAAGGAACAGGGACTTACATTGAAAATATTTTTGCAAAATGATACTGACTGTTTAGAGCAAACTTAAAGCCCATGGTGCAAGTTGAATACCCCTACGAATGAACGTGTAGATAAACAGTGTAGGAACTCTGATTCTAAATATTTCGAATAAGACCCCTGGCATATGCCTGTTTTAATCAGAATATTGGCTCATCAATACACCTTAATTGGAAAATGCCCCCAAACAGAATATTCAACTACGTCTGCGCCTGTTAATTTCGCAAGGAGTTAGCCTTCCTGCCTTACTTATGAGTTAGCCTTACTTATGTTTTCTAGCTAGTTGCTTAACTAAGCTAACGGGTTAGGTAGTTACGAGAGTGTAATATTAGGTTCAACGTTTGCTAGCTAATATTTGGGGAAGTGTCAGGTGGTCACTCTCCACAATCAATAGTCAGTAGTGATTAGTGTCATGTAGAAGAGCTGTTAGCTGCACAAAGTTTATCCTTGCAAGAAATTCAAGAGTACAAATTGGCTAATGAGTTAGATGGCAAGCTGGCAAAGTTAGCTGGCTAATGACCAAACCTGACTGTAACTTAAAGTAAGTAAGCAGGCTAGCCAGTCTAGTAATGTGAACCACAAGGCACGCAGCGAAAGCGGGATGTTTTCAACCCAGTTGAGAAGCAGTTTTTTCTGAGGCTGAATTTCCTATTGTGCATGCGGATACGGAAGCTCTTAAGAACAGCAAATTACAGTTAGCTCACGACTGGCGTAAAAATAGCTACTGTCAAAAACAAAACAATACCAGCGGCCCTAATCCAGCCAGTTTTATTTATTTTGTGGTCATGGATGAAATTCTGGGACAGAGACTGCTGGCGATGGCAATGGCCAAGAGAGTGGAGTCGATGCCAGCTTTGAAGCTCTAACTGAAGGCAACCAAAGCCATGATGATTACTTTTGAGCGTTATATTTGCTGAAAGGTCCAATCTCGAAATTGGGTTATGTGGTGGATATGCTAATTAACATGTAAAAGGAATATTCCCATCACTCAGCGCAAGTAAACAGCTTATTCGGAATCAGGGGCAGATCTACAAGGGGGCAGAGGGGGACAACTGCCACCCCACTGTTGAGCCTTGCCCCCCTAACCCCCTAACTGTAATGTTTTTAAAATTATACTTGTGAAACAAATCTCCACCATGTCTAAAAGCCCCTCAAAGCATCAAAATAAAAGAAGAATTCACCAAAATAAATAAATGAATAAATGTAAAATATTCGGCTCCTCAAATACTTAGCTACGGTCCTGCATCAAACGCGCAGAGTCTGCGTGACGAGCCTCCCGCTCCACGCTGGCGTGTGTCTGTTGGCATGGACACATGTTGGAGTCTGCGTGCAGCGCAGCAGAGTGGAGCCACTTAGCCACCCAACTTTCTCCAGGTGACGTCAGTTTCCCCCGGTGAATTAAGTTAAGTTAAATTTGTAATGGAGGGAATGTACACTAAAGGCAATGGTTTAATGCGTATATTAATTGCTGGTCAAAAGTGACACACTCCCGTGTGATTAGTTGGAGCATTTTTCTCTTCGGTTAGTTTTGATGATAGTAAAACGAGAACAGTTTAAAACAGACATGTTTGAATTCAGCGGGTCGCTGTTAAGTTTCAGTGTTGTGTGATCAATATCACAGCAATGAGGCTGCATAATAAAACCAGGTTCTTACTGTCAAGGCAGTGGCTACGGGCACGGACCCGTATCTCAAGCCTGTATGCTAAAGGTATGGAAGCGGTATTATTAGCCACTCATTCTATCAAAGGTAAAAGTATGGATGGGTCCGTTCCCACTACCGTTAGCCCTTGTTGCAAACATTCCGATGGTATGTCCTAATGAATTTAGCATGTGTCAGCCGAACCAGGCAAAATTTCTTAAATTCCATTGAAAGGTGGCATATGATTGTTATTATTTTACCATATATATGTTTGTATAGATTTAGAAGTTCTGTTTCTTGACGTAGCTCGCAAGTACTCGCGGCAGCAGCAATATCCGACTTGGCGGAAATTCCTCCACACGACTAGAGGTCTATGTAGCCTGACAATCATCAGACGATCGTCTTGGAAATCTAGCTGTTCTCAGTATTGAGAGACAGCGTGCAAAACAGCTAGATTTGAATATGTTTGTGAGACGCTTTGCTGCACAGCACAACAATCGTCTCTGAAGCTCTCTTAAAAGATATGGCCAATGTCAGTCCTGGACTGTGACTTAAGTACTTTTGCTGTATTTATTTCGAGGTAATTTTATTTCATTAGGCCTAAATATTCACTCTGCTACATCCTGGAAGGCATAATAATACAGTCCATCCAGATAAAGGAAACTGGTAATAAAATGAGAAGTATTCTGTTGAAACTTAGTTTCTATAAAATTAATTAGGACTATTAATTACACAATTGTGTACTTTTTCACATCATACCAAGAACAAAAAATTAGTCAGGCATCATTGTCAGAACTCATTGTTCTGTTGTCAGCTGCATGATTTGTGCACATCTGTCATGCAGCTAGTTGGGTTTACATTTAAAGCAGTACACGTTACATAACCTAAAGCACTAGTGGCCCCGACAATGAAAAGTTGAAACTGATCATCCAGGTTCATCCGTGTTTAGGCTTGTCATTGTTTTATGCAATCTGGCACAAAGTGGTTGCTGAAATACTCCAAAAGTGTCATTGTTGTTCAGTTGAGTGCGGCACAAACTCCATTTACTTGACATCATTAGATCGAAGACATAGTTATATAACACCAAATGCCATTTTTAATCAAAGAATGTTAAGTAATTGTCATAGAATTAGCCACTTTTTCTTTGTTTCCATTTTTTCGGACACACTGTACAATAAATACATTGAAGAATATTTTTCTGAAATTGTTCCCCAATTAGGGCACAGCGTTGCTGCCTCACAGCAAGAAGGTCGTGGGTTCGAATCCGGCCTGGGGCCTTTCTCTGTGGAGTTTGCATGTTCTCCCCGTGTTCGCGTGGGTTTACTCCGGTTTCCTCCCACAGTCCAAAGACATGCATATCAGGCTAATTGGAGACACTAAATTGCCCATAGGTATGAGTGTGAGAGTGAATGGTGTGTGTGAATGGTGTGTGCGCCCTGCGATGGATTGACAAGCTGCTCAGGGTGGGTCCCTGCCTTTGCCCGTTGTCAGCTGGGATAGGCTCTTGCTCGCCCCGCGACCCTAGTGAGGAATAAGCGGGTATAGAAAATGTATGGATGTTCCCCAGTTTTTAGACGCAGTTTTTTTTTTCATATTGGTGAACCTCGGCCTGTCTTTACTTACAACATCTGATATGTTTTCTATGCTCTATTGTGAATAAAATATGGGTTTGAGATTTGCAAATCATTTTATTATGTTTTACTGCACATTTTACACAATGTCCCAACTTCATTGGAATTAGGGATTTCCTAATACCGCACTGAAGATGTCCCATGCCACCCCTCCCAGACCTCTTGCCACCCTTTTTCCACCCCATGTAAAATTTTCTAGATCCGCCACTGTTCAGAATATCACCTTAACTCGAGTATGGACCTTAATCGGAATATGGTGTGCATGTAAATGCAGTCAGTGAAGAGGTGAATGTTGTCAATTCATATGATGGGCCACTGCCTTGTAATTATGAGCCACTAAAGCGAGAGAGGGGACAGGCAGAAGTAAGGGGAAGGGTCAATGGACAGAGAAGAGAGATAGAGCAGTGGTGTGAGGAGAATTGGTGGAGAATTGGGCAGGTGTCTTGGTGAGTGACCAAGAGCTAGCAAATGGTGGCTAACGTCTCCGTGTTTATCGCATTGCAGTATCTTTAATAAATGTTCTTATGCAATATTGCTGTCGAGTTTGTTGTTTTTCAAGCATGTAGATTGTCACCATTTAAGCCAGCAACGCTGCGTCTTAAAATGTTTACTTTGGATCTCATACTTTTAACGAATGCTGGAGGCTAAAGGCTAGGCTAGCTTACTGTGACGGTCGGCTAGTCCATATAAAACAGTGATGGTAACGCAGTTCCGCACAACGTAGTTTATCGTGAAATTTTGCTGAAACTGCTAGTGGATAATTAATTTGTGTTCTGGTTCAGACGGGAACATGCTGTTTATGTAGTCATTGGTTCAAGGATATTTTATTGTCACAAGCACAGAGATACTGGGTGTAAAGCATGCAGCAAAATTGCTTCTCTTTGCCTGGACAAAATGTACTCAAGTACGGAAATCTTTGTGTTGATTTGGAAATCGGTGGACCCGGTTGACCAGTCAAGTTGGAGTTCTTACATCCAAAACAAACACAAGAATTCACCACTGTCAAAACTCAAACTATCTCTCTTTAATTCAAGGATCACGACAAGCTCTCTCTTCTCTTACCACCACTCGGACTACGTAAACCCACAGTGAGAACCTGGGCAGAGGCGCCAATGTTTACCTGTCGTTATGTCATATGACGCGTTCCCCGGGAAAGGAGCCTCGTAGGTTTGGTACACCTTCTTCTCAATTTCTGCCCGTGGGTCTTGTAAAACATATTAATTTTTTTGTATTTCTTTTTAAATTGACATTTTCATACAAGATTATAAAATCAACTTGCAAGTTGCTCTTTAAGCTTTCAAAAAGAATATGTTAATTTAATCATTACTGTTTCAAATATAAAATACTTCAAGAAAATGGGTCCCGGAGCCCATGGAGAGATGGCCATGTACTGTTTTAGTGGCCTCCCTCTTCCTCCCCGGGGTTGTTTATTGTCATCCATTATCTGACTAAAGATTGCAAACACCTGTAGCTAATACTTCACCGCTCAAACTTCCTCGTCTTACACATCCCGCTATTAAGGGCTCATTCCTATTGATGAGTAGCTGTCTGTGATTGCAGATGTGCTCAGTCCCTCTCTGGTGAAGTTAATCCCTTTTCATGCATGGCTTACAGCCGCAGTCATCCTTGTCTCATCCACCGAGTGAGGAACCCAATTGGATTTTTCTATTGGCTTTTTTTCTAAATTCTGGTCATTGGTTATTAAAGCTGTCAAGTGAATTCAAACTCAGTTGTCTGTCTCTAGTTTTTGAGTATAAGCCTCAAGGCAGTGTGCTTTCTTCCTCTGTAGTGACATTTTTGTCTTTTTTCCCTTTGTCTTGTCAATGTTCAATCTAACTTTGCTTGTTGTCCTGGACAACAAAATGCGCAATATAAATGTGCAGCTGGACTTTATCTTAAATGAGGCAAATGAAACATCAATAAAGGAAAAAACTGTCCATATGTATGCGCCATAGTATTGCTCAGTATTCTTTGTTCATTTTTATTTCATTCACTGATTCTGTACAAACATTCTTATTTTTAATATCTGAATCTGTCCTGGTTCTGCTGTGTGCTGATTATAGAAATTCAATGCGTCAGTATTTAAGAGTACTCATTAGGGTGGAAGCAAACATATGTGATCATGATTTCCTAAGTGTCCCGCAATACCTTTTTGTTGTTGATGATGTTGTTGTGTTCTGTAAAAATGAGGAGACTTACATTGTTTTGTCTATTACAAAATGAATCGGGTATTTGGCTCCATGAAGAACAAGTTGGGCGCGCAAATAGCCTCACTTGAGCTGAGTGTCATGGTTTGGTCCCGCCGGCAGAATGCAAGAAGCCGGCGGGCACTGGGACCATGTACCCATAACCAAATAAGGGACCCACATGCACAGGCTAAGTAAAAATATAAAAATATATTTAATTTAAAAAGTTAAAACTTTAAAAGAGGAGCAGCGGCAAAAAGAACAGGGCTCCTGGACACAGAATGCTGCTGCACTGCCTGTTTGGCAGTGCAGCTCTTTTATACTCTTCACTGCACCTCCACCTCAACGAGCAGCAGATGTGGCTCATTGAGGTGGAGGTGCAGACAGCAGGTGGGGGGAGGGACTGTAGGGCAGAACTATCACACCCACATCTGCAGAATACAAAATCACCAGATCAAGGTGCTTCTGCCAAGCAGTCAAGATGTTACCAGTACAGTGGTACTTCACTTCCATGGTTTAAGTCATGGGGTGAATTTCTCCACTGGTCTTGTATACCAGGAGAGGCATTTTTGATACGATTGCAAGCGCTGCCATTTCACATGAATTATGCAGACATACCGTGACTACTAGAAACAGGCCCAGTGGCATATGCTTATGTTCAGATCACCAATACCTGCTGAGGGCCCGAAAAATGTTTTTTTTTTTTTAAATGTTTAAATGTGCTGAAATGACAGGTTGCTTTTCCTGCAAGAGGGCAAGAAGACACATTTCAATAAACAATCAGGGTAAAACTGCCAGGCAGGGTAACTCAGAAAGATAGATAACTTGAAATACCAATAGAGAACGTGCAAATATCAGTGACCTGCCATCAGAGGTCAGTTAGGGTAGGCAGAATCCTCACCGTTAAACAAACGATAACTCTATTATATTGCTTGATTAGCAATCTGAGGATTGATTAACCAATTTACAAGACTACACGGCAGAATGGCATGCCAGTTCCATCCACGACATTATTGCTCAGTGTATTGAACTTCAGATGCTCAAGAGACAGCAAGTTTGTTCATATTTGCTTAAAGGAAACAAACGCAATGCCATTAACAAATATTAAAACCTTTCTTATGCGGCGTTCAATGTGTGGTCATTATGTTTACAATAATGCCCTTAAACACGTATTCTTGAATGCCATTTTTTAAAAATAGGGAGTTTATTTTCAGTCTTCTTTCTAATTCCGAAAAACAAAAAATCAAAACAATATATGTACTTGCCGAAAGAGTTGAGATTTTTCCTAATTATATCCCCGAACGACATTCCGGGGATATTATGTTTTTGGTCGGACCGCCGCCGCTGCTCTACGGGATAACTTCAGTAATATTTCAATTAGAAATTTCATGTTTTGCATACAGGTAAGTATCATAATGAGGAAGAACTGATTCGATTTTGGACAATTTAAAATTTCTAGATTGGCCACCAGGGGCCAAACAGTGACTGAAAAATCACTGTTTTTATCATATCTCTGGAAATATTTGTCCGATAGACCTCAAATTAAGTGCAACTGAAAGGTCATGACCTGAGGATAACAGGAAACTATAACAACATACCTATTGGTTCAAAATTTTGACACAAGGTGGAGCTTTGTCACATAAAATTCACCATTTTTGCCATAACTTTGGAACCATTTGTCCAACTGACATGAAACTATGTGCAACTGCAAGGTCATAACCTCACAATGTGTCACATGATGACATCATACCTGTATGGTTCAATATTTTGCCACCAGGTGGCGCTTTGTGATGGAAAATTACCATTTTGGCCATGTCTTCAGAACCATTTGTCCGATTGACCTGAAATTAAGTTCAAATGAAAGTCTATTCAAGCCCTATTCAAGGATTGGGCAATTGGAGGATTGGGGGCGTTCGAGAATATACCCCAAGCCGTCACCTCCGACGAAATAAGCCTAGTTAATTATTAAGATCTACTTTTTTGCACTCTTGAATCAAAGCATAAAGGTAAATTTATCTTTTTGTCACTATCACTTCTTATTCATTACAGGCTTAATGGATCAGAAAAACAGGTCAAATTGATTGATTGACAATCAGGCATAGTACGTGGAAACAGGTTGAGAAAATCTAGTGATAAAAAAGCAGAGGTCACTGCCTACCCTGACCACACGTCCCTGGCAAATATGAATATGCATTGAAAGGGAACACTGTCATAAAATGATCCTGTTACAGACTTTACTTTTCTGATCCATTATTTGCTCACTATATTACCAGCTGGACAAACAGTAAGCACTTCACCTAATTAAGGTTAATTTCAACAGTATTGATCACATTTTTAGCTCAGCAGTAAATACTTCCTTTTGTACCTTGGCACAACAACAAAGGGTTATATTCTTTCTTAAAAACGTATTTTCGGCTGGTATCACCGTGTGCTGAGCAGCATGGTGCTGTAGTGGGTAGTACTTCTATTTCCTTCCCACAGTCCAAAGACATGCGTGTTTTGCTGATTGGAGATGGAAATTGCCCCAAGGTACGAGTGCAGGAGTGAATGCTGAGTGTGCCTGGTGATGGATTGCACCGGTTCTGTCCCGGCCTCTTTCCCATCGAATGTGGGGATAGGCTCCAGCCCTCAGTGACCCCGAGCAGGTGTAAGGGTTAGAGAATGGATAGGCAGTAGACCCTGTTTTTTGGTTGCAACTGTTCAAAAAGCTGTGAGTTATAGTGGGAAGCCCCTCAAAATAAATCCTGCTTTGCATTGTCTAAAAGACTTTAATACTCCTTACCTCACTGATGTCACCATTTTGCATGTTCCAATGGAAGTTATATAAAAAAAAAACACCTGATTTGACAATTATTGCGACCAGCATTGCATTATTTTGCTTGCCAAGGGCATAATTTTTGCACAGATTTGTTGACAAAGGAACAAATTAATACATTTCTATTGATCCATTTATCCATTCATCCATTAATCCAAAATCAAACTGGTTTATTTTGGTTAGAGTGTGGAGCATCTCTCAGCATCCAGTGGGAGAAAAGGACGAAATTTACCCTGGGCAGTTCACCTATCCATCTTGGGGCAAGTGAAAGATAAAAATAAAAAAATAAACTTGTGGGACTTACAAATATTACCAAGCTTTCAGCAGCGAATGTTTTTAGGCACACAACCCATCGTAGGCAATGATCCTTTATATTGGCAGCAGAGCTGGTGAATTGGAATTTATATGTCTTGTTATCAAAAGGAAGGCTCAGAATTCCTGCCAATGCCCAGGGGTTATTGTGATGAATTAGCACTGTAATCTTGTTATTCTACGGCATTGAGCTGGAGAATTATGAAATGCAATCTGTTCACATATATTCCGTCGACGGAATTTGGCAAATTCGCACTACCAGGCATAACGGTAACTCACGATGCACAATTCAGGTTGTAAACGCATCACTCTGGGGTGACAAATAGTAAAAGTGTTGTAAATAGTAAAAGTATTATAATCAGGCTTTCATTCGCCCCCACTGTGTTCATGTTTTGGATCTGTGTTGCTTTGAAATAGACTTAGTTGCTACCATGCCTGCCTTCACAGTCTTTTACGACGAGTTCCTTTTGTCTTGTTCAGACGAGTCCCCTTGCTTTGTAACATTTTTACTCCGGGATGAAAGCCTTTTGTTGGAAGTATTACGTCCTCTCCAGGATCATTGTGGAGAAAATGGAAGCTCTCAAAAATCAATTATGAAGTTACAAGAGAGAGAAAATGTTGCAAAACTGCTTCACTGCGTCAATTGTGACTATGTCATAATTTCATTTCAAATAGACAAAATTAATGTATAATGTGCACTGTGTTAAACAGTGCATTGATCAGAGAGACATCCGACTATTCGCTTTTGATTTTTTTCCCATGCTGTAGTATTCCTTTATGTGTTGTTGTACAGTATTTCACGCATTACACAGATTGGCCATTGCGCGCACGCACACACTCATCTTCACATGTGCACATAATATATCCAATATGTCATTTTAACTATATGGCACGAGCCCTGCATATGTTACGTCATGCAAGGCCTTCAAAATGACACTCTTCCTGCCGGTAGAAAAATCTAAATTAATTCTGTTCTTGTATTCATCCCCTGAGGGGGCACAAGTTGAAGGCAGATTCAATAAATCAAAGCCGCTGTAGCTTTCTGCAACTCCTCTTGTTACCATAGAGCCTCCTTTGTCACATTCTCTTGCCGACCTCTACCGTTCCGTCAATCTCGCGTCCCAGCGATCCACAACTACTTAAAATCATTAAGCAGGGCCGGTAAGTGTATAACTTTATTTTAGTTTAATGAGATCACTGGATTTAAATTTTCCCTACAACTGTGTCAAAGCGCAGAGGGATGCAGGGTATCGATCGCTCCCTGAACAAGGTCTGCAACTTGTATTGCCAGCTTGTAAGAATTCCGTAGCATCGCGGACCGAGAAACACATCCCTTCGGAGAAAAGAACAGCAGGGCTTTTTATCTTGCAGGTTTTTTTTTTTCAGCAGGAAAATAGAATGAGGTGGGACAGGAAGAGCAATTCAATTAATTGAAAACAAATAAAAAGAATAGCCTAAACCATTGAATTGCATTAGAAAGAAATGATCCAAGCTAGCCAATTTTTTAAATCTGTTTAGTTTTTTTCTCCTTTTGTCAACCCTTCTCACCCTCAAAAACACACTAATATGCACACATGCATGCGTCTTAGCTTTTAATAATAAGAATAATAAGCGATCTTCCAGGTAGTTTACTTAAACCTTGCCTTAAATCTCATTTGTTGATTTCCTTTGGTTCAGCAGAATGACTAGGACTCATTTAGCCAACACATTCAGGGCAATAAAAGCAATTGACCTCTGTCTGTGCCTGAATGCAAGTCAGTATGCACTTTATAGTCTGTCTGTTACCTTTCTCTTGAACCAAGCCATGTTTATTTTCAAAGTCAATAGCCAGATTAATGTAGAATAGTACAAATACAACTGCAGATGAGAGGAATGCACAGTTTATTAAAGTAAATCGCAGACTGTATTATTTTTATGTTTGTAAACCAGTATGAGGTTTCTAACTCCAAAGGGAGGTATTCAGTGACATAATTAATGCAATGCATGTGTATAGTCTACCAGTTCTAATATCTGGTTATATTAAATGGTCACTGCATTGCCAAAAAAGCATGTGTAATATAAAGCATACATTTTTCAGCAACTGCCAGCAATTACCAGTATTCCTTGAGGGAAATGATGATAAAAATATGCCACGGTAGACACTCGGATCGCACAAATTGAAGTATTTGAATTCAGCATCATAGGAAAAAAAAAATGTATTCAAAAATGACTTCAATTTGAATGTTGTTAAATAACAGCACACTTGGAGAGATTAAAATGAATGATCTAATCATAACCTAACAATGGCAATTACCAAATAATGACACCAGGCTATTTCATTTCAATTTATAATGCAATTAATACGCCATTACAATATGACATTGATTTTATGGATACAAGTGGGCCAAAAAGTTACATTAAGAATTGTTGGTGTTGCAGATGGATTGTCTCCATTCTATTTACTCTGCAGGCTCGCTCAATAAATATTCATCAAAAGCAACTGAATGATTCTTGAATATGTGCTCATCTAATTCATATGCAAACCAACCCAACAGCCTTGATGCTGTGCCAGGACAATAATATGGTGTTTGGAGGCAGCCGCAGCAACAGAACATTACTCGCATGTTTCCTTAATTCTATTTATGCTCGTTTTGATGCAAAAGCTGAAGCAGTCTTCAATTCTGCATTAGGCTGCAACGCGTCAAGTTGAGGCCAGGTCAAGAATCGCGGCTTTACGATTTTATTATGTTTTTATATTTTCATGGAACACGACATTGCGTTTTACAGCAGCACCACTTTGTCTGCAGTTTGGTGGGCCGAGACTCGTTTTTGGTTCGCGTTTGCCTGTGTTCCAACATCTCTTCCTGAATTCCTCTGGGCCTTGACCCACTGAACTGGCAATAGAGCAATTTTCTAAAACGCATTTCGGTGCCACCTCGTGCAATTTTCCTGACACTACTGGCCCGGTGAAAATGGCTTGGCAGAGTGCAGCGAGGTATAGCCGTCAGTGCTGCTAGCAGAAAGACGACCCCAGGAGTCGAACCAAGGTTATGCCTCGTCTCATAAAAACTGCAACCCCCCCCCCCAAATCCGCCCGCACTTAGCTTTTTCCTTCCCACTGGCCGCACTGTTGATGCCCTTATCTGCCTCCCTCTTTGTCCCAAGCTCCGAGCTCCGACTGTGCTAGAAAAAAGCTTCACACGGCTTGCAACCTTGGGGGTAGGCACCTGGAAAGTTTCTAATTACGTGAATAGATTGCTATCGTTTGGTAATTGAGAGTGGATGAGGCTTGCAGACATTCAAAGTCTGATAAAAATGCAGGAGCACCATTTAAATCAGCAGGATAGCGCTGGTATGACTGGGGGTGGGAGGACCCTTACAGCTGATGTTAGAAATGGGGCAGTATAAACGTTCACGAACCAATGATTCCTCATTACTGTTGATTTTTCCGACAGTTCGCCATCGTTTGAATTTCTTGTCCCAGGCACTGAGTGAGCATTGAGTTATTGTGTAGAATTATCACTTTTAATGCTGTAAGAATGCACATTTTCTTTCATAAACCAGGGCCACAGTGTTGGTGTTCACTTGCCAGGTAAACCTACAGAAAACACGTAAGACCCACTCACAGTCCAACCCCCCACCAATCCTTTAAGAAATGCAACAGGAGAGGGCCAATCAGGGCACTTCACCGTGCCTTCACAAGACTAGTCCACTTTACAATGCTGTTTTATAAAATAAAATAAAAATAAAACTGAAGAGCTGACACAGATTTACACAACAGAAATATGATTAAAAAAAAAAAAACAGAACCAAATGTACACTATGCAATGGTATAACAAGCCACGGTCAAGACATTTATACGCCTTGGTAAAATGTTGCTCTTTTGAAATTGGTATGGCACCAAATCAAGACATTAATTAATCACATCACCACCTCACAACCTTCACTGGTGTGACGTTTCCTATTTGCCATCCTTGCAGCGCTAAGACGAGACTCTTTGCTGCAGACAAGCAGCTGTGTAATGCATGTGGACCACCAGTGCCCACTAGTGGTAGATACTGCATATAGGAATGTGTGCCGATGGTGTAAAAATGCAACACTGGCAAGTATTCTTTGAAGAAAAATAGTGCGTGTTTGTCCCAGTATCTGCCTGCTGAGTTTAGACGAAAACAGCCTTCGGTACTCTTTCTGTTGCCCTGAAGACTATTTTGGATAATTGTTGGCTTCTACTGTTGTAAAATAATCTGAATGAATGGAAAGAAGTGTACACACACTTCACACGGCATGCTCATGCAAGGATGCAGGTAATGGTGCATGCGTGTTTACACGGGGACACACACTTGCATGCATACATGTGTCAAGTAATCGGAAGAATTCTATCGTGTGAATAAATAATAATAACAATAATCATACAATACTTCACCAGACAGCATACTGTGACTGGCTGCACGTGAAGCCGTCTCAGCAGAACTGAAGCAGTGCCGTGAGTGTTGTGAAACTGGAACCCACACTTTTACTCGCAGGGTCAAAGGAGGCTGCTCTCACCCCCCAGTGCAGGGCTGTCCCAGTCAGCCACAAACAAACAGTCTTTTCTTACTGCAGAGACAGCACTTCATAATGAAGGTTAGCCCCAGGGCTGCAGGTGATTGACAAGAGGTCACGGCCAATTGGCTAGATGGATCTGATCCACCTTGCTCATTCCTCTCCTGTGTGACCCCCGACCTTTAGCAGTGGTCACCTGCCAGGTTGTTCAGATTTAAGCGGTTCAAGGCCTGCTGAGCCCATTCCACAGGCAACAAGAACCCGCTGACACTACAAGGCTAAAAAAAGGGAGAATAATAATGTCTTGTTTCTTTTTAAAGCTATTTTATCTTCTATACATTGCTGGTTCAAGCTGTGTATAAAAAATTGTCACAGTGCAAATGAGCGTTTGCAAATACAATTGCAAATGAGTGATTAATAAAGTACTTTCTGTATATGGCTTGGTGGCCTGTACAACTAAACAGAAAAATAAACATTGATGTAAATAAATTGTGGTAAATAAACCAACTTCATTGAAGCCATTGCTGCAGTTGCCTGGTGGAAACGTAATGAATTAATGCTTTGAGTTGGTACCAGTCCAATTTTAAAAGTACAACATTTAAACGAGGCATTTTAATGACTGGCCTGTGAAAGCATAAAAGTATTTACGTATTCATTTATTCACTGTGTATGCATTTTATTTCTTTTATATAAAGGAACAGTATATTATGTTGGATTAGCCAAGGGATTGCAAACCACTCGGGCAGGAGACGGCAAGAGTTTTATTAAACAGGCCTGAGTACTTCAGTGCAGTCTTTGCTGGGGGGAGGGGACGGGAGGGGCCACACATCCCAATGAAAATAAAAACACAACTGCAACTTCCCTCAAGAAAAAAAAAAGGAGAAAAAAAAAGAAATCAAACACCTTTGTGCAGCAACCAAAGCCATCCCTGGAAAAAAAAAAAAGAAAAAGAAAAAAAAAAAAACTAAGGCACTATTCTTTGAAAGGAAGACAATATTAACAGCAATTATGTCTGCAATAGCACAGCATGCTCTCCGTAATAGTATGTACTTTTACTTTATAAAGGTTTTCTTTCAGAGTACTCCACATGATTCCTTTTGCAGCAACAGAAAAGTATCTACAAGTTTCTCCAAGCAAGTTTTCTCAGTATTGTGGACTCTGTTATATGAATAATGACTTAATTTATAGCAGGGATCTCCAAATTTGGCCCTCGAATCCAAATGCAGTCCTGGTTTTCCTTCCTTCCAAGGAATCAAGTGAACAATGAATGCTGCTGATCGGCCAGATTGTCATCTCACCTGACTCCCAAGTAAAAAGACGGTGGAAAACCGGCAGTTCTCGGCCCTCGTGGACCATGTTTTGAGGAGCCCTGATTTATAGTCTCAGAGGAAGAGTGAAAGCATTGCATGCAAGAAGCAAAATAAGTGCGATAGGACAATGCATTCAGCAAAGTGACAATACATTGCACTGCCATACATCTGCAGTTGAATCGAAATTAAAGCCTTTACATAAGCATGAACACTCCAGAAAACCTTTCCTTGCATGAACCACTATTGGTACATCTGCCTTTTCAACCAGCCTAACATGCATTTGGAGTGAGTCATTCGGGAATTCATTTTTCCAAGGAATAGCATTAGATGCAGGATCATAATGTTTTCATATTTGACCTGTGTTTGTGATGGCAACCCACTATTTCTATCATGCTCATATTCCGTCACAAAAATCATATTTGTTTTCCTTTAACAAGAACTGTGGCAGAAAAAAAAAATGTCTCCACTACTTGGTTCCAGTGGTGGTGGAATTGATTTATATCGACAGATTTCAAACTCCTAATAAAAATAAAAATATATATAAAATGGCAGTGCCGGACTTTGTAAATCTGCTTTAAAAAGTAAATTAGAAAAAGAACAGAGGAACTGTAGAACAGACGGCTTTTCTGAAAAACCCATCAATATTATTTATGTGCTTCCTAAATGGGCCGTAAAAAGCCCAAGGTCAGTCAAGGACGTCCTGCGGCAGGCTCGGTTTACAGCTGAAGGTTGAGCTAATACTAGCAGACCCCAGAGTGAAATCAATTTAGATCGTTCCCAAATGCATGCGGTAAGATATACTGACACCCACTCTCTGAAAATACTTCTGCAGCTCAGCTTTTTTTTTATGATTCTTCTTCTTTTTTTTTTGACAAACTGTGGACATTTTTAGAAAGAAAAAACGGCACGGGGGAGGGTGGGGTGGGGTGGGGGGGGTGGGTGGCAATGCTTTAGCTGCGATGTAATCTACAGTTTGTCTCGACAATATCTATGCTTTAGATGAAGAGATTAGAAGAGCATTTTCTTCCTGTCACAACCACGTGGCCCCATGACTCTAACTGAATCATTTCAGTATGGTAATTGCATTTTTTTTTTTTTTAAATGTGCTATGCTATATGGATAACCGCCGTTGGGCTGAGAACATGCTCTCAGAGTGGGGTCTTCCCCGTCTTCCGCCTTCCCCACCCCCACATTCCCATATATCCACAGAAGCCTGGCTTTCCCATGCTTACCACAGAGCCCGGAGGGAATTGGCGAGAATGGAGACCGTGTTCCTGGTCTGACCCGGCTCGTCTCAGAAAATTCTCCCTATGCGCTGGGCTTGGGGAGACGTTTCACAGACTTTCCAGGGAAAGACTGGGTCTGCTGCTGTCACCAAGACTCTGGTAGTCAGAAAGTGTGCCCTGGGCAGCCTCTGAATGTATTGCTTACTTAAGTGAATGTGTCTCAGGATGTGGTCATCAATATTGTTGCGCAGTCTGAATTAGCTGCTGTTATAAGCACAGAGAGTCTTCCATCACCCCTTTCTTGATCAATGTAAGGCAGGTCTTTGGTTCCATTTTGGTGTTCAATGTTGTTGAAGGTAAAGAACAGATGTGGTCCACCTTGCAGTGGCAGAGCAGGGTAGTAATGTGGGACCAAATATTAATTTCTCAAGGAAATCGAAAAATATATCCAGCATATTTCGGTTTTTATGCCACTAACACTACTGACAAAATTACAGGGACGGGGACAGGGTAGATATTGGAGGGAAAAAACCAGGTTCAGTGCGAGAGTCAGCCACTGCATTGCATTCTTTAAGCAAATCTGCTGGTATGGTGTTTGTGTGGCAGGAAGATTTTCCTACGGTGTAATTAATGTGCCACTAGCAGAGCAGACACCTAAAAATTTAAATGAAAACTGTGCCAGTTTGTGTTTGAATTTCTTGCTTGATTGGGCAAAACCTAACTGTGCGAAGATTAAATTTAAAGTGTGACATGAGCCCTTACAAATCTTAATCCAATAAATATCAAGCGCACTACTGTTTGCATGTACATACGTCAGGAAAAAAAGTCATGCTTATCAGATTTATTGACTCGCATATAGGAGGGCTTTAGTCATCAAGTGCAGTGCTCATTAACACCACATTCACCAGACAGATTTAAATACTTGGAAGTGGAAAAAGTATAATATTAGGCATTATTTTTTGGGAGAGCAGACAGGCAGCTAAAATTTCATGTGTTATTCACAATGAGAGAAAGCAAGAAGGATAGCAGACACTGATGAGGTCATCAGCTCAGAAGGTACCAAGCCTCCATTCATGCTCAAGGACTCGCTTGCAGCTCAAAAGTCTTCATTTCACTGGTACACGCCATTGTTGGCTGAAAAACGGAGCTGTCTGACTGAACATAGGTCAGCCGGGTTTTACTTTTACCGCATCCAGTTCTTTCAAATGTCCAGCGGAAAATCCTTTCACGCCAGGAGCGCAAAATGAAAACATCCATATGCCAACAGAAAATCCTAAATTAATCCATATGGAATTAAACAAAAAGAGAATGTTCTGTAACCAGCAAAAACAAAAAAAAAAAAAACAAAAAGGTCTGGTGGAGGAAAAAAAAAAATCCAGCAGCAAAAATATTGGAAAAAAAAAGAAAAAAGGACAGATCTCACCGGGTTCTGAGATTCTCTTTCCAGTTGCTTAAGATGATGAGTATCCAAGTCTGAAACGTGGCCTTGTGCTATTTCCATCGTAGCTTTTTCAGTTTAAAGGGGACCTATTATGCTGATCCCTCTTTTAGTACATATTAGTAATGTTAAAATGTTGGTTGTCCATGCTCAACCTCTGAAAAGTTTCTAACCATAAGATACAGAGGTTTTCCAAGATAATCCAAGGACGTGATTTCATGAACGTGATTTCCTCCCTGAACAGCTCCTCCGGAGATTTTTGCGTGATCTGGGCAAAACCTGACATCAGGTTGTGCCGTCCAATTAGTACAGACCTAACCAGAGCCAATCACGGCGCTGGACCTGCCCACACCGGAAACTATTCTAGCAGGCATTAACAATGGCAGATCATGCAATGCCTTAGTAGCATGTACACTTTTGGAAATACAAAAGAAGAACCGCAGATCATCTGGAGTGCAGTTTTGTCAGAATCTCTCCCAAAGCTGCTTGTCCGTATACTTTAGGACACAAAGAAAAACACCTATTACTCTTCCAAAAGAGGATGTCACCAGAAAACAGTGGGTAGCTTTTTTTGTTTGCTGGCAGCAAGCAGCCATGGCCAAAGGGAACGTTTGCTGTTTGTGCTCAGCATTTCATCAAAGACAGCTTTGTCAATAAATGATAATTCGACACTGGATAAGCGTTTCAGCTGCTTCTCAAACCTGAAGCAGTTGCATCGATCAAAGCGCTCGGAGCCACAAGCTGTAAGTAACGATATAACAGCAAATAATATAACATTAAATAATGTAAGTGAAGCTAACATATTACGGGTGGCTAGCAACACCGCTAGCGATAGTTAGCACTAACAACTAGCCTCAAATGCAGGCTTTGTAAAATATCTGAAGATAAAGCCTGTATTGGTCGCGACTGTCCATGACTCACAGACATAAAAGCTGTATGTTATTTTTACTGCATAAGCCAACCTGACATGATAGCCAGTTGATTGTGGCTGTAGCACAGCGGCTAACGTAGACACGTTACAGTTGCTAATGTTCGTGTCCTAAATATGCAAGAGTAATATCAGGGGAAATTTATGTGACCATAAACCTCATTTAGAGCTAACTTTTAATGTTTGTTTGTAATTTGGGTGCTTGGTACAACTGTCCACAGTAACGGAACTTGCTGTCTGTAAAGCCTGTATTGCA
Organism: Gymnothorax reevesii; assembly: GCA_029721435.1. Classification (NCBI taxonomy): domain Eukaryota; kingdom Metazoa; phylum Chordata; class Actinopteri; order Anguilliformes; family Muraenidae; genus Gymnothorax; species Gymnothorax reevesii. The sequence continues at coordinate 53,107,647 of CM056587.1, read as the reverse complement.
AGGGTTTGTCTCTGTGGTTATGACCACTCGGTTACCCGCTACTGCATGTTAGTTTGCGTGCCGCCGTGCTAATTAAAAATGCTCCTGGGTAACTTATATGCAGTAATTCTGATATGCTTGTAACTTCGGTAAGCATCAATGTGGCAGTTTCATCATAATGTTGCCCGATTGTTGCCACTACAGTTGAAGCAGCTGCTTGTGATTGCTTCACTTATCCAGGACCGGGATCAGCCAGATCCCTATCACAAATATCCGGAGTAGTACTCCGATTCTACCGTGAAAGCAATCGCGAAACACTGAAGCTCTAATCTGTCTGGTATAACAATGGATTTCTCTGTACTACCGTGACATAATTTCATCCCCCTTTAGAAATTGGGTAATAAAAAGCCGAAAAAAAGGCAGAGATTAAATAGAATATTATTTCCAGCAGAAGTGATTGATTTGCTAGTTCCACATAAACAAACTTGACCATGCTAACAGAACTTACGGTCTGCAAAACGTGTAGTATGTTCATAACGTAACCAAGCTCTCTCTTGCTGTCGCGTGCTATCCATAAAGCTGCTTTCACATTGGACGCGAAACAAATTTTTTGCGGGTCAGATTACATTCAAAGTCAATGCAAAGACTTGAATACACGCGCTATGGATGCGTTAAGCAGCTTTCACACTGGACGTAAAACTAATTTTTCGAGTGACAGATTACATTCAAGGTCAATGCAAAGACTCGAATACAAATGTTCGACAAATGTGTCTGTTTGGGGTGGATTCTAGCTTTCCCTCAATCCTACCTATAGAGTAGAAACACTGGTGTACTCACCATAGTGGGTGTAGGTAGACAGCAAATTCGAGCTTGAGCTGCCAGATATTCACACTGTGTCCTCCACTTTCGCCATTGCCTTTATTAGAACAATCAATTCAAAGTAAATTTCATTAGATATACTCACATGTACTGCGTTTGATTGCGGAATATGCCGGTCAATTCCTTTGGGAAACGGGTCTCAGTTTCACTCTGAGGAGCCAGACCCGGAAAACTGTAGTCTGCTGCCTTGTCCCGCCTAGATCCGCCCTCCACAGAGTTGGCCAGTCAGAAGAAAGTGGTCACACGGGGAGTGGGGGCCATAGCGGAAGAGCCACCCCAATGAGGCGTTTCAGGCAGAGACTATTATGGACTACTATTGGGGTTTTTTGAGGATGGCAATATGAGCTAAATAAGGACCCTGTTCACGACTTTTAACGATCAGGAGTACTCTAGGGGAGTCCAAGATCAAAATATAACCTTGGAAATATAGCAAAATTGGTCCCCTTTAATGAAATGTTAAAATATTATGTATCTCAGGTCCCTTGTAAACTGCCAGAGTTTCACGTCTCCCCTTCCTCCTCACTTGCCTGTATTTCAAACCTCTACTACTTCACGGCAGGATCCGATTTGTTTGTGAACTGTGCGTAATGTCAGCTGATCAATTTGACAGCCAGCTGATCTACTATCAGTTAAACAAGGAAAGATAGCAACAGAAGATGAAATAAAAATTCTGGGTCACAGAGACTGTTGCCCAACAGACAGGACAAGGTACAATTTACACATTGAGCTCTGGTCACTCGACGTAATGAACACGTAGAGCACAGACTACATATACGTAAGGCAGTAGCACACAGAGAAAATAAGAAAAAAACAAAGCAAATGGAAACAAACATTAAACATGGAAGATTTAAAAAAAGAATTAAGCTGGGGAGAGGATGGGTTTTAGGTCAGATGCTGTCTATACAAGTGAGTCTTTAGGTTACGACGGAAGAGCGGCAGGGTTGGAGCAGTTCGAAGGGAGGTGGGAAGGTCACTCCATCACTGAGGAGCAAGATGGGAGAAGCTAAGTGATCTGGTTGTGCGACTAGCTTTCTGACCCTGGGCAGGGGGATGAAGGTTGCTGAATAAGAAAAGAGACTCAGGGTTGTAGCTGGGAGTCCATGCTATTTTACCTTATCGGATAATAAAATATACAGAATATTTTAAGCCTTCCTTAATAACCACAATCACAAGATGTTCTTATGCCTGAAAATTATCTCCTCACTGCCAGTCGAAAGCCTTGAACTCTGCTCTGTACTGTAACTTAATTTGACTTCTACCATAATGTGCTCCATACAATCTGGTCAATGTTGAGGAATGACACTTCAGGAAAAATAATAAATACTGATGGCATGACCGTCTAATATATTACATAACAGTGAGGGAAGTTTATTGGCGAGACGACTATACTTTTTTTTTAACAGTGTTAAAATGCTCACCATACAAGCATTATCTATTACCATGATATAATATCAACTTAAAGTGACAGAGAGAATGAAATCAGGGAGAAGATTTGGCTTGAAAGAGCTGACTGTGCACTTTTTTTTCTTTTTTTTCTTTTTTTTTTAAAGCTTAGGAGGGCATTGCGAGGGCCGTAGTGTTACAAAATAGAAGGGGGTACCAGAAACAAAGCAAAATTTTTATTTTCCAGATTCTTTTACGTTTTTTTCTTTCTTTCTTTCTTTTTTGTACCCTTTGGAAAATCAAGCAATGAAGTTGCAGCAACCCATCCAGTTCCCCCATATCTCCCACCCTGCAGGCTTTGATTTCAAGCCTTATTCTGAACACCAGACTATTAATACCAGCTCAAGATCTCTTACTGTAGAATGAAGTGTAAGTTTTGTATTGTATTGCACTCACTGGGGTAAACAACCCACTCTCCCCTGGGTTTTCCTTTGTTCTGAAAATGCACTGGGTACTTTATTGATGTAAATCTTGACCTGTTCACTGCTTATGCAAACGTTGGTCTGAAGAGCAGCAGACTGGCTGTGTACCCTGTAAGAGACACCACATTAAAGCACAAGTTTAAGGGCTATAATTGTTTCCAAAATAGGGTCTCGGATTGATCTCTGACTCATCGCAGTCAGGCACCTGTCACTTTACCGTGCTACAAGCGGGCTGACGTTAATCAATGCCGTGACCTAGAGAAATTCATCCCTGCCTCCACGGCATTTTGCTGCGCAAAGCTGCTACCCCAGTCTTTTTTTGTTTATCCCTCTGCTCTTCAAAATGAGCCAAGGGAATAGAGTTCAAGAGGGTGCACTATAAGATACAGACATGCTGGCATGCTGTAGCACATTAGCTATGTATCCAAAGTCACTAGAGTTTCTGCACAGTGAGTTCTTGATTAAACTTTATCAAAATGCAGCTTTAACATTCAGCGCTTTAATTTCAGAAGGAGGAGGGTGAAGGCTAGCAGAGTAGATGGTATTTCTGAAAAAGCCTGTTGGGTACAGAATCAAGGGTTGCAACTCATATGTAAATACAGCAGATGAGACATCTCCCAATTAACAGAACTGTTAGGTGCATAATTGCTGTAGGTTTGAACTTCGTAGCTGCATTTCACAGACCCATATACCGATCCATAGGTTTTATGGGATTAAAAGAAACAGAATCTTTTGAGAAAAGTTTCTATTTCAATAGGGGGGGGGGGGGGGGGGCCTCATTTACATGCACCCTAGCGTACATATTTTCCTACCATGGCAGAATGGTTTTAATGCTGACCAGAAATAAAATATTATCCCTAGTAACAAGGTCAACTGCATCATCTAATCTTAAGGCAAGAGTTCACCGACGTACTTAGTTGCAGTTATTCTTAACAGCTTTGTGACCGATTAAAGAAGTGACTCTTATTTGAGCTTCTTTGAAAAAGAGTGGTCTCACTCTGAGGAACATGGTCTCATGTATATAACATTACATGGAACATGGAACTCATGGTCTGAGGAACATATCCCTCAACTTTTGTATAGAACTTGAACTACATTAGGTTAATCCATGATTGCACTGGACAGATTGTCCACTTAGGAATCAGTTTAAGATCAATGCTTAAAAAAAGACAAATATGGAGTTGGACCACTTTTGTTCTCAGGGGCTCATTATGTAATGTTTAGCAACACCGAGGAATACTCTTGGGGCTAAGGTCAGGATCTTTGTGAATACAACTCCAGGTTTGTCGTTAGCGGCTATGCTCGTTGAATGATGCAATGTCCCATTTGTGAAACGCTGTAAGGTTTCAGGTCCTGACAGTTTTATTAGCCCAGTTGTTTGCATCAGTTTCAGTTCAGTTTGATTTATCGATTCCCGTGATTCAATTATTGTTGAATTGTTTCTCCTCGTCTAGTTTCCCTTCCCATGACTTACACACCTGCCTTCCCTCTGTGTTAATCGTTGTCTTGTGTATTTAAGTTCCAGGTCTCCATCTTCCTTTTGCTGGATTGTTACTCTGCATTGCTCGTCTAATGTTTCATCTCAACCATCTCTGAAAACAAAGACTAGGAACCCAAGCCTCTTTTATCTGAGAAATTTCATCCCCCTCGAGTTCTCGCAGTCCTGGGCCATTGAATCTTGCTGTTTGGCCATCGGAGTTGTGCTTGATTTACTCTTGGTTATTCTGGCTCATCTTCCCAGAGCTGATTCCAGTCCAGCCCTATCCAGTCATTCACATGTTATCCACATCGATGGTAGCTTAAGTCAGACTGCGGGCTATGGCTTATTAAAGCCACTTCTCTTTGCCATTCCATTTTGTTAATAAAAGCTAATTGTAGAAATACAAATTGATTTTGCGTTCGGCTCCTATCTGCTCTAGAAATCGTAACATAGAACTAGGTCTTTATCACGTTTAAAGGACGGCAAACAGCCCCTGGCAGTTGTCAAATTTCCACAATGGTGTAAGCTTGACTGTATCAGACCTTGCATGTGAATTAATTAACTAAAAGAATAAACTGCATCAGCTACGGTAAATTGCTACGCCATGTTTATTGCTGGGGTTGTGAAATGTGACTCTGGTGTTTTAAGAGCCTGCAATACGAGTAATTTTGGGTGGAAATGAGAATGACAAAGAGAGAGATGGCAGAAAATCGTCAATCCAGTTAACCCAATGGGTAAACAAATCTATGAATGGTGAACAGAAAAAAAAACAAAAAACAAAGTGCTGACATCCATAATGTTCTGGGTGAACTGTGTTGATTTCATGGCTATTGAGCCTCTCGATGTCAAGATGATTATGTGAGTCCTGGAGTCATTCCTCCAGATGCTGTGAGTTATAATACTGTTCAGTTTTTTGGGAAGTTATCCTAAGGTGGCATTACCAAGCGCAAGTGGCTCCGGCCCAGAAGCGCACACAGGTGGGCCACACATTATCAGACCACAGTCGGGAAAAGAAATAGTGACACCTGCTAGAGATGCCATGAAGCTTGTTTGATATTGTAGGCTTCATTGGTGATCTGTAATCCATTTACTCTGTGACATGAACAATGGCAAAGGCAGCAATATATGAGTTTGGATCGTGATTTTGACGTAGGCCATGAACAATGTGTCCCAAACTGACGGAATCCATCCAATTTCCCAAAACGGTGCAAAGCCAATTATGCCCTGCGCTGGTGAAGCTGCTGGCCACTGTCATTAGTTGCATGACCCGATTCAATTCAATGTTGTGGTGGTCACTGTTGCTCTACAATAGCTACCTTTAAGTGACATGATCAGCTAACTCCAACTATTTGTGTTGTATTTCAAGCTTTCAATCAATTCTAAATTGCACTTATTTCCCACACTCTCTTGCGCACTCACTTCTTCTAAAACACACACACACAGAAACAACACAACAGTCTCATCCTGACCCGTCATATAGTGACATTACCTGACTAAGCGTCGATGTACAACCAAAAGAAAGCTGTTACTGTCATTATTTGATGATTACGGTTAGGGTTTAGGTAAGGGGTTAGGGAGTAAGACTCACTTTACGCACTGGCGTCAAATAAGGATGCCAAAGGCCGCATTTTTCGTTGTATATTGACGCTTGGTCAGCTATTGTCAAGTTATAAAGAGTGGGGATGAGACTGGGCTCCACATGAATCAATGATGATTGCTGTGAATACAGCTCTTTGCTCTTTTAGAGAAGCACAGTGATTCCTTCCCTCCTTTAAACATTCTGACCACAACTTTAAATACCTTGTGAGGAAACAGCCTGGTGTAAATCTGCTTCTCATTGTTCCACCCACTGTCCTCCAAAATGCCACCATCACAAAGAAGAAAGTGATGGACAGATAAAAAGGAGATAAAAAGGGATGAAGATATGGAAATTCTCAATGGGTAAGACGATATCAGAATGAACACTCTCGCAACCTGCAGCAGAGGGGGTGACAGGCAATAAAAATAATTTACATGCATTTGATCTCAGTAAATGAGAAGTGTAAGACAGCCTCATTTCTTTAGTCACGAGTATATAGTATATGAAAGTGAAATTAAGATGAAACAAACTGCAGGGGTGTCTCGTTGAATTACCGTAATTAGATCCCCCCATTAGGTCTGCCAACTTCTATGAAACTGATTTAGAGAAATAAGACAGCACAGTTAATGGCTAATTCAGTAGCCTTGCACTTTGATGAGGTAAGTTCACATACCTTTAGAGAAAACACCAAAGAAACTCAAGATAAAAGCTCCTCCCATTCCCTTCTCCTGCCATCAAGAAACAGTTAATCAATTGCGAATAGTCTGAGCAGGATCACCATGATTGTTACAACAGTATGCACATCACACGGCCTCATTGTGAATAGGTGCACGATTACATCAGGAGCATTCACACGAATCACATCCGGGGATTGTTTTGCGAGTGTCTGCATGACAACATTGCATGATCACAAAATACGCTCTCTCGATCCTATCGCACTGAGAATGCGAATAGAACGTGCACGAGATGAGTTTCATTTGATCCCATCACGTAATCGCGGCATGAAAGTGAATATATACTGAGATACTGGAGTATGCGCCGTGCTCAAGTTAGGCATTGAAAAAGAAGGAAAGAGATAAAGGGAGGACCAAGGAGAGAGGCTAGGAGTAAGAGAGCTGGGAAGTTTGGCGAAATGAAATGTACACCCTTCAGACATTAGTGGGTCTAAACACAAAGTGGCACATGTGAATTCCTGGCTGAAAGACTTAATATCTAAGACTTTTCCAAAAATTTTCAATAGGGTGTTGTCCTATAGTTAACCTATAGTAAAAGATCAAAGGTTTCCACGCGAATATAACCAAGAGGATTCCTGCACTATGGCCGTGTGATTCAATGGATTTTTTTTTTTTACAAGACTGACCATTGGATTTTCTATCTCTAATGCATGCAGTAAGATTAGGGGCTTTTCCCAGCATTTAGACTACACTGTAACTTGGCTATGAGGCATTTTAGATAAACTTGCCTGTTCAGGGAGCTGGAGGGGGGCTGCCTCAAAGTAGACCATTTTGTATGATCAATGGACCATGCCAATGTATTGATATGGACTCTGGCAGGCTCTGTCAGCCATGATATTACAATGGTGTAGGCGTCATATTTTTTGACCAGACAAATTCCGAAATAGTTTTTTTTTTGCAAACTAAGGCTGTTCTTTATATTACCTGTGTATTTTTGAGCAGAATAAGCTATTCAGCCCATTATGAGTGGATGTACTTGGTCTGGTGATGGGCGTCCTAGAAGTCATAAACGCACTGAGGCAAGCACTTTAATGCTTAGATGTTAGGATTAGCACTTTAGAAATCACTTGAATTTTATGGGTAGCCAATAAACTGATGTTCAAACTTTAATGATGCATTTCTTTAGATAGGATCCATGCTGTAATGTATTGAAATGGTTGAATAAAGCTTGTAGGACTGCTTTTGCAGATATTTTATTTTACTGAAACAAATTATGGAATTTTTAAAGTCATTTTTATTTATGCTAAGTACAAAATATACTGTATATTGTAGCATACATAATATATGCCAATGAGCCTAAATATTGTGGCATAAAGTTACAGTTCTTCCACATCCAACATTTTGACTGCAGTGTAGTGTTCACTTACACTCTATGCAATGGCTATGTGATATTCACTTTATCTATAAGTGCGCATATTTTTTTTGGCTAATTGGCGTAGTCATATGAGCAAAAATAGCACAAAAAAGACTGCTTTACTTACACTGATTTCAGTTCTAATTATTATCTAATTATACGTATATAAAACTTTACTTGAAATTTTTTCCCTGAATAAACTTTTATTTCAATATTATTTGGACATTCAAGAGGGTCACAACATGCTTGTAGTCAGCTATGTTATTCTGGGAATCATTCAATAGAGTTGAGCGATTAATAAATATCTCAATATTTTTCTAGTGTTTAAATCAGCGTCTCACACTGGTCCGTCAAATGGATGAGGTGCTGCAGGTTTCCATTCCAACCAAGCAGAGACACACCTGTGCAGGCTGAGATCAGTTCATTAAATTAGTTGTACCCTTTGAATTACTTTCATGTTTTGTTTTTTTTTCTGGCTGTTCATGCATCGCCCATTTCTTACCTTTAATTATTTGAATTAATTAAATTATAGTGTTGTTTTCTCATCTATTCCATAGGCACTAGTTTCTTGTCACTATTAGCTTTCTCTATCTATTTAGGTTTGTGCTTATCAGTCCTTCCTTGCCGGATTGTCTTGTGCTTGCCTTCGTCCCAGTTCTTTCGTGGTTTATAATTCTAGTATACAAGTCCCAGATCTAGCTGCCTTAGTGCTCCTAGTTCCCTGCCTCAGTCTGTCGGTCAACCCCGATCGAATCCACATCACGCCTCCCTCTGTCCCTGTCCGTCTTTCTCTGACTGATCTACCGGCTTTAACCTTCTCCTGCTGTCCGGACTGAGGCCATCTCGCTCCTCATCTTGCCGTTTACTGTCCAGGATTGTCCATTGGCTATTATTTGCCTTTTTCCCATTGCTCTGTTCTCTGATTCTGTCCCTGGACCTATGATTTAGAATAATAGAACACTAGTGTGTTGAGGGTGGCCACCGCAAAAGCTTTAGAGTGATTTGCACTGGTTTCATGGTAGTCAAGCAGAGTTTACACACAAGCTAGTCATAAGTAAAAGGCCGTTCATTCTGTCACTACCCTCTCTCCCCAGCCAAAAGGACTCCCATATTCATGATGTCCTTCACAGTATGGTACAACACATCCAGGCTTGAGAAGATTGTTGTCTTTTTTCTGCCAAACCAAATGTCAGTCACTCTCTGCCCTGCACTATTAAATTCAAAGACTACTCGAGCCATCGTCAGAAAATGAGGGAGTGTGCCTTTTACTAAAAGCTTCTGCTGTAAGCATTCAGCTGTTTGATGACTTCACATCCTTTATGCATGCTGCATTCTTCTGACCATCAGTGTAACCTCGTCCATTTATGTAAAGTGACTTCATAAAAGCCTCAGATCACCATATGTTGCACAATCTGCTATAGTGGATACCACTCTTCCTTGCTTTGAATGTTCAAATCATCAGGTTTATGATGATTACATATCAGCTCTACAGGTAGGATAGCAGCAGCCTAGCAATTTGTAAATTTGTCTGACTCTGATGTACATCTCCCTGCAGTCTTCTGGTACTGAGCCAGATTTATTAGAAGCATTGTGAGATGTAGCTACAAGACATGTCATTTATCATATTACATCACAATTATATCTTGGATAATTGTAATTACGCTTCACTTCTTGGGTATATCTGCAAATAATCAAAGTCAATCTAAGCACTACAGTTCTGGCGGCTGAATACCTTACACGGACGATAAGCGAAGTAATGTTATTGGTTAACAAGCCAGTTGTAGCTGTTTTAGAGTTAAGATGGATGTTCGATTTCTAATGTGAAAGACAATGGGGGGACTATTTATAACTGCTATGTCTGTATATTTAGAAGATTACAGCAAACATTATCACTTACAAGACTGTTCCTCACGCCACAGCCCCCTGCCCCCAGTACACTGGCTGAGTTGTCCTGTCATGACTTTTGAAGAGTAAACTTCTCATAGTTGGCTCTGCTGGACTGCTGCTGACCGGAGAATTGAGTTATTTTGAGCTTTCGGGAAACTCCCGCTGACTCAAACCCTGGTTAAATGTACACAGCAGTCAATCATTTGTGTTATAAAGAAGGAAAATCATTATCAATCAGGTGCGCTCCTTAGAAACATAAAAAAGCTTTTCTGTGCACATCTGCCTTTCAGTTTATGTAAGAAACGCAATATGGCTGCCATTTATATCCTCTCAGACTGTGAGCATCCCACCTACAGTTAAGAAGCAAGTCCTCAGAATTCAACAAGATGAAAAAGAATACTTTCAGAGGGGAGGTCATGTGTATTCTGCAGTGCAAGTACATCTTTGTATTTACCCACCATTTTCTGTTCCTCCAATAGATTTTTTCGTCATATGCCATCTTATACAATTTCAGCAATTGTGTGGTGCAAGAAAGTCAGAGGATATTATTTCATTTTCATTGACCACTGACAAGAACAGAATAATACAAAAGTGATGTTAATGCATATAATGTTCCTATTACACATAATATGTTCATTACCCTTTTCTCTAACTTGTTTTATTTCGATCAAAAACAAGGCTGCCAGGTAATCTAATTATTTTTCCTCCTTTTCCTACTTTTAAAAAGATAAATAAATAATGGCTGACCCACACGCAAATGGTACATTGATCAATACTTAACATTTAAGGGTCCCATTTTTTTTCCCTAAAGTGAAAGACTGCGAACAAGGAGCTCAAATGATCTAAAATTCACTAAGTGCACATCTTACAAGTCAATCTGTTTCACTCTGTCAAGGATCCTTGTTCTCTAATGGGATTTCACCCAAGGACTGCATTCCGTTGTGCTTACAAGAGGCTCCACTTCTACTTTCTTCATCTCAACGTTCCAGGAAAGAAAGAGGTGATAATGCCTTATTCATGTGGGTTGTCAGCATTAAGTGTGTGACGATGTAAGCCTCTACACTGCTTTAGCTTTAATCAGTGTATCTCCATATCAGGATTGTTTTACTGGTAGCTGTAATAGACCGGTAGGGTGTGAGGAAACACACTAGGAAGGCTTGAATCTATTCACATGGTCATTTTTATAGTGGTGGGGGGCAGAGGTTGCTAAAGCAATTGCATGGCAAATGGAGATGAATTTGGATCAAAAGAAAAAAAATAGGCGTGCAATGCACGGAATATCCCTCAGCCCCATGTCGAAGTTTTTGGAGATGCCCGCACGCTCAACGGCACGAAAGATAGCAATACCCCGTCAGCCTTTAGGGCTGAGGGGTAAAAATTATAGGGCACAAATTTACTTGAAAAGTAATCTTTTTCACTCTGATCAAAATTTAAGGGACAGGAATTAACTATTTAGATCTTATTTTTATTTCGATTATCTTTTTTTTCCATTTTAACTGGCTTCTTCATTGTGATAGTGCAGTTTGAGAAAGATTTGTTTCAAATAGGAGGTATGGGTCAGAAAACTTTAAGCGTAACAATTTATCCTGCCACAGGAACACACACACACACACACACACACACCTAATTATTCAAACAATTTAAAAGCTAAAGATAAAATAAAGTGTTGGATATTATTTTTGCAACCGCCATACAATTAATAGTAGCAGCGGGCCAATAGAGGGAACTTATGCTGTGTTCTGCTACCAATGGAAAAGCACAATATTTAAACTACTCAGCATTGTCTTTCCTTTCAGGCCCAAAAAGAAATTAACTCGACTTTCTGGGCACAATGAAATTGACTACTTCCATTAAGCTGAATGAACATCAAGTTTTCCCCCAAACTCCACCAGTTTAATTCAAAATGATTTGAAGTGTCAAGCCATGAAACCAATGAAGGAGAAGTATCGTTTAGATGATGTCAGTCATTGCAAAGTAGGAAACCCGAAAACGCATCCACATACCCGTCCAGTTATATTGTCAGTGATTGACTGGGATAATTCTGAGAGGTCAATCATTAGAGAGACAAACTCTTAAAAAGAAGCTCATAATTAAAAAAAAAAAAAAAAAAAAAACAGCCCTGACTTGCAAAGCAGACAGATGAAGGATGAGAATATATTAGATCTACTTAGCAGTTGTGGTATGTTAATCGATGGTTGACGAGTTGCAGAAACTGCTAACGCTCTGTTGTTTAATTCCTCAAGACTGGAGGAGCCCCGGTGTGGATTCAGACAGGAAAAACAGCTTAAATGGAAAGTAAAGCAATGGACATTTAACAAATAAATAAATAAAAATATAGAAAAAGACTTTTACCTGGGTACTTCAAAAAAACTACCTAAAAGTAAAAACACTGGAGCACACTTTACAAATCTGCACGTTTATTGAGGGGAAAAGATGACTGACGTTTCGACTTGCGTCTTCCTCAGACTCCCAAAATGTAGAAAGGTTCATCAGTTCCATAAGAGTAAAGCCACAAATAATGATTGAAATGAACTGTCATTCAATGGTAATTTTTGCAAATCCATTCCCAACTCTAATCCCACTCTTCTCATATGGAGGCCACTTAACTCTGCTCTTTGCAGGGAGAATAATAAAGATGGCAATATCATTTGTTTGTTTATAAGGCCTACATTATTTTTGTTTAATTGCACATAAACAATAGCTGTGCAAAAACTTGAATTTTGCATCACACCCGTTCGCTACTACTTCTTTTCATCACTCGCAAACTTGTTTAAACTGCTCATCGTTTCCTACCCAGTTGTTTAACTCTGTTTATTCCTTATAAATTTTAATAAAAAAGGTGTCTCTGTCACATATTTGCACACGTTGCCAGGTTTCTTCCATTCAGTTGAGCATAAAACACCATGACAGCATTACTGCAAGAAAAGAAAATGCAGTGAAAGTTCTAAATGCAGAAAGCTATCTGTTTGAGCATTCACCAGTCCAATATTTCCTTATTGAACAGACTATGAGAAGTTTGTGGCATCTCTTTCAACTCCATTGAATTTACAATCAGATTGAGGTTTTATATTCTAACTGAAGTTTTTACATGAGGAAATCTCCTTCCAGTTACAGAATTATTATGTTTAGGTGCCTTAATTAGTAGTTTCAACAATGAGGTAATGTTTGAGTGTGGTGCTGTACACTGACTGTTTGCTATTTTTATCCCCCGCCACGCGAGTAGCGCAAAGCAGATATAGGATTGGGCTCCGTCTGTCCATACGTGCGTACGGACACATAAAATTGAGGCGACGGGGGATATTGCCATGTTAGTGGCAAACACTTGTTGTGTACTTTGCTAGTCACATGAAGCCAATGGTTAGCACTATATCTTCATCTGTACAATACATCACCACTAATATCCTCCGAGGTAAATCTTACATTACATTTTTTTTTTTAACATTAATGAAGAATTATAAATTTGCATTACGATAAATCAGTCTTTTAAGGAGGACAGTGGCTCTGCATCTCTGACTTGGAGGATAATTGCAACTCAACCATACATAGTCTCATTAATTTATTTTGATCAAAACAAATTGTTAGCAGTTAGCAAACTACATGGTAAAAGTGTACCAGTAAAGATGATGGACAGTCAATACGAGACCTCTCAATTACTTAGCCCCAATACATTATTTCACATTCAATATAACATCCATTGTGCTGAAGAAATTACAAAATTTTTCCAGCATTGAAGCATGTGAAGACCATGTGGCATTTAGCCAGAATTATGGTCATTATGAGACAAGATAATAAGAGGGCAAATAGGGCAGATATCTTTTTTCTTTTCTTTTCTTTTCATTCCATTTGATTCCATACCAAACATGGGCCTGAGTTAGTTCCATTCCAAAGCAAATTTGGAATAGTAAACCCATTCCCTACAACAAGTCCTCAACATTGGAACATGTTGGATTATTCACTTTTAGAGACATGGTTTATTCCCGCCACAATCCATGATCCTCATAAAACTGATGTAGGCCTATACATTTTAACACAATATATCTAACTGTAATATTCTTGTTTCTCATGACTGCAACAGCCCGCAGTTCGGCTTGAACATGCAATACTCGTCATGATGTTATTCAGCATATTAATGCAAATAATATGTGGGACAGAGGTGAGAGAAGTTGGGAATGGAAAAATGCACATTGTGAGTTTGCATTGAGAAGACTTCAAGAGACTCAACCCTGAGCGACCTCGCTTTGCAGTATCTAGTTTTAGACACTGGTGTAAACTTTGCTACTGGCAACAGAAAATTGTTCTGGTCGAACAGTCTAACGTTGAGCATAATGAGTGGGTTACTACGGGTAACAGAGAGTGCTATTGTGAAGTAAAAGGATATTTCATGACTGTGTTTTCGGAACCATAATTGCCTTAACCTAACCCTGAACCCTAACTTTAACCAGACCCTAACCTTAACCCATGGGAAAAAGTCATTTTAACCAAAGGCACAACGTTTTCCTAACCATTTGTTTTTTCATGCACTGAGATGCTGTTGCTTATAATTGAGGTAATACTGGAAACATCTCTATGGGAGATATTAGAAAAGACTGTATCGGTTAAGAAATATTGATCTATATGGTGGTTTTGTTGTGAGGATATGTTGGAGTGACCGGTCATTCTTCTTTTCGGATTCTCCAAAGTTTTGTTCATGTTTCTGGTGAGCATTACTATCAAATCAAGCATGAGGAGATCAGTCCTAGTTTACAGATTGTTTTCCTTGTCACTTCTTCATATTCAGGTGTTTTCAGCAGTAAGATTAAAACACATTTTGACAAAAAAAAAAAAAGGTATATGATGCGGTTGCTGGAAATTGTGCATTATGGAATGAGTAGCCACATAAGCCTGGATATTTTCCATCATGCTGAAAACCAAAGAGTGCTCCAGTATTGTCACCTCCCCAAATCCTGAAAAGATTGAAACAGATGAAGCCAAATTCTTTTTTCATCGTCCCTGGCGTCCTCAGCAAGCTCAAGGCAACTGACTGTGTCTTCTTGCTGTTCCCTCGAATGAACTTAGTAAACCTCTGTGTTTAAATAGTAATCATATTCACACGCGGTGCCGTACACTCCAACATAAATTTTATGAAGTTACCTGACAAACAGTCTGGTTTATAAATATTTGGACATTAACAAGTTTATTGTTATAACTGTTTTATAATATGAATATGTTTGAATTCAATCATAAACAGTGAGTCAACTCAGGCATTCAGCTTTAATTTGAGTGCAGCTATATCTAAACTGGGTGAGCAGTGTTGGAAATATAACACTATTTATATGTGAATCCACCCACCCCCTTTAATTGGATGAACAGCTGTTTCATTGCAAGATGTTTGTTATTCCCTCGTTATTTCATTTACAAGTATGAAGATAAAAGTTGAGTATAAGAGTGGAATTTAGAGCAGGAATCCGTTAATGTGAAGTCCAATGAGCTGACACAGCCAGTGAATCAAGGCATCATTTCGACAGAAAAATCAAACAAACTCATCAGAGATATAGTAAAACATTTGGCGTGGCCAAAACAATTTGGCACATTTTTTAAAATACGACATGCACTGGTGAGCTTAGGAACACCAAAAAGCCACAGATGTTGTGAATGACAGGATCATTTTTTTTCTAGTGAAAAGAAACCCTCGAAACATTTGGATCAGATCAACAACACCCTGCAGAAGCAAACTCAAAAAAAAGAAGAAGGCTTCACCAAAGGAAATGTAGAGGGCTTACCCCATGATGTAAACCATAGGTCGGCATCAACAACAGGGAGCTTGCAAGACAATAAATAAATAAATAATAAGAGTTTGTCACTAAAGTGACTATATCTCCCGCCGTTAGGTCACCAAACCGACTGGTGTCTGCACATTCCCAGTAGAAAGGTTGGTACCAAAAAGAATTGAAATAGGTTGACTCCTTCTTGAGATATCGCGCTGACAATGTTCGGGACGGACGGAGCTGAATACTATATCCCCCGCTTCGCGCTAAAAATCATAAAAAAGATAAAAATCGGTGCAATTCTGGATCCAATTCAGCATCCAATGGACAGATGAGACAAACAAACTTGTGTGCCACATTCTCAACCTGACGCGTCATCTAAAGACGCTCCATGACCAAGTCAATATACTTTGAAAAGGGAGACTTCTGGCATCCTTATCTGGCGCTTAGGGTAATAATTCAGGTTAAGGGGTTAGGGGTAGGGTTAATTTTAAACCGGCAGCAATAAAGACACCATAAGCCTCCTTTTGCATCGTATATCTATGCATGGTCATGAGGCGTCACTATGTGACGCGTTGGGACAAGACTGGGCTTGTGCCACAAAGATTGGAAGATTAGAGTGTGAAGTAGGCCAGGAACTGCTTACAATTGAAAGAATACCACCTCATTGGTGAAGTGTGGTCATGTGTACGCATGTAATGCTGCCAGTGGAAACGGTTCTACTGGATTTTTTGACAGCTTGAATGCTGTCAAAAACAACAGTCTGACTTTATAATGTAAAGTAGAACAAATAATGTATCCAGTTGCTGCACCTGCAAAGGATTGTGATCGATCGTAATCGATCATTCCTTTTTTCTAAGGTTGTTAATGCTTTAACTCTATGAAATGGTACAACAAAGTCATTAAACAAGTAGATCAGAGGGATCTAATAGCTGCGACCTGGCCTAGCATCCGTCAGGTGGCCTAGTTTCCATGACTGGTGGTTTCTTGTACAAGTGCGACCTCGAAATTGGCAAATGTCCTTGAAAATCAATAGGGAACCCTTCCTCTATACCCAGAAGCTTGTTGTAAGATTTAATAGCCATCCAAGTTAAACTCGAGTTACGGTGCAAAAACTGTGAAATCGGGGCAAAATCGACACTTTTTTGACCAGTGTGACCTCGGGATTTGACAGATGACCTTAAAAATCAATAGGGAACCCCTCCTCTATACCAAAAAGCTTGATCTAAGATTTCATAGCTATTCATTGAATTAAACTTGAGTTATGATGTGAAAACCGTCAAATCGGGCAAATTTGACACTTTTTTTACCTGTGTGACCTTGGGATTTGACGGATGACCTTGAAAAACAATAGGGAACACCTCCTCTATGCCTAGAAGCTATTTCCAAAATTTCATAGCAATCCATGAATTCTAACTGGAGTTACAGCGCGAAAACCCGCAAACAAGGTCGTGACCTCTGTGAACTTGACCTTTGACCTTTGACCTCGACCTTGCGCATGGACATCACTTTGGTGAAGGTCAATAACTCCTGAAAATTTCACGATGATACGACGACAGGAACGTGGTGAAAAAGGTGTCACAGACGGACAAACAGATGGACGGACAGACAGAAGCGTTCATAGAGCTGCTTGGTCGCGGCTAAAAATGATTTCCTCCTTTAGCTTATGTAAAAAAAAATTTGGATGCACCTTGTCATACTGTTTGTCATGAAGGTCCTTTGCTCTTTACAGCGTTTGGATGTACTCCTGATACCCTTGAGTAATCTGCAATCTCCTACTAATGAACAGTCTGCACCTGTAGTCAAAATCAAGCTTACAGAAGATTGACAAACACTCGCAAATTGCTGATGCCTTTGGTCTTTTACAAGGGTAGGATTTGTTTAATAAGTAACTCAAAAATGTATATCAATCAAAGCGCCTTTCATTATAATGATATGGAAAATTTCTTTCAAAGAATTAGAATGTGAGCTTGGTGCAGATTGCGCAGTCAGAAGCCCCAACAGGGGACCCATACTCAATGTTCCCAAAAGCAGCGGCCAAAACATTCACAGGTCACAAGTATATCACACCACGCTGTCCACTATTACGACGTCTACAGGAATAAGTTGTATTGATCATATAAAACTGGAACAAAATTGTTTCACCACAGTATTGTTCATACTTTCTCCTACCAGTTTGAAGCTGAAAAAACTAGCTGAAGGCAAGTCTTCTTTGTCCTTAAAGCTTATTTATAGTTACAATTATACAGACGCTTAATGTATTCCAGAGAGCAAGCTAGAAAAGGCAAGGTGCTTGGTTAGTAGTTGAACAGATTAAGCATTTATGGCATAAGGATTGTTCAGCACATGATCGCCAGTGACAGTGAAGTATCTGTGTTAAAAGTTTGTTATCTGATAAATGACAGGTGTGGGAATGCTGGAACACTATCGCTGGGGATTGGTGCCAGTGCAGGGGTGTGATCTGTGAGAGGTGCGAACGTCCTCAACTGTGTTCTCATTCTAAGACCTAAAGCATAAGAGCCTGAGGCATTTCAGAGCTATAGTGTATGCATTTTAGAGATGACAGAAGCCATAGAATAGCTCCGTCTGCGGCACAATTTGCCGATAGTGAAAGAACCAACCAAGAGGGTTGTCTTTACTGTCTTAACACTCTCGAAGGGCCACGCCGGTTTGCGAGCTCAGGAAGACATTTTGTTCAATAAATGAGCTAAAACAAAGGCACCGACAGGAAGAGAGCAGGAACAAATGAGAGCAACAGAGGAATGGAGTAGGCTTACTGCATACGAGTACATCTTTTAAAATAGATCATCAGAAACGATGGTGTACCCATCCCTCGGCTATATATACTGGGGCTGCGTCAAACTATCATCACCCCCCACACTTTGTCCTTTGTCCTGGTCCAGGACACAAAGAGCTGATTGACTGAGCCAGGAGTTTTGATATCGTGTGTCAAGATGACCCCTCGACTATAGATAGAGACTCTTATCAATTTGTGGCTGAGGTCATACAGCTTGCCCTTGCAGCGGAGATCCTGTTTCTCCTTCTCCGACCCCTCCCACTGGCCTTCAATATTATGGGCACAAAGTGTTCTCTGCAGAGATCTCTTTTATCGAAAAGAAATCTTCGATTTCCTGGGCCCTTGTGCTCATTACCAATACACTAGAGAGAGGCTGCTTGCCTGCTTGGCTGGCTCTCTGGTTATGGTGTGTAGGGACACGGTGGCTAAATATTTACAGCTCAGTGTTTTGTTTAACACTGTTATGAAAACTTCTAGAGCAATGCACAAATGGGCATTTTCTTTTTTCATACATCAAAAATGACCACCCCCCTCGCCACCACCACCCACCCCACACATCCACAAGTGCAGCCTGTTTTCATAGCCCCATCCCGTCAATCCTGAAATTTAGCAGATTCTCTCATCCACGGAAATGCAAAGACAAGTGAAAAAATAAATAAAAAATCAGTGATCAAAGTTCAGTGATCAAAGTTCCCCCCCAAGTGGGGAATATATGGGGGACAAGGGCTTGAGAGGGTAAATAGAGAAGAGCCAATGTGTAAACTAAAGAGTTTTGAAGTCTTTAGCCAGTATTGGAAGGCTATAAATTCTGTCTGCTGTAATGACTTCAGTGTGAAGCCCATTTCACAGCCATGGAGCCTGAACAGTGGGCAGTATAACCTCTGAGTGGGGGCAGTGGAAGACATCTTAAGGTTGAACTGAAACCATGAATTTGAAGATGAACACCCTCTAAACACTGCATAGACATATGAGATCAATTCCTCTGCCTTTTAAAAAATAAATTCATCCTCAGAGTTTGAAAAGGAGCCAGTTTTATGTCAGAGTAACAAGGCCTCTGCGGACAGTGGTTGTGGTGCTGGTGTTCACCTCTTAAATAAATGTTGAGCCCTGTAAGTCCGCTTTGCCTGTGATGCTGCTCTTCTCAAACCTATCCCTCTGCCAGCATAAATTCAAACAGACTTCTTGAAAGATTAATGGCATCATGCAAGTTTTACACCACAGAGTGCACTAATAGGTTTTTGTGGCAAACCCCACAGGTTCAATGCCCATGTAGAGCAGGGGGATATTGAAGGCCAGCACTTAAGGTAGTAGGTATGTCAGGTTTGTATAAATGTTGCAGATGAGTGCCCAAAATGGTGGAAAAACTGACAGATGACTGAGAATAGGAAAAGCTTAGCCCTTGTTTTTACAGCTCATTGTATTGAACATCTTGTTTTTGCACAGACAAGATGGCAAGAAAAGATAGCTCCACTAGACACTAAGATGCACTTTGTTGAGGATTTAAAGGTCTTCCATGGGGATTAGAGATATGCTTTAATATTGAAATGTGCACCCATTCTAATCTCTTAAGAACAGTCTGAAAGCAGTGTTATCACAGCAAAAAACTCGAAGATACAGTGAAACCATCTGAGGGTTGAACTCAAGCAAGATGCAAATGAGCTGATAATAATTCATGAAACTTTTTTCTTTTGCGCTCAAAAATCCTAAAATTGTCACACTCTTTGGCTTCCTAGGTAAATATGACCAAAAGTGTTTAGGAATTAATGGATTTATTAAGCGGCATTTACTAATCACACATGGGGCCTGAAATGGTTTAATATCTTTTTTTTTTATGTCAACAAATGAAAACATCATTTTTTATGTATTTTAACATTGTCTAATTTTGAAATTAGTTTGATGGTTGGAAACATTTAAGGGTGAAAAATACAGAAAAACTTGGGAAGGGGTTATATATTTTTTCACTCTACTATTGGTGAGAGGATTGGGACGGTCACAGCAGAAACCATGACTCTGTGGTCAGGAAACCACTTTAAGGTTGATTTTGATCATTGCCCTGTTGGAATGTCGAATCATGGCCTAGTTTAAAGGCAGCTGAGGTAAGAATCTAAACCTAGCAGAATTTGAAAGTAGAATCTCCTCAGGACCCTGCCTAAGCTTACCCCCTGCCCTCTGGGCTTCTTCCAAAGCCACACCCCACACACAGTCGTGCACAAGCACAGCAGCAGCTGCTTCTCTGAGCGGAAAGAGGACAACAACTGCATCATGTCTCAGTCACCAGTCGGAAAACACGAATGTTATCACATCTAATATTATCGGAAACCGATATCAGAGGAAAAGCTAAAAATGTCATCAAGGTTCAGCAATGCAGCACAATATTTGTATCGCATTTGACCCACTGACGAATGTGATTTTTTTTATAGTAACTTGTTTACACTTAATTTATCCCATAAATGATTAAAAATCAGTGTGATACAACCCATGAGATACAGGTTTGGTGTTTCAGCAGTGTGGAAGTTGAGTGATCATCCTCATAACTACAAAGTGATAGTAATAGTAATAAAACAGACCTCATATTAGCACATATGTCAAAAGCTAATATGTAAACCACACATGCTCTGACACTGGCGAACATATAATGTGACACAAGTTAGTGTTTTGTCAGAAAGGTATATGCAAACATATATTAGCTAATGTAACCTAGTAGCCTGGAAAGACAGGGAATATAATGTTAGCATTGGGATAATATAACTAATGTAACATAAATGGTCACGTTGGCTAAAGAATAACTGAAAATGATTTATCCTCCACAAAAAACAAAACAACAACTTACCTGTCCAACAGACAGATGTCAACCATTGCATCACTTTTCAGGCCTTTCAGCTCCCTTAGTCGCCTCCATCGCTAAAAAAGTAAGTGGAAGTAAGCCTGTTTCAGCCCTCGAGGCCCATCGGCCCAGTGCTTACATTCGATTTCTGTGGCATGAGGCGACTAGAAGTATTACTACTCCCCCTGGATGGGATGCCAGTCCATCGCAGATACTCCCCCCAGCCCTTTGTCAGGTCTCCCTGACTATTTGCAGGTACCCACTTATACACCTGGGTGGAGTGAGACGTAAAGCGTGGGAGTGAAGTGTTTTGCCCAAGAACACACCACGAAGGCTGTGGCCGGCTTGAACTCAAAACCTTACAATTTTAAGTCAAGCCTACTTGACCACCGCGCTACCACGTCTCTGAAAGGCTACACTGATATCGACTCACGTTTGTCCTCTTGCTGTATCTGCAGCCTTTTTATTAGTCAAAGGTTTTTCTGCTTTTGACTTTCTTTTCCTGGCCTTTTTGGCAGGTCGAGCGGTAAAAAGTAACCGTGGCAGTGGTAGTTTTGGCAGAGTTCCCTTCCATTCTTCGGCAGACGTCCAAAAGGAAGTTTATACAGGAATACAACGGCTAAAGATGACAGATCTTTTTCGGTCCTTTTTCAGAATTCCTAAGTTATATATTGCTGTCGGGGGCATTACTTCCTGCCACTGTTGTTCTTTTCTAAGAGTCACTAAATAAGCAATTTCTATTGAATAAGGGAATAATCAAGCGATTATAAGGTGTGTATAATATTTTGAACACATCATAGATCTACCCCAGTGTAATGTGAATATAGGCCACTAGATGGCAGTATTTACCTTTTTTTGTTAAGCTCAGACTGGAGTCATGTTTAGACATGTCCTGGACATGTCTGGGGCAAGTCTCAGAAAATAAAAAAAAGAGGTCTAAATGTGGGTGGGGTCTGCAAAAGAGTATATAAGGAAAAGAATTGAGACAGTAAAGTAGTAGGAGAGATTGCAAGAAGATGACCAGACCTGCCATTCTGTTCAAGACCTGTGACGTTTCTTTTGTGGATTTCTTTGCCTGTGTTTGAGCATTTTCTTCATCCAGGACATCACCAAGCAACCCCACCAAAAAGGGACTGTAATTATTTCTGTTTTTTCTTATTTATCAATCTTGGTCTTTAGTTGTAGGTTGTTATTAGTCTTTGTCTTTGTTAAAAATTAAATGTGTTTTAGTTGTTAAAACTGTGTTTGTCATCCCTTGCTGTTGCTGTTGTGTTATAAATGTAATAACAAATTGGGGCCATAACAAATTGGGGGCTCGTCCGGGATAGACCATTTTGTGAGTCATTTATTAAAAATCTAACATTTCAAATTGTAAAAATTTTTTTTTAATTGAATATATATATATTGACAACAGCAATGGATGATTTCTTGGCATCACCAACCGTAGGGGTTTTGAAGTCTTTTAAAAAGACAGAACTGCTAGAAATTTGCAGACATTTAGAGCTGACAGAGGTGAAACCAGCCATGCGAAAAGCAAGACTGGCTAGAGAGATAGTTGAATATTACATTGATGAAAATGTGTTTGCACCAGGAGATCTGGAACAGTTTCCAGTGGAAAACCCAAATATAGAAATGGAACTTAAATTAAAAATGCTAGAGATTGAAAGGGAAGAAAAAAAAAAACAAAGGCAGTTTGAGTTGGAAAAATTAGCAAGAGAAGAGAAACAAAGAGAATTTGAGAGGGAAGAAAAAGAAAAACAAAGAGAATTTGAGTTAGAAAAATTTGCAAGACAGAGAGATTTTGAATTAGAGAAATTCGATAGAGAAGAAAGACTCCAAATGGAGCAACAAAAAATTAAAATTCAAACTGAAAATAAATTTCGGGCTAGCCAGGAGGTAAAACTGGTGCCTCCATTTTCGGAAAAGGATGTTGACAACTATTTCCAGTGTTTTGAAAAGGTAGCAAAGAGTTGCCAGTGGCCAAAGGAACACTGGCCTCTGATGTTGCAAACTGTCCTCAAGGGTAAAGCTCAACAAGCCTATTCGGCTTTGTCTGCAGATGATTCCTCTGATTATGAGGTTGTCAAAAAGGTTATTTTGAGAGCTTATGAGTTGGTTCCAGAGGCTTACCGACAGAAATTCAGAGGTCTGAAGAAATCTGAAAATCAGACTTATGTTGAATTTGCTAATGAAAAGCAGGTTTGCTTTGAGCGCTGGTGTACTTCTATGGAGGTCAAGGATGATTTCAACTCACTAAAAGAGATGGTGTTAGTTGAAGAATTCAAGAACTGTGTTAAAGATGATGTTAAGACCTACCTTAATGAGAAGCAAGCACTGAATTTGCAATCAGCTGCCAAATTTGCAGATGAATATGTTCTCACACATAAGTCCAAATTTCAGTCTAGCAGTAATAATAGATGGTCCCAATTTCAGAAAAAGGGTTATGGTGATACCCAAGATTCCTCACCCAAAGACAAAGACAAATCTGGTGATGGTGCTCAGAAATCCAGTAACAGGTCTGATCAAAGTGTGAAAGCTGACAGTGACAGAAGTGGTCTAGTTTGCAGTTATTGCAAGAAATCTGGTCATGTTACAACTAACTGTTGGTTCCTTAAAGCTAAGAAAGAAAAAGAAAAGGATACCAAACCAAATGCCTTTGTGAAAACAAGGTTAGAAACCCCTGTAGTAGATAACCGATCTGCTAAATTGCCTGCTTCTTGTGGGGCTAAAAAGCCTAATACAGCTGACTTTGTGAGGGAGGAATTTCTTCCATTTGTGTCAGAGGGATTTGTGGCTCTAAATGAGCATACTACTCCTGTCCCCATATATATCCTAAGGGATACCGGAGCTTCTCAGTCACTTTTGTTGATGGACTCCTTGGAGTTACGTGATGAGACCGCTTCAGGGGATTTCATACTTGTACAAGGTATTGAAGGGAGGACTGTATCTGTACCCCTGCGCTCTATATTCTTGAAGTCAGATTTAGTTACAGGACAGGTAAAGGTGGGACTTATGTCAAGTCTACCTATAAAGGGTGTTTCTCTGTTGCAAGGCAATGACCTGGCTGGGGGCAAAGTAGTTCCCCCTGTACATCTTACTTCACAGCCGAGCACTGAAAATGGGGATGAGGACCCATCTCTGTATCCTTCTTGCGCAGTGACTCGTGCTATGGCCAAGAAGGCTAAAGAAGATGATGTTGTGGTGCTGTCCAGTACATTGAATAGTCAGGACTGTGGTTCGCCTCATGACTCTGATTGGCCTACTATGGTTTCTCCGTTTGAGGACTTATCAGATACTTTTATCAGTTCTCTATTCAGCCAGCCGGATGGGTCTGGTGATTCTGATGTGTCTGGAGACTTGTCTCTGTCCAGAAAGCGGTTGATTGAGGAGCAAACTAATGATCCTGAAATTTGTGTACTAAAGAGGAGAGCCCTTCCTGATAAAGAAATAGACGCAGTTCCAGTTGGGTATTATCTCAAGGATGGTGTGTTGATGCGGAAGTGGCGCCCTCCTGATATCCCTGCCAATGCAGATTGGGCAGTGGTCAGGCAAATTGTTGTTCCGAAGGTCTATAGGAATGAGATCTTAACAATGGCTCATAGTTTACCTTTAGGAGGTCATCTTGGTGTTAACAAGACTGTTGATAAGATCATGAAACACTTCTTTTGGCCTGGGCTTCGGAAAGACGTTTCCAACTTTTGCAAAACCTGTCACACTTGTCAGGTAGTTGGAAAACACCAGTTAGACCCACCTGTAGCTCCATTGCAGCCTATCCCAGCATTTGGGGAGCCATTCTCTAGGGTCATTGTTGATTGCGTTGGTCCATTACCCAAGACTAGATCTGGAAATCAGTACTTGTTGACAATCATGTGTGCATCTTCCAGATTCCCCGAAGCCATACCTCTACGTAACATCAAGGCAACTGCAATCTCGAAGGCTTTGATAAAGTTCTTCACGTTGTTTGGCCTTCCCAGGGAAATTCAGTCAGACCAGGGTAGCAATTTCACTTCAGGATTGTTTCAGCAGGTTGTGTATGAACTAGGTGCAAAGCAGATTCTTTCTAGTGCCTATCATCCAGAAAGTCAGGGTGCCTTAGAGCGGTTTCATTCCACTCTCAAGACAATGATGAGGACTTATTGTTATGACCATGAGAAAGACTGGGATGAAGGGGTTCATTTGCTGTTGTTTGCAGCTAGAGAAGCAGTGCAGGAGTCTACTGGATTCAGTCCATTTGAGCTAGTGTTTGGTCATGAAGTGAGAGGACCTTTGCTATTATTGAGTGAACAATGGCAAGAGGAAGAGCCGCACATTAGTCTGTTAGACTATGTTAGCAAGTTCAAGGAAAGATTGCGTGCAGCTTGTGACCTTGCCAAAGAGAACTTGAAATCAAGTCAGGGAAAAATGAAAACTTGGTATGATCATAAGGCTAGAAGCCGTGAGTTTAAACCAGGAGACAAGGTCCTTGTGTTGTTTCCCTTGCAGTCCAATCCATTGCAGGCTAGATTTCATGGTCCTTATGAAATTCTGACAAAACTCAATGATCTCAATTACATTGTGAAGACTCCAGATAGGAGAAAACCAAAACAATTGTGTCATATTAACATGCTAAAGCCTTATCATGACAGAAATGCTAGGGTTGCAGCTGTCACTTCAGATTCTCCAATGGTCGAAACGTGTGAAGATGAGGGGGAGTTTCAAGATGATGAACCAAGAATTAAAGCTGAAGTTCTTTCATGTAAATTGTCAAACACTGAAGTGTTGCAAAATCTTGATGTAAAACTCCAGCACTTAGAACCCTCACAGAGAGATCAGTTTGAAAGGTTGATCAAGAAATATGAGGATTTGTTTCCTGATGTTCCAAAGAGAGTTACTATAGCCTCTCATGATGTAGATGTTGGTGATGCCAAACCAATAAAACAGCATCCATACCGGATGAATCCTGAAAAGAGAAAGATTGCTGAGAAAGAGGTTGAATACATGTTAAAACATGATATTATCAGACCCTCCAACTCAGATTGGAGTTCACCCTGTGTGCTAGTTCCAAAACCTGATGGAAGTACTAGATTCTGTACAGATTATCGCAAAGTCAATGCTGTAACTAGAACTGATGTGTTTCCAATACCTAGGATTGATGATTGTATTGATAGAGTAGGGCAAGCAAAGTTTCTGACCAAGATTGATTTATTGAAGGGTTATTGGTGTGTGCCTTTAACTGAGAGGGCCAAGAGCATCTCTGCTTTTGCCACACCATCTGGATTGTACCAGTATGAAGTCCTACCCTTTGGCATGAAAAATGCCCCAGCCACGTTCCAAAGGATGATACAGTCTACAATC
Organism: Gymnothorax reevesii; assembly: GCA_029721435.1. Taxonomy (NCBI): domain Eukaryota; kingdom Metazoa; phylum Chordata; class Actinopteri; order Anguilliformes; family Muraenidae; genus Gymnothorax; species Gymnothorax reevesii. Next base: position 53,081,191 of record CM056587.1, on the reverse strand, counting down.
GCCGGATTGCCACACACGGGTGCATACATCGATGACCTGATCACATGGAGTGACTCCTGGGAAGAACATCTAAAAGATGTAGAGACGTTGTTCCAGCGCCTGACCCAGGCTAACCTGACTGTTAACCTGAGCAAGAGTGACTTTGGTTGTGCTACTGTCACCTATCTTGGCTACGTCATAGGCCAGGGTAAGGTGGCACCCATAAATGCTAAAGTCCAAGCCATCATGGACTTTCCGGTTCCTGACAACAAAAAAGCTTTGCGCCGCTTCCTTGGAATGATCGGGTACTACCGCAAGTTCTGCAAGAACTTTGCTGAGATTGCTCTCAGTCTAACTAACCAACTGAAAAAAGGCGTAAAGTTCACCTGGGATGATGCATGCCAGAGAGCCTTCGATCGCCTGAAGTCTCTGCTGTGTCACTTCCCCGTGCTCAAATCTCCTGACTTCAACAAACCGTTCTCCATCGCGGTCGATGCTAGCGACCAAGCTTGTGGATCTGTGCTCCTACAGAGAAGTGACTCTGATGACATTGAGCATCCCGTGGCATACTTCTCCAGGAAGTTCAATCGCCACCAAAGGAACTATTCCACAATAGAGAAGGAACTGTTGGCTCTGGTCCTTTCTTTACAACACTTTGAGGTTTATGTTTGTACAGGACAAAAGCCAATGATTGTGTACACTGACCACAATCCGTTAATGTTTTTGAGTAAGATGAAAAACAAAAATCGGAGATTGTTGAATTGGAGTTTGATTTTACAGGAGTTTGACTTGGAAATTAAGCATGTGAAGGGTACAGACAATGTAATTGCTGATTGCTTATCCCGTGTTTGAATGTGTATATCATGTGTTTGAATATTGTATGATATGTGTATATAGACAAGTGTTCACTTAACCATTTTGTATTGAAAAGAAAAATTTTGCCCTTATGAGTCAAAATTTTTCCCTTTTGGAATGGAGGTGTAATGTGAATATAGGCCACTAGATGGCAGTATTTACCTTTTTTTGTTAAGCTCAGACTGGAGTCATGTTTAGACATGTCCTGGACATGTCTGGGGCAAGTCTCAGAAAATAAAAAAAAGAGGTCTAAATGTGGGTGGGGTCTGCAAAAGAGTATATAAGGAAAAGAATTGAGACAGTAAAGTAGTAGGAGAGATTGCAAGAAGATGACCAGACCTGCCATTCTGTTCAAGACCTGTGACGTTTCTTTTGTGGATTTCTTTGCCTGTGTTTGAGCATTTTCTTCATCCAGGACATCACCAAGCAACCCCACCAAAAAGGGACTGTAATTATTTCTGTTTTTTCTTATTTATCAATCTTGGTCTTTAGTTGTAGGTTGTTATTAGTCTTTGTCTTTGTTAAAAATTAAATGTGTTTTAGTTGTTAAAACTGTGTTTGTCATCCCTTGCTGTTGCTGTTGTGTTATAAATGTAATAACAAATTGGGGCCATAACACCAGTGATAAAGGAAGAAAACATTTTTTGAACTTTATTGCTATAGTAAAGCTCAATATTGAATTTAAGAACTAAAAACAAAATCTTTGTACTCATGAAAGAGAACATTTCTCTAAAATGCATGTTATGAAAGGTGATTTTTACATTTCAAATCATCAGACTTTCTGATTAAGTGTGGTGGACAATGACATAATTGTGCCAGTTTTTATTGAAAATAAATTTGCATGGCAGTCCTTGGGTGTTTCCACTCATACACATGTACTCACACAAACAGACATTCACACACACACGCACACACACGTGCGTGTGCAGGTTGAGCCAGGGATAATTGAGGTCAAAATTTTCTTCACAATCTGTCTTTCTTGAATTTCAGGACTTGGAAAGATGTGCCCTGTAGTATAAAAGGAAGTACTCTGATATGCTTTGAATTTTATTTATAGATGTCCTTCATATTTCTATTTCGATTACGTTTCCCAGCCTGTTGTGCATCACTGTGAGTTGGCATACATAAAATGATTTTATGACAGAACCATAAAAATATAATAAGCTTGATAATAAATTTAAAACATAGTCCAGAGCCAGATACATCCAAGGTCAAGTCATTCTTGATAAATAATTTTGAGTGATCACTTGTTTGAAGCTGAATCAACTCCAAGCCAACTCCTGGGCCCTTACCAAGAAAACAGAGACAAAGATTCAGAAACCTTTTCACTTTTAACATTATGAGTTCAATTTTTCCTATAATAACTGATACACACAAAGATCATCGCAACCTCACCTGCAATCCCTCAATGAAAGTGGCTCTTCAGAGAACATTTAAACATATGCATAGGTTATGTGATCGCCATAAGTCGGTGTGATTTGAAAAATGATGATCCATCAAAACGTTTGAATTAATACCGCCAATTTGTGGAGGCTCTATTGTTGGCAACACACAGGAGGTAAGTGAACAGGCTGTTCTTACTTTTGTTAAAGATCTTTTTCTTAAGAGGTGCATTTTATTCTGTGGACCCTATGGAGGCATTTTTTTACATTGTATTATTTATTATACAGTATTAAATAAACCTCTGTAGGAGACTTTAAAAAAATAACAAAGAATCCAGGGTCTTAAGACAGGGTCTTAATAACAGCAGTGTTTGAAATTGAATAATTGTTTACTGCATAGTAGTTCAGTGTATTTTGCGCTCTGTACACCTCATGCCAGGTAGCTTTAAAGAGTTTTAGCCAAGAAACAATATGTCAATATCCATGTCCTGTACTGCACAGTCATATAACCATCAAATCATTGGTGTCTTGTAGGACATGGTCAAAAATTCCAATAATTTGTGGAATAAAGTTGGCCTATATTGGGAAGCTCTGGCTGCGAGCTCTGAATTTGGTCTTTGTCACCTGATAATTGTTGACATTAGGGGACATTTCACATCTTGTTGTCTTGCTCTTTCTAGCGCATCCAGTGTAACTTCCTTCCATAACACAGTTCCAACATATATTTTTTCGATCTTTAAAATAATAGAATGGAATAAAAATTGGCAAAAAAGGAGAGGAAAATTGTTATTTTGACTCCTTCTGAGGAAGATGTCTCTGGCATTCCTTATTAGTTAAGGAATGAAATTCATTGACAGAAAAGCCCTTGAAAGCCCTAGGAGAGGAAATTCCATGATTTCTGGTTGTTTGTATATATAGAACTTTTGTGGAAAATACAAAAATTCGGTTTTACTCCAATATTGAAATAAATGGGGGAATATATCAAGACTTTTCCAGACAGCCTGTTTAAACCAAGCAAACTTTATGAGGAGATTTTCGAAGTCGGCCATCCCCACTGGTATCCAACTAATGAGAATTTAAGAGAATGCTTGCTGACTTCTGCTCTATATAAAATAAGTAAAATGCAGTTTTTTCATCTTTTTTGGGTGTGAGCGACTTCACTCTGTGTTTCAATTGTCAAATACCAAGCAAACTAATTTGCAAAACAAATAAATGAATAAAATTCAAGTGTAAAGGTCAGTTTTGCCAAGCCGTTCATGTAGGTGGATGGAGGGTTTCCTTCAGTCCCTCCTGTTCAACATCCTTCTCTCCCAACATCATAAGGCACTGTTAGTTTGAGCCTGAAGCCTGAACACACACGCTAAGTTGCCATCAAATTGCAGTAAAAACGTCCACCACAAGATTCTAACATGTTGAACGTGCTAGCCAGCTAGCCATATGGAGCATGAGACTCCCTGAATAATTGCTTTGATGTTGAATCAGAATGAAATAAGGTCAAATAGATAAGCATTTCGAACAGAATGAATTACCTCCATTGGGTTAAAAATTAAACTGGGTGTAAAAAAGTGGTATAAACCTCTGATAATCCTTTCAATGGGAAATATGAATCATGTAGCTAGCTAAACACTAGCCCAGCCCAGGACATTCATACTATGAGTCATGAACAGCTAAGGTAGTTGATTTTGCGTCAGGAATATAAAAACTGCATTCCGAATAAAACTGGCTCTGTATTTAAAGAGCAAAAAGTTTTGTGTTTGAATGAAGTGGCCGTTTTAGCTTATGAGTTCATTCTTATGCGCAAAACTGTCTTTTTGCTTCAGACGAATTTTGATGCAAATTGTGACTCTCAAACTGTGTCTTAATTTAAACTGAGTAAATAAAACCAAGCCCCCAAGTAATTTGGCTTATTCTCCTGAGTTTTTATTTATTTATTTATTTTTGTTGCGTCATAGCAGTGAGCCCAGCACACGTGCAAATAAATATAAGGCTGAACCCCAATTCTGCCTGCTTGTGCCATCTTTCCATTGTTGGTTGCAGTGACAATATTTAAGTAAGTGATGTCACCGGACATGTAGATGTCAATCAAGCATTATTCGACAAATGAGCAATTAACCAAGCAGCCAAATGAGTGTTTTTGAGCTCTATTTTATAATAGTTATTAACTTTTTTGAACTAATATTTTGGTAGATACTCAATATGTTAATTGTCAATGATATTCTACAATCACTTTTAATAATTGAGATTTAGTTTGAAGAGGCTTTAAATATATTTGTCTTGTCTTGACTTATGGCAATTATGCATTCTTTACTGTCAAGCCAAGCAAAGGTACACATTCTCTCAACTGCACCTTCCTTCCATTAAAAATTAGTGTTCTAAATTGAGTGGGTAAAATGAAATAAAATCCAGTGAACAGATAAATTCTGAGATCACTTTGCTACGTAATATGCTTTGATTTTTTATCAAATCTTGCGCTTATGTGAGCGATGCTGGCTGTGAGACACACAGCACACAGGCTCCACAGTTAAGTCTGAATGTTATCCATTTCAAATGCATGCCAGCATTTAATAACAGAAATGTTATGTTGATGATGCAATGAATCATGATAATACAATTATTTAAATACATATTCATATTGATATTTTTAATTATGTGATTATGTGACACATAATTTTGTTTGTCAGTGGCTACTGAAATTTTTTTTTTAAAGTTTTGCTTCAGGTTTGGCATGGTTCTGGAGAGTCATATGTGGACTGCCCTGTTTTAGAAAGGTACCTAATACTGCCTTGCATTACCTCCTTTAAATGACACTCTCATTGGTGTCATCTAATTAATATGGAAAATGCCCCCTGAAATATCACTGCACCAGCAATGTCCATCTCTCCGCCAGTTTGTGTGTCGTCATGGCTGAAAATGACCAAATAGTCCTTGTGATTGGAGAAAAACTGGAATAGGCACAGTGACTGGTCAGTGCACATATGGTCTCATAGCCCATGCAGGAAAATCAGGCCCTATGCATCCATGAAGCAAATTGCTTTTGATCAATTGCTCATTGACAGAACTAGAGTGTCATTCGGAGAGAGGAGTCCTCTGCCAAGGTCACGGTCCACTCTTTTATGTTTTACAAAACTGCAAGAGCAACCATCATAGGGGAGACTGCATGTCACTACAAGTGCAGTCACAATTTCACTTAGAGAGGGAAAAGTTCAGGGCAATGGGAGATGTGGTCAGACAGAAAAACATCAACCACACAGTCACAAAAATTTAACAGGGATAGACGGCTTATACTGAGTCAAAGTGGCAGAACACCGTTGAGTGCTGCGTCACCCCACAGGGAAAGAAATTTCCTGCATGGAAAGATTTATTTATTAAAAGGCAATATTTTAAATAAATTTACTAGGTCTGCACGCGTTCGTCATTCAAGTAATCTAGAAAGTTGCCTCACAAGACTTGCAGGGAAAACATTCACCTGCAAACAAAATAAGACTAAAAAAATCTGATCAGAGATCACATTAAGTTCGTCTCCTCAAATGAATTTGCTCCACTGCAGGAAAAAAGACAAGGCAGTACCATGTGTAAAAACAAAGACATTCAACCTCTATGTGCCAAAATGCAACAAGGAATTGCTGTTACTACATGCTTGGTATTCACAATAGAATTCAAAAATAGGCTTTGACCCACCCACAGATGATGCGTGCTGGTGCTGTGAGTGGTACAAGAATTAAATTGTGAGAGACAAACTAATCCATGAGGAGCATTAAATTACCTACCAGAACAAAAAGACACAGGTTCGAGAACCTGAAGAAAGTGAGACGAGAAGAGCTCAAGAACAGTCCTCAAAAAAAGCGGTCTCTTTAGAGTAATGGAAGCAGTCTTAACACCTCAAGGAAGTTTAGCGTTTAAAACGTAATTTTCTATGAGTTTGGCGGCAAAGAGCCAAAGTACTATGTATGGCACGAAGGTGAAGGGGGCCTTGGTTTGTCAGATTTGCATTTTCAAGTACCGATCCTTTGTTTCAGACGCTGAACATGCAGTGCTATACTCTGACAGGGTACTCTCAAGGGCATCAAAAGGAATGCTTGTTCAGTGCCATGAGTCCCCACGGGGGGGGGGGGGTTTGCTAATTTCCATAAATGACTATAATATTCATACAGTCTAGATAAAGTCAGATGGATGAAAACGGTTTCCATGCAGTCATTGAGACCATTAGAAAGAATGTGTCTGTGTCTGGGGAGACTGGGATCCGACCAGCCATAGGAACCAATGAGCCCTGTCACACATTTGTAATCAATAGACGTCAAAGTTGCTTAAAACAGGCAATAGTGATGTGGCTCATCCGACCCCAGTCTCACCTACAGTCCAGAGAAATTCTACACTCTAAAGGATGGGGAGAAGGAGCATGGGATCGACCCTCACTGGGCGTAGACACAATGGCCCTCATTTATCAAACTTGCGTAGGATCTGGTGTAGATTCTGGTGTAAATATCATCGTTCGCCAGGTGTCGCGTCTGATTTACTAAAAGTGTGTACGTCGCAGATTTCGGTGTAGAACTGCCGTGGCATTGATAAATCTGGCGGCAGAAACCATCGTAATTTACATGACACGCCCCTAGAAATTCATGCTCTGGGAGGCATAGTCCTGCCCACTTTACGACATGGACTCTCGAAAGACGGCAAAGAAGAAAGAACTTAACTGAGAACTTAAATACAAAAACTTGTATGTCCACGATAATAGCATAAACATTGCATAATACAAAATTTCATTGATTGGATACATTATTGGAGGAAAAATAGTCATCCTACCTGAACACTCGACTGCATTACATGCAAAATTAAACTTTTTTTTTTTGCTCTCCTGTAAAGTTTATCATCATGAAGATACGAGGTTTTATCAGCAGGCCGACGATAGATGGAGAAAAAGAAGATAATTTTATTTGGAAGTCTTAAGAGTGGCAAAAAGGGAGCCGAGTAGGCTGCAGTTGGGAAAACTATTGCTGCTGCAGTAGTAAACACCGTTGGGGTGGAAAACCGGAGTGCAGCAGTGGTTTCATTTAATTCATTAATAAATCAAAGTGACTATTCGCACTGAATTTTTGTGCTTTGACGCACTTAAATGACCAAAATTCTTGTTAGACGCACTTATTTTTGTGGCCAAGACGCACATTTTTCCATTGCCCACACTTATTCCAAAGCTAAATTTTTTTCTTGGCCAAACTTATTTTAAGCGGTACTTTCTAAGCAGCACTGGAATGGTCGTCAACTTGCGCACTTACAAGTGTGGTCGAGAAAAAAATTAGCATTGGCCACACGTAAAAGTGCGAATAACATCAGCCTTAATAAATTTAATTTATAGATCCACAATATTTCATGTTATATTGCCTACATAATTGACAATCCAAAAGCGTTACATGTAGGTTAAAAAAAGTGGTCCGATTTTAAGATCGCCTCCCAAAAACGGAATCCAACAGCACACGGACCGGTGGAGGCAAACCAGACTCGAACCTCCAGCTGTCACAGCGCTGATGGGCTCCCCCTCCATCGTGGGAATACGAGCCGGTGGGGACATGGATGAGTCCCCCCCCCCCACACCTCGATCGGAGCACTATGAGGGTAATTGGTAAAATACAGTCTGCAGAGATCACTCCTCATTGCACTTTTATCAGTGTTACTCCATGACATGTTATTGGGTGCCACACAAAACAAGCAGTCACTCATCACTTTCCCGGAGGAGATCTATGTGCCGAAAGTTCCTCTCACTTCGGACAGAAGCTTAGTCCTCAAACAATGGAAGATCTGCCATTGTCAAAATGTGATCACTGTCGAAGTGTCCGTAGGCATCTATATACTGAGCAACAAAAGAAAAGCAAGCTAGCTAGTTAGTTAATGTAGGCTACTCTTATGGTTACTCAGTCAAAGGGACCGCAAAATAAAAATAAGTTTGATGAAATGAGTATAAATGTGCACGTGCTAGTAATAAATTTGATTTTGTAAAATAATTACGTGCAAACTTATTTTCCAGTCTGCCTTTAATTGGGCTAACTTTTGTTTCTTATGTTGTTCAGTATACATCTGACTGGATGAGCATCTGAAATACCCAGCATATCAGCCAAGCTGCGCATTGCGCTTAATCAAATGGATTGTAATCGTCAGCCGTCTGGCCTGACAAGCAAGTTGTTTCCAAATAAGAGTAACTAATTTCTCAACATAATTTATTTATTTACTAGATACATTTATGAAATAAATAAATGAATAATGACATCTATGAAGAGAAATTAATTACACTTATATTTGGAAACAGCCTGCTTTTATTCATTTATTTATGCATTCATTTATTTAGTCTATTTATTTAATTTACTAATAACAACAACAACAGCATGACGTCCGCATCGCTGCATATGGTTTATTACTCATTTTGACAGCTGCACTCGTTCCTGCATGTTGTTCGCTGTTTTCAGATTTGCGTACACCTGGTCAGAGCTGGCCTGAGATTTTTGCGGACCGTTCGCGAACGTTTAGATTGATAAATGCCGATTCTTGCGGGAGATTTGGCGTACACCCATTTTTTTGGTGTACGCAAGTTTGATAAATGAGGGCCACTGACTCTTTGGATCTGTAGTCCTTCTCACCACATATTATCCAAAACAAAACCAAAGACCCACAGGGACAAGGAGTATGTGAGAAGAAAATCAAATGGCTGTGCTATAAGTGAGGGGGTCTAGAAGTTGTTCAATTTAAATATAAAATGTCTATCCGAGCTGGAATGCTTGAACTTGGGAAACAGGAGGCCAGAGGTTCTCATTAAATGGAACCTGAAGAATTACAATTGATGCCATCTGTTAAGAACATTTGTCTGCTACTTTCATTGACAGAAAATGTATACCACTGTAATCTGTTTTCTAATGGCGCTAAACTCAACACTGCAAGTGAAATTGTCAAAATAAATGCATGTTACAGTGGTAGATAGTATGCATTTGGGAACCAGCAAAATGACCTACCAAAGTACTGTATTTTAGTTTTACGGTCTGACAAGTCTGAATTGCCCTCAGTTTAGTCCGATTGGTTTTGGTAACAAATTATTGTTTGTTAAATGATTTATGATCTAGCTCACTCCCTTGAAGTGCATTTTGCCTTCCTGCTTATTGGATTACTGCCTGTTTATCGAAGCTAATTCTGCCCACTGTCTTGGTACTGGGATTCTCTCGTGTGTTAAAGAACCTGACTGTTTGACCCTGAGCCTGCATTTCATAAACAGTGTGAAACTGAATTACCATCTGCGCCTGAGTCTTAAGTCCCTAAACTGTCAAACTGTAGCTCTCTGTTAACACCACAAACATGTGACTGAATCAAAAGTTTTACTATCACCGTTATAAGAGCAAAATCTTATTTGAAACAATTAATTCGTTTCAAAACAGTGTCTAATTTATGTCTAATTTGTTTGTCAATCGTCAAGGCATTGTGCAGAATGCACAACTCACATGGTTAATATTCAGTATAGGTGTAATCCGTAAAAACCTAGGGCTGTCCAACCATGTGGAAAAATTTATTGTAATACTTTGTTTTGGGTGATGAAGTGCACAAAATCTTTTCACCGGGTGGAACTGACATATTTTTTGAAACAAACAAACAAACAAACAAACAAAACATATAGTATACCCAGATCCATCAATTATTTATTGTGGCACTAAATGGGAAGCAACTAGAATAAAAATCAACAAAAAAAAAACCTTTCCTCACAGCGTGAAGTAAAGAATGTGACCAGTAAGGCCAAGTTTTGAGTTTCCATTTCATACCGAGCCAATTAGATCCTCGGGGGGACATTGATCTCTCCTTCAGGCACGTTCTCATTTCCCCCAAAAAAGGCCATTGCTTTTAAATAGTTTGGTCATTCACATAATGTAACTGTTCAAATGAGGGAAACCTAAAAAAAACAGAGCGGCAAATAACTGTACAGTAGCTTAGTGTGACTTATTTTTTTTCACTGGCAAAGCTATACACAGTTTCAGTGACCCCAAATGAAAAGAACATGAAAATCATTTCATAAACAAGCACATGGAGTGAACGCATCTGAAGCGAAAAATATTTTAAATGTGATGGTGAATTTATTTAAGATACAAGCAAACTTAGATATGAAAAAAATGAGATTGGATGTAGACCGCACTGTTGTCCTCGAGTGACTGAGGACAATTATCGTCTGACCCAATAGGGAGAAGGCCATGACGCTGTTAAAGAGCATTTAAAAATCTTTGTCGCCATGGGCGACGGCTCATTGAGCGCGTAGACAATAACCATCCACGCAGTCAAAGCAAGGGCATCTCCGGCGACAATCAGTGCGGCTGGGGCCATTTGTCTGAATGCCTCACCAACTCGATGCAAGTGCACGCGCTCAGACACACGCACGCACTCACATGTGCATGCTATTCCCCCCTTTTCAGCCTTGACTGGGTTTGTCTACTCAGGCCACAATAGTAAATCAAGTCTATAGCCAATTGGGAACACACACAGAAGACTGCAAATGGGTGGAGGAGATATGCCTTTCTGGCTCCCGGGGTTCACTTTACTGAGTGTGAAGCTTGGTCAGAAGTTTCCAGGACAATGTAAGCATTTGCAACACGCCACCGCATTCTGCGTCCCTTGCGACGCTTCAATGACGTCATCGTTGTTTCAGAGCGCTTTTCGACAGGACTCGAAAATCCGGCTTTTTGGAGTTAGCCCCCTTAAAAATGGTAAGTTACCTCGCGGGCACCAATAATTTGTGTTTAGGCGCCTTCTTTGCCTTTTCAACTACTTTGCTGTGAAGTTTCAGGCCAAAATTCAAACGGGATCATGCTTTCTCATCCCGGGTCGTATGTGTCACTGTACAGAAATGTGTCTGCAGGTGACGAAAGAATGCTCCGATAGTAAGTCACGTGACCCTAATGCGTGTTTCTGATTGGTCAATTCAGACTAATTCTGTGGTATTCTTAGTAAACAAGAGAACATGATGCATCACATGGGATTTGTTTTTTCTCTTTCCTTGATGATATTTTAACACCTTTTTTAATTGACTGAGGGTTCAATGGACATTGTATTACAACAAAGGGCTGGAAAACTGAGCCTTTGGAAAGCCATAACTTGGCGCATAGAAGTCCGATTTCAAAAATTAAGTACCAAAATGTTGGATTTTCAAGCACCTTTAGATTATGCTATATTCACTGACTTTAGAGATAGTTGGAGAAAATGTTCCAAGTTTCTGGACAATGGTGGCCAATGAATCAAATGATGGTGTTCTCTGTCCGGAGGCTTCTGTTCCAGCTGGTTGGGATGGAGAAGCTGGCCAGATGACGGAATAAGACGGGGTGATACAAGGATGGAGTTGGCTGGCAAAGAGAGGCATAGGCTTTGTGGTTCTATTTGTATCATTGGCTGAATGCTGAATGGCAAAGTGAACATGTCAGACAGGGGAGATGCGAGCAACAAGACAGGCCGCAGCTGATTAATAATACAGCAAGTCACCTCGGTAAAAGGTATTGTTTGGTCAGGTGTCTCTCTGAGCTTGTTATAGATAAATGGCAAAACTGTGTTCCTTCCTTTGTTTATGTTTCCTTTCCTTAGTATTCACACCCACTCATACATTTTTGAAGTACATTTTCTGCATGGTTGGTTAGAAAGTGATACCACAGAGTTGGTGCCACTTTAAGTGCCAACTTCTTTGGTTTGAACACTGCTCGTGTTGTTATTTATTTGTTTTTTTCTTTTTCTTTTTTTATTTTGAAAAGCCCCGTTGCAGGTAAGCTGAGAAACTCCTAGCCGTCAGTCTGAGACATAGGAGTGAGAGTGGAGCTTTGTCAGTCTGACTGTCTCTGACCAGTTTCAGTGGTCTGTGTGAGTCAAAAAAACTTTTCCAAATTCATGTGACTCCATTGCTATTCACCAATTGGCCGGTCCTGCCAAAATCCAGTGATGTCTTTTTTTAAATTATTTGAGCACTATATTTTCCGCATGTTGTATTTTATGTTTCTACTTGAAAAACATGGTGTAGTATACTGTCCTACAAAGGCTAAGTGCAGAACTACTACAGTTGCAATCAAAATTATTCAACCCCATGCGCAAATTGGGTTTAATAGCAAAATTTACAAACTTTCAGCTGTTTGCGATAAAGCAATTAAACAAGAACATTTTAAATTGCTCAACACAACTAATATTACAAGTGGTTTTTCCAAATTTAACACAAAGTGCCATTTTTAATGACTACTGCAGTCTGAAAATTATTCAATCCCCTGAATAAAATCCCTGATAAGAGCATTATTTGCAAATCAGGTGTTGTCTAAAGCACACCTAATGCAGCTAATCAAGAGCTTAATTAGTTGCATCAGGTTTCCTTGAGACAGAACACACCAAATACTTGCACTCGCTAGGAGTTTGTTGACAGTGACATTTGATTGCATATTATACATATGGCTGTCAAAAGAATTGTCCAAAAAGCTAATAGAGGAGATCACTGCCTGGCACAAATGAGGAAAAGGATATAAAAAGGTAGCGCAGGCACTGAATGTTTGTAGAGATACAGTTAGAAGCATAGTTTGCAAGTTATGAATTAAAGAAAGAGTGGCTAGAGTACCAGGATGTGGCAGAAAGAGGAAGCTATCACCGGCTGTCACCAGATTCCTGAGGAGACGGGTGGTCAAAAACCCTCTAGTGACTACAGGAGACCCGCAGCAAGACTTAGAGGCAGGAGGCACTGAGGTTTCAGTTTGCACAGTAGGGCGCGTACTAAACATTGAAGGTCTCCAAGACATACACCACAACAGATCCAAAAGTACAAGCTCCAATATACTCAAAACCATATAAATAAGCCACAGAAGTTTGGGTATATTGTTTAATGGAGTGATGAAATGAAACTAGAATATTTCGGACTTATGAATCAGTGGTATGTCTGCAGGTGGAATAAAGAAACATATGCTGAAAAGTACACCCTGCCTGCAGTGAAGAATTGTGGGGGCTTTTTGATGCTCTGCAGCTGCCTAGCTTCCTCTGGCACTGGAAACCAGCAAAGTGTCGAGGACAAGATGGATTCAGTCAAGTACTGGGATATACAAGGAGAAAATGTCATGCTGTCTATACGGAAGCTGACACTTGGGCAACATTGGACCTTCCAAAAGGACAATGATCCGAAGCATAGCTCATCATCCACCAAGGCTTGGTTTCAGAAGAAGTCTAGGAAGATTCTAGAGTGCCCATCACATTCACCTCACTTGAACCCCATAAAAAATCTCTGGTAGGACTTGAAGAACACAGTTGCAGTACGCAAACCCTAGAATATTAGTGAACTGGAGGCCATTGTCCATGAGGACAGGGCTAAGATTCCTTGGGAATGCTGCCTAAAGCTGACATCTGCCTGACATCACATTTCCAGCAGGTCATTGCGGCAAAAGGGTGCTCCACTAAGTATTAAAGATGCTTGTCATGAAGGGGTTGAATAATTTTAAGCCTGCAGTAGTCATTAAAAGTGCCATTTTGTGTTGAATTTGGAGAAGCCACTTGTAATATTTGTTGTGTTGAGCCATTTTAATTGTTCTCGTTTGATTTGTTAATTGTAAACAGCTGAAAGTTTGTAAATTTTGTCAGTAAACCTAATTTGCAATGGGGGTTGAATAATTTTGATTGCAACTGTAACTAAGCAATAATTTCAACAGTAAAAAATGGCCTAGGAGTTTATTTGCTGTCCCAACAAATGAATAGTAAGCAAATCTATGATAGATTATGGTCAACCGATTTACCAAGGTATAATTTCTGTCCAAATAAATCCTGACCTCCATATACTTTCAGGCCCAAATTTGTGTAACTTAAATTTTACCCAATATGTAGTTACTTTAGGCTTAGGCTTTGTTGGGCAGTATAATCACAGGTATACATATCCAGTATGTGTATACAGCATATCATTCATTCAATATTATCTGTGTGGTATTATTTTAGTAATATTGTTTGTTTTATAAACTGGGACCATGTATTTTGAACAGCAAACATAGATTAATGCTTCATAAATATGATTCTAGGGTAAATTGCTGTATTAACTTTTATAATGCTGCATTCTCCATTCATTTGGTGACAGAATGGATCCAAACAAGACAGAACACGGACCAAGATTTTATTAACGGTAAATTACGGTCAAAGGAGGCCTGTCAGGTGGAAAAGTATAATCAGGAAAAGCCCCAACAATCGTTCTAAGTCACAAAGAAGCGTGCTGACATAAAGGACACGGGCGCTTGCTGTTAGTGTTGATTTTGTTGGGATCCCTTCATCCTCAGATTAAGGCGAAGAGAAGCTCCGGCTGCTCTGAGCTCATTGGAGTGAGAGAGACTTGTCATTTCTTAATGCTTGTGGCGAGGTGTTACCTGTTTTATATTTTGTGCTGATGGAGCTCGTACATCTGTCAACCTGGTGCAGCTAAAACAAAACTTCCAAACCAAAAAAAAAAAAAAAGCACTCAAACAAACAATCAAAAACAAATAGACAGATAAACAGAAACATGAGTGAGCTGGTCTAAATACCACAGGGGTAATTTTATGTGTTGAATGGAGCATAATTGTCTGAATTTCCAATTGTCAAATAGTGGTGTGCATTTCTCTCTGCTCGTGTTATTGCTGCAATTATATCCTAATCTGCAAATTCCTCAACCATTATAAGCACCCACATTAATTTCAAGTCATTATTTATGTAAATCAAAGTGCACTTGCATTTTCTATTAAAGTGCCGTTGTGTTTTGTGTGTGCACGCGCGCGTGTGCATGTGTGCAAGCAGGGGCGGATCCAGGAATTACTGAAAGGGGGGAGGGCGCAGCAAGTAGGGGGTCTGGGAACCCTCGCCCAGAAAAATTAAAAAAATTAATGTTCTGAAAAGTTTTCCTAGTATCTAAATCTGGCCTGTCTGTTCTCTGATTTTCCTCTCAATGTTCCAAAATTTAAGATAAAAAAAACTTTCAAAGTGCTGCTGTAACACAGTTTTACATTAACTGACAATTTTTACCTTCACCTAAGACTTTCGCTTTACTGTCAAAGTTCGTGACCTTAACCCTTTCGCTGCTGTTTGTGACTTGGTCAAAATTCCAAAGAGGAGAAAATCTTTTGAAACTTTCAAAACCATACAGTGTTGGTATACATTGGAATTAGTCTTGATGAGAGCTTTCCAGTGATTACCAATGCGCTATGATTCAAGCGATTTTCAAAGGTTTTGATGTTTCAGAAATGTTGACAAAATCACCACTAGTAGTGAAATGGTTTGACCATATTTTCCACAAAACATTGATATTATTAGTGTTTGAGTTTATATAACACCAAATAGCCTCCAACAAAAGAGTTGTGTATATCTAACATGCAAACCCTGTGGCAATATGCATCTGTGATTTTAGCAGATGTTAACAGATCACCAAATCCCCCCCCTCCCCCCCAAGTCACTAAACCAGGTTTAGTAAAAGATACCACCCTCAACAGCATGTAAAAAGTTATTACAATGCTGTGATTACCTTTTTTCAAAATGGTTTTAAAAGATGACGCTTTAATGCTTCAAAAACACTCCCAAGTGTTGTGAGAATAGGAATTGTTGTCATACACATAATCCGAGTCAACATTAAGTTGAATTTCTGCACGTGAGTGGCTGAGCCTCAAATGTCGTTAACTTTATTGACAAAGCTTTTCCGCCTTTCAGTTGCTTCATGACATTTTCGTCTGTAGTTATTGAAACGCGTTTTACCGCAACAGGGGACAAGCAAGGCCATTGGTCAAATAAATTTCCCAGCAAGCCTGCTTTCTAAAACTTTAGAACAGAAACAACAACATTAAATAAATTGTACATAGCTCAAGTCCATGTATCGTTTATTATTTGCAAGAAAAGAGTTTCTTGGTCATTACTGTTGCATAAAGCAAATTTGTGTAATTGGAACCAAATAAACTTGCCATGAAGCAAAATAACCGGAATAGTGAAGTTGAACCATTAAAAGCGGTATATAAATCCTGAGGACTAATGTCATTATTAGTTTAAGATTGTCAGAGTTGATGACTGCCACAACAATTGATGTGCCCATTTTCAATATGGGTCTAAATTAACAATAATCCACACCTGGCATTTTCACTTTTCTGCGAAAAAGGGGGGCGCGCACCCCTGTGCGCCCCCCCTTGGATCCACCACTGGTGAGTTTGTGTGTGTGCGCGTTGGTGCAAGCACACATATTTGTCTGCACATACAGACTAACCATTCAACAGACTAAGGTCATATTCAAACACATTAACATTCTTTACTTTCAGTTTCGAAACATTTTGCAATATAAATTAATTAATCCTTCAAACAATTTCATTTGTTGGTATATATTTTCAAAAATAAACAAAATGCACACGGACATCCACTCACACAGGCCTTAAGGGTGCAACACTGTACCCTCCCAAGCATCAAGAATTCAAATTCACAGATATTTTATCCTTTGACCTGCAGGAACTAGTAGAAAATTTATGGAAAAAAAAAAAAGACTTTTTGCACTTTATCCAATCTCTCATTAAGCAGGTGAGAGGTCTGTACTGTGGGAACTGGCAGAGTGTTATTCCAAAACATTCTAGACATCCAAAACTTTCTTGTACCACATCCAAAATCTCTTTGGGCAAGTGGGAGGGGTAAACAGATTTGCATCAACGTCATATCACCAGAATTACCCAGCCCTGGAGGCGAACATACATCCAGCAGTAGGGGCAATTGCGGCACCACAGACAGCTGCACACCCAACACCAGGGTCAGCCGTACACCGAACACCAGGGGCAGCCACACAGCTAAAAACAGGGGAGTCGCACACCCAGCACAAGGAGCAGCTGCGCACCCAGCATTTAATGCACACTAGGTTAATTAGCTTCCATTTACAATGACAACCTTATTCCACGCCCTCATACAGCAGCAGCACCACCACCAGAGATATATAATAGAACCAGAGAGAACGAGGAAGTACCTTTGCTTCAGCCAAATAGCATGTTAGCTTCTGCCTTTCCCACTGGAGGCAATTTTGTGGCCAAAGACACAGCAGCTCCACAGACACTAATTTAAAAGTGCTAATTTTTTCTTTCCAGACAAAGCGAAAACAAAAGCAAATATATACTGAGTCATAAAGAAACTTCAGTCTCATAAATTTTTAAATATTTTCTTGAAACTTTTAATAAAAGTGTTTTTATTATCACTAGGCGTAAATGGGTTGTCAAAGACATCATGACACACATCAACTCCTACGTGCACCAACGAGTCCTAATACACTGCATGGGTCAATTTGACCCATTTTGTTTTTTTAGCCATAAAATTCTTCCTACATGGCATTCTTTCAGCCTGAATTTTTACAACTGTACCAAAAGACACCCAAAATGAGCAAAAATGAAAACTCTCCTTAGTTTAACAAGCATGTAAAGCTGCCAAATATTTTGCATACGTACATAGAGGGTGTTTTGGGTCAAATTTGACCCCAATTTATTAAGATTAACTTTATTGACTCCAGAAGTTAACAGGCAGATATGAGGAATCCTGAAACGATTTAACTGTCTATTGGTAGGTCTGTGTTTCTATTGAATTGATAGTGTGGACAGAGTTCAGTAGAGACTCTTGTACTCTCCCTGCTTGTACTCCCCTGTCATATTGCTACATTTGCCAATATTCCCATGTTGGCAGGTGCCTGTTTGCTTCTGATGTGCTATGGGTGAGGGTTGTTGCAAAGAATGAGTAAAACTGTGGATAAGCACAGAACAGGGATAAGTTATGAGGGTTAAATGCTAGATGCATTGATTGCAACCACAATCCCACAGTCATTTTGCAAAGAAACAGAATATTACGACGACATTGATCATGAGGGACATAGTAAACGGGGTGGGAACAGTTATTGTGTGCGGCAGGGTACACGACAAGCCCCCTGCCTATGTTTACTGAAATGAAACTTATTTAAAATAGTTTCTTCAGTCGTTTAAGTGTTGTCAGTGTTGGCGAAGCACAATTTATTAATTTTTTTGGTCTGCAAACTATTGTCTTTGCATTTTCTCACTGTGCTTGAGCATTATTATTATTATTATTTTCTTTATAATAATTTTTATAATGATAAAGTTAACTTCAATTCAATGTGGCTTCACAACTTCATCAGAAAATGTGAATACGATTGAATTAAGAAATTCCAGGAATCTCTCTTTCTCTCATTCTTTTTTCCTTTCTCTCACTCTCTCATTCTTTCTTCCTTTCTCTCACTCTCTCTTTCCTCCCCCCCTGAGGCTAAAATGGAGGCTTTTCTCACCTGACATCATGTAACTAAGCAACCAGCAACAATTTTCTGGTCTATTTTCTTTTTTTTTTTCTTAGAGACTTTCTTAGAGATTATTTAAAAAGCTGGTTTTCAGAAAGCAAACAAGGTGAAGCACTGGAACTGAATAAGCTAGAGTCCTGTCATCAGTCCTGTCATTCTCACCACAATCTTTCACTTCCTTCCTGTAGATCAAGAAGTGCAATCTAGTGTACAGGAAGAGGATTACCACCTGTTGAAGACATCAGAATGCTACAGGTCCTTGGGAAGAAGTTATGATTTGCAGCCAACAAATTGAATGGACCCTCCCAAATAGCATACAATTATGTTCCCAGCCTGTCAATCAGATTAGCAATGAGGGAAAATGTTTTAGTTGATAGAGCATGACAAATAAGGACAATATGTGCTTATGGTTGTTTTACAATAAATGCAATAATTTAAAATATAGCGAAACAGTCAGCAAAAATATCATTCACATCTATGATTAACACTGATAAACATTTGACTGCAATTTTGACTGGCAAAAAAATATATACAGTGGTGCTTGAAAGTTTGTGAACCCTTTAGAATTTTCTATATTTCTGCATAAATATGACTTAAAACATCATCAGATTTTCACACACGTCCTGAAAGTAGATAAAGAGAACCTAGTTAAACAAATGAGACAAAAATACTATATTTGGCCATTTATTTATTGAGGAAAACGATTCAATATTACATATCGGTGAGTGGCAAAAGTATGTGAACCTTTGCTTTCAGTATCTGGTGTGACCCCCTTGTGCAGCTTGAACTGCAACTCAACATTTCCTGTAACTGTTGATCAGTCCTGCACATCGGTGCGGAGGAATTTTAGCCAATTCCTCCATTCAGAACACCTTCAACTCTGGGATGTAGGTGGAAATCCTCACATGACCTGCTTGCTTCAGGTCCTTCCACAACCATTTTGATTGGATTAAGGTCAGGACTTTGACTTGGCCATTCCAAAACATTAACTATTCTTCTTTAACCATTCTTTGGTAGATCGACTTGTGTGCTTAGGGTCGTTGCCTTGCTACTTGACCCACCTTCTCTTGAGATTCAGTTCGTGGACAGATGTCCTGACATTTTCCTTTAGAATTCGCTGGTATAATTCTGAATTCATTATGCCATCAATGATGGCAAGCGGTCCTTGCCCAGACGCAGAAAAACAGGCCCAAACCATGATGGACACAAATATGTTTCACTGATGGGATAAAGTTTTTATCTGCTGGAAAGCAGTGTTTTCCTTTCTCCAAACATAACACTTCTCATTTAAACCAAAAAAGTTCTATTTTGGTCTCATTCGTCCACAAAACATTTTTCCAATAGCTTTCTGGCTTGTTCATGTGATCTTTAGCAGACAAGCAGACAATGGTCTTTTAGGAGAGCAGTGCTTTCTCCGTGCAGCCCTGCCATGCATACCATTGTTGTTCAGTGTTCTCCTGATAGTGGACTCATGAACATTAGCATTAGCATTAGCCTGTGTGAGAGAGGCCTTCAGTTGCTTAGAAGTTACCCCAGGGTTCTTTGTGACCTCGCCGACTATTACACGTCTTGCTCTGGGAGTGATCTTTGTTGGTCAACCACTCCTGAGGAGGGTAACAATGATCTTAAATTTTCTTCATTTGTACTCAATCTGTCTGACTGCGGACTGGTGGAGTCCAAACTCTTTAGAGATGGTTTTGTAACCTTTTCCAGCCTGATGAGCACTAACAACCCTTTTTCTAAGGTCCTCAGAAATCTCCTTTGTTCGTGCCATTATACACTTTCACAAAAATGTGTTGCGAAGATCACACGATAGGTCCCTGTTCTTTAAATAAAACAGGGTGCCCACTCACCCTGATTGTAATCCCATTGATTGAAAATGTCTGACTATAGTTTCGCCTTCAAATTAACTGCTAATCCTAGAGGTTCACATAGTTTTGCCACTCATAGATATGTAATTGTGGATCATTTTTCTCAATAAATAAATGACCAAGTACAATATTTTTGTCTCATTTTTTTACCTGATTCTCTCTCTACTTTTAGGACTTGTGTGAAAATCTGATGATGTTTTAGGTCAGGGGCGTTCGCGCCCAGCCCATCCAATGAAAACTCAAGATAAAAAACTGATTTACTACTATTTGACAGCAAACACGCAATATTCAACTGATTCACAGCCAGAGGTAGACAGCCATTTTGAGTGAGCTTTACGTATGCTTCATTTATCGATCACTATGTGTGATTAGTGGATTCCTTTGCCGGTCTATTCTGCTGTGAAACCAATGGGCACTCTCAAATTACTAGGGACTCTCCTATTCTCTTTGACTGCCGTCTTCACTCATCAGTCTGAGGTCACGTCTTAGGTAATTTGCGTACTAGTTTGTCATCTGTGTCGACTCGTGTGGTTATAACCTGAGTTGGCTACCGAGAGAGCCCAGGCAGCTAGCCAGCAGCTAGTCTGGAGCTTTCGGAAAAGAAACTTGACTGGCATACGTTTTTTTCGGCGACATGCGGCACGGAGTCAAGTAAAGGACTACAGAAGGCAACTCTAAGAAAAGTAAACGTGTTCCCATTTACTTTGCTAGATTAGCAATAAAATGGTGGAATTGTTTACTCTCTAAGTTGAATGAGCAGAGCTGTTTATTAAGACAGCATGTTTGATTGATGCATTTCAAAATTTAAATAACAGTAGAACAGCAGATTTTCATGAGCACAATGTCATTGCCATGCCATTTCATGTGACTGATCATTTATATCTCACATTCATGTTTCATTCACTTTTCAGAATGTTTTCCACCTTGTGTATATTCTAGACGCTTAAAATCCAGCGCAGTCTTATTACAGATCTCTTTATTTTTGTTTTATCATTATAGATCTCCTAAAAGTAGGCTACTACAACGAGTAATGAAATGCTGAGTAGGGATGCGGCGATGTTGAACGAGGATTTTTTTTTATTGTGATGAGACCACTTGCAGTCATGGGTGTTTAGGCAGTCACTTGTAATTTCTTGGAACATACACATCTGAAGCGGCTTGAACTATTTAAAATGCCGCCGGGAAGAAGCCTGAGTTTAGATTTCGCTAATTGCAGGTGCTCCGCCCTTCCCTAAATCTTTTCCCATGTACTTGGCCTATATAACAATCAAGCAATTTCAGTGGCCTATAACGATAAAGAAGTGATGGTGAAAAGCAGACAAACCTAACTGAGCCACGGTGTTCGATTGAAAGAATGCCAGTTTGAATAATTATAAAAAATCTTCATCCTCCCCAAAAGCGGATGTAATGTGATTGTGAGGTATAAATGATCAGTCGCACGAAATCGCGTGGCAATGACAATCCTGTTCATGCAAATCCGCAGTTCTATGGCCATTTAAATTTTGAAATGCATCAATCAATCTTGCGGTCTAAACAGCTCTATTCATTCAACTAGAGAGTAAGTGAATCCAACATTTGATTTCCAATCAAGCAGAGTAAAAGGGAACAGGTCTGCTTTTCTGAGAGTCACCTAATTGGTTAATAGGAGGCAATTCTGTAGTCCTTTACTTGCCTCCGTGCAGCATGTAGCCGAAGAATACTGATGTCAGTCAAGTTTTTTTCCAGAAGCATTTCACATGCCCTTTGATGTCGTTCAACCTGCATAGGGTTTAATGACGGAAAAGGGAAAGCTCGGATGTTCGCCCCATGGCAGCAAGTGGTGGTGCTACGCCTTTTTTAAAATATTTTATTTAATTTTGTAATTTACAGCGATTTAGAGGTCCTTTATTTGCCCTGCCCCCAAAGAGGACAAATGCCCACCCAAGCTTGGCATCCTGGTAACGCCTCTTGTTATGTATGATAATTTTTTGTACAGCTTTATATTCCATTTGTAAATGAAGATTTGTTACATGCTGTTTTGCTGCCCTGCTGGTCAGCTATATTTATTTTGTTCATTGGCACCATCTGGTGGCGTATTTGTAAAATCATTAAGAAAAGTCTAGTAATTTCTAGAAGCTTCTGGCACTTTCCTGCTTGGAGGGGGCGGGATTTCCCTAGAGTCCTGTGGATCTTTCTGGAAGGTTGCTAGACTATATAAAGGCTGTGATTTTAAGCACGAGAGTTACAGACAACAAAGAGACAGACAACAAAGAGAGCAGACAGCAGAAGAGAGCAGACCAGAGTTTTGTTTTGGCAACAGTTAAATAGTGGCAGAGTGTTATTTGCTGATTTAAATCGTGGATATTTTTTGTACAACTTTATTTTGTAAAGAATAAATTTGTTTTAGTTGTACTTTCTAGTTTTCTTTGTTGTGATTTTTCCAAGTCATAACACTCTATTTTAGATCATATTTATGCAGAAATATAGAAAATTCTAAAGGGTTCACAAACTTTCAAGCACCACTGAGGTGCAAAGCTCAACTTACACTCAACAACAACAAAAAAAAAGCCCCATGTCAAATTTTTGAGTTTTCATTCACAAAAAACTGGAACCGGGATTCGTCTGTGAATAGCACTCTTCTCCAGCGTGCCCAGGGCCATCGAACGTGTGCGTTTGCCCATGTGAGTCGGTTCCGACGCCGGACAGCGGTGAGATCCAGACCAGTGAAGACACCGAATGTGCAAGTTGGCTTCTCGCAGGTGGTTACGGACTGTCTGTGGTGTGATGTGTCTGTTGTGCAGACCAACGGTCTGATCTGCTGTGCGTGTTGCTGATCTGAGCCGATCCCACAGGTGGATGAGCTGGATGTAGCGATCTTGTGCTGGTGTGGTCACACGTGGCCGACGTGGATGAGATCAATTTGCAGTACTGCCCGTTTGTTGGAAACAAACTCAAACGGCTTACCGTTCGATAGTTAACATTCAGCTGCACAGCGACCGCTCTGGTGGACATCCCTGCAGCCAGCATGCCAATGGCACATTCCAACATGACCTGAGACATCTGAGGCATTATGACTTTTGACAAAATTTGACATTTTGGGGTGGCCTTTTATTGTCCCCAGTACAAGGAGTGTCTGGCTACTGCTCATTCTGTCCGATCACCATGTGGAAATGCCACACCCATGTACTGAGTGAAATCACTGCATCACTGAGCAAATGCTCACTGACAGAGAGATGGATTATAAAATGGTAAGCAAATCAAGAGAAATATCCCTATTGTACAAGTTAACGTCAGCATATGCTCACTTAGAGTTGTTAACTCCATGTGGCATCAATATTTGACATAGGGCATTTATATTTTTGTTCAGTGTAATTAGTTTATTAGAAAACTGTAAAGCTGGCAATTATTTGCAAAAAAAATAACAAAAATACCATGGAAATATTTCGAATGATTTTTAAAAATAATTGAACAGATTTATTTTTCTACTTTAGCTGGTAATTCATCATCACTTCAAAAGAATTGCTTAGGTTGAAACCTGAAGTAGATGTGAAATATTGGTCATCAAACATCAACAGAATGGGGAAATAATTTCAAGTTCACTCACAAAGTCCTCTATTTGGGAAAATAAAAAAAAAATTGTGCTTTTATTCTGTTTCACCTTGCATACTTTCAGTAGAATTAATTTTACATTTATTTTCAATTTTTAACAACAAGCTTACTTTTAGGATATCATTTAAATATAACCAGTCATAGAATTGGAACAAAGATTACTGATAATTGTTTCCCAGATACTTGTAATCCACTCACTAACACTATAACCACAGATGAGACTTATGAGAGTTTGGTAAATTATATTTCATTCCAGCACAACAACAATAATTGATTCTGTCCAGAAACTCCACAATTAAACCAATGGAGATTTCCATCCTGGTTGGTACCAGCTGGCCATCAAAACAGCGGGATCATTACAAATTGGAAATAAGGGATCTTAAATTCCTGAGATAACACTAATCCCTCGCATGAGAATGGCAGCTATGCTGATAAGAATTCCGGTCCTAATCCTAAAGGATTTCTCACCTCCAAGAGAGAGCGTCTGCCTTTGCCTCCAGCCCTTTGCAGATCTGGTTAAGGCGAGAAGATGATGTAATCACGAAATGCTAAATTAATAACAGTGGGAAACAATAGAAAATGGAGTGTAACAGTCTCTCTGGCGAGGGAGAAGCTGACATTCAAACTGAACCGTTGAAATATTTAATTGCATTTACTCCAGACGGAAAAGTTCCCATGATTGCTATAAAGTTGTTATTTTTTTTGTTTGTTGGTTTGTTTTTTGCCCTTCAATGATTGAGACACTCATTCCATAATATGTTTTTCCCAAGAAATGTCTTGGTTGAGCATTGATTATAGCAGTCAAGAGCATGCAGGCTAATTGACACTGTACACCAAGGTTAAAGTGCTCTGTTCAAGGAGGACCAAGTGTGTTTTGGTTTTTGTTCTGAACAGTGGTGAAATGTATGGCACACAGAGGGTAAATACTTTGCCATGAGTGTCTTCCCTTGGATTTCACCAATTATAGTGACAGTACATCATGTTATGACACCAGATTTTCCACCTTTAAGTTCGAATAGGTTTTCTGACTTAATTTACTAAGTGGATGTTTGCACTATTGCTGGTTCAATCTTAAACTGGACAGCAATAAGATTTTATACAGAGAATAATTGGTAACACTTTACTTGAAGGTATCGTCATAAGAGTTTCATATAACACTGACATAACACTGTCGTAACTGTTATATGACACAGTCATATACGTCTCATGAACATTATGTCAATTTCATAAACTTTTATGACTCGAGACAACCCAATTTCTACTTCTCATTAAAAAAACCGGATGACACCTTATGACAACATTATGTTTATGACACGTTCCTGACTGTGTCATGCAACAGTTATGATGGTGTCATGTCACTCTTATGACGAAACCTTCAAGAAAAGTGGTACCGAATATTTTTTCAACAATTTTTTCAGTCACAGAATTCATGACTGTGAATAATGTTCACATAATTAAATCACCAGACGCCGGGGAGTTTGTACATTCTCCTTGTGGCCACATGGATTTACACCAGGTCCCCTACTTTCCTTCCACAGTCCAAAGAAATAAATGTTTGGCTGACTTGAGACTCTAAATTGGCAGTTCATGAGAATCTGACTACATAATATGTGATTCCATTCTTACATGTTTGGAAGAGCATGACAGATGACACAATGTAGCAGTAAAATAAAGTGTTGAAAGTGTCACTAAACAATACATAAATAAATGCATAAATAAACAAATGAGCAGCGCTTGGAATGAGCAGTCTTTTTCACACACCCCCACTGCTGGCATATTCTTTGCCAAACAGTAATGTCACGACCTTCTTTGTGACAGGAAATCTGCATGTGCATTTCGCTTGTATAATGTATTCATTTTCTTGTCATTGTCATCTCATTTAGTACTGAAAATAGACAGTACCAAATTTCCATGTAGACACATCTGTCCACTCATATAAGCCAGCCCGCCATATCTTATAACAAGCATATTAGCTTAATGGATTTTATACTGCCATTCATCTATTCGCAGGGATGCTCCATCACCAGTGAATTGCATCTGCGAGTGGCACAGCTGTCATCGACCACTGGAAAGAAAACATTCAAGACAATGTTGTGGCACGGGACCAAGGAATAGGGTGATAACAAACGACCAGTTGATTGATTGTTCGACTGACTGCATGAGTAACAAGACAAGGTCAAAACCTAGTAGATAGCTGGACCGTTTATGGTCTATGTGCCCAATTGTGGGTAAAGAGAACTGGCCAATAGGAAAAATGTACACTTAGGCGGCTGACCACTTCATCACTTACTCACTCACTATAGCCAAAAATGGACATCAAGGTTTTTTTTTTTAATCTTTCTTTCTTTTCTGCAAAGCTGTCATAGTATTTTTGGTGAAATTATTTAAACCCACACGTGAAATGGTGTAAACATAATATTTGTAGCACAGATGGATTTGTTGCATAGATTATAACAAAGTTTAGAAGCTCATGGGCAAACTTGAGTTAAACATGCTGATGTAAAAAAGGTGTAACAATCATCTCCTCAAGAGCTTGCCTTGGCATGTTGCCATCTAAGTATCAGGACATTTCTGTCCGTATGCCTGTCTGTATAAATGTCTGTATGTATTTGCACAATCGGATATCACCGTGGAAGTATTGTTTTGAGATAATTATGTCACTCCTGAACAAGCATTATTTTGTTGATCTCGAAGCAACACTTATGGCAATATCAAATCATATGATCCATTAATGTTCATCTGTCTTTCGATTTTCTTGGCAACCACTCATTCAATCAAATTTAAACTTGGTGAGTGCCTTGCTGAAGAACCAGGGTAGTAGAGTGTCATCTGTGAGGTCTCTTGGTGGACCGGTTCTGGAGAAATCTGGTGAAAGCTGGCAACAAGCCAAGTAATCAGCCTATTTAGAACAGGCATATTTTCACGCGGCAATGATGCAATGCAATGATATGCACTAGTTTACACTAGTTCACTGTAACAAATGAAAAGATTTGTTCAGCTGTTGATGGGAAGTATTTGGACTTTGAAAGCTGCATTACCCCACTCTTGGAGGTCAATCTATCCTAAAGATTTGGTGTCTGTAAGCTTCTCCCATTTTCTCTGCTGGGCTGAATACAAGTCCTAATATGGGGCTGCTGCAATAAACTGCATGTATACAGTCAGAGGAGTAAAATCCAGATTCAGAGAATTAAAATACTGCCCAGTATTTTCTTTCAATCCTCGGGATTGGATAATTAGCACCATTCTTCAGCCTGAACTAAGCAGTGAGATCAGCTGGCTGAGCTCATTGGCTGAAAAAAAATAAATGGATGGAAATAATGGGTATGTATAAATAAATGGATAAATAAATACTCACATTTTGTGTCAGAATATATTGCCTTACACTGTGCAAATGGTTCTAGTTCTGTGTTTAAAAAGATATGTGGTGTGCAGAATTACAATGTGCTTTATTTTGTAGCGGCCCATTATAAATTTATAGCAATTTCAGTAATTGCACAAACATCCGAAAGTGCTTCTCACAAATTCATGCCATTCAGTGCTGAGCCTGGAAATAAAAGGCACTCAGCGAGCAGCATCCTCAGATGCATTCGTAAATATGGTGGAAAATGCTGCAGATCAACAAGCGCTTATGCCTTAACCAACAAGGAATTACAGGGCCCTCGGCATTAAAGTTTCATTTAACGGACTGCTTGTTCAGTAGTGGTAGTACTCTAAAGCATGTTTTGCTTTCAGATGTTAGAAATGCTTTTTTTGTTTCGGTCGCTGCATGGCAAGACTGCGGTTCTGGGTTCAAGTGCTGGCTTACATTATCTGTGCTAGGAGTTTGCTTGCTTACTCAGTGTTTGTTGGGGTATTGTCCAGGCTCTCAGATCTCCTCCCAATGCAAAAATATCAAAGGACGTGTACAGCTGAAAACTTGCCTCCCTGCTGACTCTGGTGATTTTATAAAAATGTTTAGCATTAGGCATTGAACTTTCCAAATAAACCAATGCATAAAATTATTGTTGTTCATTTATTTTACAGGAAATCTCCTAGTAGTGCTACCCAGTGGTGGCCTGATTTCCCTATGATGCTTACAGCATGAAAATGTCATGTTGCAGCATTCATTGCTTCCCAGGGTACTGGTGTACTTCTTCACTCCAACAAATCTCTCCCATACCACTGATAAGCGTCCATGTATTTTTAATTGTACTCAGAATCACTCATTTTAGCTGCTGTATGAGAACGCTGTTAAGTCATGCTAAAACAAAACACAAGTGGTTTGTTTATTTATCCTTTTTTTTTTGACTTGGTTATCAGAAGAAACACTGCAAACAAATTCACACATGACACCCAATCACAATGAAAACCCTGAAAAAATAATTAGTATTCTCCAAATTACAGAGAACAAAGGGATTCAAGGAAATTAAATGTGCTTTTTTTCCATTCATTGGTTAATCAGTTAATTAGACTGAACTTTGACCTACAGTCTAAAGCCTCACCACCCTCTCTGCAGTATTCGTTACACTGTCATTCATTTTCCGCTTTGAAATACAGCCAACCAACAAAAATGCATACCCAGTGAATAAATGGTAAATGAGCATTCAATATGCCAGCCCACAACATACTGCTGCCATGCAGTCTCTGTAGTATTAATTAAAAAGTATGAGGAAAAAGCCAGCCAATATATTTTGAAAACAAAGAATCTTTCTGTTTTCTTTTCTCTCTCTCTCTCTTTTTTTTTTTTTTGCAAGTCAGGCATTTTTTTTTTGAAGGAAACTGTGCACTTTAATTGTTTGCTTGCATGCAAATTCACAAACAGTTGAACATGTGCCAAATAATTTGATGAACAAAGCTCGGAAAGAAGAAAAGCCCATGTGGATTTGTGCATGAGTGACCTCCATGTCTCCATGTTTTATTGCATATCTGGAAATCATTTACTTCCTTCGCAGATCAGTGTTTCTAACCCATTAATTTGTTCTTCACTGTACTGCATGTTTGTTCTATAGATATCCATCTAAACCCCAAACAAACAGTTTTAACAATGTGTGGTAATGATTTTGTCATTTCTGTTACAAACAAGAGAGTATAGATGCAAGTTAAAGTGGCAAGCCATTGTCTAATTTATACATGTAAGGAAAGTTATATCTTGCTGCAACTCAGTACCTTTTCTGTTACGTGCACAGGTAGAAAAGCCAACAGCCAGTATGAATTCTCTATAAATTAGGACTAGGAGTGATATTAATTATATTTTATGTTCCAGAGAAAGCCTCTCAGCTCAATGAAAAGAGAGATTTATTGGTTCAGCTATCGGTCAATACCCTTTAGACATCAAGAATCTAGCCCCTCAGCTGATCCAAATAGTCTAATTCATCATAATTAAAGTACCTTTATAAACTCAACTAATGCACTTGAAAGTCATATTGAACATCACACCAGCACTCCACTGTTATAGCCGCATGAGAATCAAACAGGTTAGAGTGACCTCAAGTGACATGCTTTTTGAAGCGTTGTCCTGCGTGTTCCCTGTAAGTTTTTTATGACTGGAGCAGGAAGTCAGTCCTTTCTCAGTACATACACTCCCACATATCTATTTCTCTTTTTGCATCTCACCAGTACTCCATAGGCATTTCTCATAAAACTCAAGCGAATGCATTATTAGAAGGAGAGTGTTGAGTTCTTTTTTTTTCAGAAGTGGATTTGTACCTCAAGTTTTATTGCAAATGCACTGCAAATTATCTAGTCAGACTCGTGATGCTGATCACAAGAGAGCTTTGTAGCAGCATTGGGCCAGACTCCCCAAATCTTTTTAAATTTCCTACTAAAGGTGCTACATCTAGCAAGTCATCTTTTTTCCGCTAATTGTATAGGTGAAGAATCACGCAAAAAAAAAAAAAACGTTTTGAATGTGCTAAAGCCTTACAATTATCACAACCAATTTCGTGCCTTTATTTTAGTCGGCATCAGCTCACACCCACGCCCAAACAAAAGTTGAGTGCACCCGCGAAAACTTTGAAGAAATCAATTAAAAGCCTCTTTTTTTTTTTGCCAAGATCTGAGAATAATAGGTTCCCATTTGACACAAAGCAGCGCAGTGCTGAAGGTGAGACCGAGGAGAACCATCACCTTCTCTGACCCCCTCCGGCTGGGATCAATTCAGCGACGGTGAATCAAAGCCTCACCTGTCACCAAAGAATATTAATCTGACAACAATCCACCGATTTAGTGCAGGAAAATCTGGTCCTGGCAAATTACATTTACGAGTCAGAATCATCAAAATTGAGAGCGCTTAAAATGTCTTGAGGATTGAGAAAAGGAGTGGCATAATTCACCATTTTAGTGTTCCATATTAATACTGAATGTAAAAACATAATTACATACATACTTTATATTAGGATTTGTCACAAAGTAATTTACTAATGCCCCCTCAGCCTCTTAAAGTGCGTAAGAGAGGCCCTGCTTGCAGCTGTTTCTTTTGGAAAGCTTCAAAACCACCTTGTCTTGGCTCGACGCCATGGTTAAATTGCTTGAAAATGAACTGGTAATGAGACCACGTGCAAAAAGAGGTGCCAACTATGGAGGGAAGTGTTAATTACAAGGTAAGTAAAAACTGCATTAACGTTTTTTTCCGCTATTGAACATATCAGCATTAAATTTAAGGTGATAAACATGCAACTCACAAACACACAAATAGACATATTGTATGTACATACACTAATCTGCTCAATATACATTTCTAACATCTTTGATCATGGGAATATGTGAGTTGAACTGAATCAATTTTTGAAAACCGGTTTCCCTTTTTTTTTTTCTTTGGCATACTTACATTTGAGACAAAACATATAACCATGGAGAGGTAGCCATTCCAGATGGCCATTACCCACAATGCATCCTTTAAAAAATAGTATAGTATCTACATAGAAGGCAAGCTGGGCCAAAAATAAGTCAGTTTCCACTATTCGCTCAAATTATTCAGGCAAATACGACCTATACCACTGTCTCGGTCCAGGGTCCCCAGTCTTATCCAGAGGGGGCTGGTGTGGAAGCATTACTGCCAAGCAGTTACATGCCTGATTCCACCAATCAAAGTCTTTAGCAAAGACTCCAAGGGTTGATTAGAAGAATCAGGTGGGACAGTGCTTGGTTGGAATGAGGGCCTGCACCTTTCTGGATAAGACTGTTATGATCCTGTCCTGCCTGACCATGTCTGATTATGATTCTGCTTTGCCTGACTATGATTTGTATTGTGATTCAGATTCAATGCCACGTTTTGTTTTTGCCTTGTTTTTGTCTGTTTGCAATATTCCGCCATGGCAGTTTTATTCCGGTCCATGTTTTGTCTTATACCATGCATTTTGTCTCCCCCTGTCTGGTCTTTTGTCATGTGATGCCCCAGTATTGTGTGCCACACTTTCGGGTGACTTCATAGTTTCTGGGATTTCAACCATTCCTTCCAATCTCGTTTACTTCCTTCCCCTTGCTTTTATATTTTCCTAACAATACTAACAGTTTGTTGTTTTAGTTAAACTTACTAACCAATACTAACATTGTTTATAGTACTAACTTTCTGATAGGGATTGTATAGCTGCACATTACTAATTGACCAATGAGCTCTCAGCACTGGCTCTGCTCTAGTCTCCGCCCCTTACCTTCACTCAGTTTACTTTGCTGTGCTTCAGCAGATCTTCTGCACCTTGTTAATCACTGTTCTGCCTCTCACTCTGTGCACGGTGGAACTCCCTAACCGGAGCTGACAGTATGTCTGTCAGTAGGCTGTCTCTGTGTTCTCTGTCCGCGTTTTGGCTTTTTTTTCCCTTTTTTTTTTATCCGTCCCTTTTACGCCCCCCCCCCCCCCATTTTTGGGGATCAACTGAATTCAATGAGTTACAATAAATTTCTCAAAAGACCCCACACCCACCCTTTGACTCCCATAACAGCACCCTAAACCCATATACCTGTATACAGATGATGCAGTGAAAGGACAATGACATAAATTAGAATGTAAATATACACAAATAAGAATGAATGCATGAATGAATGAATGGTTTTATTCCGGCCTCATAACATTTCATTAAAAATAGACATCTCATCTCAACAAAACTCATCACTGCATACACATAAAGTCAATTTTACAATAATAGAGAAAATGCGTAATTTTAGCAAAATCGTATGTAAGGCCGAAAAAGGATTAGGCAGAAGCCGATGGCTTATTTAAGCCTATCCTGCTGCCTAACACTAGACAGTATGCACCCATAATGGTTAAGCTAGCAAAAGAAAAAAATGGAAGAAAAGAAAACGCGAGAACGTTTACACTGTATACTGCAGTATTAGATTACGTTTCAAGGCTTTAGATGATGATGAGTAAATTGAAATGAGAATTAACATACCTGCACAATACATACATTGATCATAATTATATAGATATATATTGGCTTTTTGCCAATTTCTTGTAATTAGGAACTTCCTAATGTTCATTCCTTTGTAATTAGTCTGATCCAGTTCACCTGTTTCCCTTTGTGGCATTGGACTTCCCGTTTGTCTATTTAAGCAGCCTTTTCACAGCCAGCTTCTTGTCAGAACGTTTCCCTTGGTTTGCCTGTGCTACGCTTGTTTTCTCGCCTTGTATGCTTTGTGATTCACTTCTGGCTGGACCGTCCCTGTTTTGTGATTTTGGCTTTGTCTTGGATTACTGTCTGCATCTCAGTATCAAACCCTTTTTTGCCCAACTACGAGTACTGTGATTGCTGCCCTGATAACGACTTGGATTTCGCCCTCTGGATTTTGGACTCTGTACTGTTGCCTCTTGCTCTGCGGGGGCTCTCTCCCTTCCTTAATAAAATCTAGTTTTACTGCACTGCTTGGTTCTCGCAACTGGTTCCTGAACGATACCTCACAGTCAGAACCCTGATGCGAGTGTCGACAGATTTTATTTTCTCCACTTTCAAAGCAGATGTTTGGAATTTGGGGCATAATGAAGCATAAATTAATATAGATCTGATCAACATCTTTCATCATCTGAGCTCCATGATCAGAAAACAAATCCCCACTTGCCAGATTCAAAACACTTTATTCTGTTTTATAAAAATTCTGGTTTATAATCAATAAACCATGAACAAAGAGCAAAAAGTTAGCTTTAAAACTAATTTATACTGAATTAATATTTTTCTTAATGGTTTATTCAGTGCCAGAATATGCGATGAGTTACTGTATATTCCTTAACCTTGGGTCAGTTTTAAAAAGAACTTTGTTACCACTGAGCTGAACTAGCTCAGGTTTTAAGAATGTTATATCCAGATAAAAATAAATAAATAAAAATACCAATATGAATGACAAAATTCATTTTGCCCTTTTCAAACACCCACTCAACCGGATGGGCGTATTTTGCGATCGCCCCCCCATCTATCTGTAGGTCTGTCGTTTGTCCATCCACAGTTCATTGTTCTCACTCGACAGATTACAGTTTTTGTTGGATTCTTTTCATTTTTGTACTGTGGGTCAGTGGTGATAGAAAGAGAATCCCTCTTGATTTTGGTGATGAATGGATCATTTTTAATCAAGTGATATACTATCATTGACAAGGCTGCCATTTGGGCACTTTACTTGGCTATCTTTCTTGATATGCAGAATGTACTGTGTATGTATATACAAC
This sequence comes from Gymnothorax reevesii, assembly GCA_029721435.1. Lineage (NCBI taxonomy): Eukaryota > Metazoa > Chordata > Actinopteri > Anguilliformes > Muraenidae > Gymnothorax > Gymnothorax reevesii. The sequence goes on along the minus strand of CM056587.1, from coordinate 53,047,606 downwards.
CCCAATTCCAAAAACATTTGCGACAAAGTGTGAATTGTGAATAAAATCAAATGGCAATGACTTTCCAATCACACAAGCCAGTATTTTATTAACAATAGAACAGAGATAACATAGCAAATGTTGAAACTGAGAAATTTTTCAATTTTATCTGCAAATTGAGCTCATTTCAAATTAGATGGCTGCTACAGCTCTCAAAAAATGTTGGGACAGGGGCCTGTTGACCATGTGTAGCATCTCCTCTTCTTTTAGACACAGAGTGGAGGCGTCTGGGCATTGAGAAGACGAGTTTCTTGAGTTCAGCCATTGGAATTTGATCCTACTCTTGTTTAATACAGGCTTCCAGCTGCTTGGGGCTCCTTTGACAGATTTTCCCTTTAATTATGCGCCAAATGTTCTCAACCAGTGAAAGATGAGGACTGCAGGCAGGCCAGTTCAGCACACGGACTCTTCTACTATGAAACCATGCTGTTGTAATAGCTGCAGTATGTGGTTTTGCTTTGTCCTGCTGTCATCTGGAGGGGAGCATATGTTGCTCTAAAACCTTAATATACCTTTCAGCTTTCATGGTGCTTTTTAAAACATGCAAGTGTCCCACACCATATGCGCTAATGCATTCCCATACCATCAGAGATGCAGGCTTTTGAACTGAACGCTGATAACAGGGGTGGTCTTTCTCCTCTTTAGCCCAGGGGACACGCCGCCAATGATTTCCAACATGAATGTCAAATTTGGACTCGTCTGACCACAGGACACTTTGCCACTTTGCTACAGTCCATTTTAAATGAGCCTTGGCCCGCAGAACATGGCGGCGCTTCTGGATCATGCTCCACAATGGCTTTTTGCATGAAAGAGTTTTAGGTGGTATCTGTTGATGGCGCAGCAGACTGTGTGAACAGACAGTGGTTTCTTGAAGTACTCCAGGGCCCATTTACTAATGTCAATGACAGAATCATGCTGTTGATGTAGTGGCATCTGAGGGTCCGAAGATCACGGGCATCCAGCAAAGGTCTTCGGTCTTGTCCCTTATGCACAGAGATTTTTGCAGTTTCTCTGAATCTTTTGATGATGCACTCTCGATGATGAGACCTTCAAAGCCTTAGCAATTTGGCTTTGAGGAACATTGTTTTAAACGTACTCCACAATTTTTTCACGCAAGCCTTCACAGGTTGGAGAGCCTCTGGCCATCTTTACTTCTGAGAGACTCAGCCTCTCTAAGACATCCCTTTTATCAATCATGTTACACAGCTGATGCCAGCGGGCTTCCACCACAACCAGCACGCCCATGTTGACGGCTAACTACGCCTAGCAGCTGGATCTGCTGCTCACCCCCCCCACTCCCACACCTCAGGACAAACAATGCCACCAAAAAAGAAACATGACATGAAGCGAGAAGAGGAGTTTATGTTGCGCACACAGGTAAATGAGCTACTGCTTCAACAGAAAAAATGTTCTCTACCCTGCTACAACAAGAGCATGACAACTTTAAAAGCTTTGTCAAACTTATCATGGACTCTTGAAACACGAGACTTGATGCGCTTTCCAGAGTGCGTCAAGAGATCAAAACAAGTATCCAGTACACACAGAAATAGATGGATGAAATCAAAATGAACAACACCAAGTATACAGAAAATCACAACTCAATGCAGACGGATATCATGAAAATATGTGCCAGTTTACTAACCATCACGGATAAAAAGGAAAGGTGAGGGAAATCCTGGCGAAAAAGCTGCAGCTTCAACAGGAGGTAGAGGTGGAGCGGGCGCACCGAACATGGAGACCCACGGCTGGCGGCGACAGGCCAAGATCCATTGTTGTAAAGTTTCTCAGGTATAAGGAAATGCTTGTGGTCTTACAGAGGGCTAGGTGCCTTAAAGGTACCAAAATATTTGTCAATGAAGACTATACAGATGAAGTCCGGTTAAAAAGGAAAGAACTATTCCGAAGATGAAAGCACGTGAGTGAGGGGACATTGCCTTTTTAAGGCATGACAAACTCATCATCCATTCTCGCAGCAGCACACCGAAGCCTCCGTAGGACATTTAAACTAACTACAGGTATGCGTGCAACAAACTCCATGCACTCACACACATGCATATGGAGGATATTGTCACTAAACAGTTAAGACCTTCGTTAAAGGAACGATATAGCAATCTGGAGTGGTCTGAAAAAGGATTAAGAATCGCGTATCTCAACATCTGCAGTCTGTTACATAACGTGTCCGACCTCGCTATTCAAATTAGTACTGAAAATGTAAATATCTTGGCAGTATCTGAAACTCATTTGGACATTTCTGTCAATGACTCTGAGGTAGCCATACCGGGTATTAGTGTTAGTAGTAGTATAGTTAGTATTTTCAGGCATGATAGAAACAAATATGGAGGAGGAGTAGCAATTTATGTACAGAATCATCTCCCAGTTAAAATAAGGAAAGACCTGATGGACCCATCTATAGAAATTATATGGCTTTAAGTACATCTTCCTTACATTAAACCATTTATTATTGGCTGTTGTTATATACCTCTTAGTTCCACTGTACAGAACACTGATGATATTTGCGCCACTCTTATGAAAACTACAGATACTAACAAAAAGTGTATTTACTGGGGGATATCAAGGAGATCTCCTCCTGTCATTTAAAGGACAGATTAATTGCAGCCATATACGTCAGTTTAGGGGGGGACTTTTTGTCAGAAGTCATTTTGTCCCCCCCACTTTATCTCGCAGTGTTTTTTTTTTTTATTCTATGAAGAAAAAGGAATCGTCATACATATCATTTCATAGGAGAGACCGCAAACGGCCGATAAATGTGCCTGCAAAGAAACGGGGCTGGCTGCGTGCATATCACAACATTGTAACAACCTCAGCCTGTGTAACACAGTTGCATAGACCTGAACAGACTCAGAATTTCAGCAGCAAAGTAACTGCTAGGATGAGGACAAGAAAGAGCTGAGTCGCCAATAGGCACGTTCTCATCCAAATGAAGTTTTAAACTAGCGCGGTATTTTGCGGTTGTGAAATTAGCCCGATGTCGAACTAGACAGCTGTTCTTGCTGTTTGAAGACACGAATAGCGCGCTATTTGATCTGGAATATTTCCCTCAAAATCTTGGTCTAGTTTTCGAAATAGTCTGCGAAGTCAGAAACTCGAAAATCAGTCACTTAGCCTATTAGTGTCTCATCTACATAAAATCAATGATATCTCGATACTATTCATGCACTATAATTAGGTGTCCAGCAATATCTTACTAGCTCTCAAAATTAAATAGTGAAATACACTATAAACCCTAATATAGCCAAGTCTATCTCTCTCATGGGTTTCCTACTAAAAATAATTCATTGCATTTTATGACAATGCTACATGCTTAATCTACACACGATTTAAAAAAATATTGATTAAATTGACATTTTTCTTATTTTCTTTGATTTTATTTTTTTATTTCACACTGATTTGCAAATGTATCAAGGTGATTGCTGGGTAATGTGTTGTCCAATGTCAAGTCTGTATTTGATTTGATCATGTGACCAGGGTGACGGCTGATAGTTCGAGCGCGAAATGTGAAGATCAGACTCACAAGCAAATTTTCTAACTTCCATTCTAACATAAAGCAGTTGTCAATAAAGAAAAGAAAATAATGAACAGGAGGAGACGGTAGCAAAGCTGCAAAAACTAAGTTCATTCAGCTTTCTTCTAAGCAGTTGCCGCACCACGGACATCTCTCCCTCAAGCAACAATGCAGCCAGCTGGTAACAGATCAAGCTAAGATAGGGGTTGACCTAAATAATGATAACTTTCATGGCTATTGCATACATTTCAAGACAAGTCATGGAATTTGCTCTACGCGAAGCTTACCAAATGCCGTTTCAATGGGTAAGTAGGCCTATAAGTGAGTCCAGGGTCGTTTTTAAATATAGGATATATGGGAGGAATAAGGCTGTCTGTGCAGTAAATTGATCATTTTATGGGGTTTATGCCAACTGTGTTCAGCTGGGCCATTTGGGGGACACGCTGGCTTTGTTTCAATTATATTTAAATTGTCAAATACTGGAGCTTTGGTCCGTCTCGTTGTGTGCTTTTTCAAGTCACTATCATATCCTGCCTTTATGTGAAATAATGCTCTAGTGAGGTAGCTGCACAAAAAATAGTTTATGGATGTTTTAAGTGACCCAAGTATCGCGGTAGAGGAGAAAGTTGCGCATGCCCTAGCAACCTGATAACATCTGTAACACGGCTATTGCTATTAAATGCTATTACCGCATACAGCAGCACTAGAAAGTAAACCCTAAATTTTCATGACTGGATGTAGTCAACACATCCGAATGCTTCTCTGGGCACCCAAACATCAAGGTGAGCCAAAAAAGTACTGTAAAAGTAAATTTGATGTTCGCTTGTGCCTCGAGTACGAAATATTACCTGCGGTATTAACTGCTAACAATGGTCTTCGTACAATATTTTTTGCAGTATGACTGGGCTGCAACACACTTGTATTTATGCACGTGCATATGACCTGGTTTAATAGTGGTGCCCACCAGAAAATGGGGCTCCTCCGAAAGCCAATGTGTATTTCAAACCCTGGTTGTAACTGTTACCCCTTTCCTTATTCAAACTGCGTAACCCAGGGATATGCCGTCACGCGTTAAGATTTTCCTACCCCAGGGCTCGTTAACTCCGATATGCGTTCCCATTACTACTCATTACTCCAGCATTTCTGTGTTCGGTTAGCGCCTTGCGATTTACCATTTCTGCTACGTTCGTTGATAAACCCCAATTTCAGAAAATTACTTCATCAGTTTTGCTGGTAATCATTCAACATCGCTGGCGTTGGCTTTATCGACAGTTTATTTAAACAATGGAATGAAATGTAATTTCCAGGTATCAATCCTGCCATTGGATTCCTCGCGGTTGGAAAACAAAAACTAGGTTCATCCTCTAATTCAGTACATGACGGTAGTCAGGTTTCCATTGCACTATTTTAATGTGCATTTTTCTTTAGATCAAATTGCGACCTCCTCTTCTACTGTTGTAGGCTACTGTAGGGCATATATATGGTACTCGGGTTACAAGTGATTTATTGCCTTCATATGGAAAATCTGGCTTAATTCATTGGAGTTTATTTGCTCCAAGCCGGTTGATGAAAACGCAGGTAATTCACATTTCCTTTGAAGTGAATTGTCTAACATTCGCCAAAAAATCGCTTGATATGAAATGGAAACTCGACTATTGACATGAAACATAAAACACAGTCATGCATGTGATGGTAGCATTCCACCAAAAGTGAAAACATTAATTAATGTCATTGTCCCATCCACTCCTCAAAACGCACTCATTCTGCTAGTTATCCCCCACCCCCCCACTTTTCAAAACAAACTGACGCCCATGATTGCAGCTATGAGCATATGTAATTTAAAACAAATAATTGATGTTCAATCTAGGGTTAATACTAATGGTTTGGGTGTTACATCCTCCTCATGTATTGATCACATTTTTATTAATGTTAGTGAACTGTGCTCTGAGGCTGTATCAAAGCTGGTTGGCTTCAGTGATCATAATGTTGTGGTTTTGATAAGGACAGCAAAAGTGCCTAAAGCTGGATTATAATGCAAAGATCTTATAAATCATTCTGTGAAGAATGTGAAGAAAAATTAATTGATGATATTAAAAAATTTAAATGGGATAGAATCTATTCAGAAAGACATACTAACTCAGCACTAAATATGTTTTTAGATATGCTGTCAAAAAATACTGATTAACATGCTCCTGTAAAAAAAAAATTCACGGTGAAAAACACCATTGCCCCATGGATTGATCATGAATTAAAAACTTGTATGGCAAACAGAGATATGACAAAAAGAGCTGCTAAAAAATCAAATGATCCAGCTCTCTGGAGTAATTACTGGAAACTCAGAAACACAGTAACTAAAATGAACAAGCAGAAGAAGAAATCCTATTATCTAAGAAAATCTATCAAGCAAGACATGATGGAAAGAAACTTTCGAACACCCTCAACAATATACTGGGTACGTATAATAATCCTACTTTTACAACAGCAGAAGGTAAATTTTTAACTAAACCAATTGATGTTGCTAATTATTTCAATACATTTTTTTTGTGGAATGGTAAACGGTATTCCACAGAATATGAATAACTCCAATTATGAACAATCTATAGAACTTATCAATCGACTAATAAGGATCAACAAAAATTGCAGTTTAAACTTTGATCCAGTAACCAAAGAGGAAGCTAAAAAAACTTCTTCTCTTAGTTAACAGCGATAAACAGTTTGGATTTGATTATCTTGATGGAAAATCAATAAGGACTATCGCAGAGTACATTTGTGAACCTGTGTGCCATATTTTTAACCTCAGCTTGAAGGAAGGTATTTACCCCCAGGCTTGGAAAGTTGCAAAAATATTACCGATATCAAAAGATAGTAGAAAAACCTTCACTGGTGAAAACAGTAGACCCATTAGTATTCTTCCAGCTCTTAGTAAATTCATGGAAAAACTTATATCTTCTCAGATTTCAAACTGTTTCTCTGCTAATAAACTATGTTCGGAGTTTCAACATGCCTACAAAGCCTACACTCATGCCTACATGCCTACACTGTACTTTCACTGCACTAACACACATGATCGATGACTGGCTGTACCAAATAGACAACAGGAATGTTGTAGGTAATGTAATGTTAGATTTTAGTGCAGCTTTTGATGTAATTGACCATACACTGCTTTTGAAAAAAAAAATAAAAATCACAGCTTATGGGTTCCAGACAGAAGTGGTTAAGTGGATAGAGAGTTACTTAACTAATAGATCTCAGTCCGTGAACTTCAACGTTAGTTTTTGTTGTACAAAGAAGCTAGAATGTGGAGTCCCTCAAGGTAGCTGCCTTGGTCCTCTTCTGTTTTCCATTTTTATGAATGACTTACCTCTAGACTTACCTATAACCCCTGCTTATTGTGGATTAGCGGGTTGGTCACAGGTGTGCCTTCCTTTTTCTCTGCTCATCGTGCCATTATTGGCGTTTGCTCAGACAATCTTGTCACCATTTGAGTTCTGTCCTGAGAACACCAAATTGATCCAAGTCTAAAACTTCCTGTAAACATTTGTTTTTATATTATCAATTAAATCAACCACATATATTAATTTATCATTTCATCCTGTTAAGTACAGAGGGACCTGGTCACTCTTTGTATGAAATCTGTCATTTTTGCATATAAATGTTTGATTTAACATAGCTTAAGATGCTGGAAAAGCATGAAAATGCACCTTGAAAATCCTTGAAAAGTTCTCGAATTTCACTATGTCAAAGGTGTATAAAGCCTGTAGACAGCATTACAGTGGTGTGTTTTTAGATTTGCGTTTTGTTTTTTTGTTTTTCTGTTTAACTAGGTTCCATTTATTGTTTGCGTCTTTACAAAACATAAAAATCCCAGTTAGTTGGGGGATTATCTTTAACATGACCGCTTTTACAGTCAATCTGTAAGTAATGTAAGTACAGGTACAGTGATCTGTAAGTAATGTAAGGACAGATACAGTGATCTGTAAGTAATGTAAGGAAAGATACAGTGATCTGTAAATAATGTACGGACAGATACAGTGATCGGTAGGTAATGTAAGGACAGATACAGTGATCTGTAAGTAATGTAAGGACAGGTACAGTGATCTGTACGTAATGTAAGGACAGATACAGTGATCTGTGGACATGGGGGATACTTCCTCAATTCATTATAAAAAAGGGTACAAACCCTGAAAAAATTTATGGGCTACATTTTCCTTCTTAATAAAAATTAAAGCAGCAGTCAGGTGTGCTGCGACAAGGTAAATTGCCCCCCCTGTCAAAATTTTTGGCACCAGCCGCCACTGTTTCTCAGCCCTTTTTTGAGACCTTTTGCAGCCAGAAAATTTAAAATAAGCTCATTTTGTGGATAAAAATGTAAAATGTCTCAGTTTCAACATTTGAAATGTTATCTTTGTTCTATTGTAAATAACATATCGGCTCATGTGATCTGACAGTCATTGCATTTTGATTTTATTCACAATTTACACTTTGTCCCAACTATTTTCGAATTGTGGTTATAAACACATACACACACAAAAACCTAGGGTCCTAATTTGACACAACAAAAACACATGCTAACAATAGCACGGATCAAAACTGAGCGTGCCAAGCTTCATTTCAGAAAATTTTCAACAAGATGCAATAGCTGAACTGATATACTGCTGTTAGAAAGGGTGAACTAAGACAAATTAATTACCTGTGGGTGTGGTGGGGGGTTTGGTTTCATTAAGGCTGATCAGATTAGCCTCTCATTCCCTTTAAAACCACGGCATTAAGGCCATTGAAAACTGTTTTCATCACGTGATGAACAAATATCCAGCTTGCATCCAAACTTCTTCCATCAGTTCGCGGAGAGCCACTCTCTAACGTTATAAGTCGTTTAATGATGCGAGGTGAAGAGGACAGCAAAAGATGGCATCATGCAGGTGGGAAACCTGATCTACTAGAGGGGAGGCATCCAACCAAGAGCCCCTCCCGCCACCGGAAGACTGAGGTAGGCGTAGCTAGCTCTACCCTCTCCATGCAGTGCATGGCGGGGTTGGGGAGAGGTTGATTCACATTTTTTATTAAAGAAGTGAGCCATTAAATCTGCATACAAAACAGAAGTTGTGGGATTAAAAGAGGGGGCGAGACTGAAGTCAATCATTTGTATTTCCTCCCATACAGAGAAAATATTTGCATGTTTAAAAATACCCCTTCACCCTCTCCTTTTAATTCGCCCCCACCACCATTTTGTAGGCATAATTTATGGGATATTTAATGCAAGTTAAAATTAAAAAGGGAATAAAAATGATATGACTATTTGCATTTATTAGCGAACCAATCTGATGGCTGGGATTCAGTGCGATGGAACTACCACAGAGTAACAGCATTTGCGTTTAACAGTGGTTCGCATGATTAAAAATGCAAACATGGCTTGAGACATGCAATTCACATTTGCACCAGCATTATGCATTGACACAGTCCCTGTGGCACTGTCCAGCCCATTGTGAAACAAACGGCCATAATTCAGAGCTCAAAACTATCAAATTGTGTGTGACATTGAAAATAGAGCCCCTGGTGTTATAGACATGAAACATTTAATGATGAAACAATATTGAAGAAAAAATGCATTTAATGATGTGAATATGACTTATGATCCATATTTTTACGGATATGTACTTCTGTACTTCTACACAACCAGCAATTTTTATTTTTTTCAGAATTTCTATAAATTAAAAAGTTTAATGACCAGCCCCACCCACCCCCATCCCCACCGCACGCACACACACAGGTATACACAAACTCTGCTAATTTCCTGACAAACAAGAAGACGAATTAGAGCAAACTAAAGATGCAATAGAGTCTCCAGGCACTCAAATCTGTATTCTTCCTTATGTTATTTCCTTACCTTTGAACATGAATTCTAATAACAAAACCAAAACCATCAATTAAAATGCTCCAGTAGTTTAGGAGCAGGGGAGATTTAAGTAATGCAGGGTATCAACTAGTTCTCAATGATCCGTCATCAAACCACCTCTAGCTTGTATTAGTATTGCAGCAGAAATCAAAAGGACATGATCATTAACTTTGATATGGGGTCAACTTATCTGACTGGCTGAAAAAAAAAAAAAAAAAACTGGCTCCAAACTTGTTCAGTGAAAAAGGTTTCATTAAAATGTAGCATAGCATATCTTAAAGTGTGGATGTAAAACAGAATTAACATTCCACTCTTAACTGCATATGCCCACTCATTAATAACAATATGAGAGCACACTCTCTGCATCTCTCTAAGTTTATTTTCACTTGTGGGAATACCATTCGGAAGTGCATAATGCAGAGAAAAAATTGTTATTACTTTTTAAATCTCCCTTAATACCATTCATGTTCAGAGAAAGGAGTGCCAGGAAGTACTGCTCAGTGTCTCTTTCTATTTTTTCATGAAAGAAATAAATAAAAAATAAGTAGGAATTGAAGAAAAAGTACAATGGCTTCAAACAAGAAGCTGCACTCTAGCTTTGGGAATGAGACTTCCCCCTCCAAGGCTTTTGTCCCTCAGAGGCGAGTGGGGGGAGGGACGGCAGCTAATGACAGCTGCTGTTCCACAAAATAACAAGTTCAAAGGCCTTCCGTCTGATCCACCGCTCAGTCGCTAATGCCCGCGCACTAGCGGTGCCCACACCTCATTTATATTCCCTTTTTTCTCCTAGAAACAAAAGGAGCGAATCATCGCAGGTGACGTGGAAGCGATGTAACCTAGTGGAGGAGCTAAGCTTCCAGCAAACATGTAGGCGACATCTGGAGCGCTAGTTACGACTGATTAAACATTATCTTTTAATGCGAGCAAGAGAGCAAATGAGTTTACTCTCTATTCCAAACAGCACTGAGCAAGGAGAGTAAGATGCGTGTGCTGGTGAAGTTATTTCAGGCTTCTTGAATGGAATTTGCATGACTGGATATTTCCATACTCAGTTTTAAGGTTTCTAAGAAATAACACGCTCCAAAGCTGCTGGTACCTAATCATAAGACTATTTAATTTTCTGACGAGGTATTAGGCGATGCCATTGCGTTAATTTCATTATATAATCACATGAACATTTGCAAGCACACATAATTTCATGATCGTATGGCCATCTCCATTTTCACACGTCATCACTTAGAAATGTATGCATCCACACACACAAGGACACCGGTCTGTCTTATGCAATGCATAGCTGTCAAAGAAAGCTGTGGGCAATAACACAAAGGTAAAATGGGGAAGATAGTCTCTATGGGAAATGGAGGAGATCGGAGGACTAAACACTGGTACGAATTCCCACTGTGTCTTTCACAAGATTCTAAGATGGGTTCCTAATTGGCCCTTCACAACCCCCCATAGATAGAGAAGGGCTTATGTATGTTGATTGATTGCGATCACATCCCTTGGATACAGCCCCCACCCCACACCACCCATGCATCCCCTCACAAAGTGCTGGACGTGTTCATATCCTACAAGACACCAATAGAATCAGAGGGCTTCCTTAAACCAGTTCTTACCTTTCTGGCATGTGGCACAGCACTTAGTAAAAATTTGAGCTGGAACAATTCCGCCTCTTTCCAAAGTCCCACCCTCTTCCCCCTGCCTGACCTCTGAGGCTCCCCTCTTCCCCTGACGTGCGTGAGTTGTGATTCTTGTTCTGCCTTGCCTTGCCATGTTCTGACTGCCTCATGTGTATTTTGATTCATTGCCATGTCTGACTATCCCTTAGGATCATGTATTGTGTATTTGGTTGATTTTCAATTCATGCATTGTTTCAGTTTTGATTTTCCATGTTTTACTTTGAACCATAGTTTCATTCCAGTCCATGTTTTGATTTTTCCATGCACTTTGTCTCCCCCAGTCTGGTCCTTGATCTTGTCTTTGCTCACAGCCCCAGTGATGCGTCTCACTCCTTCGGGTGATTTAATGGTTTCTGGTTTCAATATTCCTTCCCCATCTCGTTTACTTCCTTCCCCTTACTTTTTCTATCTTACTAACACCTACTAACAGTTTGTTATTTTGTTAATTTACTAACCAAGACTAACATTGTATACAAGACTAACTTACTAACAAGCACTCGGGATTGTAAAGGTGCACTTACTAATTGATTAACAAGCTCTCAGCACTCGCCCTATTCTAGACTCATCCTCTTGTCTCTCCCTTCGCTGCTGCATTTCAGTGGAATCTCCACACCTTATGCTTTCCTTTCTCTTAGTATCTGTGCACGGTAGAACTCCTTGACCGGAGCTGTATCATTGTCTATAGGTTTGTCCCGTGATCCCTGTCCTTGTTTTGGCTTCTGCCAATTTCATGTGATTACGTTCTCCCTAATGTGTTGCTCCCTTGCAATCAGTCTCACTGCTTCCACCTGTGTTCTGTTATCATGTGACCTCCCTGAAACGTATATTACTTTTGTAGATGTCTCTTCACAGCACTGCTTTGTCAGATCGTTCTCTCATGCTTACTTGTGCCACGTTCATTTTGCCCTCTACCCATTGTGATTATCTTTCTGACTGGACCGTCCTTGACTACCGATTTTTGCATTCTCCCTGTACTTTGCCGCCTTCTTGTGTTTTGAACCTTTTTCGTCTGACCGTGATTTTTGTGATTGGTGCCCTGCTTACGATTCTGGATTTCGTCCATTGGATTCTGATTTTGGATTGTGGACTCTGTACTGTTGCCTGCTCTGTTAGGGGGTTTCCTCCTTCAGAAATAAAGCCTCCATTTTGCATTTTCCTGGTTCTCGCAAGTGGTTCATTTCCTAAATCCTCACATTGTGGTGAGAAAGTGAGCAGGGCGAATGAAGCTGCTTTCACACCGGACACAGAACAAATTTTTCAGACAACTACATTCAAAGTCGATGCAAAGACGCAAATCTCGTGCGTATCGAATGTAGACAGAATGTAATCTGTCTTAAGAAAAATTAGTTTCGCGTCTGGTGAGAAAGCATCTTGAAACGGAGCAATGGAGTCAGATTCAGAGGCACCAGATAGTGAAAACTAACCAACAGTAATTACATAATATTCAATTCTATTTGTGGTATAAAATTAAATGCCCTCGTAACGTCTGACGAACTACCATTAACGTTATTATTGTAATTATATCATTTCAGTGCCTGTTTGTTTACATGCGTCATTGTTCGGCAGAATTCATACATATTTTCTTGAAAAACTGATGTCATAACATCTTACCTCACTAGAATTGTCCCGGTAATGTTAATGATTAAATTAGGAGCAGTTGCAGCTGTTTTATTTGCTGGATAACTTTGTTTTTTTGCAATCAAATTTTTATTAAAGTTTGACATAAAGTGAAAAAGAAGCATGCCAAGACTCTTTGGGATTCAGCATTATAGCACACAGTCTAAATTTTCACAGTAGGCATACAGTAGGCCCAAGACAAAGAAACTTGTCATGGGATACCACAAAACACAGCAACAGTATTATTAGAATAAAGCAAAATAAAATAAAAGGATAACTGCCCAAAGAGAAAACAATGCGGAAAAGAAAGAGAAGTAGTTAACCATCCATCCATCCATCCATCCATTTTCTATACCCGCTTATTCCTCACTAGGGTCACTGGGTGAGCTGGAGCCTATCCCAGCTGACTACGGGCAAAGGCAGGGAAAGTAGTTAACCTAAAAGTTAAAAAAAAAGATGCATGCATAAGATTCAAATATACACACACAGGCAGACAGAGACATACGTACACATAGGACACACAAAAACATGCAAAACAAAAACATACAAAACAAAAACACACAAAACAAAACAGAGGGAACTCGACATCCAAGGACATAGGAATGAGAGAGCCGGAGGTAAAAAATAATTCTCACAACATATCTTTCAGGGAATCAGTAGTACTGGGGAACTTTGTTGAATAGCCTACCTGTTTTGCTTCTACCGCTCTGCTGCTCTGCCAGACAAACATGCGACTCGCAAGCAGAGACAGCGGTAGGCAACTGGAAGGGAAGCGGCGACGGATGACAGACAGGAAGTTCGGCAAATCATTTTATTTGGACCGAAGAAAATGATTGGTCAGACTTTTATCAGAAATATTTGAGAATTGAATATTGCTTATTATATATGCTTATATGCTTATTAGGAGCATTTTAAGATTACAAAAGAAAAGTGTAAAAATGCTTGAAAGGTAAGAATTGCTTTAAGGATTTGAGGCTCGGTTTGACTGCTGTAGGTCAGGGTTTTGGGAATTAGATGGGGTGCAGGGGGAGGAAGGTGGGGGGTGGGTTTGAGTCTAGTTTTCCTGATGACGCATATTCAGACTGCAGGGAACTGAGAATGAATAGGAGGTTGAGTTTGGAGGCCTGGCCTCATAAAAATTTAGAAAATTATGGTTTTCAAAAAAATGCCATCAATTTAATCGGGGGAAGCATGGTGCAGAAACTCAATTCTGTGGCCATATATGCAACATATAATAACTAATACCTGGGGGAAAAAAAGAACGAGTAATAGTGTGGTGTCAACCACACGCTTCAACTGAATAAAATCACTGCACAAAATCAATAAGAGACAGAACTAAAAAAAAGAAAGAAAGTGCAAACATTTAATGGAATGCAGTGAACCAAAAACCGCAAATTTAATGTTACAACTATGTAAACATGGGTATACTTTCACGGTTTAAATTACGTCAGGCTATTAGGAACAAAATGGAAAGCAATAATTAACATCAGAATTAATGCAATGAAAGTACATGCATCATGGCACAAATAATAAAAAATAGAAGATTTACCATTACAAGTGGCAATCACATTCATCTGAGAATTAAATAATGGGCTACAGAAGACAAATGATGTTATTAGTATCTGATGTGTGCTATCTGTGAATCTGATTGGTTTTTTAATCTCTCCTAATTAGTTTTACACTGACTGAGATATTTAAATGATGGGGAGTATGGCGCATCACTGGTTTCAGCGTCATGACACCTCTCTGGATCTTTCCGTTGCCCTTCATGGCATCCACTATCCTTTTATATTCCCCTTTCCCTCTGTTTCCCTGGCTCATTATTCCATTCATCGGGTGCCTGTCATCCTCGATTCCAAATTATGAGCGGGAAATATGAGGGTGGAAAATGGACAAATGAAAGACTGAGTTAGCAGTGGGGTTACTTAGTTTTTGACCATGATTGTTCAATGACCCTATCAGCAGTATGATTTCAAAACAGGGACTCTCCTGTCAGTTTGTGCCTATTTTTGTGTGCTAGCACCAGAGGTGCAAAGCCCAGGCGACTGAAAGTAATGGTCCTTGTGTTTCTTCCACCCATGAACTTGGCCAGCCGACTGCATGAACTTGGTCCACCTCTCAGATGAAATATTGTCCCAGTTAGCAAATCCACAAGACGGGAACAATTTTTTAAGCTTTTATCCCCCCCCTTCCACACTTTCCATTCATCTCAATGCATGCGCATCTCTTTACTGCTCTCCTCTCCTCTTGTGCTTTTTCTCTTCTCTATTTGCATTCATCAGGATTTATAATGCCCCATCATATTCGCAGGATAACTCGGAGACACATCCAAAGACATGGATGAGTTTCCATGTTATGAGACAGATGAGACCGACAGATGAGATGCATGAGCAGCTAACACAGGCAGGCTGCAAGCCTCCAAATCAACAAATCACCTAGAGGTGTGACTCTTTAATACAATCCAGTAGTGGCGGAACTAGAGTTTCATACATTGGGTGGCCTAGCCTAATTAAACCAGTAGGGGTTGCAGCTGAAACTGGTCCAAGACATATTCAGTTTTTGAAGCAGTAATTCACGCACAAGCATATTCATTCATGCACGAAAATATACAGTTAAGAGTACGGGGCTATGCTCTCTGCTGAAATACGGTGCCAGCACAGAGTCACGTATTGTGTGCATGGTTTTGTTGTTGTATATTAAACACTCCAGGTTCATTTATAGCTGGCTAGCTATATCCGACAAATCATATACAGCATTCACGGACACATGAAATGCAATGTAAATTCAGTGGTTCATCGGAATTCACTACTTGATACTGGTCATCGGCAATGTCACTAGTTCGGTCTCTGGCAGGTTAAAACCCCGAAGGAATATGCTGAAGTAAAAACTCGGACATCGCTCACTCACTGTTAAGACGCTGCCAGAGACTGAACTAGTGACATTGCCGATGACCAGTAGAAAAGTACTGAATTCCGAGGAGCTACAGAATTTCCATTGCATTTCATGTGTCCGTGAATGTTGTATATGATTTGTTGGATATAGCTAGCCAGCTACAAATTGAACCTGGAGCGTTTAAAATGCTACTACAGAACCATGTGCACACAATATGTAACTCCGTGTTGGCACCGTATATCAGCAGAGGGCATAGCCCCATACTCTTAACTGTATATTTTCGTGCATGAATGAATATCCTTGTGCGTGAATTACTGCTTCAAAAACTGAATATGTCTTGGACCAGTTTCAGCTGCAACCCCTACTGGTTTAATTGCAGTCTCTTCTCGCACGTATGTCATCATTTTGTAACTCCAGGTATTCTGAACCATTAAGCAATATGAAGTTAAAGTTTCAGTTCTGAACAGCTCTATCCAATTATTTTGACTGAATATAACGGTACGCTTGAAGCCAACAAGCTTAAATGTGTAGGCTCGCGAGCTAAATACATTCGCACATACCGACTGGGAGAAAAAGTGACTCTATTGTAACTAACATTGGCATTTTTACTACACTGAAGACAGGCTATAAATTAGTGAGTGCATTTACTGATGATCTTGGGCTAACTCAGGGTTAACTGCTGAAGATTAATATGATGAGCTAAAACAAATCAACTGATAAAGAGCCGAAGTTTTGGTAAATGTTTCTTGGTGTATAGTTGGGTGGATTTGGAAAACAGAAGGTGCGCTTCCTGGACTTTATATAGGTCACCTTATTCCAAATAAGGCCAGCCACGAGGGATGGAGGCGGGGCTGCAGCTCGCGATGCGCATTCATGTGATGTTACTCTCAACTTGAATTTAATGAACTGAATTTGAATGTGTGAACTGAATAAAATGAATCTGAAATTCAATTCAAATAATTGGATTCAGTTTCAGATTACTTGTTCATTCAATTTCAAAATGGAAAAATTCAATTTAAAGCCAATTAAATTCAACTCAAACCCAAAATTCAATTCTGATACGGGACCAGTTAGACACCAAATGCGAGGATGGAGGGAAAAGGCTTTATTGGAAAAATAAAGAAAATTAGGCAAGAGGGCCAACAAAAAACTTCACCCAAAGGGTTGCCAAAAAACAAATTAAAGAGAGCTACACAGAGCTATAAACAAAAGGACCAAAAACAATGAAAACAAAGGCCACTGGAAACTCCAGGCAGAAAACTCATAAACAGAAAAGAATAAGGCTTCAAGATTTTCTGAATGACAAAAAAAAAACACAAAGGCTAGGAATGCAAAATAATAAGACTGTGAAACACACTGGCTACTAACAAATATGGCCATGAACTTGATAGAACAGGAACTGAGACTCTGTCTGCCAGCCAACTTCCACCGCATCCAGATAAAGGGTGAGAAATCAAAACATGAAGGGCAACACCTGGAGGAGGAGAAACAAGAGGCATGGCAAGATCATGACATGGACTAAGATTGGTTGACAAGACTTGCTCATTAAGAGAATGAGCGTGCTCAGCTTGAGTACCAATTAAGTATGCAGTTTGAAAGCAGCATGAATGTTAAGAACAGAAAAGCCCAGCAAGATCTTGAAATAGCTAAGCAGGAATCATGACAATAAACACCCTGTCTAAATTAATTAATATTAAGTAATTTAAAAAAAAAAAAATTAAGTAATATTAGTAATGTGCCTATCTAAGAATTACACCACCCAGTGAGTGTTAGTAACTTAAAAACAGTTAATTGTCAATTAAGCTTAGACAGCCCCGAATCAGCACAGCACAAATGGAAGGGGGAAATACCAAAGCCAACCAGAGCTCTGAAATGTGCAACACGAAGGCACGGGGCGGAACACAGACAAGCGGTGGAGTGGCTTGGCAGACCTGGCAAGAACAAGAACACGGAAAAGTAAAAACATGGACAATGAACATGAATAATGAAATGCTTGATCCTAATACAAGAAACTGTTAAAACTGACATGAATTATAAAACTATGAAACTTGGAACATGAAACTGTTAAAAACATAAACAATACTGTCCTGGCCAAAGGCCCAGGACCCCAGAACACAACAAATTCAAAACCTGATAAAATTCAATTCAAAGCAGGTTAAATTCAATTCAAAACCAAAATTCAATTCAATTTCTGTTGGAACAAATTTCGCTCCCTAATCAAATGTCATTGCATTAAAAATTATGAAGTAAACAAAGACATGCATTTGCTCTTTTTTTTTTGCATGCAATTACTCCGAATTCTCCGAATTATTGAAAGTAAACAACTTCGTCATCTGGCTTTCCACATTATATCAACACTACAGGTTTTAGCATGTGGCCAGAACTATTTTTGGCCAGGAACACAATTTCACTAATGTTTACTGGGTATAAACATTGAGGGACCTAAATTGAGGACTCGAGCACAAGTGCTAACGGTATCCCCGATGAAAACTGGGCATGTCCAACTCTAGCTTTGGGCTCAAGCTTGTGGGTATGATAGGGGTTTATGTTCAGTGAGGCCAATCAAATCAGCCGCTTTCATTCTCCATAAGGCTAGTCAAAAACGCCATGGCGAACTGGAAATTTCTTCAAATGTAGAACAAGCATTACTCTGGCCCCCTTCAGTTCTCTGGGAACTGCACTCTGATGTAGTTAACAGTTCAATGACATGAAGGGAAGAGAAAAGCAGAAACTAGCATCAATAAATTTTTTTTAAATTAATGTGGGCAATTTAAACTGTATAAAACCGGGACTCATGGTGGTAAAACCAGGGTGAGAGTAAAGTTTAAATTATTAGTGTCCCCCCTTGAAAATTTTCACATGTACAAAAATACTCCTTTACCGTTTCTATCCCATTAGACCCCATCACGGTTTTGTGTATGTCAATAAACAGCTTTGCTAACTGGGATTAATTTCTGTGGATCCACCAGTAAGCAAAAGCAACAGAGTTTGTGTTAAAAGGTTGCAGGGGTGAGGTCTTCGAAACAAAAACTGCACAGCATTAGCTTTATTCATTGTCACACCTGCTAATGTGCAGTTCAACCACAGTGTGGCAAATGCATTTATGACAGAGTACAGAAATACTAAACTAGCAAACAGGATATCTGCAGATTGTGGTAATTTTTGAGTAACACTAGCAGAAAAGAACTTTGTTTTGAGTTCAAGAAAAAAAATTTGATTTTTGATTTGAAGAAGGCACCAAAAAAAAAAAAAAAATTATATACCAATATATAAGCAGAGAAGTGACAAACACGGCGCGGGTTCGATCCCTACCTCGTACCAGCCAGCAGTGGTCGGCAGCTCTTTTTAGAGTAGCACGCAATTGGCCAATGTGTTACAGAGATGTAAACTGGGAAGGGTCTGACGGGATAGAATATTGTAAATAATAAGTTCTCAGGCGCCTCCTGTTGGCCAGATGGGCGCTCGTTAGGAAGATTCTAAGCTTGTTCATGTTGGGGTATCCTCCACCCTCGTTCTGAGCTTGTGAGGTTTCGACCAATGAGTGTATAAGAAGCGGTGGTGACGGGCGCGTACTTTGGATGAGAGCCAGGAGCTGTCTCACTCTCCTGAGTTGGCAATAGGGGGCCGCATATGTGAAAGCCTTGTACATAGTTCCCCAAGTTGACATCTCAGATTCGGGCTGGATTGGAGATGCCAAATTTTTACTTAAAAAAAAAAAAAAAAAATCTTTCAACAAGAAGTGAAATGAGATGCGAATCAGCACTGACCTGCCAAGGTAGCAAATTAAATTTAGGCTGGCACCCACACCCAGGGTGCCCAATCAGATATCAGGAGATTTCAATGCCATGCCAGACACCCCTCTGGCTCGGCCACAGTTGTCAAGACCTCTAGTGAAGTTTAAATTGTCCCCCTTGAACAGGCGTAATCAAGAATCTATTCGACCAGACAGGCCTCCATGTTGAAAATTTTGATCAGCTCTGAGCTCTGACTCTAGCTTAGACACTTAGGAACGCAATATCCTCAAACAGATCTGCTCCAGGAAGCACATATTGATGGCCACATTCGACAATGGCGTAGTTGTAATTTTGCAGTCTGTCATCCTACTGATAATAGGGCTTTATAAGAATGTGGCACATGCTAGCCTCAAAAATTTTGTCCCACTGTCTGGCCAATCAGAGTCACCTCCTTAATTCAGACAGCTTAATAGATGCATTCCACCACCTCAAAGTTTGTTGGAAACAGAGAGAACTAGAGTCTGGTCCATCATAACTGCATGGGTGTAGCCCGTGAAAGCCCGCTTCGCCCCTTTGTAGCGCATTATTCGGCCAATATTGTTGTAGGTGTCATTTAAGAAGTATAATACATGTCCATACCAAAAATGACAGTAATCCCATGAGCAGCGTCCACAAGGAAGTGTCTACAGATGCGGCAACAGCAAAGACGACAAGCATGAATCCATAGCAACCGCCCGACTTCGTCCGGGGGCTGCAATAATTATATCAGTAGATGTGTTTCCATCCACCTGTTTTTATTCACATTTTCAATTTCCAGATAAAAAACCTGGATGGAAACAAATAAATTAAAATAAAAAATATCAAAGTGAAACTTTTTTATTTATTTATTTTTATTTAATTGTCTTTTTCCAGGGGAGGTGGAGAAGTTAGTGGATCAATAGCAAGTAAATACCACGTAATGAAATGGAGAAGATTTGTACATCATCAGTGATTAAAAATCATGCAACAAATAAACTCTTTGTCTGCAGTGATATAATGGCACCTGACAGGAGAATTTGCACCACTGACAGCTTCTCTCTCCACCAACTGATCCAACTCCTAATATTTGCATAACAGCAGTGGATGAAAATGCACATACATTTGCATTTTCTCTACCTGATTTTATGAAAATTCAGATAAAATTTGCAATATGTTTGGATGGAAACTGGACCACTGGTCATTGATTACCACTGTATGGCTACACCTGTATGATTCTTACAGGGAGACAGGAAGTATCCACCAATGAATGTAGTAGACAGTGTCATTATAAACCACAATTGGTGGAACTTCTCTGTCTTCTGCAATCAACGTGTCATGACAGTTGTCTTAATCCCTATTCTGCCTGTCATGATTGCCTGACATTTGGTAAAGCCATCAAGAAGTTAACCTTTCCAAGGCTGATATCTTATTTCTTCTCACTCTCTCAATCCCTGCTGTTTCCAGACAGTGTAATTGTCTCAACATCTCTCTATCACTCTCCTGCCTCTCTCTCTACCATCTTATCTTCCTCCTGTTCAGTACCCCAGATGGGAAGCCTGCTGATACATCCCAGATGAGAACCTCCTGGTTCAGAGACACGTTTGGTGCAAAAAGCAATTTCAGGTCTGATGTAAATTAACTTGTTCTGATCTAAAAAAAAATGGTATGCATTGTTAAATCTTCATATGATCTCTGCTAACTTGTTAATTACTCCTAAAAAAAACAGAGGAAGCGTGATAGGATACGATGAACTTACTCATAACAAAGCCAGAAAAACATTAGTGTATCTTTAGTGAGACAATAGTCAGGATTTTAGCAAGACAATTTTAACGGTACAAATGTTATATTGTGACACCTGTGCAGTGCGAATTTGTAAATAGTGTATGCAAAGCGCTGTCCAATTGCATTTGGAATCTGTTGCTGCTAACTTTTGATATTAATATAAAGAACTGCCGTTGCCTGTGAATCATGTCATGGCTGGATAATCTAATTACACCCATCAGAGATATTGCCAAAACATGAAGTATGGCCAAATCAACTATTTGGCAAGCTCAGGTACACCAAAAGATCTAGAAGACCACATATAATCACTGTGTTGGATGACAGTACTTTGCCTGGAAGATAAAAACAAATTCACAACAGTTTTCAAGATCAATTGCACTGTCGAGGAGGTAGGTATATTCTGTTCCAATGTCAACAATCAAGAAAAGGCTTTGACAGAGTAAATACCAGTAGCATTATCGCAACTGAAAATAGCGAGGGCACAGAACATCCCTTTACAACAATCATTAGTCCTGACTTGTTCTCAATCATGTTCCTTTTTTAGCCTGTTTTCTAATAATAAGAATAACAAACTAATAGTTATAAACACAGCTTCTGTCTTCATGCAGTCTCAGGGCATTAAGGAGATAATATGCCAAATTAAGTTCAGAAAAACAATTTACTCATCAGTAGGCCTGTGTTTCACAAAAGGAACTGCTTTGGAACTTCCACTAAACCTTTTTGGCACATCAGGCAGTTAAATCTACGCCTAGTGATCATTCAAATTCTTTATATTAAATTAGAGACAAGATTTGAAACTTCTTTACACAATTCTGGATAAGGCTGATTGAAATGCGCCAAATTGCATGTCCTGATGAACAATTGTCGTCTTACCTTAACAAGGAGGGCTAGCAACACCTGATAGCATGGAGTGTTTCTAGAGTAAATGACTGTAAAAATGGCAGGACTAGCAATAGTTTAAAAGGGATGTTCTCTGCTACCCAATTTTCAATTCTGGATATGCCACTTGTGAATACAGAGGATTCAACTACAAACGTGAATAATTGGCAAACCTCCTGATTCCGAGACTCACTAAATGCATCTTTAAAAGCTTGTGCAGTTCAGGAGCAATATACACTTGCTAAAAACAAACAGGAGAATAGAGCCTGAATGGAATTACTGCAAAATGCTTGATGACAGCGGCCAACTCATTCCTGCAAGCAAAGTGAAATGGTGAAGTATATTCAGTAAGAAATGTTGAAATAGTCGAACTTTCAGTGTGATGACCAGATTTTAACAGTGAGGTGCATTTGCCCACTGAGGCTCATTGATTCTTGAATATTTTCATTCTTCAAATATTACAACTTTCATGAAACTACAACTTTTATTAACATTCATGAAAAGTTAATAAGCCAGCCTGCAACTTAAAGGCTTGCCACCACCAATGGCAAACATGACTGATATATTTTTTTACATTGTAAACTAGAAAGCTAGACAGAGCAGATGATAATGTTATCTTTTCTTACTGAGGGATTGAGCAACAGAGAATGAAAAACTAGATGCCTGACATACAATCAGGCTACTCTGACCTACACGGAAACAGGAAGTGACCTCATGTGTAGCCTTATTTTCATGATGCAATGCCCAAACGCTTCCGGGTATTTTCTAATTTTCTACATAGATAGATAGGAAGACAGACAGACATGATTCTTGTCCTCTTGTACTCAGAGAAGGTATCAGTGAAAACAGATTGCTTGCTTGTAAAATTTATGGAGAACATGAATTACAGGAAATATGGACAAAATAAATGCACAAGGAGCAGTATAAAGTAGAAAAATTACACAGAAGCTGTTTTAAAGTTATACTTTCTTATGTGCTCACTCACTGACATAATTCAAAGTCAAACAAGTGGTGCCAGGCACAATAAACCCCGCCCCGCACACATACACATACACACATCCGAAATTCAATAGGCATCTATTCTGAGTCAGTGGCAATTACTAAACCAAATTTGGGGGAAACTGGCCATTAGTTTTACTGCTAAAGTGTTAACAAACAAACAAACACAGAGACAAACGCACAAACACTCAAATACAGAAACAAACCGAACCAAAAACAATCCCCCTTGCCCTCATCCTTCGGGTGGGGCGTGGTAATTAACTGCCCAAATGCATGTGTGTAGTGAGAATGTGGTGTGATTTTTAACAGTTCATTTACTTTGCGATACAGGTAAGACTGCCAATGGAGCTGCTTCCTACTGATGTGGTGGCTGAAACAACCACCAAGACTAATTCTGATATGTTATCATTGGTTATGCATGCTATTACCCGCATACAGTGAAAACGGCCTGCCAATATATCTTGTTTTGGCTGACCTGTATTGGCTGAGTTCAGCACGTGCACAAGTAACCATTGGCAACTGTGGCATTCGCTCTCTTCAGAGAAGCAGACGACAGTCGCGGACCTAGCATTTAGCTCCTTAATGAGTCTTGAAGGCGCGTACTTCAGAAGTCATAGTCATAATATTGTCATGATAGCATAACATACTTAACCAATTAATAAAAATATTATAAATTGCTTATTTTCACATTGCCTTGGTATTGGCCTTTCGGTCGCGGTAACTGTGGCATTCGCTCTCTTCGAAGAAGCAAACGACAGTCGCGGACCTAGCATTTAGCTCCTTAATGTGTCTAGAAGTCACGTACTTCAGAAGTCATAGTCATAATATTGTCATGATAGCACAACATACTTAACCAATTAATAAAAATATTATAAATTGCTTATTTTCACATTGCCTTGGTATTGGCCTTTCGGTCGCGGTAACTGTGGCATTCGCTCTCTTCGAAGAAGCAAACGACAGTCGCGGACCTAGCATTTAGCTCCTAATGTGTCTAGAAGTCACGTACTTCAGAAGTCATAGTCATAATATTGTCATGATAGCACAACATACTCAACCAATTAATAAAAATATTATAAATTGCTTATTTTCACATTACATTGGCCTTTATTTTCATTGCATTGGCCTTTATTTTCGCATTTCACATTGGCCTTTGGGTCGCGGTTTTTGTACCAATACGGCAACCCTCAGGCCAATACCAAGGCAATATTGAAATAAGGAATTAATAACAAATAGTATTGAGCTCCACTATTAGTCATAGGACAGCACTGTGTAATGCAAATAGACAATATTGAGAGAGTGATCGAAGACTTTAAGAGAATAGGCTTGTTCGGATTGAACTGCCGGCTGGCTGTGGCTGACTGCGTAGCCAACGAGAACTGCCGCCGACTTCAGGGGAGGAGAATATAGTCGAACACTTTCCCGTAGCGTCGGAAACATTGCCAATCTCGCGCCTTTTGCTTTGTTTGTGATGGACGAAATCAAAGCCATTGTTGACACAGTTTTCAAAAGACAGTGATTTATTTTTGTAGATAATATCTTTGTTGTTCCAAATAAAATATCTAGGAGTGAAGAAAAGTAAGGAAAGTAGAATTCATGGTCGTCAAATTGAATTGTAACAGACGTCAAAGGCGTCATCAAAAACTGAAACCAATTACGATCCATTTCTGTCATCGCAGAGGCGTATCCATTTTGCCACAGCCAGAGGACAACAACTGCACCATTTGGCTGCAGACGTCTTGATCCCGTGAGGTCTTGTGGTCATGTCACAGCGGGATATTACGTAGAAGGTCTGCAGTGGCGACGGAAGTCAAACAAGATTTCTAACCAGTGTGCATCGCTTCCAGCCAGGTCTGCGAACGAGCATATTAACACGGGGAATAATCTACAATGGCAAAATAAGTCACCTGACCTGAATCCAAAGGGGCATGCATTTCACTGGCTGAATGAAAAATTAAAAAAAAGAAGCTAGAACATGAAGTGAGGCCCTGGCAGAGCATGACCATGAGAAAACCCTATGTCTGGTGGTGTTTTTGGGTTAGTTCTTCCAAATAATTTTCAGCCCCTAAAACTGAAGGGCTACTGTTTAAAAATAATTGCATTGGCTATGCAATATACCTAATATTTTTTGGGCAAACCTTTACATTAAAGCTGGAAGTCTACCCGTGGTTAATTTCAAATTCATTGTGGTAGCATGGATCGTCAAAATTGCTTCAAATTGCACCATTGCACAATTGCTGATGGATCTGACTGTTTATAAATTAACAAGTCTATTTTTGGTTGTATTTCTTAAAATCTAAACGTGCACACATATAACATTTTTATGGAAAACCAAACTGATGCAAATTTGACCTTATTAAAGTTAACCCATCAAACTTAGGCAACATATTTATTTTATTGCTCATTAATCAATTGGTTACCATTCTGTCACTGTCTCCGCAAATTAGGGCCATGCAATGGCCAGCCCCCAGGACACATAGGGCTGAAATTATTTCAGACTGGTGCTCAAATCAGTTCTGTGAATATAAGTAAATAAATAATCTGGCAGAAAAACAGCGTGAGTATCTGACAGTTTTGACAAAAGGAAACCACATTCAATGAACTTTTAAAAAGAACTGGGTACACCTGTCATGCTGTCAATACCTGCATGCCGCAAGTATGCATCATAATGTTTGACTTACTAGGCAGGCAGGGATCAGATGTGGATCAGAACTTCCACGTACCAAGATTCGCTGTGGTAAAAGCAATTATTTACAATTCAGAAACACTGTTTCGAGCCATATAATTCTTCCTGTATGAAGGAGGAAAATCATGCCATTTGACTGCGGACACCATGTCCTTTAATGTAGAGCTCTAAATTGGTAGAGGAATTTGCTAGTAGGCAGATTTCTAGCTCAGTAAAACAGTAATGTATGCTAGGATATATGAAATATTCACAGTATGCTTGCATCAGAGAAATACATCTCTTCCCCCAATGTATTAAAGACAATGCATCTTGTCCTGCAGGTACAGAGTACAGTAATAGCTCTAGTTCTTATTGCTGGGACTAGTACGTGAGAAGTATTAACCTCAATGGCAGAAGCGAAGCAAACATAAATGTCTGTGTCTGAGGCTTTAAAGCCGCAGAATTGTATAATAAGTGGTAGTTGCAACTATGTTGTGAATATTCATAAGTAGATACTACAGAAATACGAGTAAAATAGAATTTTGAAGTCTAACATTGTGGTGTTGGGCTAGAAATAATTAAGCATCCCCATCCAAGCCTCAACGGCAACTAACCTAGCATGTTTGGCTGTAGAATTTAATATTTCAAAGTTAATAAAGATATTTCATTCATTTTAAGAAATTTGTTTACCTCATATTAACAACACAAAGCCATACATAGCTTAATTGTATGCTGACATACCAAAAAGCTGCTCATGGAAGAACGAAACAAACAATGTAATTTCTTCAGTTGCCATGAAACTATCAAAATCTCCAATTTTACATTAATATAAATAAATAATCTTACCATTTTCTATGAGTTGACATGCCGCTAAAAATTCAGTGTAATGCTCTGTCTTCAGCCTCTTATACAGTAGCGGAGCATTGGATTCTGAAAATTACACAGTGCTCAATTCTTCACTTTAAGTATTCTCACTTCAGATCACATTTATACCTAATTAAATGACTTGAGCACAGTATTTTGCTCAAAAGGAATATTCTTTCACTCTGGTGGGTTTTTTTTGCAGGAACAGAGTGTTATAATTCTGTCATGTTCTGCTCGTGTTTTGTCTTGGTCTAGTTCCATGCCATGTTTTTGTCATTACCATGTTTTGTATTTCTGCCAGTATCCGCATTTCTGTTTTCTTTCCAATCCATGTTTTTGCTCTTGCCCTGCATTGCACTTTGTCTCCCCTGTCTGGTCTTGTGTTGAGCTACAGTTCTTTCCCCAAGTACTGCGTGTCGCATGTTTAGGTGATTTAATGGTTTCTGGGTTTCCAACCATTCCTTCTATCTTGTTTGATTTCTTCCCATTGCTTTTCTATATTACTAACCAATACTAACAGTTTGTTGTTTTTGTTAAAGTTACTAACCTAGACTAACATTGTACATAATACTAACTTACTAACGAGCACTTGAGAAATCCCCAACCGGAGCTGCATGTTTTGTCAATAGGCTGTCTCATGATCCCTGTCCGCGTTTTGGCTTTTGCCCATTTCATATGATTAGGTTCTTTCTCCAGTTTGCTCCTTTGTAATTAGTCTGATTCTCTACACCTTATTCCTGTATAGTATGTGACTTCCTGTGTGTGTATTTTAGCAGTCTTCTCACAGCAGTTTCTTGTCAGAACGTTTCTCTGGGTTTGCCTGTTCCACGCTTGTTTTTGCCTTGTATTCTTTGTGATTCTTTTCTGACTGGACTGTCCCTGATTTTCGATTTTTGGCCCTGTTTTGGAAATCTGTCTGCATCTGTTTATCGAACCCTTTTTCTGCCTGACTACGAGTGCTGTGATTGCAACTGGTTCCTTAGCGCTACATCACACAGATGTCTTCTTCCAACATGTTATTACACATGGACAGGTGAATTCAAAAGAGATATATGGATGTATTTTAATGATCTAAGCTCATGGCACAAGCTCATTTTGGGCATGTCGTAATAGACTTTTGCTTGTTTTAACTACAGGGCTTAACAGGGTGGTTAAGCGTTGAGGTGGAGGTGTTGTTAAGAGTATATAAGAGCTGCGCTGCCAGTTTGGCAGTGCAGCTGCATTCTGTGGTTTTACTCTGTGATGGAGCCGTGTTGATTGTCGCTGCTCTCCTCTATTTTCAATGATTTAAATAAAATATTTATTTACATTTTTGCTCAGCCTCTGCATTTGGGTCCTTTTTTTGGTGTGGGTACATGGTCCCAGTGCCCGTCTGTGCTACCTTCTCCATACATCAAGTGATTTAACTGGTGCTTCACGATCGATTTCCCCTCTTGTTGGGTTAGGAATTGGCACCACTGACCGTTGTTAGCGGGTCAATGTTGACCCGGGGTCTAACTCAGTCCTGACCACTAAAAAGAAAGGAGTATCACTCAATATAGTTAATACTGCATCCTAACTAATATTATATGCATTCATAACCATATATTCCCATTGTAATTTCATTTTAAGGCCCCTGAGACACATCATGTCCCTTATTTTTAAGCTGAAAATGAGGTAGTTCAATCATAATATACTAAAAGTGAAACCCTGTTTTCTGACTATAAAAGAACAATATTAAAATATAACTTTTGAAAAAAAGTTTAACATATATTTACATGAGATACTGTATGTCATATGTATGTCAGATACTGTATGAGTTTTGTGTAGTTTTACCTTGCCGGGTCAAGAATGACCCTAACACCACAGTTGTACATTTTTTCTGCCAATAAAAGAATGTTCAAAATAGTGAAGTGTAGTTTTGCTGTGCTTATATATGTGTTGTGGAGGATATCATAAAGCCTTGTTCTAATAAAGTCAACTGCATGGTAGTTATTACATATTATTACCTTGAAACGGGTCAATGGAGACCCTAATACCACATAAGGGTTAAATAAAAGACCATTTGAAATGTCTGTGTGCAATTCTGAATATCGCTGATTTAAATGCACAAAATTATGCGTCCAGATTAATGATTGTTGCCATACCGAAATGTACCGTACCGTACCGGCGTGTTCTCAGAGTGAATCTATTGCTCAGTCCCTCAAGGAAGTTGCATGTCGCGATTGCAACTATTAAAGCAAATTCAACCAATCCACGCAAATTTCTCGAGGATAAAAAATTTAATCGCCTAGACATTGCAACGTTCATTGGAATTTTTTGAAAAAGTTACTGCAAAAAAATAAAAAAAACAATAAAAAAGCCAGGAAAATCCTGGAAGCATTGTTTGTCAATTATTCGAATGATTGCGTGCAAGTCAGGGTTAGTAATTGTTTTTAAGGGGAGCTCTGGGCCCCACCAATCTGTAGTCCTAGAGACGCCCCTGCAGACATCAGTTTTTGACCTAAAACTCAACCGCAGTTATGCAACAGAACATTGATGACATCCATCTCTGAAGGACTCAAAAGAAACAAATTCAATGTTTTGGAGTTGCCCAGTCAAAATCCTGACTTGAATCCAACTGAGATGCTGGCGCATGGCCTAAATCGGCAGTTAATCTTCAAATACCCTCCATTGTGGCTGCTTTAATACAATTCTGCAGATAAGAGTGGACCAAAATTCCTCCACAGCAACGTACAAGACTCATTGCCACTTATCGCAGACATCTGATTGCCACCATTGCCGCTGAGATTTAGGGGCAATTATTTTACACATGGGTGATAGATAGAGGTTTTGAATAACTTTTTACCTTCAATAAATGAGATGATGATTGAAAAACTTAATTTTGCGTATACTCACATCAGCTTTATCTCATATTAAAAATTTGTCAAAAAATCTGAAACATTTGGATATGATACATAAGGAAAAATCTGGAATGGGAGCAAATTCTTTTTCACAGCACTGTATATGCGCAACAGAAACGCTGAGAGGGTGGGTTAGATTTAAGCTTCATTGTGCTGTCAATGTCTCAGTTTTTCTTAGACTTTCAATGAGCAGGGAACATTCTGTTTTCTGAGGGGTTGCTTAGTATCTCATCGCAAACTGAGGGAGAAAAACATCAATGTTAAAATTTAATGAATAAATTTTAATGAAAATAAGCCGAAATAAGAAGATATCCTAACTGGTACACGTATCATGACGCACTGCAGTCATTTTGCCCAGCCGCTGTGATGTACAACCTCTTTATGAAGTATTATGTGTAATGAAGTCTTAAAGCCTTATAAAGCTGTAAGTTGGGGGTTATGCTCACAAAGACGTGGATTGGCATGATTAGGCATTGCACAAGCAAAGGGCTACAGTACATAAAAATATCCAAAAACAATCACACTGGCCAATCCAATGTGTGTGTTTGTCATAGTCACGACATGATGCATTGCGAGAAGAAAATAACATTTAATTTATAGTCCCTGAGCATCCAGTGTGAGCTTCAGCTCGGACCGTGCAGGTCTCACCCCAATTGGTGAGAAATGTCCAATTGACTGTCCTATTGCGGTTAGCACAATGGAAGAAGCCATTGCAAGTGTTTGATTATTGTATTATTCTCACCTTCAGCTGTAATCCTTGAGAGCAACTTGTCAAACTGTAATTTCTCCCCTGGGACACGGCAGCCTGAGCCATTTTGATTTTCTGTCAACACCAAGAAGGGTAATGAAAACTAATGCTCAGAGAGGGAAATGACTTGTTAAGGTTACCAGGGTAACACTGAAGGTGGCGAGGAAATTTTTTGGGCCCCAGCATTCTTTGTGCATTTGTCGACCCTCGGTTGTGCATCGACCATTTTAGTTTGAATGTTTTGACAACCCTGTAAATTGCTTTATTGATTATAACAAAACAAATGGACAGAGACATGGAGTATGTTTGTGTCCGTGTGTGCCCCTGTAATGTTTTTGTGAATATGGTGAATGGCATCGTAGCCACAACATCACAGGGCAAAGATAAGTCCAGCCAGAGTTAATTATTTAGTTGGGCCCTACATGGACCTAACATACTCAGAACAGTGGGGCTGACTCAAGCACTTGGATTACTACCACACCTCTCTGTAAAGAGCTCTAAATATCTCTCAGCTGTAAAATCTCCTTTTTATAAGCGGTACTCTGACAGCTGTGGTAAGAACTGTGGGGAGGAAAATGGCACATGACAGAAAGCAATAACAGAGGACAGGTGCTGACAATGACAAAGCAAACTAACTCCAGTTCCTGGCAGCCTTTCTGGGAGGAGTGCAGATGTAGTTTTTGAGCAAACAAGAAGCCTAATTTGCATGCGGTTTTCTTTCAAAAATACAATATTTCAATGATATTATTAGAAATATTAAATCGCCGGAGTTCTCAGCTTTCTCATTTCGATCTTTGAGAGATTTAAAACATATTTCAAAGGGAAAAATGAAAAAGCCTCCACAGAGGTGACACTATATTCTTTGTACAGCTTTGATAATCTCAGTAGCGAACTACGCCAAAAATGGTAATGTAATAAAATAAGATACATTGGCGTTTCACATCTACACTGCCCTTAAAAGAATCTGCTTTATGAAGCTGTATGAACCCTGCCATGAAATGGTACCTCCCAATTGTGACAGCTTGGAGAGAAGCCTCTTGGAGGCCGAGACGGGGACGCCTCCTTGCCCCTCCCCTCTGCCGATGAGCCCTCCCAAGCATCAGAGCGAGTCCTACCAAGCAATCTCCAGATCAATTTAATGCAGCATTGGGGTGAACAATGCCTGGAGATAGGAGTGCTTCCAGCCATCAAAGCCATCACTCTGGGTGGAGGTGGGTGGCGGTGGGCAGCGGTTTTGCCAAGACGGTGAACTGGAAAAAGCCTGATAGGGATGGGGGAGCACACAATGAGGGGAAAAGCAGGATAGTTGGGTCGAATGATGGGGCATGATTGGGAATTATAAAAAGTGGGGTATACGCATCGGTGGTGAAAAGGAGATTTTATTTGGCCAGCAGTGCTTTCCATGTGACAGCATTTGGTGAATTTCATTTAAATTAGGCTTCTGCTGTAACTGAACTGTACAAAAGGGTCATATCATGCCTGAAAGATTCATAAGGTCCTCTTCAATTTGTCCGGAGCTGCTCGATACCGAGCTCATTGATTATTACAAGATGCAGTACTCTCTATATTGTATGTAAATACATGCAAAAATTCATATGCATGTACTATGTGCATAAATACAGATAATTTTTGGATTTTTATGGTAATATTATTTTTATACCTTGTATCTTATGTTATCTCAATTCAATAAAAGTGCCACTTTGTTATTTGATATAGCCTAGTGTTTAAAAAAAAAAAGTGATGAATGTAATTTTTTTCTTCACCGTGGCAGTTCTGTTGCAATATTAGTTCAATGTGTTTGTATCCAAAAATTTCACCTTCATGGTATACTTTAGCCCAGTTAAAGTAGTGGTGGTTGCAATATTCCTGTCATGTCTTTGGACCTGTGTGAGAAGTGGCAATTTGCTCAAGGACTGGCACATGCGCATAAGTTCATAATAAATACGGAATGATGGCAATAGTTTAGTATTCACACACCCACTGATTTGCAAGTATAGATAAATGCAAGTGAAGAACATAAAAATTACTTAAGAATCAGTAGTAAAACTTAATAAAATCCAATCGCATTACAGCTGAGAATATATATTTTTGGGTTTTTTGGACTCAATACGGATAATCAAATAAAGATTGAGTTGGCGACAAAGACTTTGTTTATAGTAGCGAGTAGACTTAGACATAGTAGCGAAATTACCGTGTACAGTAGCGAAACAACCGGTCACCCAACCAGTTGATTTCCAGCTTCTGGATGAAGGATTATGTAAATGAGAAAACATCAGGGGTACGGCGGGACTTTTACTCTTTGAACTTGGATTTTACACCTCTGCTTTTTCAATGTTTCACAATTTTTTAAGGCATTGACATTGAGGTTGATGTTCCCTTGGCCTCAGTTGTACCAACAAGACTCATTTATTTATGAGAACAGCACTGCAATCAGGTAATTAATTGCCCTTTTTAAAAAGTCATTGTGCCAGACATTTTAGAGATGAAACTCATGTACTGAGATACTTACTGAGTGCAAGCTGATTGAGAAACACAGTGAAACTCTTGCTGACTGCTGCTTAGGTCTTAACATAATCTCATTTCATGCATTACAGATATTCACAGAGGAGCTACTTAGAATGTTTTTAGATTCCTGAAATAGCCAGATGAAAAATTTTGATTGTGTTAGTTGTGCATATTCCCTAGATCTCTTGAAACTTATAGCAAACAGTGCCAAGTAGTTTTACAAAAATATGCCTCATCTCTCAATTTAAATCTAATTTTTTAACATTTTTTTTTTAATCTATCAATTCCCCGCACTGACTATGCATCAACCATTCACAGTTAACATTGCTCATTGTGAGTTAGCCAGAGTGCCCCAAGTAGACCAAAAGTTTGTTTATCACACAATGGGCACATGAGTAAAAAATAAACATATCTGCATAGACTCTACTGATCAGTGTATCTGTTACAGTTGATGGCTCATGTCACTAGAAATGCCTCCAAATAAGTACGCGCCCTGACTACCTTGCCAATGAGCCTGTGGTCAGCGCGTTTGACTCTTACCTGGTAGTCTGGGGTTCAATTCCCCACCCAGGCCCTCCTTTGACCTGCCACATTCTGGCATAATTGGGAGGATTCAGGGAATCCCAATGGATGGCAGCATGCTTAAAGTGTGGCGCATGAGGACACACTCCTGATAGAGGGGGAGAGATGTGACAGTTGATGGGTCCTGTCACTAGAAATGCCTCCTAACAAGTATACGCCCTGACTACCTTGCCATTGAGCCTGGCTCTTTGGTGATGTGCTCAGCGCGTGTGAATCTTACCCGGGAGTCTGGGGTTCAATCCCCTGCCCGGGCCCACCTTCGGCCTGCCACATATCATTCTACTTTGCTGCAGTGCCAATACGGAGACTTTCTTTCAGTGTGTCTGCTTTAAGTTTTCTTCACTCGTTACAGGAACTTATAATATCTGAAAACTTGATGCAGAGTAAAGCAGCCTTTCTCTGCGAGTTGTAAGCTTAATTGAATTTAATCAACCTTTGTCATTTAAATCCTAAATAACGAGCAATACGAGCTCCTTTTTTTAAAAAAAACATGCCCACATTTATTTTCTAATTTGTAAAGAAAAAAGGTCAATACTTGCATTTAATTGCTGGCCAAAGCCAAAGGGAGAAGTTGATTGAGCCTGGAAAGCTGTGTGTGTCACTCTGGCACAAAATGAATGTTGGCCTCATACCCTCCGTGTACAGCAGCTTGAAGACTGTGACAGGGCCCTTTAGATAGATTACCCAATCAAATGTGTGGATGACATTGGAGCTAGGGACTCACTCCAAGCTACTTTCCCTTGGGCAGGCATGACACTGCAATAAAATGACTCAGTTCCAAAGTGTTATGGTGTTTGGAGAATTAGTTGTACTTTCTTGATCCAAAAAGGGGAAAATCTACATTTTCACTTATAATTGTGCAAACCATTCAAACAAGATCACCTCCCACTATAATAATGATGTGTGTTATTCTTTTGAAGAAACACCATAACAAAAAGGTCTGAAACAATATTTCAAGTTCAACTAAACTGAAGAACTACTGTATGAAGCAACTTTACGTACATTATATTCTGTACCCTTGAAATGGATATTAATCACTTTATTATAGGAATACCACTCTCAATCACTGGTTCTCAACACTGGTCGTAGGGACCCCCCATGCATGCCGTTTTTGTTTCAACAGTAATTCTGGAATTATAGTTATAGAATTTTGACAAGTCCTTAATTTTGCTTAACTGCTGTATTCATGTTTAGAGGGAAAGTTTACTATTTTTAGCCACAATATGTCAGAAATAGCCATGCATACCCAGACAACTTCTATATTTACATTTTACTATATTAATGTTGTTTTTTTGTTGCTTAAAAAGAGGAGAAAACTGTGACTGATTAAATTAAAGAGTTGTTCGGCTTCTAATTGGTAAAGTGTGGACATTTTCTCTCTAGAAAATAGCCATGTGGTTGTTAATGTCGCATTAAGAGGCAAGGTAACTGATAAGGAGCCCAACCGACATTGCATGAAACAAAAAAAAGTCACCAACAAACAAAGTATCTGGATATTGAGCATTTTCATTGTTAAACTCACTGCCATCACTTGCAAGAATATTGTAATGATTCATCCATAGAATGATTATGCAGGTCAAAGAAATTGTTACAATGTACACTCTGGGGCCCCTAGCAACCAATCCCCAATGTGGCAGCATAAATACTAAACTGTGATTGGTATGGATGAAATCCACCTACCCCTAAAACATCTTTTGCTGCGACTAGCAGTTGTGGCTGGAAACTTCAGCACCCGTCATGATTGTTATCGTCGCAATAGCCACAACTAGTGCATAAAGGGTTAAAAATGACAGCTTTTAAAAATAGTGATTGCAGTTGTGGTTGGAACAAAAATTATTGTACAAAAGGGCTTAGTTTGGTTGCTAACAGTGTGCCGCTCAATTTATCCGTTTTTCAAAGGAAATGTTGAGCTTGCTGCCCAATTGACGTTATTTGGAGCAATTTTTTTACCAGTGGAAGCACCGCGTGGAGGTGTGTAGGACTCGGAAAAACATTGCGGCATTGACATAAAAGTAAGTTTGCGCATTTCAAACTTTTCATCTACTTCATATTTGAAAAGCATGAATCGAATCAAAACAAGATATGCTAAATATATGAACAAAGAATGAACAAAGTACCTCCATGGCATATTTAAATGGGGATAACTGGGAAATTGTGGTAATTCTGCCCACGAATTGCTATTACTGTAATAGGTCTCAGACAAGGCAAAATAAGTTTGGCCCACAATCCACAAATATGTGCAGTCAAACCATGTGATGTCATATCCTTGGATCTGGGCAGAGGTAGAGTTGGCCAGTCGCCAAGGGTCCCCAGAACAGATGTTGAGAGCCACTGCTCTCAATATTTTCTATGATGATTCCACCTACATAGTGCACCCACAGTAAAAGTGCATGTAACAAGCCCAGGTGCATCAGCTAACAGGCAAATATTTAATACATGAACACACTCAGTCCCAAACACACACACACACACACACACACACACACACATACACAAACAAAACTTATGTTTACATTGAAATACTTGTGAGGTCATAATATTGACTTACTTCTGTACAGCTATATTTTCAGGATTCATGGTGTTGTCTCTGGGCACCATGGTCCTAAAAGGAATCAAAATTACCTCTGCAATTTTTTTCTCTTGAATAACCGTAAGACAACCAGACAAAGCACAGCAACATAGCAAACGGCTGAACTCCAGATTATGTCATCATTGGTCAAATTAATTTGCATAAACCCCAAACTGTCACTGTACTTTTCTAATTATAGCTTTCCATAATACCTGTACATCAACAAATTCTCTACCCTTCGGTTAAATTTGCGCATGCGTAAAGGCATGCAAAGCTGATTCTATGCAGACCAGAAGGCATTGGAAAGTGTGTGTGGGAATAAAAAAGCAGAACATTAGCATCGCTCTGTGGTAGGTAAATATTACTTGTACATCTCAAGCGAAGTCAGCTTAACACGCTGTGTTCTTGTGTTATCATACTGATGGCCAAACTGGTGACCCTTCCGAGCAAGCTTTTACAGAATTTTATTTTAATTACACTAGTAATTACAGTGTAAAGAGCAGCCCTTTAAGTAAATATAAACAAATTATGTGACCAACATTGTGAAATATGGTGATATTATTTTGGACATGTGCCCAAAAAAACCTTGAGGATGAAGATGTTGTATTAATTAGTCCAGTCTGCTCTTTGGAGTTTTATTTTGTACTTTGCTGTTTGTGTTTAATGAAAAGCCTCCTAACTCCCAGAACGGTTCTATGGTCTTTTGCAAGACAGTAATTAAAAACAAGATGCTAAAGCCACAAAGAAATTTCTCCAAACCCGTAGAATTCGTAATTTGCCTATTTAGCCACCAGATCTGAATCCTGAGATAAAACAAGGAGGGGCAGAAGATTGCTTCTGTGAAGGCCTGGCAGAGTTTCACCAGAGAAAATACTCAGCCCCCTTTTCTTCTTACAGTCTAAACACCTTCTAAGCTTTGCTTGAAAGGATTGAATTGCACAAGCATGAACTCACTTTCGAGCGTGTTCTTTGAAGCCAGCATCGCTTTTTGGGAATGCCGGCATATTTCCAAATCAATTAAAACTCAGTATTAATTAATTATAAATCATTTGGCTAAATTTCACCACTCTAACAGGGTGTAAATATAGCCTTCCACCTAAAATTACATTGTGAAACTTTTTTTCTGCAGGTTAAAATCTACTGCGATAAACTAAGCTAACTAAGAAGTGTGATCATAATTCATTAATATTACTCGACAAATCATAACTAGCAAATAATTTTCTTAACATTTGCTAGTTAGAAAGACGAAGTCTGCCTCGCATCAATGACAAAGCCATTCAACACTTCCCACAGATGCCAATCAATGATGAACTCAATGCACCATCCACATTTGTGGAAACTCAGAAGGCCGTCAGTCAGCCGTCTAGTGGATAGGCACTCTGCATTGATACCATACAGTGTTAGTTTTGTTTATTAGCGTATTAATGTCTCACTTCACATATGCCAAATATAATAGTACATAGAAAAGTTCATGACAAATAAAGAAAAACAATGTGAATCCACTCTAAAAAGAGTTATGAGAGAGTAGATAGAACAACAGCAAATATACATGGTGAAACACCTATAAGAACAATAAAAACCAGGTTAAAACAAAATTAAAAAGACTAAAGTTACATGTAACATTAATAATATAACAAATGCTGTCTTCGTTTCGAAATGCCATTCAGGATTTTGGCAGTAGTATGTAAAATATCGCAGTACAAAAGGTAACGCATTTGGTCCAACAGACTTAAATAACTAAAATCATTATTCAAATTTATGGCACATTGAAATAATTCATTCCTGAAATCATTATAATGTGAACACTGCACTAACACATGAAACTCATCCTCCACATGAGATTTACACCGAGGACATAACCATTCAGGCACCGGTACACATGCGTAGCGACCAGTTTCAATGCATAAAGGGGCTATGCCCCATCTAAACTTAGCCAACGCCAACGTATTTTGTCTTGACATGATTGACTTAACATAGCTTTCTGTACCAAAATCAGTTTTCAACAACTAATATGTCCAAAGCTTACTTCTGCCAACTCCACTCGTACCCACTTCTGCATTAAAGGAATTATACCACATTTCATTATATTCACTTGACAAAACATCATTCACTGTTAACCACAGTCTGTGTATTACACAAATGACTCATAGGTACACCTTTAAAGCATTCACAAACTTTGTAACACCAAGGGCTCTAATTTCCTGGCACAGCACAGGTGGCGTAGCGTACACTCATTAAAATGAAAGCAAATCTAATTTCAATTGTGGGTTGGATTGTGGTATGATGGTCATGTAACTGTAGTTGATAGTGTCATGGTTTAGTCCCGCCGGATGCAACAGCAATCCAGTGGGCACTGGGACCATGAACCCAAAGACCCTCTCGCACAGGCTGGTAATAAAAATATAAAGCATTTAATGAATATCCTTTTTCTAATTGACAAGTTGACAGGGGAGCAGCAGCAACTCATATGAGGCTAAAAAACCAGAATACCAAATTGGCAGTGCAGCTCTTAAATACTCTACACTCTACACCAGCAGGTGTGGCTCGTTGAAGTGGAGGCCGAGACAGCAGGAGGGGGAGGGACTACAGGGCAGAACCATCACAGATAGCGCTTAATCCTGTGATGCACAATGCACATACTCATCGAATTATGTTCAACATGGATCAAAAATAATGTGTTCATTTTCAGCACAAATTGGCAAATCAGTGTATTGCGTATCCTTTGTTGTCAGTTTGTTTGAAACAATGAATTTTATCATACAGAATTCCAGATGATTCCTGGGACCTTTTTGTGCAGAGTTTACACATTCCCCTTGTGTTCCTGAGGGTTTACCCTCAGGAAAAAGATAGTACAACACACTCAATAATCACGCACTTAATCCCATTTTTTTTTATCATTGTTTCAAAAATGGCGAGCTTCAGATATTTGCCAGAAACAATTAGAAATTATTAGAAACATATATATAATATTTGTGGAAAAATTTGTTTGTACTTGATTGTCTGCATTTAGCACATCATAGATTTGAGAAAATGTCAAATGCACCAACTGTCCAAAAACTTTAAAAAAATGTGGCTTTGGTCTTACAAAGTTTAAAATGTCATCAATAGTCTCGTAGGATTGAAAGAGTACAGAACTCGGAGGAGGCATCATTTTCTTTTTCACTAATTGCCTGGTAAAATTCAGCCAGGCTGGCAAAAATCATTGAAGGGCTTGACTTGCACATTGATTGCACCATTGATTACTGCCTAGATCCATCTTTGTAAATAGACAGAGCATAAAATACAAGCTACAATGAAGGCCAATGGACCATGCATAGAATTTTCGTGGAGATAATTTCAGGGAAAAAGGATGTTTTCTAGAGAAGCCACTGGCCATGAGCCATGACCCCCACCCCAATATATCCCCTTGACCTCCTTATCCACCCCAGCAATGTGTCTGGCATATTGTCCTATCTGAAACAGTGCTTTAATATTCCTGACGAGACATGTCGTAGGAGCTCAGGACCCCCGACTGTGGGTAATTAGTCATAAGGCCATTGGGCTTGCAGTGATGGGGGTGGGGATAGCTCTTGGGAACATGTGTAACTTCACCCAGGTATTTAGCAAGTACCCCCCCCCCCCCCCCCCCAAAAAAAGGGCCTTATTCCCAGCCCTAGTGGCCTACCAGCCTGCATCTTTAAACCCTGAACAAAACAAAAAAAAAACAAAAACACTGCATTCAAACGTAACCACTGAAGGACCACCAAATCATTGCAGACTCCAAACATTTTTTTTTACCCTCATCCATTTTTGTTTGCCAATGCTGTAGGGCTATCTTAGCACATTGCATAAATATGACCTCAGATTTTCACCGAAGTGGTTGGCAATTTGGGGAGGCCTTTTGTAACTCACTGTCTTATAATCATCACTGATTCATCAGGGATTAATATTACGGGTTCAAGGTAATGATTACGATTACATGACATTCTGGACTCTAGCTCCTCCTGCACTGGGTGTTTTTACAACCAATACGGTACATCCAGCATTTAGTATTCACTGTTATTTAATGCTGGAGAAATACTGTGAGTCAGTCATCAAATGAAAGTTAATTGCTTTCTCATTGGTTTGGAAATCCCATCTTTCACAGACATAAACATTGATCAGAAATAAGACTGTGGGGTTCTAAATCGGTCCCAGCTGTATTTCTACTTTATGGATACTCAATGTGTTCTCAGTGTTCTTTGGGGTGATGTCCTAGGAGCCACCAGTGATATCCATTCTTCCACTCAAAGCCTTGTGATTACACTGGAGGACTGTGTGTGTAAGTGTGCGTGTGTGTGTGTGTGTGTGTGTTCTATGTGAAAAGACATGTCCGGGGTGAAGCTTTTGCATCGAGAAATAATTTATACAAAGCACCTCCACCCTCCCTTAATCCTGTCCCACACAAATCCCCTCGGGCCATTTATCTGTAAATCCTGTACCTTTCATTCTGAGACATGAAGGATGATATCCCTAATGTTCACAACAAATTAATCTGCCAGCAGAAAGCCCATGACAGCAAGACACTGGTGGGTCACCCCTCCTATTAAAAATCTGTCATTTCAAATTTTCTGTTCTGTTTGTAGGGGCCTGTGTTTATTGTGTCACATATGAAATTTTTTCACTTATTGGCCTAGGAAGGGTTAATCGTGTATGTTTCATCATATTCCATAGGACAAATGTGAAACCTGACATTATCTATATGTGAATAGTTTCAAAATGAACCCCTCAGATCAATACATGATATCTTGTCTTTTGTCTTTTTTAATACATTACTCATTTGTTTAATTAACCTGAATTGGTTTACTGAGGATTATTGGGTCAATGAACATTTATGAACATTATTATTCTTACCCTGGACAAAAGGTCAACAACTTAAAGGAATTGCAAAGGAATATATATTTTTACTATAAACAAACTCAATTGTATTAGTATATAGCAATCTCTGTTTAATGTCATCCCGGTATATTATTATATGTTTTACTTTGATAAGTATGCTTCATATAGAAAACTTTTCTGAGATTATTTTTGATCAGTTGCATTGAGGCCACTCAAATAAATGCATTTGCTCCCAAATTTACCCAGAAATGAAGCCAGTGGAGCATTGCAAGGCTTATTGGATGTCTTACCAAGAATTAAAAAAAAAAAAAAAAAAAACAGTTTCCTTGTCAGAAAGTGCAGCTAACAACTGATAATATACAGAGTTGATCCTCGAGGCACAACTATTTATTTCAAAAAATGCAATGTTGATTTTGCATCAAAACAAATTAAAAGGTTTTACAGGGAAAATATGTAAAAGTAAAATGTATCCTTTTATTTCAGCCTGAAGGAAAAACAAATTGTCCAATTTGTCTCTCTTGATAACACAAACAGAATATTGAAATGCAGTGATTTTAAAAAAGTTATGAATTGCTATAAATCATGAATTTTAAGTTTTTATTT
Organism: Gymnothorax reevesii; assembly: GCA_029721435.1. NCBI lineage: Eukaryota > Metazoa > Chordata > Actinopteri > Anguilliformes > Muraenidae > Gymnothorax > Gymnothorax reevesii. The sequence goes on along the minus strand of CM056587.1, from coordinate 53,006,279 downwards.
TCTTTCTTCAGCTATTAGAGAGTGGAAGAAACAACTTATTTGTTAATTCATTTGCAAAGGTAATCAATATAGCAGTGCAGGTATGCCAGGGCGTAAGTGGAGTGATTAATGGACTTTGTATGTCTTAAATCCCATTTAATTGTTTTGGGCCTAAGATAGATACTGTATATCAGACATTACAAAACACAAGCTAAATCCAAGGTGGCACAGAGTACAGTCAGAGGAGGACTACTAATTTTGCAGCCTTGTAATACAATACACTGGCTTCTGATTAGCCAGCAGAGGTCTCTTAATAGTTGCCAAAGCCTTTCTATAACTTGGATAATTCAACTGCCAATCATGCATTTGATCTTTAGTCATGAGGCTCAGAGAGCCATCTGCCTTAAAACTCTTGAAATATAAAGAAAAAAGAAACTATTTCTTGAAACCATCTTGTATTAATACTTCTAGACAGTAAATGTTTTTCTTTCCTGAATTGAGAAAATAGGAATGACATTCTCATAGCTTGGTTCTCAGCAGTCTTTTGAGACCCTTGCAGTCAGTTGTACACTAATGCAATTTCCTGCTGGTTGACCTCCTCGCTTGTATAATCAGTCAGCAGCTGCACCAGGATACTGCTGCCCACATGGCCAAAGCCAAGTTCAGTTCACACGTCTCAGCACATTTTAATGCCTTTCAGTAACTTCTGCTAGTTGCCTACTTTAAGATCTCACCCTGGCATGCCAAGCTGGAAACAAAACCGCCACATCCTATTTTGAAGCAACTATCAGGTGAGAGCACTCCTACCAGACCTCTTCATTTTGTGTCCTCCCATCAGCGGGTAGCCCCATTTCTCTCTCAGCCCCTGGCAGTCACTCTTCATTATCCTAGCACTCGTCTGACCTTCCTCCTGGACAACAGAGTCACAGCCCCCAATCATTCAAAAGCCAAAGTCAGTCCCACCTTTTCAGTCTGTTTCTCCTGTAACCCCATAAAAGCTACGGACTCATATGTGGGTCCGTCAAATTCAGCTGTTGTATTCAAACCTGTGAAAATTAAAGGCCCGATTTTAAATTGTACAAACAGTAGAGATCTCAAGGTTTCCAACGATCCCAAATATGTCCTGCTGCATTACAGGGAAATGTGTATAAAATGGTGTACAAGATCTAGGTATTTTCCATTAGAAGTAATTTAAAGGCTGTTAAAAGATGGCATCCTGGTTTTGAATGCTTCTCGCAAAATAAGTGTGATGTGTCTTCAATGAAGGGCTACTGCCAGCAAAAATCTAAATCTCTATCAAATTCATAAAATATTTATGTTCAATATCCTATAAAGGAACCACTTATATATTTATAACACAATTGGACTATAATACTCCATTTTAAGGCTTTTCCATGACAACTGCATCGTTTTAGCACATATTCCTCTCATGTTTGGTCTTTTTATTCTCGGGGGAATCAAAGGAGTTGAATGGAACATGTTTCATTTCCCTTGAAATTATGGTTGATCTTGTTTGTAAGATTCATTCGATTACCCTAGTCTCCTCTCTATGCAAATTAATCTTATCACCTAAGCAAGTAAAACTCTGATTCGACCACCCCTTCCTCTACCTTGTTCGGAGGCGTGGTTTGGAATCTTTAAAGGTAAGAGATTCTAACTGGAAGGTCTCTTCTTTGTCAACATCTGACGCGCGTAGGTGAGTTGGGGAAAGTCACATGACGCCTTGCTCTGCGGAGCGAGGGGGCATCTGAATTCTCCCCAGCCACGTGGGACGGCTTTGATTTCATTTGGCCATTATCTTCTCCAGGTATGAAAATATCATCTAAATTATATGTAACTGGTAATTGACTTAACGTTGATTTGTTTGATCCAAGTTTGTGCCTACCTGGTAATTAAATTATTGTTATTCCTTTTCTAGCCTGCGTGGTCTCCGTGTCTTTTAATCTTTTTATTCTTCCTAGCCCCGTCTCGGCAGATACCTAGGGGTAATATCCCCACTGAGGAACGATTGGCCATCGGCCCGGTGTGGGAATTGGTTGATTAAGTTGGTTTAGGCGACTATGACCTACCTAACTGAAAGGATTGATGTATGCTGGTTCTGAGTTTTTAACATATAAGAAACCCATGGACGTGAAAGTCAGTTATCCGTTGAAATTCTCTTAAGGAGCCCATGGGCTTACATATAATCTGGGTTCATTGTATATATGCCAGCAGAGGCTATTGCAGTGATGGTTGATTTCCAACCTCTAATCTAATCAACGAACCTAGGATTCGGACATGGGGTTAATTCCCGGGAACATTAATGTAGCGGCGGTGGTTGACTGTTAGGAATTCAAGGCATCACTTCATGTTTTTCCCAAGAGTCTGAGTAACTGGTTATCACTGCCTCGAGATTCACGCATGCTGTTCCAAAATTATCGATTCTAAGTCTAATTTGGAGTCAGATATTTAACGAGGATACAACTAAATTTGGTATTTTAACTGTTTTATGGAGTCAGATTGATTGTAACCGCTGCGTTCCTATTCCCCGTCTTTAGACGGAGAAAAATATCCATTATATTGTGATTCACACCAGCCAGGAAAATGCTCAAATTAAAGTTAATCAATAAGAACACGTGAGTCCTTCACCTCACTGCAATGTCCGTCGTTGGTATTGTTTTGTGAGGCCTTACACGTCTAACATCCCCTCAAATCTCTGCCACATATATAGTCACGAGAGGAGGCGGGGACTCGGAATGCAATTTCGACTGGAAACAGAAACACATGGAATTAATAAACAATTACACGAGAACCGGGTGAACAATAATGACTCCAGACAAGACGCTGAGATCATCAATCAAGCTAGACAGTTTAGATAAGAAAATCTAAACGTGATGAGTAAAAAGCACCAAGAGAGAAGTGAAGTAAAGCACAGCTTTAAAAAAGTTAATCAGGGACAGCTTAGGCAGAATTTACTAAAGCTAGGAATCACACGCACTCGCTAATGAGTTAATTAAGGTAATACTACGTGACAAAATATTTACAATCACCCTCGAATAAGTGCTGGTTAGTACGGGTTAGTAATTATCCTATCAGAGAACGCATTCACTCAGAGTTTCGCGAGACCCAGAATTAAACACAGGTGGAAGCAATGAATGAAATACCAGAGTCGAAACCGAAAGAGGAAACGTGATTGGATGACGAGACGCAGGCATGCTGAAGGCTGTGACGTGACATCACTGGAGTTTGGCAGAGAGGGAGTGGATCATCAGACGGCCGAAATGAAAGCTGAAATATAAAACGAAAGTAAAGCACAAGCACAAATAAACACAAAGACAGCTCACAAAAAGCAGAATCATAATAACAACAGGGAAAACTTTAGTGAAAAGTTAAGTGTTTCAGGGGGGGGGAAATCCTTTCTCATGGTATTACAGGATTTTATCCACTTTTTGGGGTACACTATCATAATTATGAGTACTGGCTCTTGAAAACTGACATTTTGTGGAATTCTTTGGGTAGCAGCACCTGCTAAACCTAAATCAGCACCATATCTGCCTATCAGGAAGGGTTGGCACTTGGAGTTCAGAAAGTAGATTAGCAATTAAATAACACTGCATGCGCAGTGTAACAAGAGGTTCCAATTTTTCTTGATTTATTTAATTCACATCCTCGTTAATTTGAAGAGAATTCATAGAATAATATAATTATAAATAGATAAGGGATATTCTAAGCAAAAGGCTCTGGATGCATAGTATAGATTGGTTATCCAGACTGAAGATTCATATTGAATATTGAAAATATAAGAGTGTATTGGGCTACAACATATGAACCCAATGGTTTGTAGTTCCCTGAATAGAGGTGCAATAATGGGGTCTTAGTCAATCAGCAGGAAGTTCTTAACTCAAATAAAAGCCATTTCCAAAGTGCAGCTACAAATGGCTCTTGGACTCAGGGTAATAATTTTTAATACAATTCCTGTGAGGTGTGCTGATCTAGAATCAGGATTTGACTTTATACATCATATTCATAACCAGGCCCATGATGCCATGAAAGATACAGTAAAAAGATCCTGGATAATTGACTAAGAGAATTCAGAGAAGGAGAATAAATCAAGAAACAGATTTATTTTCTGTACATCATACAAAGTATAAACACAGAAGAAGAAGAAAAAAAAACTCAGCATGGACTAGCATTTTTCATTTAATTTGGGGCCATGTTTTATTATTTTATCCTTTCTTACAAGTTCAGTCCACTCAGGTAAGAGTTAAAGTGGAATGTGGGATTTTGTTTATTGTTCCTCACATATACTTTTTACCTCAGGAAGGAAAATACAGGCACTTTTGTAATTGCATTGAAATACTCTCCCGTTTTAGGGGGTAATAGTTTCTTGGCTCTCCTCCTTTGTGTTCTTACAGCCCTGTGTGGGCTACGCTTTTAGAGTCTGCTGGCTCAGAGAAGTTGAGACTGCCCGTCTTGAGAAACATATCTGCAATAACATACTAAGAACTACTCTGACAGTTTGAGTTTGGGTTGAATAAGTGGTATCTTAAATACAGGCTTTGGGGTTTAATATTTAATATTTACATAATTATCGCTGGAAGCTCTCAAGAAGTGGTACAGAAGGTCGTGGTCATTTTTACACAACTGTATGTCCAATTCGCCTGTTACAGAGTACACAAGAGCACTGCCATCAGAGGTCTCCAGTTGTGAGGATATCCTATTCCTCTTTTCAAAGCAACTTTATGCCAATTACCGGAATTTTAATATCGGTTTTATTAGAGCACCTTTCATAATAGACTAACTCTATGTAGCCCTGTTCAATGGATGTTCTTATTCAAAGGCTCTTTCTTGTGTGCTTGAATTGGAGGGGAATTTGAGATTGCTTTGCAGCCCTGCCACCCTGCTGCGTAACCTAATTCCTTATCACTTGCGCATTGAAATGTCTTTAACACGCAGTCGTACGCACAATACGCACCTCATATGCATCTCAATTGTTTTGTGTAAGTTTTATGTACGCTGGCATGCGCAGTGTACGGCCCAGTACGCCTTATAGTTTTGGGCATGCACAAAACTACGCTGCGTACGCTGTTACGCAGGTCATAAGTTATAAATACGCAGTGCATCAGTCCCGCATCAGTCGAGCTCGGTACGAGTACGCTATGTATTCATGGGGGATAAGCGTTCATACTTGGTAATACGCTGATCTCCCAGCACGAGCTATGAGCCCCGTATATTTGACGTATACATAGCGGAGCTGCAGCGCAAATACAACACACGCTGGAAGAACTCATAGCGAATGCCAATGTATTGCAGTACCGTTCATCCTGCAATTGAGCACACTGCATACGCAGCTTTTCGCAAGAAAAATAGTCGTACGCCCCTCATATGCAATGGATCTGCTGAATTTATATGCAAGATGTGCATCACGCATAAGTCAAAGCCATCGAAAAATTTAACAATTTCGAGCATATGTCTGCGTACGAAAGAAACGTCAATGCACAACTCATAAGGAATTAGGACACGCAGAAGTGTGACAGGGCCGTTAAGGCAAAGTGCAATCTGGTTGAGTCCATTTTGTATCAGATTCTGATGATGCAGTGGCTCCTGTCTTCTTCCCTGCATAAGATGGCGCTAAGCGTGATAGAAGTGTCTTTGCTGCTTTACAACCGATGCACATAACATTTTCCATTTAATATCCACGCTGAAAAAACAGCAAATGCATTTGTGATAAATTGAGCACCCATGATCGTGTTGCTATCTTGAGGTTGCATGAAGCGCTTGCGTAATTGACTAACAAAAACCTGCTCCAAAGTCAATAGTTTTTAACTGCTATTTTTCATCTGTGAATCCCATGATTTAGTGTTTGAATCCCAGCCAGGTCATTACCAGCTATGGTTGGAGATCTGCATGGGCGAGGCAACAATTAGCGCAGCCTCTCTGGGCATAATAGGGGTGTGACAACATAGTGTAAAGAACCTAGGGGTAGTCACCACCTGAGTCCGAAGAATCACATGCCACAGTATCTACCTCCAGAGTTGATGAGAGCAGGTTGGGCAGGCGAGCGTAGTCGGGCTGAACGGCCTGTTCTCGCCATTCACGTTATGTTAGGTTGCATTGCATCAGGATAAACATATTTGGCTGTTCTCAGCATGGGGATAAAAAAAGGGGTAAAATCTAAAAAACAAGTCGACATGGTCAACAACATCCCCTGCCAATCGTGTGCTTCTTATTTTCGAACTCCATCAAGGCCTTTATAGTCTGAAGCTACTCACCAAATTTTGTTGTCCTATCTGTAATAGTTTCTGAGAAAAGTTGTCCCCTTTCTCTCGGACAGACAGACGGACAGACGCACACACTCAAGCACGCACGCACACACGGACGGATGGACGTAGGTCAAACCTATATCCCCCTCCCACTTCGTTTTGGCGGGGGATAATAAAAATAAAGATATTAGGCTATAATGCATCATTGTGGGGGAGCACATAAAACACATACTCTCTTCTTATTACACACACATAGGGATGAGCAGCACAGGTGCACAGACATGCAAACGATTAAAAATAAAAAGATTACAATGTAAAAGATTATTATTGAGTAATTCAAGATATTTTAAACAACCCGTGGCTGATTATTGAATGCTCTGATTTATTAAAATAGTGCGGGTACATAGTCTATCAACTTCCTGGTGATTTGCGATTCTTAATTCCCGGTCAGTCTTGTATTAATTTTCATTTCCTCTGTTGCACAGAATAGAAAAAAATGATAGGAGTGCTTGCATTTGGGTAAGTCTGGCACGGATGGACCCATTGAATATCAATTATCTCCAAATCAATTTTGAACCGACCTGACCCATGAAAACAATACCTACAACCTGTCCACCCCGCTTTTTTCTTTTTAATCAAATGCACAACTCTGCATTTCATTTGAAATGTGCTAATTATAGTGGAAAGTTTTGCGAACAAAGTAAGCATCCATAAAATGTGGGACTTCATGAGCATGAAAGTGAGGGATGAATTTGTGGTCACCATGCATAATTCATCCAAATTTCTCCCATTAATCCAGCTTGGCCTTCAAGAATGAGGTGTCAGCGATCGGGCATTCTCCAAAACTTCTCTCATCCAAGTTTATCCATTTTTTCCCAGTTACACTGTCTATAAAATAGAAGCAAATAATTTCACTCCTGCTGGAAATTATTCAAGAGGTTACAGTCAGGCAATCAAAATAACATACTTTTGTTTCTCTCTCTTCAAAGCTTTTATTTTCCTCACTTATTTTAATTTCTCTCAGTCATTGCCCCGCCCACACATAGTTTTAACTGTAAATACAGTACGTCTCCAATGATGCTTTTAACTTGTGACCCTGAATAAAAACTATTTTATTTTGTTTGCTAATTTTGTGCATACGTTCAAAGGTGACCCCGGGATTCATGATGTACGATGATTTTTTTTTTACTATTGGAACATGATTAAAACAATTTTGGTCACACTTTATTTGAAGTGTTGCTCATAAAGGCTTTATAGAGCATGTATAATGCCTTCATAAATGAGACATAATGTCTTCATAAATCATACATAAGCAAACATCATGCTTTGTAAAGGGTGTAATAACACATCCTTCTTCAGCATGTGATGCCAGATGTGATATAAATGACGAAGTCACTTAGCTAGTGGCTAATTGCGATAAGGGGTGGCATTGTCAGCTAAGTGACATTGTCATTGTCACATCTGGCATCACATCTTGAATAAGGATGTGTTATTTCACCCTTTGAAAAGCTGGCATTCCCTTATGAATGATTTATGTCTCATTTATAAGACAATATGTCTCATTTATAAAGGCATTATACATGCTGTATAAAGCCTTTATGAGCAGCACTTCAAATAAAGTGTGACCACAATTTTTTATAATATTCTAAACAGTACATTTCTTATTATAGTAGCTAACCTTTTTGGACATTACAGACATCAGGTTTAGCTTTGGTTTGCTCGCACTCTTTGACGTCGCACAAGAGTTGATCCGTCTCGTCAGAGAAGCGTTTCTCCACCTATTCGGAAAATCCACCTTTACAGCAGCAATTTGCCAGGATGCAAGGCATCTGGCTTTAAAGGGAATGGGAGATGACACTCTGGTTTATTTCATGTTACACCCAAAACATGCCGATGATTAATTAAGAAACAAAGTCTAACCCCTTTGAACCGTGTCCTATACTTTGCACCAAGACAACTCGCCATTAAACTAGCGAAAATAGATCGGAATATGCCCTAGTTGCACTTACACCACTTGCTTCCTGCCTTGTGCTTAGATCATTAAAATAGGGCCCAGAGTGTTAATTCGATAAGAGGTCTGAAAAAAGTGTTCTCAAAGTTGTCTGGTTGGCCTGCATTGGGCTCCTGGGAGCTTCCAAAGTCCTGCAGCAGGCTGTGATTGTGTAGGGCTTGATAACGTGAATCATGGGAGATTTCAACTCATAATAAGCAGCAGAAGAGCATCAGCAAATTTAAATGTCATTCCTGAAGGCATGCTGTTTTCATTTACTACAATTTTCTTCTCCATTTCTTGTCTCATCACATAAGGATGGATACTGGCTTACTTGTGCTGCGCAGAGTATGTGCAAGCCATTGACTCAATAACATTAACTATACATCATGCTGATACTGAGATCTTCAAGCTTTTTTTTTTCACAAAATCACCACACATTTTTTGCTGATGGAAAAAACTAAAAGCAAGCTAAGGAACAAATATTAGATGTCCATTGGCAGTGGATGTTTTTTTCTAACAGAGGACATGAGTTATGTCATTTATGTTACGGTTTGTTGACCTTACATTGTACTCACAGCAGGTCTGCTTGTTAAAGTGATGTGGCACGAGAGTTGGTCATCAGCGATGAGATACTGTGTAGTATTATGATCTTCTAAATGGGGCAGTACAGTAGTGCAGCTGCTGCTTCATGGTAAGGAATGCTTGTTTGAATCTGGCCTGGGGCCCTTTTTGGAATTTGTATGTTCTCCCCATATTCATATCGGTTTTGGTAACAGTACTGTAGTTCTCTGACACAGTCTAAAGACATGCATTTCAGGCTAACTGGAGACTCTAAATTGTCCTTAATTATGAGGGCATGAGTGAAAGGTGACTCCTGTGGTGGACTGGCAAACTATCTAGAGTGTGTTCCTGTCTCTTGACCATTGTATGCTGGTATCGGCTCAAGCATCTTCAGCAACCCTGCCCAGGTATGAGTGGGGAAAGATGGATGGATAGATTTTCTAAATGTGGAGTCTTCTATTATGGAGCTTTTTTTTTCATGGCTCAAATTAGCTTCCTCAGGACCACTTGAGAAAACAATTGAAGCTAGAGCTGGCATACAGTGATATTTCAGATGATATACGCCTACAAAAGTTTAGGTTAGGCCATTAGCTGTTTAAGTGTGGCAATGCGCCGTTCAACAGCTCAAGGTTCATTCGATGTTGAGACTGATGTACAATTTCAGAGGCCTCTTCCCATTATAAATAAATAAATAAATTTTGAGTAAAGTTTAACTGAGCACAATCACCATCCAACACCACTGATATTTTTATACTCAGAAAGGAAACCAATCCCTGTAGCAACGTTCTATCATCTTGAAGAAGGTCTTTCCAGAAGAGTGTAGGCTGCAAAAGCAGGGAAAGAAGGACCAACTCCATATTAATACCCAGAACTGTGGAATCAGATGTTGGATGAGTAGGTGTTCACATAATCGCAGCTCCCATGCTGGGGATGGAATAAAACTGTTTTCTGTGAAGGGTATTTCACGCGCCTTACTCGTTTAACACTAGAAGCGCCGAAATTTTATCACTACTAGAACTACCATGAACGGTCATTTGGACCGTTAGGTTCAAAGCATTCTAATCCATCTCTCTGAGCACCTAATTAAGCAATTAATGCATCTTGTATGTTACCATGTATCTTAAAAGAATGAAACAACACCAGCATTACGTTTTAACAAGTTTAATAATACATGTATGAATATTTAGGTAATAGAATTATGTATAATTAACATGAATTAAGCTGCTTTCACACCGGACGCGAAACGAATTTTTCGCAAGACCGGTTACATTCAGATTCAATGCAGAGACGCAAATACGCGTGTTTCGCGCGGATTCGCGTCTTTGCATTGACTTTTGAAAGTGATCTGTCTACGAAAAATTCGTTCGAGTCCAATGTGAAAGGGGGTTTATTGTAAACATTCACAGCGATATTTTTGGGTAAAGAAATAATTAAACAATTCAGAACGACAAAAACAACAATTAAAAACATCTATATTGATTAATACACATTCGGATTCAACATTTATATGGAATATCTTATTTATTATGAAATAATTAATCGGAACAATCACACGGATTAGAAAACAATAGGTAGGTGCTGAACTTTTTTTTTTCTGATTACCTTTTTATTTACGCAATGTCCATGTGTCCGAAAGTCGGACAGGGTTTTCATATAACTCCGAGTCCGACAGTCGGATAGTTTCAATATAACTTCGTGTCCGACAGTCGATTATTGTTTTTAATCTCATAAAATCTGCTGAATCTTTTAGATATTAAACGTGAATGTTTTGATCAGAGGGCTCATTTCTTCAAGATGTGTACCGAAAATTTCAATCAAAGACAATCAGAACAACCAATGTGCTCTGCAATCAATTTATTTGGGCAATTTTTATAAATACAATGAAGTCCGTACAATGCCTGTCGGATATTAGGCCTAAATGCAAAATACTCCGTGTCCGACAGCCTAAAAAAAGAGGACGATTAGAACACATTGATAACGAAGTAAAGAATAAAAAAAAAATTTACAACAAACAAAACAACCAATGAACACTGCAATTTATTTATTTGCGGGCCATCTTGTTTGGACGTTCTGTTTGTTGGTGATATATTTTTATTCTTTATTTCGTTATAAATCTGCTCTCATATCAATACTTTTACTTTCTGTTGTCTACCGGACATGGAGTATTTTGCATTTCGTGTCGGACAGTCTTGATCGTGCATGCAATATTTAATTCACACTGTCAATGGTCATGGAATTGATTTGCTCACTGACTACAAGCACTATTTTATCTCTGGTGTGGAAATGAAGCGTGAATCTGTTTGATCCATCTGACTAATTTTCAAAAGAGAGCCCGAATAAAAACTGTTGTCTATCTTCAACGAAAGAAAACAGACGAATAAAAAGATCAAGAAAAGCGGATAGCTATCAATTTGCATTTTGTGAAGGTCGAACACAAACATGGCCAGGCGTAGCATTTAGTCTACTCGTAATTGTCTGCGTAGGTAACCTCCGTTCTCCTGGAGCAATTCCCACAGACGGGTCTGACGCATCTTCAGCAGGTGACGAGCGTCTTAATTTGTGAGCAGCTTCTGCGGACCTGGCACTGCCTCTGTTTTGGTGCCAGTGTCTCCCGCTATTGCTGGCTCAAACTTTTTGCCAGTGCTGCCCAATAAAATAATTCTAGATGGCTCTACTCAACCAACTCCTGACAGTGGCATCGGTTAGTTGCTAGGCACCCAAAAGATAATTTTTTCGAAAAAAATAAGAGCCGCAAAACTATACGGTCAGTGAGACCGCTAATGGCTGTAATAGGTAGATTTGGTGGTATTTTATGCTTCGTAGGTGTAATCTATTTCAAATCAATTGCACGTTAAAATATTGACACTTTTAGGAAAAGTCAGGGACCCTCAAGGTTGTATTCTTTTATTTTGAAAAGTTATGACGCAAACAAATTTCAAAACGGTCAAAATGACCGTCATGGCAGTTCTAGTGTTAACTGTGTTATATTGTAATGCACACTATCATATTTGTTTTTCTGAACAGGTTTCCGCAAAGCAAATAACTGATCCTAAGAAAAGCATGCACTAGATTTGAACGCTCCGGCTGAAAAGAGACATCACCTTTCTTCAGTGTTTGCATGGAACTCCAAGGCAAGCACAGATTTTGCATTATGTCATCACCTGTCAACTTGAGGCTTTACAGCAGACCACAGCATTCTGTGGGAAGGATATTACCTACACAAACTACCTGTGCAGCCTGTGGACTCACATTTATCTGTTTAAACTTCATTTGTATTGTATTTTATTTAGCTTGAAATGTCAATAGAAAGAGAGTTTATTTCCTTTGCAAGAGAAATGACCTGGGGAAACAAAATGGAATGAGGTGGAGGGGTAGAAGGGAAGAATGGATTGTGCAGCCTAATACCTAAGGGAAATGGGGTAGTGGGTGGGTTAGATTGGTAGATATATAAATACGCCCAGACACCATGTAGGACCTCAACACAAAGGATCATTAAATGTATAGATATACAAAGAGGTCAGGGTACACCACATAACAATAAATGGCAACTTCTCCCACTTTCTGCTTTTAAGCAAAAAACAGTGTGCATTTTACAGTGTTTCAGATGTGACTTTGGAACTATTTTTTATGTTTGTTTTTCATTATTTTTCTATATACCGACCCAAAAGCCCTGAATGGCTGGAATGTGACTTGAGACAGCGAAAGCAGCAGGACGACAGCGACTGAACAGAATGAGCCACCGCGAAGCTTTTTCAACGCGAGACACGCATCAAATTTATTTGTTTACATGTTTCTCTCTTTAGCTTTGCCTGCTGACATGTGTTTAACAAGCCCGAGTTGAAAAGTTAATATAACAATACAATGAATAGGAAGGCACAATGAGGGCCCACTGCAGAACGGTAAGCAAAGTCTGACTTGAGTATTCCTGCGTGGCACCAATGACAGATCGGATCTTCCCGCGTGCTATCCTGCATTTCCGGATCTCCAGTGGAAGTCTGCTCAGACTGAGCCCAGCGGTCTTCCCTGTCACCTGCTGCTTGCAGTCTCCTGATGGATTGCATTGTTATCACTGTGGAAAAGCGAGAAGAGAGGAAGAGAGATACAACAGATGCACACACAAACCCAAAGCCTTGAGTGATGAGTCCCCAGCCACATTCCTCAAGGACTGCAAGATGATTGCATTAATTCTAATCCTCAGCGGCAAACAGGAGAAATGATTGCTTTTCTCCTTCCTCTTAGCAAGACGGGGTCAGCTGTGGGAGTGTATCAACATTGTAGGGAAGCAGGAAGGCGAGGGGAAAGAGAGAGAAAAATGTAGACAGAGTGGACATCGTATTTGCACGTAAAAGAGACATTAGTTACCACGTTTCAATGGACAATAAACAACGGCGGGCACAATCACACAGTTTTTCTTCCGCGAAGTAGCAAGCATTGATGCGTACATTGATTAAAATCAGCTTGGTTTGCCACTTTGGGTGACAAGTGAGGCAAAAGGGCTGCCAAGTCCAAATACGTTACAGTGATTTACCAACACAATTAGCATGCAGACAGCATTTTTAAATATATAGCAGCAATGAGAGCATAGAAGCAATTATCCTCCTTATAATTATAGGGAATCTTTAAATGCTAATCTCAATTAATTGCAAAGTTGTCACCAGAGCTAAGTACAATGAGCCTGCTGGTCAAATTGAGCTGTGCCTGACACAGGGTGGGAGGGGCTAAGCCAATGCCCGCCCGACTGCTTTTTTTTTCTTCATAACAATTTGTTTTACCACTTCTGGGTTTTTTTTCCCTCTATTATTTTTTCTCCCAAGGCAACATACTGCAAGGAGTTAATGGTCTGCAAAATCAATTCTTCAAATATTACATGCTGCAAAAATCTTTGCCGTCTCATCACCATTTGCACGAGAGTGGTAATTCATTTTGTGTCCAAAGTGGAAAAGGAGGCAAAGTGCCTTCTAACAAGATAGCAGGGTGGTAATGTGTATTGATTGAATGCTGCTCCCTATTTCTGGGTTGGAAAAAAAAAATCTACAAAAAATATTTCTCAAATAGAGAAAGAAAACAAGGAGAGAAAGAGTGAGAGGCAGACATCTAATGTGTGTAGAGGTCAAACATTAAACTTGTTGATGCTGAAAGAACTATTCAGAGGAAGTTATACTTGGGCCGAGCGGTGGTCCATAACTACAGAACTACAGCATTCCACTACTGCATTGTACGATGATCTGCCGTACTGCAGGATGCAAGGTCATTTCAAATTGAGAATTATAGATCGATTCAACTAAAACCTGTGCCGCCGTGCACTAAATGATTCATATATTCCTTCCTGCACACCTTTTCTTCATATTTGTCAAGTTGTAGCCTCCTTTCTTAGAATCCCAATCGTGGACTTAAGTGCAAAGACGATATTTAATGATCTGTATCGTGCCATTTAATTTTCAGTAACACTACTTTTAATGGCAGAAAATTACACGAGGCCATATTATTGGAGGTATCTGAGAAATCATCACGTCGATTTTGGACGATTTTGACTTATCGAGATTCTGTATAAAATACCTGTATAAGATAATTTATTACTCTCCATCATTTCAATACTGCTTATAATTGTTATTGGCACAGACAGATTATTAAAGTGCATGATTTTGTATATATGACATTTTAGTGTATGCAATGTAAAGAATTTGCACTGTATATTATGTACACCGAATATGCACATTCTCCTTGAATGTTGGCAATATACAGTATATTGCCTATTTTTTACATATTTTTACCTGCACACAAAGTGCAGTGTTTACAGGGGTAAAGTATTGGAATAGTTTTTTTTCGAAGAAAAATGTCTTGTTTTAAACAGATTAAAATGAGCAATGTGCCAAGGAACAGAATCTCCAGCTTTGTTGCTGTAATAATCTTATCTCTGTCATCTTTGACCATTTAAAGCTGCACCAGCTGTGAGAACAGGACACATATCTGACATCTCCATTCTCATTCTTCCAAGCATTCACTTTCAGAATAAAGTCATAAAAACAGTTGATGATACCTTCTGCTGTGGCTGTAGTTCTGGTCATACTGCACCCACTCTGATCTGGCCAGAGGGAGACAAACTCTCCCCTCTAGTCCATCGCTCTGATTCATAAATGGTGCATGGGCACAGAAATTATGCGTTCGCCATTTTCTTTGCAGATTTCAAATGTATAAAAACAAACCTTAGATGCAATTAGTAAGATTATGCGCATATGGGAAATCGCCAGTTAAGCATGATTAATCATATAAACACTGTACACAGTTTAACTGCCACACAGTTTTATGAAATAGAATATTATCGCTGCACGTGGATTTCCTTTTGCGAGTGTGCACAATATTAAGATCCATTAAAATCCATGCATTTTTTAAAAAAAATACAATCAGACCATAGTTGTTTCACAGAATTTCTTTCGGTCTGCATTGCTCTAAGTGTGTTTCTGTCGGACCTTTGGTGAGGTTCTTTGCTGATGATCGCCATTACAGGTATTTGCGTAATGCACAATACACAGACAGTTTGGGTTGGCAATTCATCCTTTATTGCCATACCACTGATACCAGCGTTTTGACTCTTCCTTTATCACATTCAAAGTATGCTGGGCTGTAATACTGGCCTTGATTATCAATACTAAGCAGTCTCTGTACTATATCATGGCTGTTTTACTTTGGTTAGAAACTACTGAGCCATGTTCTTCAGTGGCGTCATTTTGTTGAAAAACTGGCACATTGGTTTTGGCAGGAGTAACGTCACATAAAATTCAGTTGTCGAGACAAAAAATTTGTGGCAGGCTTATTCGACAGAGGTAAAGCAAGCAAAAGTCAAAGACAAATCAGTAAAATTTTAAACTCCATTAACACAGATTCTTGTTTGTCAAGTAGAAAGGAGTGTCAATGTGAATGTATTTAGTATGTGAAATATGTATTTAGTAGCTGGCCAACTACTGCACTGCATTAGTAAAGTCTTACCTTCAGTAGCCGGCATTTTGCAAGTAATGATGTGGCAGTAGAGGAAGCTTCATCTTTCCTGTTCTGTATTGCAGCACCATTTTTTATTTTATCCATCTGCACTGGTTTATGTCCAGTCAAAAATAGAGAATTAAAAAAAAAAAAAAAATATATATATATATATATATATATATATATATATATATATATATATATATATTTGTACATACAGAAAACCACCACTCTAGCTGTCATCAGTGAAAATACTGTACAGTGGCAATCAAAGTTATTCAACCTCTGTTGCAAATTACAACCCCAATTCCAAAATAGTTGGGTCTAAAGTCTAAATTGTGAATAAAGTCAAAACACAATGACTTCAAATCAGACCAGCCAGTATTTTATTCACAATAGAACAGAGCGATATATAACATAGCATATGTTGAAACTGAGAAATTTTACAATTTTATCCACAAAATGAGCTAATTTCAATTTTGATGGCTTCTACAGGTCTCGAGGAAGAGGCCTGTTAACCATGGCATAGCATCCCTTCTTCTTTTTAACACAGAGTGGAGGTGTCTGGGCATTGAGGAAACAAGTTTCTTGAGTTTAGTCATTGGAATTTGATCCCACTCTTGTTTAATACAGGCTTCCAGCTGCTGGAGAGCTTTAGGTCTCCTTTGACAGACTTTTCGTTTAATTATGCACCAAATGTTCTCAATCGCTGAAAGATCAGGATTGCAGACAGGCCATTTCGGAACACGGACTCTTCTACTACGAAGCCACGCTGTTGTAATGGTTTTGCGGTCCTGCTGAAATACACAAGGCCTTCCCTGGAATAGATGTCATCTGGAGGGGAGCTCTAAAACCTTTATATACCTTTCAGCATTCATTGTGCTTTTTAAAACATGCCAGTGTCCCACACTATATGCACTAATGCATCCCCATACCATCAGAGATGCTGGCTTTTGAACTGAACACTGATAACAGGAGGGGTGGTCTTTCTCCTCTTTAGCCCGGAGGACACGATGCCAATGATTTCCGACAAGAATGTCAAATTTGGACTCCACTGACCACAGGACACTTTGCCACTTTGCTATAGTCCATTTTTTGGCCCACAGAACATGGGGATGCTTCTGGATCATGCTCAGCAATGACTTCCTTTTTGCATGAAAGAGTTTTAGGTGGCATCTGTCGATGGCACAGCGGGCTATGTTCACAGACAGTGGTTTCTTGAAGTATTCCTGGGCCAATTTAGTAATGTCAATGACAGAATCATGTCGGTGAGAGATGCAGTGGCGTCTGAGGGCCCAAAGATTACAGGCATCCAGTAAAGGTCTTCGCCCTTTTCCCTTATGCACAGAGATTTTTCCAGTTTTTCTGAATCTTTTGATGATGTTATGCACTGTTGATGATGAGACCTTCAAAGCCTTTGTAGTTTGACATTGAGGAACATTGTTTTTAATGTATTCCACAATTTTTTTTTACGCAAGCCTTCACAGGTTGGAGAGCCTCTGACCATCTTTTCTTCTGAGAGACTCAGCCTCTCTAAGACATCCCTTTTATCGCCAATCATGTTACACACCTGATGTCAGTTAACTTAATTACTTGCTTAATGTTCTTTCAGCTGATTCTCTTTTATATGAATTGCTTTTACAGTCCTTTTTTGCCCGTGTCCCAACTTTTTTGAGACTTGTAGCAGCCAGAAAATTTGTAATAAGCTCATTTTGTGGATAACAATGTAAAATGTCTCACCTTCAACATTTGAAATGTTAACTATGTTCTATTGTAAATAACATATAGGCTCATGTGATCTGAAATTCATTGGCTTTTGATTTTATTCACAATTTACACTTTTTCCCAACTATTTCGGAATTGGGGTTGTAGGTTTACTGGCAAAATTTACAAACTTTCAGCTGGTTGCAATGAAAAAAATCAAACAAGAACAATTTAAATGGCTCAACACAACAAATATTACAAGTGGCTTCTCCAAATTCAACACAAAATGCCACTTTTAATGACTACTGTGCACCACTGCACACTGATTGGCTGGTGTACAGGGGTGTGTCCCTGCCTTCTGCCCACAGTCAGCAGCAGGAGGAGCTTCTGCTCCCTGCAACCCTGTAGTGATGAAGTGATATAGATGTAGGATGGATGAAAATATTTAGATGTGAAATGTGAAAATGTAGCATTATCATTTATACTGTATTTGCATGACAGTTCATTTTCCTCTCAGATACCGAGCCTGCGTCTGAATGTGCTGCACTTTCTTTATCTTTCTGTGGAATTGTGTATTCCCACATTCTACTTAAATAATGGATGAATTACACTTGTAGATCTGCAGTTAAAGTGGCTGCAGTTTGTAAAACTGTCTGGGTTTTTGAACGATAAAAAAACAAAGAAATAAAAAAGAAAGAGCAGAAAGGAAGGATAAAAATAAATCAATAAAAATGCTCTTTGGCTGACAGGAGTCTGAACCAATAAATGCTAGACATGATAGAGCAGGAAGGTGTTGCTGGCTGGGATGATTGACAAATAATGGCCTGGGCGATGTGTTTTCTGGGGCGGTCCTCTGGCCAGAATGGATGGATTCCGCGCTGTGTGAGACTTTGGGGAATAATTAGAGCAGGCCGCCTGAGGTGTGCTCTGGTCCGAGGGTGTTCATTAGTGAGGGTATTGTGACGGCTTAGGTGGGGTGCCAAGCCTGAAGTCGGCGCAGGGAAGGCACATATGGGTGCGAATATACATTCTCGCTCTCACCCAAACACACACACACACACACACACACACACACACAATAATACACACCCACATACACAGGGCCCTGGGGACCTGCGGTTGCCCATTGTTTCCGTCGGACAGGTACCCTGTGAGAAATCGTGCTGACGGTATTGCTTTCAGCGTGCATTAAATTTCAGAGAACCAGTCACTGGGGTATTAGCCACCCTGCCACAGAGCGTGTGCGAGCGTGTTCCTCTCTCTGCTTTTCTCATGAGGCTGTCTACTAATATTCCCCTCAAATAAAACTTTACAAACCTTACATTAATGGAAACTATGCAAACACTTCTTTTTTTTTTTGCATTACAATTATGAAAACTATGAAAACACTTTAAAAAAGTGCTTGTAAAAGACTCTTGAAAAATTGCTATTTCTTGAATATTAAGCAGGCGGGACAGAAAAAAATATTGCATTTTTTAAATGGAGCAATGCATAAATATATCAATAATAATGAGCTCATCCATGAGTGATTAGCATGCATACAAGGGCATCACAACATCATATTAATTAGTCGACTGACCCAGCTTTGACTTAATTAAAATCACTGCAACAGAAACAGAGATTTGCCTATGCTTAATTGATCAGTAATGAGCATGTTTTTCAATTTTATGTTGTCTGTACTCACAGTATTAAGAAGACAGAAAAATTATTTTTGAATGTTAAAGCATTTCTTGTTAAGAAAGTTATCACAATGCAACCACCGACCAACCCCATGAAAATAAAGGGAAAATATAAGATCTGCTGCCTGTCATGCATGTGACAAGGGGTATTGTGATTGGTTAAAAATCAATGATTAAACAAATAAAAGACAAAGTAATTCAAGATAAAATCAAAAAATTATTGAATTATTAAATACATCAATGTCTTCACTGTTAGGATGGAAAGCTTCCCCATTCAGAAATTATTAAAACTGATGTGGTACATGATGTACTGTATTCCCCCCCCCCCCCCCCCCTTTTTTTTTTTTTTGGATATCATGGAACAATGCTTGGGTCAACTTTTTCCTCTCACAATCAGTATAAATGAAATTTTGACATTATGACTGTTGTATTCGTATCTTATACAGTGGTGCAGTGAGACTTTCTGTACCTGTACTCAAATGATGTAAACAGAAGCAGTGTTCCAACACCATAGCAGTTAACTTCGCATCTGTAGACCTGCCTTGTTTTTCTCTCCATTCGCGTAGGTTTATCCTGCTCTGTCCCCTATCCAACATTACCATCAAACAATTAATTACTTTGTGGGAAGATCTTGAGAGGTGCCTCCTTCATGAGGGACACCTTGTTTATGAACTGGTAGTCATGTCAATGCCCCACGCTTTGAGATCATGTTCTTACAATCCACTTCCTGTTTCGCATAATAATGCATGCAGTCAAGCATCAGGTTTTGGAGCACTGAACACACATTTAATCTCAGTTCATTAGCATTTACACTATGATCCAGAAGGCAACGTTAGCCTGAATCTTGGCTATCCAGGCCATTCCCAATTGCAATCAATCCCATGATTGATAAGAAGTCAGTTTCTATTTTTACAAAGGCAATGCTTTGGAAGGCTTTTATGGCAGTATGTGTTGATGGCCTGCATTTTATGTTTATATTTTTGGTCAGCACTGTGGACTTGAGGCTCCTGAGAAAGTTCAGAGAAGAGCCACTGAGCTAATTCCAGGTATAAAAGATAAAAGCTATGAATAAAGGCTGGAGATCCTTCATCTCTTTAGTCTTAGGAAAAGGAGACTCAGAGGTGATCTGATTGAGGTCTTTGTTAATCTCTTTCACATATTTAAAGTGAATTACGTTGGATTCCTTCAGCAAAGTTTTGTTTGTAGAACTCGGGGTCACAAATGGAAGTTGACAAAGGGTAAATTTAGCAGTGATATTAGGAAATATTTTTTCACCCAAAGAGTAATTTCAATCTGGAATAGCTTGCCTGACCATATTGTTGAGGCAGAGACCTTGGGGGTTTTCAAGAGCAGGCTTGACTTAAAGCTAGATACCACTGAGTCATAGAATATCTGAATTTATATATTCACAATAGTTTAAAGAAACTGGTGAGCGTAGTAGGGCTGAACGGCCTGTTCTCGCCATTCATGTTATGTTATGTTATTTGTGCTTTGCTGTTGTTGCTCATACTCTTTAGTAGCCGCTTTGGGAATTCTGTTATCTGATAAGCAAATAACTCTGGCAAATGCAGTGATGTTCTTCTCCATTGTAAGCCACTATGGATAAGAGTATCTGCTGACTGCGTGTACCAATATTACTTTGATAACATTCTATAGCCTATTTTTCCTACTCTATTTATTATAATGAAATCATGGTCAGCACAAAAACAAAAGGTATAGTGCATAGGGTAAAACTGGCTGCACTGCAAATTTTAAAGAAACAGTCCCATCCTTCCAATCACCCCCACATCCTGCAAATGTACTTGTCCATTTATTCCAAACAATGCACACATAATTGCAGTACATGTGACTGAAGATTTTTTATTTCATATAAATGCATGGATCATAAATTGTCGGCCAATTCTCATGCATTTTATTCCATCAAAAGGCTGAATTTGTATTTGTAAATAAGTTGCATAAACATATTTTCCACTTCATAGGAATAGAAAATAATTACCTCTTGTTAGCTGCATACTGTGCTGAGTATGGTAGAAAATTTATATAACCCGCTAATTAGCAGTGTGATTTCTGAACTGTATCCATTCCATGTGCAATTAATTTGCTGTTTGGCTTTATCTGTCAACATATGTATTCAGCTGACAGTCATGTTCCAATTAAATTCAGGCACCAAGTCACTGTTTTCTATATTTCTTCACACGTGAGATCTGTTATGTTAATGAAAGCACATCATAACAAAAAGTACAATTTGAGAATGATTTACTCCTACAGACAAATGAAGTGCCGTTGATGTCAAACTCAATGTCATTGAATTACAATATAATACGGGGAAAATATACAGGTTAATGGATAAAACATCAGCTTCGACCCTGCTCGTATATGGCCAATGTTAACATCTGGTTGAAAAAGTCTTTAAATGTTGTAAAAATGTTGAAATACAATTTTATGCTTAATTGTCATAAAAGATTAGCAAAATACTTATAAATCAGCTTGACATTTTAGCAAAATCTGCAAGTTGAATCAAGATTATGTTCCTAGCATCATGCAAAATACATTTAAGCCTTTTCAATGATCATTTAGATAATTATATTTACTTTATGTATACTTTATGATCTCAACATTGATTTGCTTCTTAAAATTAAAAACACTTTCGACACCAACTCAACAATCATGACGATTCATCAGTGAGTAAAATGCTCAGTCCCACCCTGCATCCAAAGACAATGAGTCCCAATTATACAACCTAAAGAGTTAACAAAGTGCTGCCTGTATTGTAGATCAAAAATGGGCGTGTCTGATATCATTTTGGTGATTTTGTGATGGGGAGGGGGTGATAGCGGTGTGGTAACTGTGGTGTCGTTGCCAAAAGGATTAGTTTAATTACCTGTTGGTGTGAGATGGGTTTTGTTCCAATAAGGCAAATCAAATCAGCTGCCATCATTCCCTTTAAATTCCCTTGAAGTGCGTTAGTTAATTTTGTCAGGTGAATAACAAGCACTGAGCCCGTGTTACAGCTGTACCCCTTCAGTCCTCAGATACCTGCACCTCAGTGCAGAAAACAATTCAATGATGCAAGGTGAAGAGCAAAGCAAAAACTAGCATGAACATGTGTGAGCTCAGGTCCACAGGAGGGAATGCATCTAACAGTGAGCCCTTCACAGCCATCTTAGGATTTAGCTGACTCTACTGTCCCCACATAAAACATACAGGGGTTTGGGGGGATAGAGGTCAATGTATTTTAGATAAAAAGATGTGGGCCATTCAAACTGTATACAAAATGGCATTCATGGTATTTAAACAAGGGTGTAACTGAACTTAATTATTAGTATATCCAGCAACACAAAACATATATTCACGTGTAAAAACACCATCTCACCCATCCCTTTACCATTAGCTACAGCTATCAATTAGTAAGCATGATTTATAGGGCACACAACAAAAATGAATATTAAAAAAGGAAGGAAAATGAGATGAATGATGCGTGTTTATTTGCAAATAGCTCCATTGGCTGGGGGATGCTTATAAATTCTGTATGGTCCCAGTTACATGATTCAGTCCTACTCTGTCAGCCTTTGCTCTCTGGCTCTCTTCTTATGCAGTATTTCTGCCTTTCAGTCTCCACCCACTCACAGGGATGACTGGTAACCTGACCTTGTGTTCACAGGAAACAGTCATATTTCAAACTTCTCCAGTTGCTCTTCTTCAACCCCCAGATCATCAAGTCATCGTCATATTTTCTGTAAAATTTGGCCACTGTCCCTCCTTGCTGTATTCACACTTGCCATCAAACTCTCTTCCAGTCTCCAAAATGCAATCATATCCCACAAATCTTTTTCTCAATCTTATCTTAAACTTCCAATATGACTGTCTGCCTTACTGCTTAAAAGGCAGATGAAATGAATGTATTGTTTTACCATCTGTAATTAATTGTAGAAGCTTTAAATACCTGAGTGGGCTCTTTGTTTGATAAGAAATTTTGCTCCCTAGCATTCGTGCTGCTCTGTGACATTTCATTGTTTTTGACTGAATGAATCACTCATAATTTATTGGGTATTGATCATTTGTGCATTTTCGTGGTGGCTCTCACTTTCATGCCATCTTTGTCTTATATGTACATTATATCTAGATTTATAAGAAAGGACATAACTTTGGTTTGACCATGATGGATTCCGATGCATAGTTAGATGTTTTTATGTTATTGAGTTGATGTTATTGGCATCTTTGTAATATTGGGGGGTGGTCACATCGCCCCCACAGCCCATAAATTGCCCCCTTGTCTACAAGCATCTCTGCGCCATCCTTGACTGATGTTCCCATAATTTTTGGTTGACTAATTATGCACACTGTTGTGACATGGTTAACAGCAGTCTTTTTAAGCACAACAGCAAAACTGGTCCATTCAAAGATAATGAAAACTAATCAAGCTCTACTGTACATATACTTCATGTAGGAGGACACCTCTTGGAGGCAGAAAATAATTTGCTGGTGGAAGGGAGCACTAGAAAATTTTGGGTTTCACCAGCATTTTATTTGCCAAAGAGGAAAAGGAGGAGAGGGAAAGAGGGGAGAGAGAGAGAGAGAGAGAGAGAGCACAATGTAAAGATAAAAAGACAAAACAAACCAAATGTAGTGAGGACTTAATTTTCTTCAGCAGTCCTGCTCCGCGAATTTTCAGCTTTTCCATCTTGACTGGATTTTCAGCTGGGTAACTCCCACTGAATTACCTTTCCTCATCAAATTGGTTCTGGGTCTTAACCAAAACCATGGAAACAAGGCAATCAGAGATAGCAGACCTGGCCCCAGCCACGGGCTGACAGACAGGGCTGACAGACAGAGTGAGTGACAGACACACACACACACACACAGACACGATCATACATACAGCACAAACGTTCACAGAAATTTTACGTAATGTTCATTTCGCAAAAATAATACAAAGACAACCTAAGCAGACATAGAAAACAATATAATACACGACAATCCAGGCTCCTCAGGCATCAAGCAAATAGGCGTACGAGCCGCAGCGGCCTCCATTTTAATACGAAGAGCGGTGAACTGCGCTGGTCCCCGAGGCATGGCGTAGTTTATCCCGGGCAGTTAGCTAGCTAGCTAACTCTCCTTGTAATATAAGTCAAATTCATTCATACTGCACAAATGACCACAAAAATGCTTTGCTGTGTCCAGCTAGGTAAAACAAAATGCTAACTAGACACAGAAGACGATAGAACACGTAATACCATCTTTAAAAAAAGAAATAAAAAATCGGTGATTTCAGCAAGCCCAGCTGGCTGGAAAGTGGACCTTGTGTGCTATGTGCAATTCCATGCAAGATCCGTGTCAACGCGATCACTTTGTCCGCCAACGAAAAACGGGCAGTATGCAGCGAAAGTATGCGGAATAATGCAACGCAAATAGAAATAAAAGCACAAATTCAATCATAACATCACAACCGACAAATCTCATACAATTAGGAAACATAATTATTTAATGCAAACTAGCATACTGTTTTATGAAAATGCATCGCGATTATGGTTCGCAGGGGTCCGTGTCACAACACGGAGCTCCATGTAGCTAGCTAGCATGCTAGCGACACACTTATAACAAAATAATTACATACAGCAGAAACGTTCACAGAAATTCTACGTAATGTTCATTTCGCAAAAATAATACAAAATTTACCTAAGCAGACATAAAAAACAATATAATACACGTTCTGGGTCTTAACCAAAACCATGGAAACAAGGCAATCAGAGAAAGCAGACCTGGCCCCAGCCACGGGCTGACAGACAGGGCTGACAGACAGAGTGAGTGACAGACACACACACACACACAGACACGATCATACATACAGCACAAACGTTCACAGAAATTTTACGTAATGTTCATTTCGCAAAAATAATACAAAGACAACCTAAGCAGACATAGAAAACAATATAATACACGACAATCCAGGCTCCTCAGGCATCAAGCAAATTGGCCTACGAGCCGCAGCGGCCTCCATTTTAATACGAGGACAGATGAACAATGCGCTGGTCCCCGTGGCATGGCGTAGTTTATCCCGGGAAGCTAGCTAGCGAACTCTCCTTGTAACATGATCATTGCTTAACCTGGCTCCTCCTAGGGGAGGGCAGGTAATGGCCACGGGCTGACAGACAGAGTGACAGAAACACACACACACACACACACACACACAGACATGATCATTGCTTAACCTGGCTCCCCCGCCCCCCTACTAGGGGGGGCCAGGTAACAAATGTTTTAGCCTTGGTTAACATGCCCATACATTTCAATGGCATGGATATGTGCACATCAACCAAAGAGCTTGGCATTAATGGCATAAAAAAATCCTCTTAATTCTTGGTGCTTTTCCAAGAAACAAATATTTTACAGGTGTTAAGAAAGCTCTGCTCGACATTGGAGTTTAAATTGGATCAAGTTTTATGCCCCAGGTTGACCTGTCATTATAACTCATATTTTTGTGCCTTCTTAACCAGCAGGCATGGCTCCAGACTGCCACAATTATTACAGCAGTAAACAAAAAGTAATCATTAAAATGTGGACTCACATAAATGGTTGGAATTCATGCAATTTCATGGAGGCAGGGAGTTCCAGGGCAGGGCAGAGAATATCACTGCGCTTATATGAGGATGTTGCTGTCCATGGTCCTGAAACTCTCCTCCGCTGGATTGGGCAGTAGTAGCATTAAAGAATCCTCTTGACTCCACCCTACATCACACAGAAGCCCCACTCCGCAGGCTCATCTCCTTCCTCTTCTACTCTTTACACTCAAAACACCCAGAAGAAGATTTTCACTATCTCTGGCACTCTCTGAACAAGACTGCCCCAGGGACCCCTGTCTCACCTGCCTTCACTTGGTGATTTCACTGTGAAGGTTGGGTCTTCAATTTTCCGCCCATTTTTTAACTACTAGTGTGCTGACGGAGCACTTTTCTCTGCCACTTTGGCAATAACACCTTCCTCAAATCTATCTGGTAGGCCTTAAATTAGGGGTGTCAAACTGACATGTAAACGGGGCAAGAGGCTGCAGGTTTTCAATCTTACCAAGCAGAAGCACACTTGAAACCAATGATTTAACCAACCGATCTCGGCCTGCACAACTGATTAGGTGTATCAGGTGTGCTTCTGCATTGTTGGCATGAAAACCTGCTGCCTCTTGGCACTTTTATGGGTCAGTTTGACACATCCCCAGTGACATCATATGTCCAGTAACTATTCTCTTCAGAGTCTTTTAGGTCATTCATGCTTCGTGATGTACCAGTGGGTGAATTTCCAGCACATACTTATCTCGTCATGTCGTGATACTACCGCGCCAAGCATCAATATATATCAAAAAAGGAAGCTTCTGGCATCCTAATTTGACGTTTAGGGTTAGGGTTCAGATTAAGTGTTAGGGGTTAGGGCAGGGGTCCTCAATCTTTCCCAGAAAGTGCCGGTGTGGGTGCAGGCTTTCATTGCAAGCAAGCATTTACACACCTGATGCTACTAATCAACCCCTGGACTCCTTACTAATAAGCTTGATTAGTAGCATCAGGCGCATAGCTGGTTGGTTGCAATGAAAGCCTGTACCCACACCGGACCTTTCTGAGAAAAACTGGGGACCCCTGGGTTAGGGGGTAAAAGTTCATTTTAAACTGGCATCAAATAAGAACACCAATAGCCTCCTTTTTCAATTGGTCAAATACCGTAACTATATGGCGAGTAAGCGTGAGACTGAGCTCGAATTTCACAATACCCCTATTTGAGTCTCCAAGTTTAGTCCAGCACCCTGTTATAGAATGAGACAAAGATGTGTACACATTTATAATTCAGTATATTTCCTCACTCACAAGTTCAATGTTCTGAACTGCAGTGGATACACATCAACCTAGTAGCATGGCATTTGGTGGGTGCTTTTTCCATGGTCCTGGGAGATGGCGAGCAGTCTGCCATACAGACTCTTTACCGCTTTTACTTTCAGATGAAATTTTTTTAGCCATCAGGCAGTACATATCACAAAGGATGTTCCTGTGCACAGCTACCTTGCCAAGATATCTTTATACACTTTGAAAAACTTTAGACATGAAGCAGCTCTTCATAGCGCTGCCCTCTGCCCGCTCAAATTTTGGACTAGATAGAGGATTTGAAGTGCCTGCAGAGACAATGCTAGGAGGCCAGGAGAGGCCACTAAGAACACATAGCAGAAGTTTGGGTGGGTCAGTGTTCGAACATGCTTGTGTTTCATACGCACTTAAGGCCTTGGATTTAAGTTGCCTGCTGTGAAACAGATCTCACAGTTTTATAACAGACTGACCCAGTTGACATTAAGGTCCTTCTTTCTAACTAGCTAATGTATCTGGGCCGGTTTAACACATAATTAAGTATCAGACACTTCTGAGACCAAAGCCATTGCATTTCACATGTAAATGGCTGTATAATTGGCCCTTATGTGCTCCATTAGATAATAAGGTCCCATGAAGACAGAGAAATGTTTAAACTGAGCTGCGAGTAGATAATTATAACAAGAATTACGGAAGGTTTTTTTTTTTTGTTGCAATGCATCATATACAAAGCATACTATTACATTTAAAGGTCCTTACATACCTGAGCTCAACACAGAACAATGACTTGCACTGACTTTTTCCAGACTTCAATTTTTGGGCGTGATGGCCTTAATTGGTGTCGTTGTGCTGCTGTCTCAGAGGAGATGAGTTGTCAGCCATTAAATATATTTCTGCAGCACAGTTTTCCATTAAAGCTGCAAAAAACATCCACACAGCAAAAAATGGTGGTCCAGTGCAAGTTCACTCAGATAAGTGATTAGATTTGGCCAACAACAGCCAGCAGTCCACTGAAGTCATTCTTTCATTATTGTCAAGAGTATGTCTCAGTGGAGACTAACACAAAATTTACTTTACTCTAAAGATTCACAAGAGATCGTAGGACTTGTTGTTTGTTCTTGTTCATTATTTTTGCCTGGCTTAAAGATGACTAAAAACAGTCAGGCCAGGGTAAGTACCCCACTAATATTTCAGTCAGCAGGCACAGCTCTTCGCCTGCGTGATTAGATTGCTGCGTAAATGAAGGAATAAACTAGGAGAGTTTTTTCTTTAATTATAATTTTAACTTGCAGAGATGAGAGTTTTGCTTAATGCATTGTCATTTGCCTTTTTATTCTTTTGATTAATTGGCGGATAGTATACCTATCTCAATCTCTCTCATAAAGGCTTAAGCAGGGCCTCTTGTCGTGAGGTGAAAGGTGGTGGAAAGCCGCGGGGGGCCTGCATTTGGAGGGGCACAACAAAATTTTCAGTTGTTTAACCGAAACGTAAATTTTTCAAACTTTTCATAACAATAATAATAATTCAATAAATTATTGAATGCAAATAATAAAACACAGTGGCTGCTACCAAAGCACTTTAGATGTGAGTCCACCTAAAGGCTACTGACAGAGTACCAATCAAAATGCGATGTTTGCACTTTGGCAGCAATAGGCAGGCCAGTTGTTGCCAAAGTACCATTGGGAAACTGGCTTACAAACTGCTTCTTGCCAAATGTTAATTAATGAAGTGCAGCGGCCACAAGGCCTTGTAGAGCAGTCAAATCCAAACTTTCCACTTCCGACGTCCCTATCTCAGGTATCATTGCTGTTAATTAATGCACCTTTCTTATCCCCTCTGGAATTTCAGCTTCCTGCTTCCCAGGATGCTTTTTTCGGGTACATCTGGACGTCGCCCGAGGTGTAGATTCAATACACGGCATTCTGGCATGTTTTCTTTTCTTTTTATACTGCAGAGAAGCTCTCTGAGAAGACAAAAATGTCACCTTCATTTTAGCGCAACTTTAGACTGGATAAATCTAGTTTTCAAGCATCAAGGCTTCTGACAATAGCTTTGACAATAGCCATTTGTTCATCTTCCAGCCAGAGTACTTTGGCAGGAGACACTTCAATAAGTTTACATAAAAATTACACACATACAAACAGACACACTCGATCTTGCATTCATTTATGTAATTTTGTAATAAAGTGGTAAATCTAATTAAGGTTTGATCAAAATATCGAATGTGCAATTTGCAAATCAAAGTAACAGATTTTTTTACGAAGAAACAGCGGCTTTAAGAAACAAAGACGAGAATAATTAGAAAAACCTTCATTCAAAGCATCTTATTCCGTTATTTCTCCCTTTCTTCAGAAACATGTATTACCACGATAAAACTTAATTCTGCAAACACTTAGCCATCCATGGGTGGGCAAAAGGAACACTTGTATTGATTGTGAAATATCTCAGGCATGACTATTTCCTAATGGATTGTAAAGTGTAAAAATGACATTTGGTTCTAGATGACAATATTGTTTAAATACCTCCACTGTCAACAGACATCTTTTGATTGAAATGAAGCATCAGCCATTTGTAAACAATTTTACGCTACTTGGAGAAAAAAAGCACAATGTTTGCTCATCTGTAATTAGCCCCTGCAGTATTAATTTTTGTTAAGGAAGGAAGCCAATGTAGTTATATTGAACAGTGAGGTCCTTTTTGCCAAATTTCAGTATGCTGTGCACATTACTTCTGCTATATTTTGGGGCATAGCAGCGCACAGGTCCCGGTTGGCACCTGTTATTTCATTGCTAATGCTGAGCATACGATTATGCTCTACACAGCCCTGCCTCTGGTGGAGTTTTCTTGTTAACAGAAGTCTCCGGGTGCATTTTGAAATACAGAGATGTAATTTAGTATTACAGTCAGGGTCAAACTGTTTCTTTGGGGCTTTCGTGGCATGAACCAAGAAACACAAAAGACCTTGTCAAGCATTCTGTATTATTCAGGGCTCAAAAATACATTTTGATACCCCCCTTGCACAGCTGGCAGAGTTCTGGAGGCAGTTTCAAGGAACAGCGTATCAAAGCCATTGGGTCCACAGCCAAAATAAGAAACATTATACTTCACTGAATCAAAAAAGAAAACACTCATGGTTTTAAATATGTTGGAAAAATATGAGGCATAAATTAAGAAATTAATTGAGTAAACATCCATTAAATGCATTTTTTAATCAAATGAATAAAAGATAAAGCTAAAGCCTGTTGAACAATGAGTGTGTATTGTGAAACTAAATTTCCTACTTTAGTTCTTAGTCGGAATTGAACATGTTTTTTCACTTTGACAATGAGACTTCTTGCTGATTGCAAAATAGTGAATACCAACTGTAGCCT
Organism: Gymnothorax reevesii; assembly: GCA_029721435.1. NCBI lineage: Eukaryota > Metazoa > Chordata > Actinopteri > Anguilliformes > Muraenidae > Gymnothorax > Gymnothorax reevesii. Next base: position 52,975,940 of record CM056587.1, on the reverse strand, counting down.
ACATATACGCAACCCTAAAAGATCTGGCAAAAGACCCCATAGCTAAGAATTTCACCTAATTTCAGCTTGCAAAACAAACTCCACCTTATTTTACTTAGCCTCAGGCCCGTCTTGCCTCCACAGCTGAGGGAGTGATGTCAGCGGCCAGTCTTGGGAGTGGTGATCATATTTGCAAATCACAGTAGTGCTGCTGTCAAGACCACAGATATGATCGCAGAGGCGCCTCAGTTCCCTCGTTTGGGTCAGAAACAGAACCACCACCTGTTAGCTTATATGTACAGTCATTAAATTAGGAGCTGGACTGGATTTTAAAGGTTGCGGGTGAGGGGAGGAGGTGATTCTGGGTAAAAACTGCTGATAATACTGCTACTGCAAACGGCTGAAAACATTCTGATAAGTGCCTGAGGACGGCAGCCAGTTAAAGGAAGAGGCTGAGACTGTACAGCAGATCTGAACAAACGCAGCCCTTATCGAGCCTTATCAGACCAACAAGGGCCGCGCCAAAGGGGCCCGGTGCCTGCAAGTGTTTATATCAGATGTGCTGCATTAGGAAGAAGAACCTTCACGCTGCAGCTCCTGGATCCGTTCTGTAGCATGATGAGATAACCTCACTTTTCAAGGATTCATGTATAGGAAGCGTCAACCAGGTCGAGCGCCATATTGAAGCATGGTGCAATGCAGGTCATTTGAACCTGCCTCACTCTGATCACACTCAGGCCCTTTGTTATCCAGGACGTGGCACAACCAAATGGAGTGTGCTCTGTACTGGGCAGGTAGCAAGCGCAGCAGAGTACAAACATTGCATTTTAAACTGCAAGCCAGATAGAGTAATTTCAGAGAGGAGAAGCTGAGAAATTCAGATGAGAGCACTGCAGGACTGATTTGACCTATGCCACCCATTACACGTTGCTTTTCAAAGACGTGCTACAACTTAAGTGACTTCATTTTACGCAGTTTGTTCTCACCACTCAACAAGGCAGCAAGACAGCCCTCCTGAGGATCACTGAATCTCGAGAAGAAAAATTTCTAAACCGGAGAAAACGTCAAAAATGATCGGGAGTCAAGTGGTGAGTGGGTGCAGTAATGATACAAATAAAAAGATGTATGACTCAGTTTCAATTCAACAAAAAACTCTGCCTGAAACCGTTTTGGTAAGGACTTCAACATTCGGTTATAATACACTGCTGAAAATCATTTGAGCATGAAAACTTAATTTCACGACCTTGGAAGTAACTGTTTAGTCTTGTTGTAGTTTCCCTTTACCTCCGCTGACAGCTGTGCACTTGTTGTGGAGCAACGCCTGGTCAGGCTCCTGGGTAACAGCTGTGGCCTTGCAAGGATCCTAATGGGGACCAAATTCAGGCTGACTGCGACTGTCAACTCACGACTTCAGTTCCCACCCTGGCAAATCTCCCTCTCACTCACAGCACATGTACAAGCGACATTAACCTTCCAACCCACAGCTCCCACTCTGTGTACCGAATTAATAAGAGCTCTAATCAAATGCAGAGCTCAGATAAAAATAATAATTCCAATTCCAGTCTTATGGCTCTGATTGTAGTTTGCAATTATTTTGAGTGCAAAAGTGTATTTCAAGATAATCAAATACTGAAACTTTCATGGGCATTAAAACCGTGATATAATAGATATTCTTAAGGCTTTGTCCAGCTTAATTTTTTAGGGCTGTAGAGAGAGTCAGGAAGCATTGGGGAAGAGCAGGAGAGATGTGCTTAGTGGCTGGACTTGAACAAACAACATGTCAGCTTGTAACAACCCTACTAGGCTGCACAGCTGAGACACCCATATACAGCCATGATTAATATCCAACCACACCGGTACATTGCAGGTACTGTACTATGCACAGAGGGGAAAAAAGAAAACACCACTTGTTCCAGTTAAATAATGGCAAATTCAAAATTGCAAACCAGACAAAATGAGTTCCGAGGATATCAGGCTTCCATTAGTATGCGCTAGTGACTCAACCTTTCAATTAAACAATTATTACTCATTTTTAATCTGAGCAGCTCTGTTCAGCCTCTAAGTGAATTAACTCTCCTTTTTGTGAGTGGAATTTAGAAGGGTGGAAAGATAATAAAAAGGAACAACAAGACTAATGACATTAATATGCCTCATATAATTGTCATTACTGGGTCTAGATTTTAGATTCCTGCAGAGAATATTCACAGTTGGCCTAATATTGGGTAAGTTCATCGAGATAAACATCACATAAAGAGGAACTAAAGCATCCCTGACTTTTTTGTAGTTTTGGCTGTTTTATGTACTTGATATTACTCTTTCCCGAATACATTTGTAACCGAGCTTAATCGTCTGATTTGTGTTGAAACAAGAAGATCGAAAACCAGCTCAGCTGCAATTCAATTTCCCTGATTTTTGAAAAGCTAATTATTGATTAATTTATGCATGTGATGATGTTCTGAGACTCGTTGCAGCTCTCCACTTTAATACACGTTATTCAACAAATGCAAAATGCCTCAATCTTGAGTAGTTGGAGGCTGTACGAGGAACACTGAAAGGCCAAAAGGTCGCAAAACTCATATTGTATTCATGAGTCAATGCTGTAGAGGATTTATCGAATATGGCTAGCTGGCTATAAAACCGGAAGTGCGTGTTACAATCTTTTCAGACGCCATATTTCAGGAGAGCGCAAAGAGAGGATGCTGGTAAATCCCCATATTCTGCAGTAAATACTTTCGTGAACGAGTTAATTTGCATCTGCATGAAATAATGCTAAAAAACGCATTTGTTTCACTCGCAAAATAGGGGGCAAGTTAGCTAGCTAGCAAGCTAATTCAAGTTTGCTGTGATTGCCGTTTCTTCCCCTCAGTGGTTTGACATCATTTAGTGACTTATGTTATTCTGAAATAGCAAGCTTTATTCAGTCTTGCTCTACACAGCTATAATTACAGTATTTAGTTTTTCATGGGGTAACATTTGTTATAATTGCCTTCTCTCTACCTCTGTGTATGTCTTCATGCTTTTGTAAATAGATTGCACCATCCAGCAATTCGAACACAGCCTCTACTTCTGACACTGACGTGAGTAGCTACAGAAGCCACAAAAACCTTATTTTGCATTAGAAAAACAATGAAAAACTTGAACAATCTGATAACAGCTCGATTTCACCCAACAGTTCTGTTACTGTAAAGTACTAAGGTTTGCTTGTGCACTGTAAACCTAGCGCCCACAGTGCAGCTGAGTCTCAGAATGACGTCAGGTGTTCACATATAAAATCGCGCTTTTCGGATTTCTAACAATGTAGACGCAGAAGCAAAGTGCCTCCAAAAACAAATTTCTCACCCAAATCTCTCTAATTGATTTCTTTAAAATTATTTAAACCATGATCTACCGCTAAAACAAAAAAATATCAAAACTTCAAACCCCTTTTCAGTTCATCTTTAAAGCAGATGTATTACCATATAGGCATAGGTGAAAACGAAAATAAGAGAAAATTGCTGAGTCATGAATTATGAAGCTTCAACTCAACTCACACCATTAAATTAACAGATGATTCAATGTGTTTTAAAACACTGTGAGTGTGTGTGCGTGTGTGTGCATGTGTGTGAATATGAAAGGGAGTATGCAGCACACAAAAAAGCTGTGCGTTAAAAAGAGAGTGAGTGTGTTTCTGTGGAAGAAAAAGTTGGAGTTTTGGGGAAAATGTCCCCATATGTACGTGTATGTCGAATTTAAGGGTGGAGTGATTTAAACACACGTTTATGTGCGGGACATACACCTGGAGATCTTGTAACAACCTAACAAGCAACTGATTTAACCAAATATATATATATATTTTTCCCCATCAAGAGGAGTGATAGGCTGTGGTCTAGATAGGAGATCAGCAGCACATTTGTAGAGAAGATGATTGCTTGTTCACCGCTGTGGAACAGCAGTAGATTCATATGATAAAGAGGAGCTATAGCAGGTGGTGCTTAAAACCTCACTATTCACTGAGAATATATTCTCTTGGATTCGAAGAAAGCAGACGTGCAAATAACCTGAAACTAGCGTGCTACTATGCTTTCTTCTCACTCTGAAATGGGTCTGTAATTGGCTTAATGCACCGCATTGGCAGTCTGATTGCTGAGCGTCAGCACAACACAGCCATGCCATTTTTTTTTTTTTTTTGCCAAGTTAAATGTACATCTGCTGAACTTGTGTGACAGATTCACTGCTCACTCGCAAATGTGTTTCTAATGCTCATGAATATGTTTGGAGCATGATTCAGTGTAACTACAGTTCATAAACATCCAAGGAAATTGATATAAGAGAGAAGTAAGGCTGTGTAATTTTCTCATGTGAAAGCTGAGGTATGATTACATGATACATTGCGTAAGTGTGATACGATTCAAAAGACCAGTTGGATGAGTATGAACCATCGAAACTTGCTTGCGGGCAGAATTTAAAAAAAAAAAAAAAAAAAGTTGCATGGTTGTATGAAAATTGTGCAATGGTAAATACTACTGCTGCTTAAAATGTAAGCAGCAATACTCCCAGGGTGTGTCTGGGGTTGAAAAACACATCTCAGTGAAGGGGGAAAAAAATCAGGAAATGTAAAGCCACATTCATTTTTGCTGATCTGAGAATACAACACTGCACCATTTTTGATCACGCAGTGGGATGGGAGTAATACTGCTAGTACTTCAAAATGCTAAGCTTCAAAAACGTTTACGAAAAAGAACAAAAGAAGCTTTTCCGCCCCTTAATTTTTCAATTAATTCGGAACGGCCATACTTTGAAGAACAGAGGCACCAACAACACCAAGTTACTTAATTGAAAACAAATCTTTGACTTTAGCTTTAAAAGTTGATTGAGGCTGTGCACATGCTTTCATTCTTACTTTTTCAGATACTTATTCGTGTTTTTTTTTTTTTTGTATTTCTTCGATATGATCTTTGCACTGGTTGTATGTTTGGTTTGCAGTGCCTTCAGCTATACGTGCTCTGAAAGGTGTGACATTTTCTTCTCCATCCTCTTCTTCTTCTACTAATTATTATTATGATTATTATTATTACTGTATTATTATGAGTCCATATTAAATTAAGCAAGACGGAAGTCAGGTGGTAGGGCATGTGTGCAAGAATTCCACAGCTCATCATTGATGTCACAACTGCCTGTTTGTTCTTGCTGTAGATGGATTCATTGTCTCCCTCCCCAAATGGGGACCTGCACTGTCTCAGTGGACCTGGTATTTCTGTTAGCTACTCCTGGCTATGAAGACTAAATAAGGCCGCTTTTCGAAATGGCTCAACGCAGCTAGTGGGCTCCTGAGAGAATGGGCAGTCTTCAGCCCAATTCAGTCCAGGATTTCTCCCCTCTGGTGACTCTCATGTGGTTTCTCTTTCCCCATATCCCTCTCGTCTGATTGCAGTGGAGGATCCGCAGTCCCTCCTTCAACCGCGGCCTCATTTATAAACGCTGAATATGCATAAGAACAGCTTTAGAATTTGTGAGCGCATCTTTCTCTGCAACTTTAGAGATTTATAAAATCAAACTTGACAGGAAGCCTAATGTACATTCCCTATTCCGAAATAGTTGGGACATAGTGTAAATTGTGAATATAATCAAATTGCATTGACTTTCACATCACATGAGCCAATATGTTATTATATCCCCGAACGCCGAATGGTGTTCCGGGGGATATCATGTTTATGGTCTGGCCGCTGCCGCCACCGCTGCACTACGTGTTAACGCAATAACTTCAGTTATATTTCAATTACAAATTCCAAATTTTGCACATAAGTAATTATCAAAAGAGGAAGAACTGATTCGATTTTGGACAATTTACGATGTCTACATTGGCCACCAGGGGCCAAAAACTGATTTCAGTGTTAACGCGATAACAGCAGTAATATTTCAATTACAAATTTCAAGTTTTGCACATAAATAATTATCATATAGAGGAAGAATTTATTTGATTTTGGACAATTTACAATCGCTAGATTGGCTACCAGGGGCCAAAAACTGACTTACATTTTAACGCGATAACTGCAGTAATATTTAAATTAGAAATTCCAAGTTTTGCATATAAGTAAGTAACATAAAGAGGAAGAACTGATTCGATTTTGGACAATTTACTATTCCTAGATTGGCCACCAGGGGCCAAAAACTGAAAAAAATCACTGTTTTTATCATATCTCTGGAAATATTTGTGCGATTGACCTCAAATTAAGTGCAAATGAAAGGTCATGACCAGAGAATGTATCCCACAATGACATTTTACCTGTTTGGTTCAAAATTTTGACACAAAGTGGAGCTTTGTCACATAAAATTCACCATTTTTGCTATATCTTTGGAACTATTTCTCCAGTTGACATGCAACTATGTGCAACTGCAAGGTCATGACCTCACAACGTGTCACATGGTGACATCATACCTGTATGGTTCAATATTTTGCCACCAGGTGGCGCTTTGTGATGGAGAATTACCATTTTGGCCATATCTTCAGAACCATTTGACTGATTGACCTGAAATTAAGTTCAAATGAAAGTCTATTTAAGGTCTATTCAAGGATTGGGAATTGGAGGATTAGGGGCGTTCAAAGATATACCCCCAGCTGTCGCCTCCAAGGGCATAAGCCTAGTTTACAATAGAAGATAGATAACATTTCAAATGTTGAAACTGTGAAAAATTATTTTTATCCACAACATGAGCTTATTTCAAATTTTCTGGTTGCAAAAGGTCTCAAAAAAGGGCTGAAAAAGCAATCAATTATGAGAAAATCAGCTGAAATAACATTTAGCAAGTAATAAAGTCAATTGGCATCAGGTGTGTAACATGACTGGCTCTAAAAGGGATGTCTTAGAGAGGCTGAAGTAAAGATGGTCAGAGGCTCTCCAACCTGTGAAGGCTTGCGTAAAAAAAATAGTGAAATACTTTAAAAACAATGGTCCTCAACATCAAATTGCTAAAGTTTTGAAGGTCTCATAATCGACAGTGCATAACATCATCAAAAAATTCAGAGAAACTGGAAAAATCTCTGTGCGTGAGGGACAAGGCCAAAGACCTTTACTGGATGCCACTGATCTTCTGGCCCTCAGACGCCACTGAATCACTCACCGGCATGATTCTGTCATTGACATTACTAAAATGGGCCCAGGAATACTTCAAGAAACCACTGTCTGTAAATACAGTCCGCCGTGCTATCCACAGATGCCACATAAAACTTTATCATGCAAAAAGGAAACCATTGTTGAGTACGATCCTGAAGCGCCGCCATGTTCTGTGGGCCAAGTCTCATTTAAAATGGACTGTAGCAAAGTGGCAAAGTGTCCTGTGGTCAGACGAGTCCAAATTTGAGATTCATGTTGGAAATCATTGGCAGCGTGTCCCCTGGGCTAAAGAGGAGAAAGACCACCCTTCCTGTTATCAGCGTTCAGTTCAAAAGCCAGCATCTCTGATGGTATGGGGATGCATTATTGCATATGGTGTAGGACACTTGACTTCTATTCCAGGGAAGGCCTGATGTATTTCAGCAAGACAATGCAAAACCACATACTGCAGCTATTACAACAGCATGCCTTCATTGTAGAAGAGTCTGTGTCCTGTACTGGCCTGCCTGCAGTCCTGATCTTTCAGCGATTGAGATCATTTGGCGCATAATTAAATAAAAAGTCCGTCAAACTCTCCAGCGGCTGGATGCCTGTATTAAACAAGAGATGGATCAAATTCCAATGGCTTAACCCAAGAAACTTTTCAATGCCCAGACACCTCCACTCTGTCAAAAAAAAGAGAGGATGCTACACCATGGCAAACAGGCCCCTGTCCCAATTGTTTTGAGACCTGTAGCAGCCATCAAATTTGAAATGAGCTCACTTTGTGGATAAAATTGTAAAATTTCTCAGTTTTAACATTTGCTATGTTATCTCTGTTCTATTGTGAACAAGTCGACATGGTCTACAACATCCCCCGCCAATCGTGCGCTTCTCATTTTCGAACTCAATCAAGGCCTTTATGGTCTGAAGCTACACACCAAATTTGGTTACTGTATCTGTAGTAGTTTCTGAGTAAAGCTGTCCCCTTTATCTCGGACGGACGGACGGACGCACACACGGACGCACGGAGGTCAAACCTATATCCCCCTCCCACTTCGTGTTGGCGGGGGATAATAAAATACTGGCTGGTGTGATTTGAAAGTCATTGCATTTTGATTTTATTCACAATTTACACTTTGTCCCAACTATTTCAGAATTGGGGTTGTATATCTATGGGCACTCGTACCCATGCATTCAGGGCATTTCGGAGAAAGCGAGATCAATGCCAACAATTGCAGGGCCTATGAAATCCGTTTTATAGTTTTCTAAATTTCGTTTTGTTTTTTCCGTTTTAATTTTTTGGGATTTTTTTTTTATCAATTACACCAATTTTACCATCAGCGTCATTGTGCTGTTTATGTTAATGAATAAAATGTTTACTAATTAAATAGAAATAACCTTAAATTAGACGATGCAACCCTCCATTTTCCTCAGTACTTAAAGTCAGAACAAGTACTGCATAATGACGCAAAATAACATTGCACTGTGAGGAAATACATTTATTTATTTATTTTATTTTTTACCAAAAATAATACTACAAAATAAAATTGTCTCTTTAAAGGGAGTGTAAGCTACAGTCAAAAAGGCAGAGAATGGCTGTACTGACATATTTTATTCTGACTGCCCCTTTTTAATCATTTACAATCTTATTGTATATACGTTGTGTATAAATATATATATATATATATATATATATATATATATATGAATGTATGAGAGCAGCAGTGATGACACTCAGTTTCCCCCACAAATCAACAGTTGTCTGATTCCGATGCATCAGCTATATTTCATTTTTATTTATTTTTTTATTTTTAATAAACTTTTGTTCAGTAATCCCAATACTGTGTATTCCATCCTTGGACAAAATGTTCTGCATTAATGATTAAACATGAACAAACTGACACAAAGATGCATCAGCTATCATTTCACCACAGGGGGACGACGTTACGTCATAATTTGCATGCACACAATTCGCTAAGTAAACTATGAAAAGAAATATTGTAGGCTATTTAACAGTTATATAAGTTGTTAAGCTAACATAAGATGACAAATGACGATGTTTAGGACCCTGCAATCCATAGCATCAGTGGTCTCGTCAAGAACAACGAAGAACTTCTTCCCACAGACCTTGTGAAGCACTGAAGAGGTGTTGCTCGAACACTCGGGGCAGGTGAATTTTGACGAAGGCGGCTTAGATTTTCGCGTGCATTCGCGTCTTTACGTTGACTTTGAATGTAATCTGGACGTGCAAATATTTTGTTCAGCGTTCGGTGGAAACGTGGCTTTAGGAACAGCATTTCAGCTCTCCAAATGTGTGCAGGGAGGACGCTGAAGCCGGTGGTGATTTTGAAGCTCCATCCATAGTGGCACATTACCAAATACTTTCCACAACTTGAAAACTACTATTTATTCTATAGTTTTAAAATAGTAGGTCTAATGCAAGATCCAGTTCAAACACAGTAGTTATACACAATATCTAAACAAACTAACACTTTGAATGAACTTTGGAAAAAATGCAAGTAAGAGTATATATAACAAATGAACTGTGGAAATTTAAAATAGAAGGGAAAATAACTCATGCCAGTAAATGTTGCAGCCACCCAGTTTAGAGACTACTAGTGCAGCAAACCGCTCTGAAAGTTCCTCAGGACTGTTGTGAGAAGTACTGACGAGAAATCAGAAGTCGGTGAGTCATTTTTGGTTTTATTGATTAGCTTTTCATGAATTGAGATCGATATCTTGTTGCTGTTCATTGGTCAATCAACATCAGACCTGATAGTCCCATAAGTTTTTTGTCACTTATTTGCCTACCGAGTTTCAAGATTATAGGCCACTGTAAAGCAACGTTCTGATAGATTGCATTTTGTCAGAACTTCATTGGCTGATAACAGTGCCATTTTTTTCACCTGATTACAATGGAAAGTGTCAAATTTTGTTTGGCCCTGTCCATGGACCATGCATACCAAATTTGTTGGCTTTTGGACCTGTCAAAAGTTTTTCAAAATTTAAAAGAAGGTGAAGAATCTATCCCAGCACACCTTAAGGATCCCAATTTGAACATTTTTTCTCACAAAGGAGAGCTTAATATCAGTTTCAAGTATCTTGGTCAAATGGGGCAGCCAAGAAGACTCTTCAAGTTTTGCTGCCTGTTACAGTGCCTCATCTGGCTGAAAAGTGGCAAAAGCTTTTGAAAACTTTTGCCACGTCAGATATTTAACTGGAGACATTTACAATAGAGAAATAATATTAAGAATAATCTGATCCTGGCATGCTGTGAATACCTGGTAAGCAGTGGTGTCGTAGAGGGTAATGAAGTAAACCCATCTCTTTTTACTTTCAATCTACAGTGCACTCACCTATCAAACAAAAACCTTTAAATACACTGGCAAGTATTCTCGCTTCTCCAGGGACCAATACACCCCTGCTAGTAAGGGCACACAGTTAAGTGTAATGCCCCTTTCAAATCTACCTTTTTTAACTGTAAGTAACATGTAATTGGAAGATAGTATAGCCTCACATGCGCATTGACAATCTTTTTGAATGAATCAATTAAAGTGCCATTAAGCACCGATCTCTGTGTGCCAACCTTCTCCAAAAACACTGAACAACAATAGACTGCAAACTTATTGCATTCAAGCTTGCTCAAATCAATCCTGTGTCGTTGCCTGTTAAAATCCAGCATTAAAGATCAATTGGAAACTGACAGAACTTCATAGAATGGATACTGTTGCCAGATATCGTATAGGACTGCTATTTGTCAATCTGACCAAATGTCTAACAATAAAAATGTCTGAAATACCAGACCAGTTACACGTGTGGAGACCGCTTTATCATCATGAGAGCTTTGGGCAATCAAAACTTGAATTATTTGTCAGCTGCCTTCTTGGAAAAAGTACAATTGATCACTTAGAATAGACAGTTTTTTTCCAAAATAAGGTCCAAGGACAACATATTGTTTGCATGGGTCAGTACAATCTTTTATCTGCTGCAATCAAAAATCTAGTTTTGATTTTTAGATGCCTCAACCACCATGATAAAAAGCAAAACTGTTCTGCCTTTCTCCATATAAAACTAACTGTACTGAAACACCTTAGAAAAATAAAAAAAACAAATAATTCCTTCATAAAATGCATAGTGAAAAGCAAATATTCTGCATGAAATTGACTCATAATACCTATTATTTGTGAATTTTCTCAACAGTGCTTATGTAAATGAAGTGCATTTAGCATTTCCTTCTCCAGTTTCCTTCTGATAATGGTCTGTCGAGGCTTAAGTATGAGTCAAGGCGCTCCCGCTTCCACCGCAATATACAAAACTTACATTAACGCGATACATAACTTCCCAATTTCAATGCCTATTCAAAAATGGCTGCCTGAGAGAAACAGTGTTCCTAACACTAATCCCTCTGAATTAACCTATGCCGTCAATTTACACTGTTCCCTTTACAACCTTCAAATATTCCCTCAAATGTATTTTGGTTTAGATTAAGCTTGAAAAACCCAATTCCGCAAAGTCTACCAAAGAGAACTTTTTCCCCCCCTTTTCATTTGATTAAAAATAATTGCCTTAATGGCTGAAAAACTTCATTAGAAGTCACGCTGTGCACTATTTTGAGGTAGCAAAACACATTTGTATGTTCTGTCATGAGTTAAAGAGGTTGCAGGTATGAGTGCAAAAACATGGTTGAGCATTCCTAGTGTGGGAGAAAGGTCACTTCTGAGAAATGAAAGACACTCTTGCATCCTCCCGGCATTGCCATGTGGGAACATGTTTTTGGAGGCAATTTCTCCCTGTTCCATTTGATGTATTCTAAGACTATTGTTCTTCTTCAATGTGGTATAGGCCATGGTTTAGCAAAAAATCAGCTGCTTCAGTTCTGTCTCTGGACACATGATATTTCATCATTCGGACACTGCAGTAATTTTTGTTTACAGTAGTATCCTGTATTTGAATAGAAGCAGACTGGTCATACATATAGGTACTACTTCACTTTTTTTTCTGAGCAGCAGCGTTATACAGACCTAAATAAACAAATGCGTCAATAGCAATAAAGTTGACATAAGGCATAAAATTTGAATGTCCCCATATGGAAGCCCTGGCATTGTGGAAACCAAAATACATAGAATATGTGATCATGTAGTGCTGTCTCTGAAAGAGAGCAACGGTTTATTTATATCGGCAAATTTTAAAATTTTATCTGAATTTGGTCAACGTCTACTATGCCTGGGAGGATAAAGGTTAATAAGAAACTTTGTTAGATTTATTTGGTTGCTGTATAGGCATCATAGGCTAATGAACAATTGGTAAATTCAGTCACCATTATTGTGGATTATTGTGGACAAGTAGAAAATGTAATAAAAGGCACAACCACATACACAAGTAATATGTTCAACGTGAAAATACACTGTCCCCCATCAAGATAACATTTGAAAAAAAAAGGCCTTCAGCTGATTGTAAGTAATTGGCCACATTCTCTTCCAATCAAAACATCAACGGTAATTCAGCTGCAGCAAATTGTCAACACAACAGAAAGATTAATAGCATAGAAAACAGAATACAGTAGCTCCTTAATGACAGTTACTGTATTGGTGTGTGGAAAAGCTAAGTTTGAATACTGTCCAATGGCATTGTCCTCCGATGACTCATCTTCAGGCATGCTTGACAGTGCCTCAATCCATTTTTTTTTTTTTTTTGGAAGGTCGGGGCTAATATTACAGCCCTTGAGAAGGGAACATATGTCATTATCTTCTTGTTTCACAGAATGGTCTGCATTAAATACGCATTTGTACATTTGTTCATTTCACTCATAACTAAATGCCATCTAAAACATACAGTTCTCGCTTTATGCTTTCATATATCTTAAGGCAAAATACCTGAGTCTGTGACCCTGACAGGAAAAAAGTCATTGATTGGATGTCAGCTTTAGCTTGTCAGTGTGGCATTTGTATTTTCGCCTCAGGTTCATGAAGGCTTCCTGCTGGTACTCTGCTTCCTTCCCTCAGTCTAAAGATATGCTTGTACCACTAATTGCATAATTTAAATTGCCCATAGGTATGGCCCTATGACTGAATGGCCAGTTTGCTCGGGGATGCATTGGCAAACTGTCCTCAGTGTATTACAACCTCTCTTCCAATGCGAGCTGGAGCCCCCCGCGGCCCTGGCGAGCAGTAAGACGGATGGATACCTGATTTTACTTGGGGACACATTCAATGCATTGAATATTTCACATTAAACGTAATAAAATGTTTGACATTAATTGCCTAGGAAAATCGGACAGGTTCAAGAGTTGAATCTTTGCATTTTCAAGGCAAACTGCTTTTGTTGTTTGCACCATTGTAGGACAGGATGGGATATGCAATCCTTTCCCACAAGACAGGAAAGGTTCACAAATGAAAATGAAGCATTTTAGTCCAGACCTGCATTCACTTAAATAAAAAGGACTGAAACAATAGTAAGCAATTTCAGAAATCTGGCTTTATCAATTAAACAGACCATTTTATTTTGAACTGAAAAAACTGAACTGGATAGTGAAAATCACCCATATTTTTCTCAAATATACACCTACTCACAATATGAGAAACATGGACACTTCACACAAATTGTTTCCATAAAAAAGTAAAGACAATAATGTCCAATGCATGTATGAAGGACGCTGCAGATTAGACAGCTCTTAGAAGCATCATTGTGGGGGGACAATGCAGAAGAGATGCACGCGATCACAGTGACGCAAAAGCATATTCAGCTCATGTTTAGGCGGTAAAGAAAATATAAGCCCGAGGGTTAATAAGGATCTGAATGCGTATGCTACAGCACTGTATGTAAACGGAAAATTTCAACAGAACATGCAGAGGCTGTGGATTTATCTGTTTACAGTGCTTAATTAGGAAGCACCATAGGTTGCCTGTTGGCAGACATAAGACTGGGGTAAGACTGACCTCGTGCTGACAAGCCCCATCTAATCCTGTAGTGTTTGCTATCCTGTGAAATTAATGGGGAGTCATTTTCTTTTCATTTAAAAAGCATGTGTTAAATACAGTAAACATGACAGAAAAGGAGGGATTTTTCATCCTAGGTTGACCTGTATTGCTGTTGCGAATGTGTATGAAGTAGTAAATTGATGGTAGCCACATCAGAATAGTATTCGAAAGCTGAACCTTGCTGACCTTATGTCACAATAGCTGCGTTTACATGGATTGTTTTCCTCAATCTGATTGAAATCAAATGGATTAAATGAATCTGATTCGATCTGTATACAAAACATGAAAACGCTAAGTAAAATGATCCACGTTCAATCCGCGTATACATGGCCCCAGCTGAAACCGATTACAGTTTCTTTGACAGGCGCAAAAGGTCCCGCTACCTGGAAAGCTGTAAGAAAAGAAGAGGTGCACTCCCGGCTTCCTGTTCACCCGCCAACGTCATTACGTCATTACGTGACTCCTACGTACGAGGGAGCGCATGTACAGAACGAATAATCCAATCGATCAACCGAATCCAAGCTGTTCAGCCGTTTATATGTGGCATCAAGCTGATTATCAATCGGCGTAGACTACCTCTTTCAATCCGATTGAAAATTTAAACCGATCCGGGTGAATCAGATCAGCTAAGGTGGTTACATGAGTTAGGGCAGTGGCAGCTGCATTTCTGTTTTAGCCTTGCTGTTTTGTGCTGCTGCTCCCCTGATCTTTTGTCTATTTATTAAATATTTATTAAATGTTCTTTTATTTTTGTATCAGCCTGTGCATGTGGATCCTTTTTCAGCCTTTGGGCCCATGGTCCCAGTGCCTGCCGGTTTGCTGTTTGCAGCCGGTGGGGGCAAATCCATGACATGAGACATTTTGAATCTGACTAACCTGTCAATTCGATTATCGGGAGGATTTTTGGACCCATGTAAATGCAGCTAATGTCAGAGGTACCCTAGCCCCGCCCACCTCCCTCCCACCAGTTTCAGGGGCTGCCACTGTAGGCTATGTGTTGCAGATTGTGGTCGCTGACTGTCTCACTCATGGAAGTTAAGTACGACACTTAAAGGAACACACATGTGCTATGTGCCGTGGGTCTCAATGGTTTCATTTTTTGGTTTTTTTTTGTGTTTTACTCCCAGGTGCTGCTTTGGGGAAACATTTGCATTTCATAACATATGGAAAAGAAAATATTTTGTGTCTTGTGCTGTTCTAAGAGCAAGGACTGTGCCATGCAGAAACTCTCGGACAGTTTTCAGGCTTTTTTTTTGCATCGAATTTTTGGATTAATTTCACAGTTTTTTCCTTTCTATTAACCATGAGTGCTATAATATTTGAGAGTGAGACAAAAGCATTGAAATATCATATTGTTTTGTCATGGTCACGCCATGTTACTGTTGATCTGGAAGTTCTCACGTCTCAAAAGTGTTCAGTGAATTTCTGAAATCCAAGCAATTGAGTAAAGTAAATACAGATACGAGTTTCTAAACAAACCCATCCTTTGGGTAAACTTCAGTTTTACTTTGTGCCCTTCAGAATGGCCCTGACTAGCATGACAGAAGAGGCTTTCAGACTCAGGCGCAAACAGGAAAAAAAGGGAGAAAAAAAAAAAACTATAAACCTGTCTCTTAAATATTTAATCTGCTAAAAGCTTGTGTTTAGGACGACAAAGTCTCAGATCTCCAAATTAAAGGCTTTGAGCAGTGTATGTTCTGTCCATGGAGACCAATTCATTTTAAAGGAGAATTCTGCACTTACTGATCCATCAAGGAACAATAGTCTTTTCCTCAGCCCTGAGTGCCTTATCTGTTACACTGTGGGGATTACAGCAAGGTCATTGCTTCACCTCTGATTAGGTTTGGTGTCAGCCAGGGATTATTCTGCATTGCTAATGTATCCAAGCATGACTTTGGTATGAATACTGGTCATGACCTTTGGACAGTATAACCAAATTGCGACTACGAAGTAAAAAATAGGAAACGCACTGTATATCTGTCATGGTGTGTTATCAAATCTCTTACATCTCTGATGTGAAATTGTTTTCTTGGCAGATTTTTCTGCATTTTAGAGGCCCCACAGTTGAGGCTCTTAGTTTATGGGAAAATGAATGGAGAGCTCAGTTTGTCTCACTTTTCTACTCTGATCTCTTCCAGGTTTTGGTAAGTACTCCTTGTCAGGTATCTGACATGGTTATGCAAATTTATTCACAGTATTTATTTTTAATCACAAAGGTCATGAATATTTATTGTAGGTGCAAATTCCAAACATGCAGAATAAAGACTATAAGTGCAAAATGTATAAATTGACGTCATAAATTAATCATTAATAAGACACTTCCACAGGGCTTTATGAAAGAGCCTCTAGGTAAAGCAAATGAGGAAAAAAAGAAAACTTAAAAAAAAAGAAAGAAGCATCACCACCGTCTCATATATATGTATACTCTAAAGTACATGGGAAAAGTAATGACAAGAGAGCTGTACAGCCGTTGCAAGCCTAAATGATACCTCATCCATGAGGTGAAAATGACCGGATATGGGTAAAAAAAAAAAATACCAGCCTGGTTTTTGTTTCCTGAAATATTTTGCTTGCTTTGTGATACTGGCATCTCCCTCTCCTGCAGTTCATTAAAATGTTCTTCTTCAGAGGAGAAAAATTGTCTCCCAAACGGCCAAAATCAATAAAATCAATGTGATTTAAAATCAGAGGTGAAACTTGTTTTTCCAGCACGGTCTCGACTCGGTAATGACTCATGGCACTGTGGTGAAAGGGGCTTTCAGCGGTACAGGAGAGCCTTGTCAAGCTGCAGCAATAAAACAGATCCTGGAGGTGTAATTATTTTTAAAGGGGAGGAGGCCTGTTAGTCCGTAGCATCACTTTTTTTCTTCTTTTTTTTTTTTACTAATGAGGAAATCTGATATTTAAACGTGGGAAGCAGGTTTTTAAATAATAAATAAATAATTTTATTATTATTAATTTTATTATTATTAGTAGTAGTAGTAGTATTAGCAGTAGTAGTAGTAGTCGTATTAGTAGTATTTGTGGACTATATAATTGATTGTTTGTTTAATTAACAACATTAGCTGCTTATTTCTGGCCATGGGGTGGGATGGGAGATTGTGGGGTCAGGAGAGTTGAGGCTGGAGCCTATTCCTGCACACAGTGATTGACAGTGAGGAACACAACCAAGACCATCTGCCAATTCATCACTGTGATCACCCGCAACTCATTCATACCTATGGGCGATTTAATGCCCGATTTTTCTGCATGTGCTTCGTCTGAAAAAAGATGCACAGACCAATCACTGCTTCTATTCGTACTTTCCCTCAGCCATTAGGAGGAAATGGTAATCTTCCGCCAGGGATGCACACAGCTGCACAGGGAGATAAATATCGGGGGCGTTGTTATATTTCTGCAGGCATTTTATTTGAATTAATTAATTAATTA
This sequence comes from Gymnothorax reevesii, assembly GCA_029721435.1. Taxonomy (NCBI): domain Eukaryota; kingdom Metazoa; phylum Chordata; class Actinopteri; order Anguilliformes; family Muraenidae; genus Gymnothorax; species Gymnothorax reevesii. The sequence goes on along the minus strand of CM056587.1, from coordinate 52,958,482 downwards.
ATTAATTTAATTAATTTAAATTACAATTAATTAATTATTTACAATTAATTTAAAAGAACATTATAATCTTGACTAATGCAAAGTTATTTGGATTTCGTTTCGGTTGTATGTACAGCAGATTGTTTGTTTGTGGTGTTGTGTTATACTGTGAAACTTTCGTTGCTAGCTATCCGTTAGCATGTACCTTCTCAATTTTGTAAATGGCCCTAATTTCCTTACTCGGTAAGATTGCAGGTCCAGTGGGACCTACAACCTGAAATCTTACTGAATAGCGAAATTAAGGCAATTTAAGAAATTATGAAGGTACATGCTAAACCTACATTATAGTTACGACTGGTAGCTACACCGCTCTGGCTTGATGCAGTATGTTGGCTTGGCTAACTAACCATAACTTCAGTCAATGAATGAAATGCATAAAGCTGTAAGTTAGAAGTACAAATTTCCTGTTGTCTAGGTCATACAGCAAACATTTTTCCCCTGTCATCTTCAATCATTAAACCTTGCTTTACTTATTGCCGATACAACTTACATTGTCTATCAAATCTGTTTGTGTCTCTGTTTGCCATCGTATACCTGCTTAGTCTAAACATTGTAGCTGGAAAGATGTTCACAATAACCAGGTGCTGTAGATCTCTGAGGAAAAGCAAGGAATTTCATTAACTCAAGGTCACTAAGTCTGCGATGTGGCACGTTATACCGACATTTAAGTATTACTGAACGGAATGCTTTGCTTATGTTTAGTTATAAAATATGTAAACGAGGCAAACCATTAATGTTGCACTTCATTCATCAATCATTGCATTGGCTACGTGTTCTGACTGCGATTAAGCAAATTTACCGTGCTCTATTTTTTTTTCCTTTTGTTTGGGGTTCAAATTTGAGAAGAATCAAAGACTTCTCAGTTATCATATTGTCGCTGAACACATTGGGGTAAAATTGTTCTCATTTAAAGTTTGTTCAAAACATGCCAGGGACTGCAAGCAAAATGATCACACAGTTTGAGATATGACTGCTGCACTGCATAAATTCTTGTTTCTAAAATAAATGTTTTATTGCCCAAGCTTTATGACAATGCTCTGGTGCCATAATTAGTTAATAACATACCAACTCCTGCTTTTCACTCGAGTCGTTTCCTGAATCGACAAATTTTAATTTAAACAATCGTTACAGCCTTGTACCAAAATTGCCTATCTCATTTTTAAGGTTTCAAGAAAAAAAAAGAGAGACGCATTTTTTAGGCTGCACGAAAGAACAGGCAGCCAATGTTGCAATTGGACGTGGCTATTCGCACAGCCACTGTGCGAATCCCATCCTTATGGGCACAGCTGCTCTGCACTGTGCATTGGCACAGCTGTGCGAATAAAATTACTTGACCCACTATTGGCACAGTGGTTGTGCAAATTGCCACTAGAGCAGCGGAGCAAATGAAGTAATTTGACCCACTATTGGCACAGTGGCTGTGCTAACAGCACTCTAATCGCAATTTGGCAAAAAAAAAAAAAAAAAAATTGACTCAGGCAATTATGCTAAGTGGCTAATGAAATAATGCTCGGAAGAGTTGCAATACTTGGTCAAACGCATAGCTCTGCATTGTGTTTTACATTGAAGACTAATGTCCAGCTTTCTGTCCAAATTTTGGATTAATTCTCAGAGGAGCCATCAGTATTGAGGCATAAAGCTTGGGCGTTGAGTGAATACAATGTTTGTCTAGTCCTCAAGCTATCTGATTATGGTTGATCATGTAATACGAGGCACTGTACTTATTCATAGCTTGGGCTGCGCTTTCTCCCTAATTTCTGATTAAAGAAGTCGACATAGTCTACAACATCCCCCGCCAATCGTGCGCTTCTTATTTTCGAACTCAATCAAGGCCTTTATGGTCTGAAGCAACTCACCAAATTTGGCTACTGTATCTGTAGTAGTTTCTGAGTAAAGCTGTACCCGGACGGACGGACGAACGGAAGGACGGGCGGGCAGGCGGGCGGCAGTCAAACCTATATCCCCCTCCCACTTCGTGTTGGCGGGGGATAATAAATGGAGCAAGGTAAATTTCCTTGAACGCTGACAGTCCGAAAGCACAATTGTATGTAGCCTAATTATGCGTGAATGACACGCAACGTTGCTGGTTTGCCTTGCTTACATAGTCCAAAATTAAACATAAATGGAAGCATTACATTCCTATTGTTAGACAAATGTCAGCAATACGTGCCTTAGCCTATCGCAGGCTTTATTGACCTTGAGTCAGTGTCAGCACCAGAACTGGAATTTGGGGGAGCAGTGACGCATCCTTTTTTATTTTTACAACAATTAGTTCTGTATAGTTGTCAATAAGGAAAATGATTGACAAGTTTTTCAATCATAGGGATGATCCATTGGCAATTGAAGACACGCCTTCTCTCTCTATGCAATCTAACAGCAGCAAAATCAAGGGCTAAATTCAGTTGTGAAAAATAAAAACAGACCTATGCTTTATGAAAGACAAACTGCTTTGCAACTTTTGAGGTACTTTATCACCGTATCAGGTGATCTAAAGGCATTGAAACGCCTTTGTGCAATTTTCAATTACGCTGATTTAAATGCACCGAAGTGCACGTCCACAGCGCCTAACTTTGACGGGGAGAACTAGCAACGCCTAATACTGTGGACAGTTTTCAGAGTGAATGTATTGCTAATTTAGAAAATGATTGAGCACAAGTCAAGGCTAATAATTGTTTTAAAGGGATGCGTGTCCCCCAAAAGTCCAGTTCTGTTGTCGACACTGCCTCAAGTTGACGTGCTTCCTCGCTCTTCCCAAGAGATCTGTAGCACCTGGCTCTTATGAACACCATACCTGCTACAATGTTGAGACTTGGCAGTAATGCGATGGTAAACATCACAACACACACGAACACACAAACACATTAGTCAGAAAATATATGATTTATTGGCAGTAAATAAAGCAAGGTTTCAAAACTGAAGATGAAAGACAGAACGCTGGCTATGTGACCCAGCCTTGCTTACCACAGCTTTCTACGCAATGCCCGTTCTTATGAAGTTATAGCTAGTTATCGGTACACTTAGTCAAGCCAGCACACCCTTCTTTCGCGGGTAACAAACCAGACAGGCATAGCTACTAAGGTCTCCCTTAGCTGCATAATGGACAATCTTGCTGGAAATGTTAATGTAAACAAATCCAGGTTAAACGGACAGCCAGCAATGGACGTTTCACAGGATCAAACAACACAGTAGACAAACAACTTTCGGTAAGTTTAAAAATAAAACTAAAACTAAATCCAAAGAAACTTAACGTCGTTTAAATGTTCTAAATAAATTAAAGTAAAGATCAAAGTAACTCCCCAGTGACTTCGCTATGTAGCTGCTACCTGTTAACCACCGCAATTTTACCATCGGAATCATAAAAGAACTGCGCAAAAATAACTTGCATCACTTGTCCACGTACTGGACTTCTAAGAAACAATTATCACCACATTAGTGAAATGGAAGAATGCATTTAGACAAATGTCCCAACTCCATGTAGACCAGTCCTATACTCTAACAACAGCAACCGATGCTAACCGGAAATGAAAGGCATCCACATCCGTTTTACAAACCCGGAAATGCGAGACAGGCTTATGAAAGGCAATATTTAGTATCTTTCTCAGATGTAAGGCTGACCATGTATGATCAGAACCATGTGTAAACTGAAGTGAGACCCACTTCTGTTTTCACCAGAGTGTGCTGACAAACGGAATTATGTGTCAAATAATTTAAAGGAAGATCTGAGAACTCAATGACAATGCTTGATGAAAAGTAGTTGAGCTGTGCAAATCAGGAAATGGATATAAGGAAGTCTCTAAACGGTTAAAAATACCCATTCCCACAACCTGGACAATAGTTAAGAAGTTTAAAGTGACAGGATGTGAGTGCACACTGACCTCACGCCCTGTGGGGAGAATTGTTCAACTTGCAAAAGAATCTTGCATGATCACAGCTGGAGAATTTTAGAGGTTTGTTGAATCTCACGGTCGAATAGTCTCCAAAACTACCCTCAGATGCCACCCACATCACCACAAGTTCTTTAGGTGGGTAACCAGAAAAAGGATCCTGCTGCCCATAAATAACAAGCAAAAGCAGCAAAGGTTTGCAAAATGTTACTGGGACACTCTGTTGAACTGAAATGAGACTGAAATTCAGCTTTCTGGCATGGAAAGTCTGTGGGTTGAGCTGAGGAGGCAAGTCCGCAAACATCAACCTCTAAAGGAATCTGATGGGTCCGGAGACATTCTATAGACAGGAATACTCTCAGACCCTGTGTCATGCTGTGGAGTGTAGGGGAAGACTTAGAGCTGTTATTATGTTGGAGGCTACATAAAATATTGTAGCACACATTTTTGGGAAAAAAATGCTTGTCATATGATAAAATAGTGTTTCTTTTCATTTTGTGAATATTTTCAATGAACGATCAAGAGAATATATAAATTCTAAGAAGTACAACAAACTGTTCATACCTGAGGCACTGGAGACTGCCAATGACTTACAGCTGTGGCTACCCCCCTCAAGAAGTACACTAGAGAGGCAGAAGCCAGGAGAATAAACAGGATTTTCTCCACTGAACCATCTAAAGGGTACCCTAAGCAGTAGGGTAATAATATAAGAACTGACCCATCCAGGGCTGAGACTGAACAGTGTTGGAAAATCATATGGGAGAGGGAGGCTTCACATAACACCAGTGCTCAGTGGCTATTGGATCTGAGAGCAGACCACAGCGATTTTCCAGAGTAAGAACCAGCGACCATCCCAATGGCAGTCATCCGAGAAAGAGTGACAAGTATGAAAAGCTGGAAAGCACCAGGCCTTGACATGATGATCCACACCCACTGGCTAAAGAAGCTAACTGCACGCAATGAACGCCTGGCAGCACAAATGAACCAGCTGCAGATGGATAGGACCCACCCAGAATGGCTGACCCAAGCTTAGTCAGTCCTGATCATGAAGGACCCCTAGGTGAGTTTGATCCCATCCAAGTACAGGCTAATAACCTGCCTCTGCACAACATGGAAACTCCTGTCTGGCATCATACCGGCCAAGACGAATAAGCATTCGGCGCAATACATGAGCGGAGCTCAGAAAGGAATTGGAAGTAAGCCCAGAGGACCCAAGCCCTGATCGATGGAAGAGTCAGTCGAGACTGTAAGGTCAGACAGACTAATCTGCACACCGCCTGGATTGACCACGAAAAAGCCGATGATTCAATGCCACACACGTGGATACTGTAGTGCTTGGAACTGTACAACATCAATAGAACACTACAAGCCTTCATCAAGAACTTAATTGGACTGTGGAGAACCACTCTGAAGGCTAACTCGAAGCCAGTTGCACAGACACGGGGAACAACATCTGACATCTCTGTGTGGAAGAGTGCACTCCTAGGAACAGCTAAGATACTGTGCAGAACCCTCAGGCACCCAGAAACATATTAGTCAAATGATTAGCCAAAAAGCAATGTCAATTAGTCAAATAACTTTACCCCTAGTCACTTTTTTTAATCTGATGTTCAGTTGTGAGGGTCTCTAATACCAATCGATTTCTAGTAGGTTTTGTTGCACCGTAGTTGTATTATTTTGATCAAGCTTTTACTTACAACCATGTGCTGTTAAATGTCCTATCTGACCGCGTGCTGTCAGAAACAGTCATATCGCCATAAATACGTGAATTTTGCTAAATTGCTGAGGATGCGTGTCTGTCGCAAGCAAACAAACACTTCCGGCATGTTTATCATACTAAAAGCCCATTTATATGTTATATGGACATAATCCCTTCCGCTCAATTCAGCAATGCTTTGTGAAATATTGAAACCTGCAGTGGGAAATTCGCGACTTTCATCGGCTGCTGTCATTAAAGGGATATAGCCTATGGAGAAGTCTTTTGTCATTCTGAACTTATTTTCAAAAACTTTAATACGATGTTGCTCGTTTTATTTTGGATTTAGATGTCTAGATTATGCGGGAATATGCCATTGATTGCCGTGCCGAGCCAATGAACATAGCTTATTATGTTGAGGATTAAAGAGTATCAGAGCAGAACTTTTCCGTATCTCTCACTCTGGCCATGACACCCTGATTGCTGAACCTACATACGACTCCCCACTTGTATCAGCAAGTTCTGGTGACTGTTTCCACTTGTAAAGAGAGAAAAAAAAGCTAAGCTGGACACGGCATGGACCTATAAAACATCCTTTGGATCTAGTGGCCAGACGAACATACAGCACATCAGCCAGTTTCTGAATTGTCTGAACTGGTCCTTTCAGAGTCGTTCAGCACCTAGCCTATACGAATGCTTTCAGCCTTGCCTAATGTTAATTAGATCGCTTTTGAAACCACATTCCACATCCCGACACCCTCCCTCTACCCCAAAAGTAGAGAGCAAGAGCAATTCCAAAGGGTTTGCTGTGTATTGTAATATGATCGTGTAATTAGGTTGTTTGTATGATACGCTCAAGCATGCTTCCCTTACTGTCAATACCAAATATAAATCACGTGTAGGCTATTATGACACAAGACGAAATAATATATTATTGTGGCATGGCCTTCCTTGTTCCTGTGCTCGTAGTATGCTTTTTTTCACGTTACTACGCGATTCATTCAACCCAACTAACAACTGCGTAGTCTATTGGCTCGATCATGACCTGGTGGGTGGAGTGCTCCGTCCTAATAAGGGTACAGTAGTCTACATGCAGTTCGTTTCACGCTTCTTCATGACGTTCCTGGAGCTCACGCCCCGGACGGGACACGGTGTACGGAACGTGGAGTCGGAGAACCAGAGTCAGCTTGTGAGTTGTGTTTTCTTGGCCGACCCTATATTATATATTAACCCCCCCCAAAAAAAAATATTATTGCAGATTTGCGCAAATCTTGTGACCCCACTTCTGCAACCAGTTTTTGGCCCCTGGTGGCCAATCTAGAGATTGTAAATTGTCCAAAATCGAATCAGTTCTTCCTCTTTATGATACTTACTTATGTGCAAAACTTGAAATTTGTAATTGAAATATTACTGCAGTTATCGCGTTAACATTGAAAGCAGTTTTTGGCCCCTGGTGGATCTAGACATCATAAATTGTCCAAAATCGAATCAGTTCTTCCTCTTTATGATACTTACCTGCAAAATTTAGAATTTGTAATTGAAATATTACTGAAGTTATCGCGTTAACACGTAGTGCGGCGGCGGAAATGGCGGCGGCGGCCGTACCAAAAACATAATATCCCCCAGAACGCCATTTGGCGTTCCCCCATTCCCCATTCGGGGATATAATAATATCATGTAAAATTTAGTTAACAAACTGATACTGTGTGGAACACCTCTTAACCCTTCAAACCTATAACTAACTGAGAACACACCAGAAGAAACTGAAAAAAAATAAGCATTATCCATGTCACAATATAGTCATGCTGCACATAAAATTTTACAGAAGAACCTCAGCTACAAGGACATATTTCATTTTAACATTTTCCATTCCAACACCAACAAATTGAATTACCAAACAACAAAATCCCTACAGCGCAACCTAGTGAACCCACTTGACACAATTTCAATGCTATTGCTCTGCCTGTTTTATGCCACGTGCACAACCAATAGCCCAAATGAAACCAGAGACTCCACAGATTCCATTGATATGCCCCTCTGTACTCTATTCCAAAGCATCTGCAAGATATCAGTAAAAGAGGACCAAACACAAAAAAAATGGGCTCATAAAAAAGAGTATTTACTCCTCTGAACAAATCTCACAAGTGTCCCCTTCATTTTGAGAGCAAAATTATTCAAATAGACCTTATGGTTGCAGAGATATGCCCTTTTCAATTTGGGTATGCAATTTCTTTAGTGGAGGTCTAAACACAGGCTAGGGTTAAAAGGGTTAAGAAAATCCTTTGGTTCCACGGCTTGTAAGGTATAAACAAATATTGAATAGATGCGACAGACGTTATTCCTGTTTAAAAAAAAAATTGGGGTGACTTTGCTTTTTCTGCAATTTTCTGTGGTGAATTCTTAAAAATCATGGGAAAATATAGCCTTGCAAACTCTTTTCACTCCCAACAGGGCAGCTGAGCACTTGAATAATTTTAGGGACAGAACTTTGTGTTTTATCTCCCACAGAAGAATAGGGGGAAACTTCTGCCGGTTGTCTTTTCACGGAAAATGATTGGTCCTGTATTAGCGGTGGAAATACTTTGTGGCACTAAAAGCAACCATATGACATTTGCCATCCAACTCTGATAAAAAATGAATGAAACTGCTCTTAAAATAGCCACAGCAGTGGCTCTTTTTGTATAAAATATTGCTGCAGTCCCTTACCTGAGCAGTGGTCCGCATAAAAGAGCTGGCCGTGACTGGTTGGAGCAATGGAAGAGAAGCGGAGTGACAGATCTGCACAAACAGCATACACATTTTCCTGACACAGGCACAACACTCATGGGCTTTGTATCTCAAGTTTGGCTATATAGTCGTCCAGCTCATCTCTTACTCAACAGCAAATAGGTGAGACTGTTATCCATTTGAAAGCAAAACATGTACCCCGGTTTTTGGCCCATTCGGAATTGGAATGTTTTTCATGCACACTTGGGTGCACTGCAGCTGCCTTCTCTGTCAAGTCTGAGCAGTGTAGAGTTAAGACAAGCAAGTTGTCTCCTTGAAAACGTGATGTCAGACTACTGTGTATTTTCACTCTTCAGTTCACCGGTTGAACTTGCACAAAGGTAGCTGGTTGGTTGGTGGAAGAGGTACACTGTTATAAACTTGCACCTTTTCACCACTTATTTTAACTGTAATTTTACAACAGAGTTCCGTGTATGCTTTGTGTCAACTACAGTTGAATGCGCGCAGGACTCCACATAAAATAACCAGGAACCAATGTATTAATTTAACTTTTAAATTCAGTCAGTTTATAACAGTGTAGATTTGTGCCTCACATTTGCACCAGAACTGAAAAGAGACGAGTCACCTGCATGCAATGTGGCATGGTTGTCTCAATTAAATCCTTCCATCCCTGGGAAACACTGCACCATCCCATTAGCCTGATGAGTTGACACTGGTGCAGCCCAAGGCTGTATTTCATTCCGTAAGTTTAATCCCTTCACCCTACGCCCTGCAAAGTCACTTCCCTTTGTAGTGAAAACTCTGAAGGGCAGCAGGGAGTAGGACTTTCAAGAAACTATCGTTTGAATTGACCTTCTACGTATTCTGCAGCTGCTGCTTTCTGTTTAAGCAAGTGTAAACAATCACAGCCAGTTCACGGGAGAACTGTTTTCATTGGCCATTAATTGGTTTTGCAGTAGCTTTACAAGCAACTGCATAGCTTTCATAAGGCAAAAAATAGCCACGGGGAAAAATATAAAATGACATAACTCTCGACCGCCAGTCGACCATAGTAAACCATCAAGCTCGTTTCCTTAGCTTTCCGTGCGCTAGTTAGCTATTAGCCACCGTTGGTGTCATTTTCTTGACCTCACGAGGCTCGGGTCGTCGCACGGCATTGTGGGAGCAAAGTTACCTTTGCCAGCTCACTTTGGAAATGGCCGTTTTGTAGGGTCCTATGAAGGGATGAGTTTTGCACACTTTTAATTGGAACACCTTTCAATATGGCTACGGTGGGCGTGGACCTTAAAATGCGCACTTTGAAGTGAACAACCCTAGCTTTTGGAGTACAGCCTAAATTTAATGTCAGATTGCAAGGCCATTCGCAAAGAGAGACTCAGCCTCCACTCCACCAAAGTGACCAACACAACAGCCCTCGAATATTACCCTTAAATAGTCAGTAGCCTGCTATTTAGTGCTGTACATTGCCCAATAACACAGGCCATTACCAAACCTTACCAAAAAGACAGGCAGCTTATCCGGTAAAGTGAGAACAAATGTCATAAAAGGTATTTCAAGCCTTAAATTTGCCCTAATATTCATTATTATCATCCGTATAACACTTCCCCCCCCCCCTCACTTTTCATTAATTGAGTCCGTAGAGACCTCAGAGTGCATCTTTGGGCAGTGTTTTACTTTAGGTGGAATGAAAAATGATTCCCGTTCATCATTGCTGGCTTGGAGATGAAATATTAAGATTACTCTAATAGATTAACAGACAGCAGACCCAGGACATAGAGGCTTTGTAATTTGACACAATAAGCAAAGTTTTTCGATTCAAATAAATTTTGGTTTATGACTGAATCAGTGAATAGACATATATGTGAACTTAATCAAAATGTTTATTTTTCATCTATATTTATCTCTGCATTTTTCAATCGTGAAGGTGTGAAGGTGGGGGGGGGGGGGGGGGGGGGGACCCCAGCAGGGCAGAAGGCAAAGGTACAAAGTCCACACTCCAAAAATCACAATCCAGTTGGGCAAAACTAGAATCAAAAACCAGGGCAGCAATCACAGTACTCGTTGTCGAACAGAAATGGGTCTGGTTCACAGGTACAGGTATGTCAGAGGAGCAAAGCCAAAATCCAATAGGCGTAATCCAAACCGTAACCAGGGCAGCAATCAAAGATGTCAAGGTCGGGCAGAGAAAGGGTCAAAAAACACAGATGCAACAATAAATCCAAAATCATAAAGCCAAAAACAGAGAAGTCGGGCGGTCCAATCAGAAAAGTATCCCCAAGTAAACAAGGCGAGAGAAGCGTGGCACAAGTAGACTGAGAGAACAATCTGACGAGAGAGTGCTGTGAAAAGACTCCTAATATACACTCCAGGGGAATCACGTGCTTCACAGAACACAGGTGCTGGAAATGAGACTAATTACAGGGGGAGGAACAAGAGGGAGAACCTAATCACATAAAATAGGCAAAAGCCAAAACGCGGACAGGGATCACAAGACAATCCTACAGACAGAGCAACAGATCCGGTTAGGGATTTCTATGTGCAGAGTGAGTAGCAGAAAAGTAATTAGAAGGGCGCAGAGAGTCTGCTGGAAACACAGCAAAGTAAATTGAGTGAAGGCAAGAGGCGGAGACTAGAATAGGGCAACTGCTGAGAGATCGTTGGTCAATTAGTAGAGTGCCGCTATACAATCCCTAGTGCTTATTAGTAAGTTCGTATTATATACAATGTTAGTCTTGTTAGTAATTTAGCAAAAACAACTAACTGTTAGTATTGGTTAGTAGTATAGAAAAAGCAAGATGAAGGAAGTAAACGAGAATGGAAGGAATGGTTTAAACCCAAAAACCATTAAATCACCAGAAAGTGTGGCACGCAGTACTGGGGCTGTGAGCAAACACATGAAAAAGACCAGCCAGGGGGAGACAAAGCACAATGCTTGGTGGAAAGCAAAACATAGACTGGAATAAAAACTATGGTAAAAAGTAAAAGCTGGAAAAACAAAACTAAATCAATACATGAATTCTAAAATTACCAAACCATAAAACACATACTAAAGAGTAGTCAGACATAGCAATGAATCAAATGCCAATAAAGCAGAACATAGCAAACAGATCAAAACATGGCAAGGCAAATCAGAACATGAGCATAGCAAGGCAGGTCAGAACATGGCAGACAGCAGAATCACAATTATAGCCATTATATTCAACATCTTAAGCTGTTAGGTGCATTACCGCTACCTACTGGTCTGAAGTGTGTGCATCAGTGTTACAGGTGAGCCTGAAATTAGGGAACTAAGAAGGGTGCGATAAAACGCATTAAAACGCGATTAAACAATTTTTTTAAGAATTATTTTTTCTGTGATTAATTAATTAAGTAATCAAAATTAACGCGTTAAAGTCCCAGCCCTTATTTAAACAGGTTTGATCAAAAAGACTCCAAATGAAAATTTCAGCTGAAACAAAAATACCAGTATTTGAACAAATCTACTGCAAACTCACTTTTCAATGTATTTTTTTTGAAGGTTCATTATTAAAACTCTTTGCAATCGATTTTGTTCAAATGAATTGGAATGGATAACTGAAATAGTTTTGAGAGTGCTGAATGCCATCTTGGCATCCAGGTTGTGAGAACAATGTATGCGCAGAGCTGCAGACCTCTCATTTCAAAAAAGGCAAAGAGAGGCCATCACAATTTTGCTATCTGGACTCAGGTGGAAGACACTCTTGTGACCAAATCAAACTACTAAATTGCGGCCATAGAAGCAGCTGAACAGAGGTTAGAGTAGCTGATGATCAAAAAGACTAGAGAGAAATACAAGTCCGTTTCATGCTTCTTCAGAAAACGAAATAAAGCTGTGCTCCCAGAAGACATTCTGTTCCAAGCCCCCCCGCCATTGAGTTTTGGCCTTCAAGTTACCTTCTCCCTGCAAGATCGCTAGGCTGTATTTGTTCCTGAAATTCTCCAACCCAATCCATCTTTGCCCTTTGACCTCCGCCTCACATCATGTCCTACATTGCCAGTTACATTTCATAGTCGCTCTGCTTTCATTTTGTTTGTACAGCGCAGTCAGTCCTTGCTTTGAATTTATCAGTGCGAGAATAGTCCTGTGGTTCAATTGTTCTTAATCGCTTCTTTCATAACCTTTTCGCAGACAGTTGTCAAGGGAGAAGAGAGGTATTTGTTTCTGTAACATGGTAATCATATGCAGATTAGAGCTGTAGTCATTACTATGGCTGACACACATGGGTAAAAACATGACCCATTTTTTCATGGTTTTTAACTGTTTTGGAATGTTAGGTCTCATTATGAATACTTTAGCTTAAAGCAGTAGTTCCCAAACTCAGTCTTACCCACCCGAGTATGCTGGTTTTTGCGCCAGTTGCAATGGTAGGATTTTAACATGCTTGTTAATGTGTTTTAATTAAGTGAATTTCATGCACTACATTCACATAATCAGGCTGAGGTGAGTTATGACAATTTTTTCTTTTTTCTTTTGCCTTGGCAGGACATTCATCTGCTGTTTTCAGGGCTGTGTGGACATAGAAATCCAATCTTAAAATCTGATCTTCGAATCAGAATCGAGTCACTTTCGTGTGTGGTCCAAATATGCAACATGAAGGACAACAGTCAGAGAGAAACCCATGTGGCTTTTGCCTACGTGCATGCGCTGAGCACTATTACAACTGCAAAAACTAGTCCTCTGCCTTTTATTCATTGCCTTCTCCGCCTAAAGTGCAGCTGACAGTTTGGTTGCCGTCCTCTATAGGAAAATCCCTTCCATACATTTTCTAAAAGTACTGTAATTTTCTCAGTTTTAATCAAATTTGAATATCATAATTGCGCTCAGAAATATGACTTTTTTTTTGTTGGTAATTCAGACTCATGCAATAACGTTTCAAAAGCCCTGGTCAGACTACACAAAACTACACATAGTTTCACTTCTCGGTATTTTGCTTCTCGAGGTTTGGATAGTCTGACCGCAAACTTCTCAAAATTTTACCAGCAAAAATTTCCCAAATTGGAGTGGAAAATTTTGTGGGAAGTTCTCGCTTCCCTTGAAACTTCTTGAAGTTTTTGGTGGTCTGGCCAGGTCGTCTTGAAACTATGCATAGTTTGTCATGTGATTAATACCATCTCCTGCCATGCTGTCAGTTTGCTTACATTTTTGCCCACATGTATTCGCGTGTATGTTCTGTTCATCAAGCTAGCTTGCCTGCTATAGGTAGTGTAGTGATTTTACCAACTTAATGTTGAAGAGAGGTACAACGAGAGATTCAAAGCTAGTGATTTAAGTTAATCAAGACAAATGCAAATACCATGCATGGGTTAGTGTGACAGGCCACGCCAGTACTGCATGTCTTTTAATAAGCGTAGTATTTCCTGCATATCAGATTCGCTGTACTATTTCCGTGACAGCTGAGGATGTGCGGCTTTTGCTATTGCGGAACATGAACAGTAGTGGCCAAAACTATGAGTATTTTGGCATCGCTCAAACTTTGAGAAGTTTGTAGGTATGTGAATGTGCACTTGAAACTTCGGGAAGTGATTGAGAAGTAAACTTTGCATAGTTTTGCGTAGTCTGACTGGGGCGGATATGCGCATACGTGTAATTTTAGAAGACAGATGTGTTCGCGTTACAATTAGATCCAGGTTACTTGTAATTATGAATGTGAACTGAGAAGTAGGATCCTAATGGGTGGCACCGTAGTCACGTTGTTGGGAAAACTATTTATTAGGCCGGCCAATAATGATGGGTCACACCACTTTTATGGCATGTTTATGATATTAAGTTCAAGCAAAGTAATTTAAAGAAATCATAATATTTGTGTTCAGCCACCAAATGTGGGGCTTATTGATTTTTCTTAGTATCTAATTTGATCATTTAAAAATGTAATCATCTGGAATTACTTTCAGTAAAGAGAAATAAACACAATGTTTCCTGTTTTTTTTTAATTCCCAATGATATGCATTGATATTTCTGTTAAAAATATGACTGAAGAATGTAAATAACTGCCCTTAATATAAAATGCACCTAATCAAGGCAAATTATCAGCTATATGAAATAGCAATTGTGGTTTGAACAAAAGCCAGCATACATGGGGGAACCCCAGGACTGTTTGGGAACCACTGGCACACAGTCATTTATTGATGAATAAGTTTTATCCAGTTAGCACTGAGCATTGTTGGCAGTGCAGGATTTTGTGGAGAAAATATCATTGAGATCTGCTTTAAGTTCTCAAAGTCTTTTCAATTCTTATTGTAGGGTGATCAGTGGCTGTCTGCAAAGATTTCACCGTTCACCAAGTATACTTGCAGAAGTGTGAGTATATAGTTAACTAAAATCCACGCTTTTAGAGTGATAAAAAAAAAAAACAGACAAATATTGTGGTGTGCTATGAGTGAATATGGTGGTTTAATTAAGTTCTGCATGGCGATTCTTGAAGGCAATCAGCTCAAGAGCCACTGGGTAAGTATTCGGAGAGAGGTGGACAGACAGATAGTATGAATCTTACAATAAGAAAGAATATTTGAAGTACAGAACACTTGGGCATCCAATTAAAGAGACTGGCAGGCTTGCACTTCCTTCCACATTTTCTGCATGAATGTGTTCAGATGGATGGGAAAAGAGATGCTTTTTTTAATCATGGGACTCACAAAACATTTTCCCATCGTGGGAGTAAACGAGTGCGAATTGAAGTTTTGGGGAGAAAAAAAAAGTCACATTCAAAACAGTCTTTAAAGTGAACATCCGTTCTCCTCAGTTATAATTTCATATTTTCACTTACGCAGGGATGGGGAAATTAAAAGTAGGTTGCTCTGTGTTAATTAATCCAGGCATTTACTCATATTCCTCGCAGAGTTTCCTGACTAATTTTAATACAGGAGGTGCATTTATCCCACTGCTTGCCCAAAGGAAAAAGTTGAATTAAAGTACAAGGCGTTTGCTTGTGAGCAGAGAATCCACAGCAAAGTTTCTACTGTTAAATAGAATCTCACTGTTGTTTTATGAGTCCAGTAGGGACAATATACACTCTAATATAATTAAATGTACTGAATTCTTAATCTGAGTTAAATTGGCATCGGACATTTTGCTGTTTACTCTGGTATACACTATAAATGCAAATGATTTTTTATTTTTTTTTACACATTTACTTTACTGTGGATATGTAAAACTAATTTCAACCTGCAACACTGTGTTTGGGGTGTGAAGGAACTTCATTTGTTAATTTTTACCACAGTTTCTACAAGTACCTATGGGGTATCATAAGATCCATATGGCGGCAGCAGAGAACCAAATCTCATCTCTGAACACTCATTGCCAAGCCAGGGAAACCATAGGGCTTGGCAATGAGCCTTCAGAGATGAGATTTGGTTCTCTGCCGGGTGTTTCTCATCTAGTTGATTTGTGAAGGTCCTTAGCTGATTCCAATGTCCAGCCCAACCCCTACTGGAATTCAGTGAGACTTAAGCTGCCCAGGACAACAATTAATCAAGTCTGCAATGGGAATTATACATATTTTTATGCAGACATCATGAACGTCTGTGTGGGTGCAGGCCATTTCAAATGTCAAAATAATAAAATTACTACTGAGCTTGAGTATTTGTACTCCATACCCAAGAAACTTAAGAAACTTAACTTGTATTTTTTCAAGTACTTGCTGGTGTTAAGTTATCTAGTTGTCTTAAATTAGCTAGTAATCTTTCCCAACAGCTTGGTAAAATGGTTAGTATACTGAACATTTATTGAGTATTTTTATGCAAAAAATATTGCTTTTATATTATATAGCTTATAGCTTAAACCAGCAAACTTGCACGTAGCAGCGGCCATAGTTTTGCGACCCTGACAAAAATCTGTCAACAACATGGCCCCACCTAACACGCAGATCCTGTATGTATGGATAATACTACCTTTGAAAATTATGTAGATGGTTCTACAGTTATGTCAGTTGTCTTGTAAACAACACTCAACTGACTGGAACACTCACGTCACATCTGCTGTTTGACAAAAAAAACAACAACCTTGAAACAGGAATATTTCTTCTTTTATATTTCTCCTTTTACTCAAGTTTGGTTTTAAGAATAAAGATCATTGATCATGTCCTTGCAGATTTTCCATTTGAAATTAAGTCATTTATTTTTCTTTCCTTGCAGAAGAATAAAGGGACACAAAATCTGCCTTTTTGTTACTGTCTTACTGTTCTTTGCCGCTCCTTAGAGCGCAGTGGTGATAGAAAAAGCAAAAGGCATTCCAGACATGCAGGACCACCGTCCTCATATGAGGGCACGCTCTGACGAAGGCTTGATTGAGCCGAAACGCATTAGCGCTTTTTAGTGTTTGCCGACAATAAAGGTATATCTATATTCCGTCTTGATTCGTTTATTTGGATTCTCTATGTTGAGAGTATCGCATAGTTTGTTATAATAGTTTAGTAACTTGTGATCAAAGGAACCTGCAGTTCTAGGTCTCATGACTTCCACTACCCCAGTGACTTTGCTCCAATTCAGAATGGTGGGAGCTCATAAGAAAGCACAGATTTACATGCCGCCTTTGAACTCTGACCTCCCTGAGGTTATCCTTTTCTTTCAGGAGGAGTAATTATGTCTCCCCCTTTGTCCCTCACACATCGAGGAGTGGATGGTTAGCATTGATCATTTTTACAAACTGGCTTTTGATGGCCAGACCTTAATGGGATTCAACATATCACAGCCAGAAAGAGTTCTCTGCTGCCTGCTTAGCTGGAAAGTTGCCAATATTTTGAGAGCGACGCTCCAAAGTCACGACTGTTGGGCGCACCATAACTGATGCTCGGAAAACATTTTACTGGCTTACTTCCTTTCTGGCTGGCTTCTTGGGGTTTTTTAGGCCTCGACTTTGTGGTGCTCCCACCATACACATTTCAAACAGCCATGGATTTGTTTATTATCCTGGAGATGAATGCCTGGGAGGCCTCGGGACAACCAATTCAATATCTCTCAGAAATAAGAGTTCCAACTCTGATTTCGAAGTCATTCTTTTGCATACATAATCTGTTTTGTAAATGGATTTACATATCTTAAATACACTCACATACAGTATGCAAAAAAATATGCTGGAAAAAAATGCGATGTTAGCCCTCCCTTAATCAAGCTGTTTATGTAGCTTGCTCTTTGAAACACACCTTCCTTGTAGATGAGTGTCAGGCATTAATGAGAAAGCTGCGAGGCCAATGTGATTCGTATGTTTCTAACTCAACATGAAGCCCACTTGTAAGCAAAGGTCAGGCAGCTAACCTCAGTCACACTACCATCACATGACCTTAATTGCTCAAGTCATTCACAGCTTGCTCCATTGCAATATGAGTGTTTCTTTATCCTAGCGAAGACTGCTTATTCACCCTTGTCTCCTGTGGTTTGTTGCTCCTCACAGCTACCTGCACACGGCTGCGATTTCATCCCATTTCTACTCCAGCATGTACCGGTAGGTCCAACAGGGGTAAGATCCCTATAGCTTCTTTCAGTTCGTTCAGGCATATACATGCAGGATATAGTTACATCAGAGCACAGATGCCACTGTAATTCTTTTTTTAGCTCGCCGGGACGAATGTCCGGAGAGCTATTGTCGTACCCCCGGCGTCCATGTCCGTCTGCGTGCAGAAAAACTTTAACCTTGCCTATAACTTTTGAACCGTGAGAGATAGGGCTTTCATACTTTGCATGTGTACTCCTTGATGCCAGACCTACCAACCGATGCCAAAATTTCTGACCTCGTGACCTTGACCTTGACCTTTGACCGACCTTTAGAAAACTTTAACCTTGCCCATAACTTTTGAACCGTGACAGACAGGGCTTTCATACTTTGCATGTGTACTCCTTGGTGCAAGACCTAGGTACTGATGCCAAAATTTTGACCTGGTGGCCTTGACCATGACCTTTACCTGACCTATAAAAAACTTGAACCTTGCCCATAACAAAAACTTGAACCTTGCCTATAACTTTTGAACCGTGAGAGATAGGGCTTCTATACTTTGCATGTATACTCCTTGATGCCAGGCCTACCTACCAATGCCAAAATGTTTGACCTCGTGACCTTGACCTTGAGCTTTGACCCAACTTTTTGTAAAGGTAATCAAAATAATAATAATATAGTTTTTAAATAAAATAATAATAGTAATCAAAAACTGAGTCTGGAATACATCTATGTCATAACTAAAAAAAAATCTACTTTACAATATTTCATACGAAGTAGTATCCTTTTTAAAGCACAGGTAGTAAAACAGTAAATAATGATGGTTGCCCCCAGGCGAGCTTTGTTGTCTTTCTGACAACTCTTGTTTTAAATTTTGTTCCATCATTGAATATGTTTACGAGAGTCGGTTGACTGAGCTATTGCTAATATCAGAAATTGCCTTACTCTGCTTGCACTCATACGCTGTGCTGCTTTCTACGGTGGCTGAGACCTGCCATCACTGCAAATAAAAGAAACGCTGTGAACAAAAACAAACGTTGCTGCAAATAAAAAGAAATGCTGCTACAAATAAAATAAACGCTGCAAATAAAAGAAACGCAGCAGCAAATAAAATCAACCCTGCTAATAAAAGAAACACTGCAAACAAAAATAAATGCCGCTGCAAATAAAAAAAGTGAGTTAGCGAGGTATTTCGAGCCTAAATTAAGGCTTTTCAACGTTGCTAGATTACCATGGTAACTTACGCTGCGAACTTAATCTGGTCGGGAGCAGGTTATGTGCCGAGTTTTGGATTAAAACGGCTATACATGTGCTGCCTTATCACTATGCTCCTTTTTCGAATAATCCTGAGGACTTTGGTGCCCGAAACATACGCGGTTCTCTTCGGAGGGAGACGGGCATGACCTGTTTGTTTTTTCTGACGATGTTCTCTATGAACGCTACAGATTCTTAGCTGAGGGAATTCGTTACTTATGCAATCTACTGGAACCCTATATTGGCAATGTAGCAAAGCAGTTGCACGAACTGTATGCATAACTTTGCATTATTTTATTTATTTATTTATTTACTTATTTTGCCACAACATTCAGGAGGTGATTCAGAAAATCTGAACAAGAATATTGTATGCCGCTCTAAACATTTTACACAGCATGCCGTTAAAATCACTTTTATAATTATGAAAGCAAAGCAGCAGAGGGTGTACTACTTTGAAAAATGTTCTCTTGCATGCTTGCTGCCAAGTCCTCTTGACAGTGCTGGTACTGCAACTGTTAAAGCGTGATCAACCATGAAATAGTATTTTATGCCACTGGACTACTGTAAAATTGCAATGGTGCAACTGGTTAGGGTTAGTGGTTTGATACGATTTTATTAAAATCATTCCGTATAAAAGAAAAGCAATGGAAAAAATACTTTTAACCAAAAAACGAAGAAATTAATAAAACGGAGTTTACTTTTGTTATTTATTAGTCGGATAATATTCAATCAATAATTTAATTTCTCTTTGTTTCATTTGGCTGAGAAACTAGAGTGATTTTATCAGAGGACTTACACATTTACACGATCAGAAATTTTCTGCCAGACTTCCTCTCTGACCTTTTATTTGCATCATTTATTATTGTTTTTTTTATTTGCAGCGGTGTTTGTTTTTGTTTGCATTGTTTCTTTTATTTGCAGCGATGGCAGGTCTCAGCCTTCATAGCTTTCATTGTACAGGCCAGGTTATGGTCTGTCAGCACCTAAAAGCACCATCCAATGAGTTTGAAGAATAACACTGAATCGAAGCCAAATCATTCAGCCTAATTCAGAATTACTCTGCCTGTTTTTGTCAGCAGTCATATCATCAATAAATATAAAGGAACCAGTTCTGTTTGCAGCCATGCCCACACATGAGCACGCTTCACAGATTAGATGACATTCTTTGGATCATGAGTAGTTCCTTCTTTTCTCCAACTTCTCTTCCACTCATTCCATTACAAGTGGATCCTTTTCTCATCTATTCATAGGATGTTCTTCCAGAACTGTACAGGTTTTTAAAATGTGTTTTTTTTTTTAAATATGTTTTCGTCCTGATTTTGAAACTTAGCAGTGGTTTAAATCTTGTGATAAACCCTGTGAATTTACTCTGGTAAAGTTTTCCTGTGGTTGTTGAGATTGATGCAGATACAATTTCCTCTGGGAGAGTGTTCTTCATCTGGCTGAACGTTAAGAAGCCAATGTTCCGTCATCTACCGCAGTTGACCCACCAGTGCATTCTCTCTTTTCAGGAATGTACAAAGGAGTTGATATGCTGGCGCTCAATGTATTTGCTCTTTCTCTGATTAGTTTGTTTTGATTCCGGATAATGGTTCACTGTGATCACACCTGCAAAGAACCAAGAGTGACCAGCTGGAGTTATTTCCAATAAAATGAAATGGAAAGACACATTTGATGAACATTGGATGAAATTGTTATGCTGCGACAGCAAAGGCTTTCCCCAAACTGGTAGAAGCACAGACTCATTTGGAAGCTCATTGTTTGATATTTCAACAAGTTTTCCTTCAAGAGAAGTACAACCCCAATTCCTAAGTGTAAATTATGAATAAAATCAAAACGCAATGACTTTCTGATCACACCAGCCAGTATTTTATTCACAATAGAACAGGGATAAGGAAGAAAATGTTGAAACGGAGATATGTTAACATTTTATCCAAAAATAAGCTCATTTCAAATTTGATGGCTGCTACAGGTCTCAAAAAGTTGGGACAGGGGCCTGTTTACCATGGTGTAGCATCCCCTCTTCTTTTTAACACAGAGTAAAGGTGTCTGGGCATTGAGGAGACAAATTTCTTGAGTATAGCCATTTGAATTTGATCCCGCCCTTGTTTAATAAAGGCTTCCAGCTGCTGGAGAGTTTTGGGTCTCCTTTTACGGACTTTTCATTTAATTATGCGCCAAATGCTCTCAATTGGTGAAAGATCAGGACTGCAGGCAGGCCAGTTCAGCACACGGACTCTTCTACCAAGAAGCCATACTGTTGCAATAGCTGCAGTATGTGGTTTTGCATTGTCCTGCTGAAATACACAAGGCCTTCCCTGGAATAGATGTCTGGAGGGGAGCATATATTGCTCTCAGACCTTTTATAACTTTCATCATTCATGGTGCTCTTTAAAACATGCGAGTGTCCCGCATCATATGCACTAATGCATCCCCCATACCATTAGAGATGCTGGCTTTTGAACTGAACGCTGATAACAGGAGGGCTGATGTTTCTCCTATTTATCCCAGAGGACACAACGCCAAAGATTTCCAACAAGAATGTCAAATTTGGACTCATCTGACCACAGGACACATTGCCACTTTGCTACCATCCATTTTAAATGAGCCTAGGCCCACAGAACATGGCAGCGCTTCTGGATCATGCTCAACAATGGCTTTCTTTTCGCATGAAAGAGTTTCAGGGATGGCAGACTGTGTTTACAGACATTGTTTTCGTGAAGTATTCCTGGGCCCATTAAGTAATGTCAATGACAGAATCATGCCAGTGAGTGATGCAGTGGCATCTGATGCAGTGGCGTCTGAGGGCCCAAAGATCACGGGCATCCAGTAAAGGTATTCGGTCTTGTCCCTTATGCACAGAGATTTTTTCAGTTTCTCTGAATCTTTTGATGATGTTATGCACTGTCGATGATGAGACCTTCAAAGCCTTTGCAATTTGACGTTGAGGAACATTGTTTTTAAAGTATTCTACAATTTTTTTTACGCAAGCCTTCACAGGTTGGAGAGCCTCTGGCCACCTTTACTTCTGAGAGACTCAGCCTCTCTAAGACATCCCTTTTATCGCCAATCATTTTACACTCTTTATGCCAGTTAACTTAATTACTTGCTAAATGTTCTTTCAGCTGATTCTCTTATACATTAATTGCTCTTTCAGCCCTTTTTTTGCCTGTGTCCAAACTTTTTTGAGACTTGTTGCAGCCAGAAAATTTAAAAAAAGCTCATTTTGTGGATAAAAATGTAAAATCTCTCAGTTTTAACATTTGAAATGTTATCTATTTTCTATTGTAAATAACATATTGGCTCATCTGGTAGTGTCATAATTTGTGAGGCGTGCGTGTGTTTTGGACTTTTCTTTGTGGCTCTCCTCCCGGGACGAGATCGAATTCCTTTTCAATCAGATTCTTTTCCCAGCTGGCTGATTGAACTGGGGCGGCGCTTCTCGGACTCTAGAAAAGCTGGAAGTCCGCCACGCCTCCTTTGCTAGAGTGTCTGTTTTTAGCTAAGCACTACAGCCAAAGATATTTCTAGTAAGGATTTGTGTGACTTTATATCTTCCAGTTATTATTGGAGTTCCTTCTGCTTTAGGAATTTTCCCTTTTCTACTTCTGTTCTCCCTGGCATTGCGTCGTTTTTCTGACTGTTATATATCCTTTGGAAGCAGGAGTACTTTCTGGTGGTCTGTATAATTCTCTGTGTTCGATTGTGTCCGTAATGCTCCTTCTCTCTCTGGCCGCTGCACTTAGCCTCTCAATTTTACCAGCCATTACAGAAAGTAATTGCATTTTGATTTTATTCACAATTTACACTTCATCCCAACTTTTTAGGAATTGGGGTTGTAAAAAGACAAGCAAGAGTGCAGACCTACTGTATTTGGCCATGCATTTTACTTCTTTGGGACTCAAAGGAAATGAGCAAAAAGACTAATGTTCACGATTCATCATATTTGACTGTAAACCCTCAAATGTCGGGGCATACGCAGAACTAAGGGAAAAATAATCAAGGTAGCATGTTTTTCTTAATATGATTTACACGTACAGGCTTTTGATCCCATTGGAGAGCATGATATTTGTGATTTCCAGAATCTCAGCAGATGCTATAACATGCGTACACATGGTCTCTGGCTCTGAAATGACATGGCAACTGCATCTTTCGATTTCCTGCAGCTGGGTGCTCCGATGGTGTTAACTGAGGACTTACTAGCAAGGACATCAAATATGTTTCATCAGTCACATTCAAAAGCGTCTTTGTACTTTTGTAAATGATTAAGCTTCCAAGATTGCCATTTGTCCCGGCATTTCTGAGAGATGAGTGGTAGAATATTTCATTGTAGAGACAAATACAGAACAGCTTTATTTCCTCTCTGTGGGTAGCAAAATGCTTTGAAAACACAAAAAGAAAAATAAATAAAAGCAATAAAAAGTATTTTATGAAAGTATTGTTATATATGTAAATGCAGTAATACGTTTTCATATAAATGTATGAAGCCCATAGAAAATTAAAAAGTTGAAAATTCTGTTTGAATGTTACACACTGTGTTTCAAGAAAGAAACCAGAACTCTGGTGACCCTGAGAGAACATCCTTCAAATGGCACACTCACTATCTTGTACTATGTGACTGTGATCCATTTCTCAGTGGGCTCAGATTAATTTTGCATGGGCGACCCTCTGAGAAAAGCTATTAAGAACGTGGGGACTACAGCTCTAAGAGTACTTTCTGGGAGCTTTTAATAACGACCATACATTGGAGGTTACTTTGGATGGATTCGTCTTGCTGAAGATTTTTATGTGTCACTTCCTTTTATGCAGTAAGTGTTGAATAATGCGTTTTTAGGAGTAAAACTCCCATCTGACATCCAGGGACGTTGGAAATATGCCCGAGAACGGCGCTCAGAGCATAAACTACAAAGAGGTTACATCTCAGGCGAATGACGGTCCTTTTCAGTAATTCTCACGCAATCATTTGAAAAAAAAAAGTCATAAAAAAGTCTTGCAGATTACAAAATGCATGATGTTTCAGAATCAACCATCTTTATTTTAATAAAATTATTTCAGAGTGCAATGATCAATTTTCTGGCTTGGTGGATATTTTTGTACTATGTATGTATATTTATGCACTTTATGGAAAATGTAAGTAATAAGTGAATATGGTAAAGAACAAATGTCTCTTTCTAGGGACAGCATGACTTTCAAAAAATTATCCTTTTCAAAAATAATTATGATTAATTTAATTGGATCCTTATGAGAATTCTAGTTTGCTGCCAAATGATATTAAACCGGACTTCTAGCCTTCAGTTATTTTCTCCTTTTCACATTCACATGTTTCTATGATATAGTTCCTTGAATCTCTCAGAGGAAAATGATCTAATCAATCTGAGTTAAATCAAATTAATTGAATTGAATTGAATTAAATGGAATTTGACAGTTGAGCATTCAAACTAATTTTAAGAAAAATTGCCTGAAATTTGCAAAAATGGAATTAATAGAACCTGGACTACCCCACTCCTCTAATTTAACTTCTTCTTTTAGTGCAATTCTGTTCCGCTCCAGTGTGCCCGGAAAATCTGACTCAACAGGGCTGATAATACCACTGAGGTCCCAGCTGTGCAGTGGACACATTCATGTGGGCCAAGATAGCCGTAGTCCTGGAGAGCCTGTGGGTCCGCTGGGGTCTGTAATCCTCGCCCAGGACAGCCACAGAGTCAGCTCAGGTCCCTAACCCTGATCCTGGAAAGCAACTGGGCCTGTTGGGGTCTCCAATCTTTGTCCTGGAGAGCCAGTGGGTCTACTGGGATCTGTAGTATTGGTCCTGGAGAGTCACAGGGCCTGCTAGTGTTGCACAGGGCCCCCGGGTGAAGTCGGGCAGCTACTATGGATTCATGCTTGTCGCCTCAGCTGTTGCCTACAAGTCCGCATCCGTAGACACTCCTTGTGGATGCTCTACAGGCTGTAGATTACTGTTATATTTGGTATGAACACGTGTTGTATGCTAAAGTGGCGACACCTATCGATTTTGGTGCCATTACGACAGTATTGGCCGTATAATGCACAAAAAATGGGAGAAGCGGTCTTTCCTGGGCCACACCCATGCAGTCGGTGTCAACCAGGCTGTCTCGTTCAGTCATAAAATCATCAGCTAATGAAATATACCAGGTGTGCCAAGCCAAATTACACAATCTACTGCTAGTGAATACTGTCTTAATTGCTGTGTAATAACAAAAAACAGCTAACTGCAGCTTTCCTGAACCAGGATTGGCAATCAGGGACTGACAGAGAGAAAGAACAGGTTAAGGTTTTTTGTTCCACTTACTGCTGGTAAGATACATTAATCAAAGGTATTTGGGGGCAAAACACTGACTGCTTCATCGTGAAGTCCAAGCAGTCCTGTGTGAATAAACCTCCAGTTTCCCTACCATGTAATGGCAAAAGCAATGTTTTCTTTGTTTCTTGTGCTGGAGGCGGGTCCTTTAAAGTTGGCCAATGCATTAGTGCAAGAGGGCCGCTATAATGTTAAGTTGATATCCCTCACTTCTCATGGACCTCTGGACCGAGGAGTCCAAGGGGAATTGCTCTCTTTCTTATTCTATTTTTTCTTCTCCATCTTCTTCTACTTTTTTTTTTTCTTGAGGCCAAACCGCAGCCGTAATCTGGTTTGGCTGAACTCTCCGGACTGTGCCACCTTGTTAACTGCGAAAGAGGGAACAAGTCCATTCATTACCCGTCACTGGTGATGAATGGCTCGGACAGAGAGTAAAAGAAAGCCGAGGTGTAAATGCCCAACCTCTCATAAATCACACGGTGAGACAGGAGCACAGCCTTTAACCCAAAAACACTCAGAGCAACCAGGATGCTGTATGCTCGCGTGCACAGGGAACTGTTCGCAGCAGAGCACTGGGAGGCTCCCTCCAGCTTGGCATTATTGGACATTTTCTATGTGGATTTGAGTGGGAGAAATAAGCTAATAGAACAATGGGAAAGCTTTCCCCTGTTAATCTGTCTGTTTAAAGAGGAAACTCTCTCAGTTTCTTACAGACCTCAGTATAAGAAAAACTTCACTTTTTGGTGTGGCACTACTTTTTTTATTAGCAGCCATTTAATATGAATTCAAATGGTATAGAATTCTTTTTGTCATTTTCAATAGTTTGCTCTCAGAAGGAAGTTTGCATGATGCTCTTTGTATTAGTTCAGGCAGGACACATACGGTATATCGTTTATTACAGAAGGGCATGCCTTTGTGTGTGACGGTGACTCTGATCACCAATGTTAGTTAGCATGACACTGACAGTCCCTGAGATCATAGCCCCTCCCAGCCGAGCCTTGGTAACAGTTTCTAATCTGCTCACTTTCTTATGGCATTTATGGGCTAGCTACGCTAATAGAAGGAAATAACTATAGGCACGCACACATTTGAATGGACTTTGAAGGAGCTAGGATGCTGCTGAGGCAGTGAAAGCATGGTATACTTCAGGTCATATGCAAGACAATTCACAGAGACTGTTATTGTTCATTTTCATTTTTATGCATGAGAGAAATTTGCTACCACTCTCTGCCATTTCTTATGCTCAAAAGATTTATGAATGCTATTAAAATTTTCAGCGGGCATGATCAGGAACTGTGTTCTTCACCTATGCTTGAAGATTTGAAAGAAAGCAGCTGGTCTTTCCTACTGAACTCTTGATCCACAATTAACAGGGTTTATCCACAAGTTTTGAAAATTTATAGTTAAACTGAGCATTTTTACTATCATTTGCTGTGGTCAAGAGGATGTATAAATTCTGTCATCACCTTCTTTTATAGTCTCTAAACACTTCTGCAGCTGTAATGTCATGGTGAAATGTGAAAATGTTAAGTCATAAAGGTACAAAATGGGTGAAAGTGACTGCCAACTCCAAAGAGTTTAATTTTATTTCAGGGCTACCCATTAGAACGAAGTGCAAAGTTCTGACACGCTCCAACATGGGGTAATATCAACCAAGGAAGCTGCCAAGTGTTCCCAGTCACAACTGGACACTTCTCCCACTATTTCAAAATTGCCTTCAAGCAATTTCTGAAAATTTCCTACTTTCCTGAGACTGGTGTTTCACATCGCACTTTTAATTAGATAACCTGTTTTGTTAACTTGTCATCAGCATCGTCCTGACGTACAGTCATCCTTCACCCAAGTATATTTAATCTATGCTTTTTTTCTATGAAGCGAATAGAAATGGTACTGACTTTATCTGCCAGTTTCTGTATGAATGCATTCTTTTCAATGAGTTAAGAATTGGCCTGAAGGAGTATCGTTGGAGCTGTGTAGTGGTTAGGAATTCTGGAAAATTCCAGCTGAAGACATTACCATCAGAAATGATTATTATTGATGCTCCTTCCCCTAACCTCAATGCAACATTTTCTAAGCTTTCCCCCCTAATAGAGAAATTTCAGATCATACCAAATGAATAAAGATTTTTCCTTATATTTACAGTCGAAGCAATAGCACGTCTTTAGCTTGCAATCTCGTAAAGGCCATAGAGGCAAGGAATAATGGGCAGTATTTACTCAAAAAAAGTTGGGACAGAATGGAAAATGTATATAGAAACAGAAATGAGGGATTTCTACATTTAATACATTGCTTGTATTTCATTGTAGACAGTCAGAAGACAAGCTCTTTAATGTTTTGGGCTCAATCTTACACCCAGGGCAAAGCAGCACCACGCATGACCGAAGTGTCCTTGCTAATTTATGACTGACGTAGTTGTCATTTTCCCATCCAGTGCCCACATTGTTTTATCAGTCAATGTAATTGCGCCAATCTGTGCGCCTATGGGAGTGTTGGACTGGTACTTCGTTGGCTTATTGTAGTATATAGGCAGTGGAAAGCGATTGCCAATTGACCAAAAACCTATAATAAAATCACTGGTCAGTATTTTGCTTCCATTTTAAGGGCCCATGATTAAAATGGTATTACGCGTCAATTTAGGCCTGCTCTGTTCTTTATTTACACTTGAAAGGATATAAAAAAGTTGATTTAAATTCATCAATTGCGCATGCAATGATTGTCGTCCCACCTAATCGGGGAGAACAAGCAACACCCGTTAAGTGTGGAGTGCTCTCGGAGTGAACCTTTTGTTAATGATGAAAATGATTGAGAACAGGTCAGGGCTAATAATTGTTAAAAACAGATGTTTCGCCCACCCCAATTCTCAGTTATACTGAATTTACCCCATGATTTCATCGCTGTTAGATCGCATATGGAGAGAAGCCGTGTCTTCAGTTGTCAATTACGATAATTGAAAAACGCGCCATTAAAGGAAAATAATTGAGAACTAGCCAGGACTATCCAAAATTGTCATAAAGGCACGTGTCTGTGCCACCCCAATTTCCCTGTTCTAGCGCTGGGCCTGGGTGATCAAACTTTCTGTGATCATAGATTGCTTTGCGTTATGCAGAAAAACAAAGCTGAGATTCTGCTCCTTCTGAAGATTCCCAGATATGTAAATTTCGGCTATCTATGGAATTTTGTTGCTCGAAGTACGTTGTACATGATGTCATTTTCTAGAAACATCCTTCATTTACAATCGCTTTCAAATGGCAAATGTTGAATACGCATTGCAACCCATTCATTTTAACACAAAAAAACAAAATAGCGGAAAGTGACACCAAAATGGTAACTGTTATGCATTCTGAGGAAGAGTAAATTTGTTGTGATTCTGATCTGTCATGCCCTGTTTTGCCATGTTTTTGTGCTTACCGTGTCTTTATTTTTATGATTTTCCATTTATTGTACATTCTGGTTTTCTGTTCTGACCATTCCTTGTGATCTAGTTGGTTCAGTCCGTCTCCCCAGTCTGTGAGCTAAACTGCTGCCGGTGATTTCAATGATTTCTGGGTTTCCAAACTTTCCATCCAATCTTGTTTACTTCCTTTGCCTTACTGTTCTATCATTACTAACAAATACTAACAGTTTATTATTATTAATCTAAAAAACAGCAACTAACCTCGTCCATTATACTAACTTACTAACAAGCACTTAGAGATTGTATAACTGCACATTACTAATTGACTAACGAGCTCTCAGCACTCGCTCTGCTCTAGTCTAAGCCCCTTGCCTTTACGCAATTAACTTTGCTGTGCTTCAGCGGATTCTCCGGACCTAGTTAATCACTGTTCTACCCCTCACTCTGTAAACTTTCAATTTTCAGGCTTCAGGTTACTTTATTAATACCCGAAGGTAGATTTGTTCTTTAGAACTCCCTAACCGGAGCCGTTTGTTTGTCATAGACTGTCTGTGTCCTCCCTGTCCGCGTTTTGGCTTTCACCAATTTCATGTGGTTAGGAACTTCCTCTTGTTCATTCCTTTGTTAATTAGTCTGATCCAGCTCACCTGTTCTCTGCAGAGCATGTGACTTCCCTTCCGTCTATTAAGAGTCCTCACTGCGGTTATGAAAGTTGATCATTTCCTTTTGTGCAGAGAGCCAAGTATGAAAATTGCGATTTGTTTCTTCTGCAACACCCCTCCGTACGACCACAAGATTTACCAGCCTTGTTTGTTTGATACTTTGGATTTTTTTGACCCCTGCCTGTTTGACTACGATTCCTTCTACTGACGCCCTGTGTATGACCGTTGCCTGTGTTTGGACTTCGAATTTTTGCCTACGTTTATGTACCGTGAGAACTCTGATCCTTTGGTTTTGTCCCCTGCCTGTCCCTTGACTACTAATGTTGATTATTCCTCCGGTACTGCAATCTCTCTCAGCACCAAAATGCTGAACGATGACTGTACACGACTTTTTTGTTAGTCAATTGCGCAATCGCTTTCAGCTGCCTTAAGACTGCATTGCGCCAACAAAGCATCTGAACGCACTTCGTTTTACCTCTTCATCAGCACCCCCATGGGTACTCAGATTGGTTCAAGTACATTTGCTTTTAAGACAACCAGGGCATTGAACAGGAAAATGACAACTGCACCATATAAATATAAACTATGATCATGATTGGCACTTTTTTGCATTGGGTATGACAGAGTTCTTTATCATTTGGTGTCTTCAGTCCGTAAATGGGTATTTAAAGTCTTGTGAAAGGGAGTGGCAACGTTACAAAGTGGTAACTACTTTACTGTTACTACTAATTTAAAAAAATGTTGCCAGAATCAAACTTGAAGTAAGTTTATTTAAAAATAATGAGGTGAAACATCACATTTTGTACTGTTGTTTTATTTTTAACAGGTCAAAGGTAATTTACAAATCGCTGTTTCAGTTTTAGTTTTAATTTAACATGCCATCCCATCTTTTTTTTTTTTTTTGATTTGCGGTTTTAGCATGCCTTTCGTGGATTGCTGTGACCCTCCATTCTGAAAACACCACTGGGTCACACGCTCAAAGATGATTGGCAGCAGGCAATTTCAACAAAAATGCTTGCCATAAATTTGATGAAAGTAAAAAATAGAAAGACTTTATGTGTATGTGGGTGTGTGTGCGTGGGTGGGCGTCTGTGTGCACGCACACGGCTGTGTTACCTCCTCTTTTCTACATCACACATCATTTTGAAATACATACTCTTTGCTGTAGAGAAAATAAGATGGAAAACATCCTTGATTTGATACAGCCGCGGATACCCTTGACCCTCAGTGTGAGGCCAACTTGAATTTAATGTGCTACTGGCATCCGGCCTTCATTTTTACTGTGTGCAGAATTCCAGTCCCAGGCTGGGATATTTCTCCAGCGCAGAGGAGAAAAGCGAGTCGGAATAAATAAACTATGTAAACCTGAATATGGATTTATTTCGTTCAAGTTTTTCACGCATGTTCAAAAATCTCTCCCTGGAAAATGCCTCCTTGCCTTTTAAAAATGAGAAGCACGGCAGAGTTCACTTAGAAAAAAAAATGTAAAAAGTGTACTGAAAAGTGCAAGGCATGAAATTTTCATCTAGTCTTACCACACGTTTTATGGTATTTTGTTTCTGCAATAAAAATTCCGTGACCGTACTCGCTCACCCTCCCTTTTCTATTCTTTTAAACCCAGAGGATGTTACATCCATGCCACATATTCTAAAGAATGAAGAGAAGGAGCGGAAACAATATGGTAGTCATTTTCGGAATTTTTAATGAAGAGTATTTCTTTCCATCACTGCTCAGTGTCACTGGAAAACAGCAATGCTTTAACACTTGGAAGGGGAGCAAAAGTGAGAATTTCCTTCTCTTCGAATGTGCAGGACTGATTGTAAACTAGCCAAACAAGCTTTCAACATGCCTTGCCTCTGGCTGTCACTAAGGCCTGCATGAGACCTGGAGACTTCAATTCAATTATGCCTACAGCACCAGGAAAGACAACCTAGGTGAAAATATCAAACTAAGTTGAATTGGTTCACTTTTTCTCAACCACAATGCATTATTCCCCTGATATCGCTAAGAGACATGTTGGTGCAAAGGTTTGCTATTGGAGTTTAATACTGAACAATATATGTACTATGTGCAAGCAACTTTTAATATGTTACATTTTTTTTGTTGTTTTTTTTTTTTTTTTTGCATTTTTGACAGTCTGTCTTTAACTGCATAGTTTTGCTAGTGCAATAAAACTACATTGCCATGTAATCCATAGGAAATATGACAAGTTTATTCACAACACTACCTCCAGAAGGATGTGGGAAATTAAAATGACCAAGTATCATGTAGATTTGCTCATAAGTTATTTATTCACAGTCCAGTGAATAAATTCCACTTTGTAACAAAACTTTCCTGGTCAGAACATAGGATGATACCAGGCTGAAATTATCGGGGAACAGTCACTGCCCTTTGTGTCCGCTGTAATAACTGTTATCCCAGCAGGGAGGTCATGGGTGAGAGGCACTGTTTGAAAGTACGTGTTGCTCCACGGAAGACTTTTCTTCTGCCGAATTACCGACTTTTGTTCCACTAATTCCTGACGATTTTGAAAAATATAAAATCAAATACTAAAAATCATTTTGCGTCCAGGAAAATCGCGACCTTTCCCAAAGACAAATTTAGATCTTTATTCTATGATTATACGCATCAGTTTATAGATTTTTTTTTTCCGTGTTCTATGGAATGATCCGTCCACACCTCTTATCGGCAACAAAAGTTTCATAGTGTGTTGTTGTGAGTCAGCTGATTTTTGCAACTATACATTTCATGTACAAAATTTTGTATGCCACAACGACTGTTAACGTGAAAAGGGAATTATGAAAAAATAATCGGAATCCATCCTTCTTCTTGACCATTGTTCAGCAATTGGCCATCCTCCTGCAAGGTAAGACTTAACTGACTTTTATTTTCATGACTTTTCTGTATAATTTGCGTTACTGATTTCATTTTTTAGGATTATGACGCAATTTCTTATCATCCGGGGACGGGTTCATTAGTACCTATTTCTAATCCACCGTGCGTCTACATGATGAACACACGCACACTTTCTGGCCACTTCATCAGGTACACCTTGCTAGTACCAGGCTGGACCGCCTTCAGCTTTCAGAATTGCCTTAATTCTTCATGTCATAGATTCAACAAGGTGCTGAAAACATGCGTCTGGAATTTGTTCCACATTCACATGATAGCATCCTGCAGTTGCAGCAGATCTGTTGGCTTCACATGCTTCAAGTAAATCTCCCGTTCCACCACATCCCAGAGCGGCTCTATTGGATTGAGATCTGAAGACTTTGGAGACAATTTTAGTTCAGTGCGTCCATGATCATGTTCACGAGACCAGTTTTAGATGATTTGTGCATTTTGACATGGGGTGTTATCCTGCTGGAAGTAGCCATCAAAACATGAGTTCACTGTGCTCGTAAAGGGATGGACACGGTCAGCTACAATACTCAAGTAGGCTGCGGCACTTAAACGATGCTCAACTTGAGCTAAAGAGCCAAAAATGTGCCAAAAAAATATCCCCCACACCATTTCACCACCTCTGTGTCTTTGGGTCCAGTAATCATCACAGTACTTGACAGTAGACATATATTTACATTCTTTTTTTTTTCTAATTAGTGGAGAAATGAAAATAAGTTAAAGCAACTGACACCACCGTGACATGTACTGTAATATTGTCATTTCTGATTTTTCAAAATGGTAGTGTGTGCATGCAGAATAATCTTCTTGCTTAATATCATAAGTGCATATTTACTTTTTCCGACATCTTGTCCTACCAAATTACATGTGTACTACACTAGAGTACAGTTCTTATGTAGTACAAACTTTGAACTTTTATGTACAATTGAAGGACATACAACCTTTGACATTTCGATTCTTTGGAAACAAAGGTTAGTATTTTTCTTCTCTTGCGAGAATGGAGACTTTCATTTTTACTCCTCTCTCTCTCTCCCCTTCGATCACTGTACACAGATAAACAGAGCTATAGGAAATATATATTTATATTTTGGCAATTTCTTTGAGTACAAAAATCACCTCTCTGACCGTTTAAAAAAGCTATCATATCTTGTCAACAAAACAATGTGCAAAGGTCACAACCTCAATCTCAAGTTTCCTCATGGGGCAGTGGGTGCTGCCTTCACCTGTAACAGATGCCATATGCCTGCTCAGGCTGTCAACACACATAGTTCTTGTTCATGTATATATTAATGAAGCTGCTCTTATGAGCTCAGTAGTTTGGTCTGTTATGGCCCCAATTTGTTATTACATTTACACACAACAGCAACAGCAAGGGATGACAGACACAGTTTTAAAACTGAAACAAATTTAATTTTTAAACAAAGACAATAACGACTAAACTAATCTACAGACCAAGATTGATTTACAAAAAAAACAGAAATATTTACAGTCCCTTTTTGGTTGGGTCCCTTGGTGATGTCCTGGGTGAGGAAAATGCTCTAACACAAGCAAAAATCCACAAAAGAAACTTGAACAGAATGACAGGTCGGGTCACATGTATCCTTCTCCTTACAATTTCTCCTACTACTTCACTGTCACAATTATACTCTTTATATACTCTTTTGCAGACCCCACCCACATTTAGACCTCTTTTTTTTTATTTTCTGGGACTTGCCCCAGACATATCTAAAACATTTCCAGACATAGCTCCAGTCTGAGCTTAACAAAAAAAGGTAAATACTGCCATCTAGTGGCCTATATTCACATCACAGGTCCAATATAATTTCAGAGAAAATTTACTTTTTTTAAAAGATCATTCTGTGATCTGTGTTTTGTTTTACAGCCTTCTTAGAAAACCATGTCCTACTTTAACTAATGCGAAACATTCAAGGAGGTAACATCACTTTATGGACCATCAATGGAATTTTTTTTCTTTATTTTATCTCAGACATGTAAAAGTTAAACCCAAGCTTCCAAGTGATTGGGTCACTGGCATATCAAACAATCATTGTGTTGTTCATAAAGGCTTTATACAGCATGTACTTTTGTATACTGCCCTCATAAATGAGACATAGGCCCGTATTCAGAAACGACACTCACACTCCACTCACCATATAGTGAGTACGATTGAAATGTAGCTGGAGTGTGAGAAAGAGATCGACCGACCACTAACCGAGGGATCGTTCCCACTCCTCGCCAATTGCTATTCATGAACGCCACTCGAGCATAACTGACAGTAGCGGGCACTGAGTACCACAAGCGGCGCGTCGGCTGCTGCAAAGGGATGCTCAATCCTCACCCTTCAGTGCTGAATGACCTAAACCCGACGCAGTTTACTTTTCTTGATTAGAAAGTTTCTCAGACAAATTGGTAAAACGACAATCACATTTATTTTTAATAACGTTGTAATACATTGCTTCACAAAATTGCGGTGTTTCTTTCGCACATAAATGACGACGTAAATATCAGCATGTCTTTATAAATTCTGTGGTCGAGTGGCTTGCGAAAGGCGCAGACAGCTCGCAAGGCTCACTAAGCAACAAGCTGTGAAACGTGCCAGACATTTCCTTCCACATTCAGCGATTAAGAATGTAGAAAAGAATGGAGTCTCGTGACTTACAGCTACATGAGTCTCGCAGACCAATCCACACGCACCCCACGAGCTGCTGAGCGCAGCATTTTCCAACCCATGAGTCAAGAAAAGCGCGAGAAATCCAAATGTGCGAGAGTTTACAGGTATGTGTCATTAATGAAAACTGGCCACACCTGATAATGTTTAGAGTTTTCGGAGTTTCTGCAATGATCATTTAAATGAACTGAAGACATGGCCAATCATTATTTTTAAGGGATAGTTTTGAGCTCCCCCCATTGCCAGTACACCAGTAGCCACTGGTCGGTACACAAATGCTAACCTTGAGTTCACCACAATGCATTTCGTAAACGCTGAAACCCGGTGGTCAGTAAGTTACCGGCATTGTTATCATCATTATGGTTAAAATGTGCGTAGATGCGACTGCGTCGAGCTTGTGGCTGTAAATGATCCAGAGTTTCCAATGTTTGTAACCACCTGAAAGCCATGACAACGAAATACTGGCGCAAATTAGTGCAGGGAGGTGTTCCCTGCACTCAACCTTCACTCAGAAAGAGACGCTATTTGACTCTATATGCTATGTGAGATGCTATATGACTCAGTGTCAGGTTATACTAAATAAGTTTTAGTACGCGCTCACGCTCAATTAGTGTGTCGTTTCTGAATACGGGCCATGATGTCTTCATTAATCATACATAAGCGAATGTCGTGCTTTGTAAAGGGTGAAATAACACATCCTTATTCAATATGTGATGCCAGATGTGACAATGACAATGTCACTTAGCTGACAATGTCACCCTCTATCACAATTAGCCACTAGCTATGTGACATGGTCAGATATATCACATCTGTTATCACACGCTGAAGAAGGATGTGTTATTACACCCTTTACAAATCATGACGGTTGCTTATGTATGATTCATGAAGACATTATGTCTCATTTATGAAGGCATTATACCTGCTCTACAAAGCCTTGATAAGCAACACTTCAAATAAAGTGTGACCACAATCACTAATAATTATGATTTTATTCATAGACAATCAGCATCTGCAGATTATTTTCTTCTTTCCTACTGCAAGCAGCAAAAAAAATGTAAAAAAATAAATAAATAAATAAATAAATAAATCAATTTCCAATAAATAAATTGCCCCCTCACTCAGACATTCTCATATTCTAACTGCGAAATGAGCACAGGCTTTTTATGGCGTAGACGGTGTGGCCACAATCAGAGTCATATTAGTAATCTGAGACATATTGCATGTCATCGGCTGAAGTATTAGAGCGGTCACAATTTTTAGAAAGGTTGACAAGGAAGATAAGCGTGGGTTCTGCCAAGACATTTGAATTTTGTCTGCTTTCAGTAATTCCCGGCTTATGGTTGTTATGTTGTTAATTACAGATGTGGCATTTGTCAGTATTTTCTATTTGGGGACAGTTGCCATCACCCTTAATTGTGTTTGTGCTGTAGAACAAAGTCTGGTCATCTTGCTTTTCTCCCTTTCCATACT
The DNA here is from genome assembly GCA_029721435.1 of Gymnothorax reevesii. Classification (NCBI taxonomy): domain Eukaryota; kingdom Metazoa; phylum Chordata; class Actinopteri; order Anguilliformes; family Muraenidae; genus Gymnothorax; species Gymnothorax reevesii. The sequence goes on along the minus strand of CM056587.1, from coordinate 52,922,026 downwards.
GGAGTGAAAAGCAAGCTTATGGGCTTTCTCTATCATATTGCAGATTTCTTTCCTAATTGACAGGATAGCCCCTTGAGATGAACCATCTCGTTTTCAAGGGGGTCCCAAACAAAGATACATACAAGGCAGGACACTGCAAAACAGCTCGTACGGCACAGACATTACAAAACATTAGAGGAAACATCAAAGCATAGACATTTAAGAATATTATAAGAGAAGTACGGTCCGGACATTGAGGAGAAAAAACTATGTAATACAAGCATAAACAAAGCAAAACTAAACAACACAAAAAGCTTTCCCAGCCTAACCACTCCCTCGCCCAAACCCCCCCACCCCCCCCCCCATAACATAGTATTTGTTTGCAACAAGTCTAGAAACGCAAACGAGTAGAGTAGTAGAGCAGACAAGCATGTTAGCAGTACCTTTAAAATAGGTTATACCACAACACCAACTATGATTTCCCAGTCACAGCAAGGTTTCCCACATTGTCATATTTCTGTGACCTGTCATGAGTCTGACTTGGATACGAATACGTTGAGAGACCTGAAGGCTGGGTCTTCTTCAGGCCCACTCTCTGGCCTGAAAGGAAGCAGATCTCGGTCATGTATAATACTCACAAGGGGGCTTGAAGTGAGTGTGCTTGATCTGGATAGCTGTGCTTGTTACTGATATATTGTCAGAAAATTTGGATTATTCTTCTGCGAAAGCTTCGTAAAGCTTAACATTGTCAAGATTGTGGCTCTGTGAGTCTACAAACAGATCTAGAGCATGCTTTCAAGAGAAGGATTTTTTTCCTTTCTGGGTTGCATGGGGCAAGTCAGAAAGATTGTGCTTAGTCTCTTGTTAAAGGTCTTCATTGTTACAATCCTGATTATCAAGATCATACAGTTCCATATCTGTAGCTTTATGACTAAATTCTATTTAATGAAGAGGTTTGAGGTCTTCCGAGTTTGTCTATGGAGGGAAGATGAGACTTTGCTCTCTATGGTATGGGTTTGTATACAATGGTGCTGCAGCAGTGAGCACTTCACTGTCAGTGGATCAGCAGACAGGTATAAGATTAAATTGAGTGTTGTGCCTACTCACAAACTGTAGTACAAGGTAGCAACAGCAGCTCTTTTTTTATTTATTTCTTTTTTTTTGTAAGTAGCAGCCTGAACACCAGCTGGAATATTTGGAGGCAGAGAGCTTTGTTTGTAGGACTCATGCAAAGTGAAATGCAGAGTAGTTTAACTGCTACGTGGCAGAGAGCTTTATTTTTGGAACCCGTGCAATCTGAAATACGGGAGGAGTACCAGCTAGATGGCAGAGAGCTTTATATTGCTCCCAACTTCTTGATGAACAGCGTGCCCCTGGAGGTCAAAAGATGTAGAACAAAGACAACATCACGGCATACCTCAAAAGTGTCATATATACCTTATATGGGCGATAAGTAAAATCGTTTCACTGCTAGGTTTGCTGTTGTGCACTGCCTGTAGATCAAAACAAAGTGTCATGAGCCACACCTCCCTCTACCTCTGCTATGCGACAGAATGACAGGCCAGTAGAAGTTTCCACGCCATTATTACACGGTACATCGAACCTGAAATGCTCCAGAAACTGCAGATTTGCGCTAATTGCAAATGTTTGCTGGCTGCCGGGCTACTCACCTAACACAATCGTAACGCTTGGCCCATTGCCGGGACCGAGCCGGAAACAACTCAAGCTCCGGACATTATCCCATGCCACAATTGTAACTTTGGGCTCTAATTTCTTGGCGCGGCGTAGCGTGGCGCAGCCCACGCAGTGGTAATTTTGTGCGGTGCAACACCGTGCGCTGCCACTTTGGCAATTTGGAAGACAGACGTGCGCCGAGATGGGTGTGGCGGCGTAGTAGGGTGAGGTGTCACATATTCATCAAGACGCAGTGACAATTTTGTAGAAAAAGTCTCCGCTGGAGTTGCCCAAAACGCTTGCCAGCTCCAACCTGGTTTACTTTCTATGCAGTGGTAATTTGGCTGACCTGCGCACAGTGCGCACAAGTCAATGAAATCTCACAGACAGGTTTCCAGAATATCAGGCACATTTCAATGCAATAAATAATTACAGGAAGCGCTATTTAAAGTAATTATCTGAATAAGGACATAGATTTTAGTATCTATATCGATTGTCCTGATGTCAGATTAAAAGTGGTTGGCACGCGTAATGGAAACTTGACCTGACTTGATCATCTGTGATCATCTTGCATCTGTGATGCAAACTAACCACTTCACATCTTTCTCAGCCAACCATAAACTATATATATATATATATATATATTTGTGTACAGTGTGCAAGCAGTGTGCAATGCTCAGTAAAGCCGCTTGCACACTGTACACAAAACGAATTTTTCGCACGATTGATTATAGACAAAGTCAGTGCAAAGACGCGGTAGTCGGACAGGGTTTTAATATAGCTCCGTGTACGAAAGTCATAAATGTTCAAATTTTTCAGAGTATTCCAGGAATTATTTGACGTGCAAACTTGGCCATGTTTGTGTTTGACCTTCACAAAATGCTAGCTAAATTGATAGCTATCGACTTTTCTTGGTCTTTTTAGCCTATTCGTCTGTTTTCTTCCATTGGAGATAGACAACAGTCTTTATTCGGTCTTTCTTTTGACAATTAGTCTGATGTGAACAGATTCACACTTTTTTGCCACAGCAGTGATAAAATAGTGCTTGTATTCAGTGAGCAAATCAATTCCATGACCATTGACAGTGTGAATAAATATCACATGCACGGTCAAGACTGTCCGATGCTAAATGCAAAATACTCCATGTATTGATATGAGAACACATTTATAACGAAATAAAGAATAAAATATATATCACCAACAAACGGAGCATCCAAAAAAGATGACCCCCAAATAAATAAATCGCAGTGTTCATTGGATGTTCTGTTGTTAAAATGTTTCTTTTTATTCTTTATTTCGTTATCAATCTGTTCTAATCATCCTGTTTTCTTTTTTTTTTTTTTTGGCTGTCAGACACCGAGGCATTGTACAAAAGTACATTGTCCCACGCCAATGCCAACTCACTTTATTGAGGAGAGCTTAAACAGAAACATTGATTGAAATTCCCGGTACTCATCTTGAAGAACTGAGCCCTCTCATCAAAACATTCACATTTAATATCTAAAAGAGTCAGTAGATTTGAAGAAATTAAAAACAATAATTGACTGTCGGACACGGAGATACAGGCTATTAAAACCTTGTCAGACCTTCGGACACGAGACACTGCGTTCAACGGAATCTGTCGTGCGAAAAATTAGTTTCGCGTCCAGTGTGCAAGCAGCTTAATACTAGGCTACTATTATTGTCACTTAGGTTTTAACATTTTTAGTGGGGGAAAGGAAAACAGCCTGATTGCTATGATGCCGTACTGAGGTAAGATCACATATTGAAAATAAATGTGTAACACATCTTGCATTGTTGTCCATACATGTTAATCCCAAAATTTTAAGCAGCAACAGGGTATAATAATAGGAACATGCTATCCATCTTTTCTCTTCCCACTGAGCAACCGTCGTATTTCACCCCATCTTCATAAGTTTGAATGATCTGATGTAGTTTTGTTTTGAAATTCCATTCAAGTTTGCTAATGGTAATAATTTACGAATGTCCTAGCTAGCCAGCTAACTCATATTCGTAATGCTTAATATAGACGTAAGGGGTGCAGAAAACATGCCTGAAGCAGCAAAGTAAAATGCAACACTAATGCATCATGCAGATATAAGACAGAAGCTTCTATTAGCCTATTCCAACACATTTAAGGTGAGGAGAAGAGCTTGTTTGATTGGTGAAGATTTGACTCGGCTGTGTTATACCCAAACACGACTTCTTTGCCACTTGCGCAGGAAGGCGGGACAGAGGAGTACTTGCGCCAGGCTACGCCGGGCACAAAATTGCAACATACACCTGGACACACCCCGTTGGTGCGGCGCACACCCCATTCGCCGCGCTTGCGTCTGGTCTACACATTTAGAGCCCATTAAATTTAATTGAAATCGACATAGCAACATATGCCTAACATTACTGTAACATGAATTAAAGCAGAAATTTGACTTTCTGTTGTTATTTACCTGTCCAGGAGAAGAAAAGCTAGCTTCGAGTCTAATTGTAGGGCCTTTAGCTCTCGCAGTACTCTCCACCTTGGAAATGCAAGGCCAAGTTCTGTCCCTTTCTTTATCTGACAACTTGTTCGCCAACGACCATTGTTTCTTTAGAAGTAATTTCAGATCCTGCATGTCTTCAGGTTAACGTTTCATTCCTCTCCCCGTCATTTCACTTTTTAAAAAAATACACGCTCCCACTGGCTGTATGGATGCATTCTCGGGAAGGAGGAGGCGGCGATTCACACGAACGTACATGATCGCGCAGCCGGACTGGGCTTGCAAACAAGGGGCTGGAGATTAACACAGAGAGTGGGTATGTGACGTCCTGCTATACTCCAGATGAAATTACACCTCTTGTTCTTCATGTTGCGATTTTTAATTCCTTCAATCTAGAAATGATGCATTTTCGCTTATTTCCCCTTTAACATCTAGGAGGACACAGGAACCTTGTCCAATAAACAACCATGCAATAGCAATCAATGATGTGCCAAAGATATGGTTTAAAAGAGGAACTGTGACCTCTCTCCCCAGCCCACGCTGAAAAATGTGGTTCTTAAATTGGCCTCTTTGCCCACTTGGAGTCTGGCAAGGACCAAGAGGGTGGAAAGTCATACTTGACCCTGAGTGTCCGCTGAAGATGTGTAATATGCATTTGCACTGGTACATGTACTCCTTCATGTTTGTTTTTGAGTTATGCTTTCAACGCAACATGTTTCATGCCTGAACAACATTGGATGTTTTAAATGTAAGGAGCAAATAGGAAATAACCAAAAAAATTGATTTATTTTTCAAAATAAAGCCCTTACTGAGATACAAGAATTCTGCGGCAAAAGGACATACTTGCAGACCTTAGCTGCACTGCAGTAAATGTAAACACCAAAAGACCTAGATGTATCTTGTTGTTAAAAATAATTTAATGCATTTAAGCTTTCTGTGCTCTCACCATTGTGTTAGGCTTAGCCACTTGACAGCACTTCTTCTAAAATTGGCTGGCCGAACAATGACAAAAATATAAATATTTATAAACATTGAAACTTTTATTTTTTAATTCTGAAAATTACACTTGTGACCCTTTATCACAAACCCTTCAATTTTTTTGGTGTTCCTGGAGTATAAGTGTCTATTTCCTTCTTCAAAGATGGTAACTTAATCGGTGAAAAAATTATGATAATCCTGTTAGAAAGAGGGACTCAGATCAAAGTTAAAGTGATGCCTTGTGTGGAATGATGGCAAAAAAAAAAAAAAACCAGAAGCCATGCAGCATCTGCTCACAGCAATTAGAGGAGGAGATGAACAGTTGCTTTTGCATGTAAAGCACCCCAGTTTGTGTCGAGCAACAGGTTGTTCTGAGTATAAGCTTTTGGCCCAAATTTAAAGCATTGGCATGATATTTACCATTTTCAATAAGCCTATAAACCTATAAAGTAATATTGTAAAGATTCATTCCAGATTTTTGGCAAACAGAATTCTCTATTTTGCATGTGCTAATTTAACAGACTACACATAAATTCAACTGTGTATTTGGCAAATCTCAGCCCTGTTAAAACCCATGTATATCATCCTATTAATGTCCTGTCAAACACAAAAACCCAAAACTCATTTGGGACTCAAAGCTTCACTTTCTACCGTACTGGCTCCTACTAAGGAACTTTACCTTGTAGATGCATTAACTATTACCTCTTACACTGCTAACTTGACAACCGCTCAGCTTATTGAACCCTTTACAAAAAAAAAAAACAATTTTTTTTCTGAATAATAGCTTTGTTTATCACTTAATATTACGTATACATACTATTCAAAAATCATGGTCGTGAAAATTAAGGAAATTTCTACTTTACTGTCACTTTTCCTTTACAGCCTCCTCCCATCTGGCAAGGATTTCCACTGTTTGCTAAAACATTTCTGTTCGGACTTGCTTCCATTCCAGCCAGAAAAGTTTTGTTAGCTAGGGCTGGGATGTTGAATGAATGAATGAATGAATGAATTAATTAATATGGCATTTATATAACACCTTCTCATAGATACGGGTCACTCCATACTAAACTGCACAAATGTGTTACAGTGGTGATGAAAATTCAAATACACCTTTTCCAAAGTTTTTCATTGCAGTGGTGAAACCCCATCCATGGGCATCACAAATGAGCAAGCAAGAAGATAAACTGAGTGATCACTTCATTTCAGTGACCCCATAATGTACTAAGGTGGCAGGCGTTGTGGGTGTAACGAGGACACAAAACAGATTTTGAATTCCTGATAATCAGATACATTTCAAAGTCAATTATTTTGTATGATAAATGGCCTCAGACTATCAGTAACATTTATGGACAATTAGGGCCAGTCAATGTTTTTTCTTGTCTATTGTCCTCAATATTTGTATTCCGTTCACCAGGCTTCAGTGCTAAGCATTGTTAAAATTTTGTAACTGATTACCTGTTGCTCTAAATCACCAAAGGAATATATTATTTTATTCACAAGAAGCCATTTCAAAGAATAAAAATGAAATAATAAATCAGGTGGCAAAGTAGGGTAATTTTCTCATACACTTCAGAAGCATTGAACTTCTATCTGCAACCACCAACATCGCCATCTGCTATCCATTAAATATAATGCAATTTTTTGAGATTTCCACATCGGCCTCACTTTTTAGGCCAGGGTGCTGCGTCCATCTTTTTATACAGTCTATGAACAGGACACGACCTACCTATAAAAGAGCCAGGTCGAGAGCCCCTGACTCCTGTTGAAGATAGCCATGGGATCTTTAATGACCACAGTGAGGCAGGACCTCGGTTTGTCTCCTTCAGCACAGTGTCCCCATCAATGATCTGGGGAATTAGGGATTATTTCATCAGAGGGAAGATCACCACCTGCTGGTCTACCAACACCACTTCCAGCAGCAACTTATTTTTGCTTTGTGGTCTCCCATCCAAGTACTTACCTAGCCCAAATCTGCTCAGCTACAGCCACATGGCTAGAGTAGATAAGATAATGGAATGGCTTCTGTATGTTGGGTGATTAGTTAATCCCAACAATATTAAGGGTTAAGTTCAGGGATCTGTGCTGGCTCGTCATTATTATCATTATTTTACACAAATCTCAATGCGCCATGCATGGTCCTTGGTTTGTACATGGGGGGCTGTATCATGCTGGAGTAGGAAATGGCTTCCCCCAAACTATAAGAAGCACAGAATCATCTTCAATTTTAGTGCATGCTACAGGGTCGGTATTTTCTTTTGGCAACTCAGAGTCGATGAAAAATTGCCCAAGACAAAGGAATGTCGGCATGCATTAAACTAATGGCATGCACCCTTATTCCTGGAGATCTACTAGCTAATTAGTAGAGTCAGGTGTGTTAAAACAGTGTGGTGGATGTCAAGGAACAGGTTTGGTGACCCCTGTTTTAGGCCATGCATGGTCATGAGTCGTTCCCTAGCTGGTTCTCCTCTGTGAATATTCTGGAATATCTAAAACAAGTTTCCACTTCCATCTAGTAGGCATGAGCTGACTGACTTTTTTCTGGTTTTCTATTGTACAGTTCCCTCCTACAGAATTTGAGATGGAAGTAGATTCTATTCAGTGTTATCAGCCCCATATTGGCCAGATATCTAAGCTTAAAGCAAGGAATATATTCCTGTGCTCTGTGCATATTTTGCGCATAAATAGCAGGCTCAGTGAGAATTGGTAAATCAAATGCATTCCCTGCCTGGAAGGCTGGTAGGAAATTTCTGCCTGAGGGTGCACACGCACAAATCCTCTCAAAGTCAAAGAGGAGGCTGCTGAGCTGCCGTATCTAAGGGTATCTCATACAATGCTGCCTTTATGTGCTGATGCTATCGCCAAAAACAATGTACGCGTTTATCTATCTCACATTCTCCGAACTGTTTAAAAGTCAAGAGCAGCAGGAACCGGTGCTGCAAGATGCTGGGGCAGTACCTCTGCAGAGCTGGAGTGTGCACTATACTGTATATAGGGAATCAAAACTGTATAATTTATGTAGGTGGAAAAAGAAAGTGAAGGTATAGTTATAATGAGAGGCAAATAAAGCCAGGGAAGGAGGGAGAGGGAGAGGGAGAGAGAGAGAGAGAGAGAGAGAATATTGAGCCACCATAACTAAATAGGATGCCAACATTTCATTTAAGTTGATATGTGGGCTATGCATATTTGAACATGCAAAATAATGGGCTGTCCAGATTAAATGTCAAGCATGTTTCTGTAATGGAATACATGCACCCTCCCTGCAAGCAAATTATTGGGGTGCTAATCTGTTCTCCTCTGTACATGGGTGGAGACGTTTATCTACGTAGGCTATAGTGTGGCATTGCATCAGTTATTTACGGCGGTTTTGTTACGACTAATTGGTCCAGGTGAATTAGTGTTGCCCAGGAGGAATGGACCTCTCTCCTTCAGTCATTTATGAGCCAGTGACTGTTTTATTTCCAGCAGCCCACACATTAGTGCAGGAGAGCATTCCTGGTTATTCTACGCCTCATAGGTAAAACTGTGCCGTACGACCAGAGAACCAGAAACTGTTGTTAGCTCAAAAGACCACCTAGTACAACAGGAGAAGCAATGATTGTTTTGCATTCTTAAATCCACAGTGTGGAGAGTCCTTCAGTTTCTGGAAAGCTAGGTCCCTAATTGATGACATCGCAACTGGGAAGTGCTGCAGTTTATATAGCTAGAAAAACTCTGGTAAGGTATAGTAAGGGCGACCAATTTTGCCCGATCATCGTAGTCACTGGTGACTGAAAACATAGCTAAGGCTCAATATGCCTTATTTTAAGCTAATGAGCTCTGAATAAAGTTGAAGTAAAAAATGAGCTTGGATGAGGTAATAGACATCACAGCGGTTATATTTTTTCAGTCCACATCAAGGTTCTAAGTGCAGTCAGAAGAGATCCACGCAGAGCTACACAATTTGGCATGTTGCCTTTTTCTTTTACCTGCACTTCATGTTTTTTTTTTTTTTTGACCATGCATGGAGAAGAGAGTATTGGGAAAGACGCATTAGCATGCTGCTTAGTGGTAGTGCCCAAGAGCTTGGCTCTTCCCCATAGCAAACATCATGTGACCACTAGAAAGAAAATATTGATCCCCATCTTGATTTTTAAATAACCTTTGGGCTGGTCCGCAGCCACTTTAGCTGCAAAAGGATGACAGCTAAGAAAAACAATTCAGTTAACTCCTCGGGGGTGGGTGTGGGGACAAGGGAAATGTATAATAACAGTCTTCTTTCAGCTATGTTGTTAAAACCTGCTTCTTAGGCTCAAAATCGACTGAAGAAGCCATGTATTTTAACTTTACAGTTACACTGCTGGTCTCTAGTGTATTCAGCTCTGAGATTCGCTGATAAATGGGATTCCTCGGGAAGCAGTATTGAGTCTTCTACAATCCTTGAAATCCACTGAAGGTGGATAAGGGAACCTGTAAGTCAGGGAAAACAAAAGTTCCTGAAAGCTGTTATAAAAGTTAAGACCACCATGAGAATGGAAGAGGAGGGAGAACTGAGGCTGTCTCATCTTTTTTGGATGTTTTCAAAGCTCCAGACGTGCACTGCACAGAGTTGCATCACCTCCATCTGCTTCTCAGCTCAAATTTTCAACTTTCCTGTGTTAATTTTTCTTCAGAAACCTGTCCTGTAATCAGAACAGCAGATCTTCTTCAGTTCACTATAATAAACCACCAAATATTAACAATGATTACTTTATTCTACATTTTATTAAACTGTCCAATAATTTTATGTGCCAAAAATGGGGGACAATGCACAAAAAAGTGTTTAGTGTCATTTCTAAATGCTTCATGTGCTATGGATGAAAACACCTTCACATTTAAGCTGACAGTCTGCACTTCCACCTAATTGCTATTGTATCCCTTGAAACTCAAACAAGTAGAGGAACTGAACAGAAATAAAATTTAAATATTGTCTCTGTCCAATGAATTATTGTGCCCACAGTGTATTGTTTTTAAGGGCATATGATTGGTGAGTTGCTGGTGAACTAGGCTTACAAAGCGGATATACCAATGGGCAATTCCAACATTACTCACGTTACATTTAAAGCACGGGACTCTTGAATAAACTTGTCTCCCTATTTTGTGAATAGACTAAACATTCTTATTTTTTCACCACAATAACCGTAGGTCACTCTGAAGGTCCACATGTGACAACATTAGAAAAATTCTGCTTAATGGTTCTTCCAGGTTGACTATTGTCAACATTCATGTTACGACAAAAAAATCCTTTCGTGCAAAAAAATATATATACTCAGTGCCATTAAAATTGCATCGGTGAGGAATATACTGAATTTGTGGCAAAATGATTGATTTTTATTGCTTTTCCAGTGAGGCACGAGAGGAAATTAAGAAAAGGGCATGCACTGACGTAGCCAGCGGGGATGCGAAAACACGTCCCTTTTTGACTGCAATTAGTAATTCTCAATCATTTTTCTTTATTGACGCGTTTCCCAATTATCTTAATTGGCAACCGAAGACACGGTTTCTCTCCAATACGTAAATTATCGCAAATCCTGTTCTGGCAAATACGCGTCCAGATGAATGAATTTCGTCTTGCCTAATCGGGGAGAACAATCAGCACCTGTTAACTGTGGAGTGCTCTCGGAGTGAACCTTCTGTTAATTATGAATATGAGTGAGAACAGGTCAGGACTAATAATTGTTTTAAACGGAAGTTTTGTGCAACCCAATTCTCGGTTTTTGTTCCGCGACTGTACTGAATTTAGCCCAGTATTTAATCGCTGTTAGATCGCATATGATAATTGGAAAACGCGTCAATAAAGGAAAATGATTGAGAACTACCAATTGCAGTAAAAAAGGGACATGTTTTCGCACCCCCGCTGGCTACACCACTGGCGTGGTATTGAAATCCTGACGCGCATCACATGCACGCGCCAAACACTTCAGTAATAACAAACATTGAGCTGTTGGTGATGTGTACAATGACACTTGACTTTTTGGTGTGGTCAATAGCCTAGAAAAAGCCAACAAAAAAAACAAAAAATGCTACTGCATCAAGAAAATGTAACAGCTTGTGACAGGAGAGAGAAAAAGAGGCATTGGCATGTTACAGGCAGATCTCAGCCGCTGAGAGGTGGTGCATCATTTGCACTGTCAACGTTCAACAATCAGTCAGCTGTCTATCTGAGAATGGAACACAGGCACGGTCACTGACCGACCCTGCTTAGGGCAGCCATGAGTGTCAATAGCAGCTCAAGAGCGCCACATAGGGGCATGTGTTCTGTAGGGGTCGTGTGCATGCATGTTTTGCTCACGTAGATGAAGTCAAACTGTACTTGCGCTCACCCTCAATCGTCTCTGACCCTTCTTTTCATGATCAGTTTTGGTTGCTGTCTGGAATCTATCACCTATAGGCTGGAACCAGATGTGGCGCTTTTGAGCTGCCATCGTCACTCGTGGCTGCCCGCAGCGGGGTCGGTCAGCGACAGTGCCTGTGTTCCATTCTCAGATAGACAGCTGACTGATTGTTGAACGGTGACAGTGCAAATGACGCGCCACCTCTCGGCAGCTGAGATCTGCCCGTAACATCTCAAAGGCTCTTTCTCTCTCTCCTGTGTCACAAGCCGTTCCATTTTCTTGATGCAGTAGATTTTTGTTGGCTTTATGGAGGCTATTGACCACACCAAAAAGCACAAGTAAAAAGTCACTGCACCCATCACGAACAGCTCAGTGTTTGTTATTACTGAAGTGTTTGGCGCGTGCACGCGGTGCGCGTCAGGATTACAATACCACACGCTTTTCTTTATTTCCTCTCGTACCTCACTGGAAAAGCAATAAAAATCAATCGATTCTTCAGTTTGCTGCAAATACTTTACATACCTCATCGGTCGGATTTTAATGGCACTGAGTATATATTTTTTTAAACATTTGGTGAAGTTGACTGAAGTGAGATGTAACCCCCTTGTCCTCATTATTTAAAGTTCAGGTTCTACATAGCATATTTTCTTTCCCCTAGAAGTTCTAAAGTGATCAGCTGCACGGGTGTTGACCCTGTTTGTGAAAATTGTGTTAAAACATATGCATCGCATTGTATGAAATTCCTTCAGAGAACTGTTCAGCAGCCTATGAACTGTTCAGCAGTCTCCTGAGAGTTCTCTTCAGAACATTTTCACTTATGCGGGGAAAAAACCCCAGCTGTCATAAAAAACAACTGAAGACAGACACAATAAAGTGGAAAAACTCTGGGGGAAACAAGCAGAGAACCACTGGTTCTTTTTGAAATCGGTGCATCCTTTTGTTGCAGAATCAGAAAGAGGACATTGGTAAATATCAGCCCTGCAGCAGGACGTAAGTACCTAAATCAATACCCACAGTAAGTATAATCTTTTTCTGTTCTGTTCTCTCCTTTTTGAAGAGTGCATATCCTCCTATACTGTCCTCCAAATGACTTGACCTAGATAGCTAACAGCGCTGTCCACAAGGACAGGATTGAAAACATCAGGACAAACATCTTCAAATTAAACACACAAATCAATTTATTTACTTGTCCTGGTGGATTTGCCCAGGTAAACATGGACATCTTATAACATTTTTTTTCATCACTGCCACGCTCCTAAGCGTTATACCAACAGACTGATAACTGGCTTCCTGTGGACAGGTTAGGACTACAGTAAAAGTGGAGTTTAATTTCCCAGAAGTCCATTTCCTGATCTCTCAGCAAAAGCACTGTGGCTAAAGTTACCATACCTCTGTTGACCTTTACTAACAGGCGGGTCCATTACTCCGTTTCAACATTCAATTGTTAGTGAAACATACCTTTTCTGAAAGAAAATGAAAGTATTTCAAAATAACATATATTGAGAATCTAAAGTCATTATCAAATATGCCTGGCAGATAAGCTTGAGCAGCAATGCCCTAAAATGCGTAGTATTTCATAAAAAATGTAAGTTACCTCCGGCACTGAATAGGTTTCCATACAAATTACTTTACTGGTAGCCTGGGGGTAAAAACTATGGACATATCTGACAAAAAATGTCATTGGTACTGTATATCATACAAATTGCATGGGCTCATACATGCAAATATAATGAAAATGTATACCTTTTGACCATGCACAGTAGAGTAGGTTTAATCGAATAATAATGAAAATGAATAAATTCTGTTCAGTATTTACGGTAAGTTTTAAATTTCAACTAATTCCCTACGGAATATACTTTTATATAAAATTTTCGCGTTTGTGAGGAATACTTTTCCCAAAAATTACACGTTATAAAGTATTGAAGTACAGGTGGCCGCGATCGTCAACTGATTTCGTGTTTTCATTGGACTGTGAATGGTCATCCATGCTGCTGGCACTGGCTTACCATAGGGAATGGTAGAATTTGTTGCGCCGTTGGCAGCGGCTTGCTGTAGGGAATGAGTTGAAGGTGGGTGGGGGGCAGGAATATCTGCTATGCTGCAGTGCCCTGAAATAAATCAAATTTAATGATTCAGTATTTTTTACAGACTAGTTTATGAAGTTATAAAAATGTAGTCCTTTTACTTTTCTTAAATGTTAATATCTCTAGCTTATTTAAATGGTAAAGCTGGTTTGGTTGCTCGTGAAATAACTGCAACCTCACCACACAGAATTAAGCATTTGTCCAGTGATGCTTAATTCTGCCAATCAAAACTGATTGAGCAGGAGTAGAGTGAAATGTGTCCTTTTGCAGTCTGAGTTATGTGGTGCAGTCAGTTATCTTTGTTATGGTAAGACTGGAAATGAAACACTTCATTTGGACACATTTTGCAGGTTTCAATCTTTGTTTTTATTCATGACACACTGGTTTGATTGCCTGCATGTTTCATGAGTTAATGAGGATACACCATAGTAATCTGTCTTTTTGCAAAGCGTAGCCTATTTGGACTAGTACATAAAAACATTTTTTTAAATTGAATGTATTACTTAATCGTCTTGACATGGCATGAAAAAGGAGGCGGTCTGTGGATTTGCTAATGGATGATTAGATTAAATTTCTTAATCAAGTAAAATGACTGAAAGCAGGTCAAGACTCATAATCAGTTTCAAGGGATGTTTTTGGCCCAGTGTTTCCTGCTCAGCAATCACCACTGCATGTTACACCGTAGATTTTGCTGCATAGAATTTTTTAATAGACTAATTGGCTCAGGAAACGGACAGTGTTCTGATAAAACTGAGGACCAGCAGGCCGTCGTTGGACCCCTAAATAGTTGATCCCTGCAATTTTATTGCCATGGGACTGCATCACTTTTGCCTGTTTCCAACTTGGCACCACCTTTTTCTCCATCACTGTTAGCTGGCAAGACTTTGCATTGTTGTCACACAGAACATTTGCACTGTCCATGAGTGCAGGGACTCCACGACAAGAGCCTATTTGTGGGCTTTTCATGTCACCTTAACCAAAGTAATTTGCAATCAGAGGAGTGAGGGTGAGGAAGTTAGGAGTTGTCAGTTAATCTGAGAATACCCAGAGTTTATTACCCAAATATCCAAATAGCCCCGCTGAACCCCCCCCCCCATCCCCAGAGGTCTATGGGCTGTGAGAAGAAAATACTCCCAGCCTAAAAAATCCAAAGTCTAAAAGGCCATCACTTGTTGTCCATTTTATTCCCTCACCAGAGCCTTTACACTCCTGTCCACTTCAGCATCACATATTAGAGGAGTTTCTGCTAGAATTACACTCAAAACTTGTGCTGCAACTCAACTAACATGCAAATATTGCAGTGTCCATTTACATGGGGCAAAAATGGCCAATGTCTGATTATTTCAGTCATGAAAGTTTTTTTTGATTGGTTTTGTTTTTTTGCCTTGGAGTGGGAGAGAATTTCGACTCTAAGTTTGGCATGAATTTATGTCAAACTCTGTTTTCAAGGTTTTTTTTCTTTCTTTTTACTTGACAGTAAGGTATGAAAATAAGTTATTTCTCTTCCATTAACATTACAATGCAAAAGCACTTCACTGCAATCCATTTTATAGTGATCCATTTGAATATCTCCATGGAAACTGAAATGTAAATTAAGTGCTTCAGCTTCTTGTTGTACACTTTGACAATGCATTTTAAGTGAACTATTATGCTGTCTTAAAGATTCATTGCTGTGTTCAATAGACAGATTTTATGTCCCCGCTACCTATTCCATTAATCAGTCACTTTTGATTGGTACTGTGCCGCACAGCTCTTTGACAAAGGATTGCAGTGGGTCCCAAAATTGCGCCGCGTCTTGTGGAATCCGAAAAAAATACATGCTTTACATCGTTCAAATCACATTACTGCCATTTATCTACCACTTTGACTGGAAGCCACTCGCAGTTGGTTTGACCCAGCAGGAGACGATGCCCCCTGGAACAGCCAGGGTCAAAGGGCTTCCCCAAGAGCACAGCATCTGCAATGATCTCATTTTTGCAACATTCGGGCTTAAACTGCCAACTTTCAGATTCCCAGTTAAGCGACTTGTTTTGCATTTAGCACCACACACATACGGTCTACTTTTACGGTTCCGGTTTATGGTTGCAATATCACAAATAAATGCATTTTTTTTCTATGGTGAATGACATTTCCAGTGAATGGAATTTGTCATCTTTTTTTTTTTTAAATTAAAACTTTCCCTCATTTTTCACTCACTTTGGATCTGTTAAACCATAATCTGTCAGAAAAAAAGATATGCAGTGTACCTCTGCAAAAAAAGGTTGCAAATAGGAACTCAAGCCTCCGCCAATGTACTCAATGTTATTTTTTCCAGTATTAACTAGCAACCCCGGTGTCTATGCAGTCCTGTAGTCTTCGCGCAAATATGTTTTTAATGTGTTTTTGACCTTTTGTGTGCCCTTGACTTTAACCTTTGACCTTGACTTCCCAAATGTGAAAATTTATCCACAATATCTTGCGTAATCCTGCTTACAAACAAACCAACAAACCATTTTGAATGCCCTTGACCTTGACCTTTGACCTTGACCTCCCAAAATCGAATCACCTCTTCCTTGAACAATACTTACTCATTCCATCAAATTTGAGTAAAATCCTTCCATAACTTTTTGCGTAATCCTGCTTACAAACAAACTAACAAACCAATCAACAGACAAACGGTAATGAGCACATAGCCTCCTTCAACTTTGTTGGGTGGAGGTAATAAACCGTTCAATAATCCATATGTAGAGTTCAAACATGTGCACAAAACATATTATTTCATGTTTTTTCTTGTGTTTCTGAAGTTCTTCTTTAGTGTTCTAATTTTAAAGATAACCATAATTGTCCAAATGATTTGTGCACCTTGCAATTATCCAGCCATCCATTGTCTATACCGGTTCTTCCTCAGCAGAGTCACAGGGAAGCTGCAGCCTGTCTAAGCTGACAGTGGGCAAAATACAGGAACAGACCTAAGACATCTCACCAATCCAAAGTTGCGTCATAACTATTACCACTATGCAGCCACAAATTAACCTAGCATTCATGTTTTAGGGCTGTGGGAGGAAACCTGTGGTCCTGGAGGAAACCCATGCTAACATCGAGACAACTCCACACGGAAAGGCCTCAAGCTAAATTCGAACCCATTAGCTTCTTCCTGTAAGGCAACAGTGCCACCCACTGTGCCACTGTGCCTCCTACTAACAATTATTATGAAATAAATTGAACAAAGTCAAATAGTTAATTTAATTTTTCCATATTTAAGCTCATGTCAGACTGAGGGAGCAATGTTGTGTCATTTCAATCACCTATTCCAGAAGAGTATAAATTCAAAAAAGATAGATTGCAATGGACCATCCTTCACAAATGAGGTAATAAGTCACAGACGGTTGAAATTAGCACCAAGAACTCTTAAGGCAAAGATACAAAAATTTAGAATGGGAGCAAACTGACCAGGTAAAAATATTCATAAAAATTTGATTATTCAATGAACCACACTGAAACATAAAAATAAATGTATTGAAATAATAGGAAATAGCTTTTCCATGCATGGACTAAACTCAGATTATTAACTGTGCTTCTTATCATTTGTTACCCTGTTTTATTCATTATTATCAAAGGTGCCAATAATACTGGACCTGACTGTATGTGATGGAAAATAAAACCGAGCACTTCAAAGTTAATCTGTCCCAGATAAATGGGAAATCGCTCTTCAGAAAAGATTATCACCATTGACAGACCCAGTTGCCATTTTGGGAAAAACTAAGCAGATGTAAAACAGGCCGTTATGAGAGGACCCGCCTGATTGGCTCACTTTGGCAGAATAACAGGGGCGATGCAGTGGCGATACAGGACTCCTCCAGGACTGATGGAGCGAGCGCTGAAGTTGGCCTGAGATATCGTGAGGCTGGCACACATTTAATTGGACAGCTGTTTTACATCGGGAACTCGGCATACCTACTCCTTGTGGTAATGAAATTTTCATTGTGACAAATATGGATGCGATTTATTGGTCCCGGAGGTCAGTAAACGGAGGTCTGTGTGGCCAAGAGGAGCTTTAATTGCACTGTTAGTGTAGAGATATGGCTGGAATGGTTTGTGTGAAAAAGGCACCAATGCATTTCCACACCAGAACTATGATGGTTCCACCCTATCTCAATATACCTCACTGCCTTATCTGACCATACTTTTTCTTTTATGCTTTGAAAAGGCTGAAAAGTCTTCTTTTGTTTGTCCACTTTCTTACACATTTAATTCAATGCGTATAGTGCCTTCTACAGAAGAGTGCTAACATATACTTTACATGGTGTAAAAGCGACGCAACATACTATTTATGATCTTGAGTGCAGTGCATGCCCATGTAGGTACGTGCATGTGTGCTTTCAAGGGTGTTTATTCTCTTGATAGAGTCTACAAGTTGAAAACTTTGCCAGAGGGATGAATTGTCTTGTGCGAGATATTCCCACATTTGGTGTTTTGATGACGGTGATGGAGAGCACTGTCTAAAATCTTGTTCCAGAATCTCTCATATGAGGTTAGGTGGTTTGAGATCTGGTGACTGGTAAGGCAATGTCAAATGCTTAGGATCATTTTCTAACTAATATAACCATTCTGTGACCCCTTGTGCCCTACGGAGTTTGGGCTAGTGTCATCCTGAGGTGCTATTCCCGAAAGCACTGATGCTAACTTGCGTAGTAGGAACCATTGACTGTGAATGGACGAACTATGTAAGTTGCTAACTTAGTTAGCAACTATGCTTTTGGGAAACGCACCCCTGGAAGACACCACTCCCTTCTTAGTAGGTATACTTTAAATTACTTTTATATATCAAGTATAGTTTTTTATCATACTGAATTATTCTGCATTAATTTTCAGTGAGCCTTCAGCCTTTCAGGTGACAAGTGGACCAAACTATGTCCGCTGAGGAACAGAAACATCTGCATTGTTTTGTTTTGGCAGGGAACTATTCAGGTTTTTCCCTTTAATTTATCACCCGTCTGTATGTATGAACATCCATCAATTGATGGAGAATTTGAGTGACATGTCATTGCAATAAACAAGCAATGGGGAAGGTGACTTCTGTTATTCTGTACTGTCTAGTTCCTACGCAGTGCAATTCCTCAGCTCGCTCATGACAACAGATCTGCAACTCCATGAATTTTTACATTAACGAGATACAAGATTTGTGTATATGTATTTTTTCTCCTCAGTTTCACAAACTAATTAATTTATACATTTTGACATTGAGGCTGCAGACAGAGATGATGGATCGTGGCTTGTGTCTGACAGACTGAGGAAACTTGAAACAGAAAACCCTTGCATTGGACATGAACACTTTTATCCTTTTCCCCCCATTTTTCTCTTGCTCTCCTAGTGGACTCCTATATGAATAAAAACTAGGTTTATGCCGTCGGAGGTGAAAGCTTGGGGTATATTCCCGAACGCCCCCAATCCTCCAATTCCCTAATCCTTGAACAGACCTTGAATAGACTTCCATTTGAACTTAATTTCAGGTCAATCGGACAAATGGTTCTGAAGATATGGCCAAAATGGTAATTCATCACAAAGCGCCACTTGGTGGCGAAATATTGAACCATACAGGTATGATGTCATCACGTGACACGTTGTAACGGCATGACCTTGCAGTTGCACATAGTTTCATCTCAATTGGACAAATGGTTCCAAAGATATGGCAAAAATGGTGAATTTTGTGACAAAGCTCTACCTTGTGTCAAAATTTTGAACCAAACAGGTATGATATCATTGTGGGACACATCCTCAGGTCATGAACTTTCATTTGCACTTGATTTGAGGTCAATCGGACAAATATTTTTAGAGATATGATAAAAAAAGTGATTTTTTCCGTTTTTGGCCCCTGGTGGCAAATCTAGACATTGTAAATTGTCCAAAATCGAAAACGCTGTTCGGCGTTCGGGGATATAATAATCAGAGCAGCCTCCACTCAGAGTGTATTAATGACTAACATGACAGAAATATAGAAACATCCTGATCAGCAAATGCTCCAGAACTCATTGGACATTGGATCACAGTGTAGCTAGACAATAACCTGGAGGCAAATTGCAAAAGCAACACAAGATTTTTTAAAGGAAATACATAGAATTTCCTCAAACAGGTGAGTCAATCATATGATCTGAATCCACTTGTAAATGTTTTTTCACTTTCTGTGGGCAAAACGGAGGATAAAACGCCCCAACAACAAAATGGGAACCGAAGACAATTGCAAATAAGGCTTGGCAGAGCACTGCCAAGGAAGAAACCCAACGATTGGTGATGCTTATTGTTTCCAGGCTTCAGGCAGTCAATGACTGCAAACTGTTTGCCTCCAAGTATTAATATTCACATGTAAGATTGCTAAATTACTTTGGAGTGTCTAAATTTGAAGAGCCCGCACCCCACAGAGCTCATACACATTACAATATTTGTGGATACAACTGTATATTCAATATGAACCTTATCTCTACTTTCTGAGCAGCCTTTGGCCCAATGATTTTGAGGACAGTGAAATAGTGAAACTGTTAATGTTACGGATACAAGAGGGAAAGCACACAGGGGAACTCTGTAGAACTTGGAAACGAAAGGGAGACACAAAAGGGGAGTGAGACGCCAGAAGCGGGGATCCAAAATAATTTATTAAAATAAACACAGGGAAAAAACCAAAGGGAAAAGGGGGCACTAAGGCTAACAAAAACACCGTGCCAAGCACTGAAACCAGAAAACTCAGGAAAACAAACTCAAGACTAGGGCAGACCAGAACACTAGACAGGGGGGCAGACAAGACTATGGCTAGGGACTGTGACTATGGCTTGGACAAAGACTATGAACTATGGCTTGGGGCTATGGCTGTGACTTGGGGCTATGGCTATGGCTTGGGGCTGTGGCTATGGCTTGGCTTGACTAAAAACACTGACAAGACAAGACTGTGGGCACAGCTGGCAGATGGCAACTCGGAAGGCACAGCTGGCCAGGAAAAGGGTAAGGGAGAACATCAGGAGGGGGGCAGGAGACGCTGGGGCACTTGGACGGGCAGGAGACGCTGGGGCACTTGGACGGGCAGGAGACGCTGGGGCACTTGGACGGGCAGGAGACGCTGGGGCACTTGGACGGGCAGGAGACGCTGGGGCACTTGGACGGGCAGGAGACGCTGGGGCACTTGGACGGGCAGGAGACGCTGAAGCTCAGGGAGCCAGAAACACTGAAGCTCAGGGGGCCAGAAACACTGAAGCTCAGGGGGCCAGAAACACTGACGAGGAAGACGGGCACAGAAGACGGTGGAGGCAGACTGGCAAGACAGGCACAGGACACTGGAGGAGACAGGGGGCACCAGGGGCTTGGAGGCAGCAGGAAGGGCAGGCTGGGCAGGGTATGCAGCTGATGAACACAGAGGAGAACTGAGGGGACCAGAGGGAGTGCACAGGGGCAAGGAGTGTCGCGCAGAGTGACAAAGGGAAGTCAGATCTGCAGGCGTGGAGAACCGGCTCCCAGATATAGGGCAGGGGGCGAGGACAGACACAGGTGCAGCAACTTAATATAATTAACAAGGGGTGGAACACAAGGGAAACCAATTACATGAAAACAGAGAAACATTAACACACAAACGAGGATCACAAGGCAATCCCAAAGACGGGATAAATAAACTAGATAAAAGGACGCCTAAGTGTACAGAATAAGTCAGGATTGATTATAAGAATGCAGAGAGTCTGCAGGAAACTTTAGCAAAACCAGAGAATAGAAAAGCAAGGGGCGGAGACTAGAACAGGGCGAAAGCTGAGAGATTATTAGTCAATTAGTAAGTGCAGCTATACAATCCCGGGTGCTCGTTAGTATGTTAGTCTAATATACAATGTTAGTTTGGTTAGTAAATTCTAGAAAACAACAAACTGTTAGTAGGGGTTAGTAATATAGAAAAGCAAGGGGAAATTAGTAAACGAGAACAGAAGGAAGGCTGAAACCCAGAATCCATTAAATCACCCGAAATAGTGTCACAATCAATTAACACAGAAAACTGCTACAAACAATGACGCGACCGGGGAGAAAGCAAAGACAGTACATGGGTAAGACGTGGACTGGAGTAACACGGGAGAGGAATGAAATGTGAAACACTAAGACATGGACTAAAAACTGACATCACAAAAATAATAAAAACCTAAAATTGACTAACCAAACACACAGACCCACGGAACACAACAGTTAAAAGAACTAAAAGAACTTTGAATTTGTGTTTGATTGAATGTTGGCCTTATTTGTACAAATTGGATTTGGTGTACTTTTCTGTATCATCAGAGCTGTCTTGCTGAAAGTACGGCTGTGTAGGTTGTGGCTTGGCAGTGAATGAAGGTGTAACAGCCAAAGATCCTGCCGCTGTTTGTTTAAAAGCATTTCGTTTTGAGTAGCTTGTAGAGACTGTTTTGAAGATAAACTAATGTTGAGCAGAGTGCTAAGGTGTTTGACTTCATATTTCATATTTCATTTTTAATAAAACAAAAGGAAGCGTCCAGCATCAATATTCTTTGAATAAAGACACAGCGTCGTCAATCAATAGTCCTAACAGTACTTCACTTTATTATACTTATTGACTGGGAATCTCATTCCTTGGCATTTTCCATAAGCCACAGGCTTGGGAGTTTGTGATAAGTGTACTATCAAATTTACTGAGGGATATCTGCAGAAATAGGTTGCTAGGGTGCGTGGCACGGGCCAAGCATGGTATTGAGGCTAATGATCATGCATTAATTAATTGGGATGTGAGCAGAGATATGTTATCCCCTAAGGTCTGTTTCATTTTCACCTAGTACTTGTATTTCCAGAGATGCTAAATTATTGAGGATGAAAAAAAAGGGCTGTCAGTTTGTTTCTGTAAGTGAGGCTGAAAGCCAGTAGAGAGTGATTGGATGCTGAGTTCACTAATTGGTATCTAATTTAGCATAGCGGTTGTCAGGGTTCCAAAAAGGGAGCAGGATGGAATTGGGATGGGAAAGGGATGTAAACAAGCAGATGACCTTATCTCGAGGCGAACAATAAACATGAAAGACAGGACGTGGGCTGAAAGTGTGTGTGCGGGCGTGTGCGTGTGCGCGCGTGTGTGCATGTGTGTGAATGTAAGCGCCCACGTGTGTGTACGCGTGTTGTGTGAGTATGTTTGTGTATGTATGTTTCTATGTGTCAATATTAGCACATGTGTGTGTGTGTCTGTGTGTGTATGTGAGTGAATGTGAGCATATGTCTTTTGTTTGTGTGTGTGTGTATGCGTTTGCATTTATGTGTGTGCGTGTGTGTGTGCGTTTGCACTTGTGTGTGTGCGTGTGTGTGTGTGTGTGTGCGTGGGTGAATGTGAGCATATGTCTTTTGTGTGTGTGTGTGTGTGTGTGTGTGTGTGTGTGTGTGTGTGTGTGTGTGTATGCGTTTGCATTTATGTGTGTGTGTGTGTGTGTGTGTGCGTGTCTGTTTGTTTGTCTGTGTGTGCATCGAGTGCACATGGATTGGCCCATCTTAATCTGCTGAAGACTAATTAACTATATTAGCCTTGTTGTTTATGTGCTTGTGAAATAATCTATTTAATGATGGTGTTTGTCTGCCAAAGAATGAAATGCTGCATTTTCACATTAGTCTGTTTGATATTTCGTGTGCATTGCAAAAAAAAAAAAAAAAAACCACAGCAGAGGGAGAAATAAAAGGAGGGAATGGCGTCTTTGAGCTGACACAGTGACTTCCAGAGTTTCTTAATGATGCTGTATTCTCACATTGGTGCAGGACACACAGTCCACCCTGATCAGAACTGCATCTGTCAGCCCTCTAATGTGAATTGAGGACAGTGGCATGTGACATTTAGGATTTAACTGTCACATTTACTCTTTTCATTTGATATCCCTGTCAGCCAGGTCAGTGACCTTTATTCATTCGACATTAAATGCGATGCCTGAATCTGGAGATAACTCACTGCAAATCCCACATTTTCCTTCCGCATGGTTTTCAATTTATCAGTTTCCATTTTTGTCAGCATGTAATATTTTCTCTTTTTCTGCAATGACAGACAATTAAATAGCAAGGGAAAAAAATAAACAGAAAAAATTTAACCAACTGATGCTTGAAGTCCACTATCGTGCTGTTGTCCACTCAGTATTTCACCTGAATTTTAACTCCTTTATCAAATGAACGTTGACATATAATTACATTCAATTGGAGGCCAGTCTCATTCCGATACGTCATATAGTGAGGCAATCGGACGTCGCATCGATATGTGACGCCAAAGCAAGCTTCTGGCGTCCTTATTTCACGCCAGTTTAAAATGAACCCTGCCCCCTAACCCCTAAACCTTAACCTGAACCCCAACCGTAAGCTCCCAAATACAGATGCCAAAAGCCTTGTATTGCATCATATATCGACGCTTGGTCTGGTAGCATCGCAAAATAACAAGTCGGAGTGAGAATATGTTGGCAAATAGTATGACGCAAAAAAAATTCAACAACAATGAAATATCAGAGACACGATTCCCACTCATCATCAAAACTGACAGAACTAAACACTATTTGCATTGAGAAAAAAGCAGCACTCAGTTAATTAAAGAACCTTTCATTTGAACCTTGGCTTCAGGCAAACAAAGCCAAAGTGACGATTCACAGTGCCACCAAAATGACTGCAGAATATAATTTTCTATTCCTTTTTATGAACAGCTCTACAGTCTCATTAAGCAAAGGGGGCCCGACCTGGCATTTATCACAGAACAGGTGTCTGTTAACCTGGTCTCCAGCTGCCATCTGAAGTGGATCATATTTACACAGTAGGTCGCTCATTACACACTTAAGAGTCTCATCCAATTATCTTTGGCACAGCGCGGTTGTTACTTCGTTCACAGCTCCACAGCCGTGCAGGAGGAATGGGCGACTGCCTCTCGTTTCCGCGCATGCGTGAAATTTTAAACGCCTCACCTCTGGGATCAATACTCTCCCTTCACTGAAGTTGGCACCATTTTCAAGTGCCGCAAAACTTCAGAAAAGTAAAAAATATGGACGCAATCTATCTTTCTGCTTTATTGCTCATTTTCCAAGAAGTAATTTTATATCTCAAGCTGTAGGAAAAAAAAAATTGAAACTGAAAACACCTTTTGAGAGAGACATAATACCATCATTTCTTATTCATGAGAACACCTTCTGTGTAATGCATGATACCGTCATTTGTATTCATGCAGACACCTAAGCATGGTAATGAATGAATATAACACAGCTAAATCCTGTTTTATGGTATACTGACTGTTGGACTGCTTCCATGCAAGCAGCGAAAGGCCTTTGAATGGCCTGTAACAATTCCCCCTTTTCCATCCATATTTAATCTGACCCACTCCTTCCATTTCAGAGTCGCAGAGTTCGCGGGAGCTCCCCCTGGCATGTTTTGGGAGAGGGGTGTACAAACACCCAAGACTGGCCGCCGATCTGTTGCAACAGATCAATCAATTTAGATGCTCCAATTCATCTACCCTGCAGGTCTTTGGATTGCAAATTGTTTTCATGCATTTGCTGTACTAGTACCACAATTTGCTGCCATTATTCAATCCCTCTTGTCACATTTAACTGCTGCATACATGGCAGAATCACAAGAAAAACTTAATTTTGGAGGAAGAAAAATGTATCTTTTTTAATCGCATAACAAAGCTGGTCTCATTTATATTCCTTTGGGTGCAAAACCTTGACTGATCATCCTTGCAATGGTTCTCTAAGCTTCCATATTTCTTTGGTTTATTGTTGGTTTTCCTTGCCCTCTAAATATTGTGAGGCAATGAGTCTATCTGATCTCTAATTAACCTTTAGCGTGTGCAGTCTATATGTGAGTGGTTACCAATATGAGCATGTATTAATCATGCGGAGCTGCACTGCACTGACAGGAACGGGAAAAACTCAATCTGTAATTCCAGTCATAAAAGAAAGTAAGGATGGAGCGATCAAAGGAATGTAAATTTGTGAAATGAAGCTCCCTTTCTCCTTCAAACGTCATTCTGAAGTTACCTCAGTCGCACAGAATTGCAGCCATGGCATTCCTGCAAAGTCACTGATTTCTCAGTGGATTATTGCGTTTCATTGAGCGCTTAATCCACCTCCATATCATAAACTTTGCCCTGCTCAGTGCAGGTGCGACACAGTCCATAGTGGGCTGGGATGATCCTGGCGCTGTCAATCACAGGGCTGACCCGCCCACCCCAGGGCATGAGAGAAATTAAATGAGAGTTCCCTTCATGTGAATAATTTCCTCACATTTTGTCTTCATTTATACAGTGAGTAGTGCTCCTTTATTTAATAAAAATAGGCTATACCTTTCCTGGATTGATCCATGCCAGTATGCCACACATTCATGAAACAGCACCAAACTGCAAAAAGTCAGTGTTGAGTTTTTTTTTTTTTTTTTGCCTGTTTGTTTGTTTGTTTTTTCTTCTTCTTCTCAATACAGCAACCTTTGCAACTTGAATAATTACTTTACTCCACTGACCATGTCACAATTGCACCATTTTGAGTGCCATCCCAAACATTTTGACTGTATCCTTAAAAGTTGATATTCTTTCCTCTGGGCAATTACCATTTGGCCAATTTCACATGAGAGTTACTAAAACAGCATTTTTTTAAAAGAGTTTTATATTTGAAATATATAGGTTGTCATGTATATGACTGATTACCAAATCCGACACTGAAAACCGTTTTGAAATATCTTTGATGGTCTTCTCAAAATTTAGACTTGAATTTTGTAATTTTTTTAGCTCTAGGACAAGGATCAAAGGTTATTTCTCCAAAGCTGACAACCGCTTAAATATATTTAGTTATTTCCTGGTATTAACTGTATTTCCATACATTGGTAGCCAAAGTATTTGAGACTGTAAGTCATTTCAGGAAATTGAAACACACAATGTCCAGTGGCTTATTGCGAAATTTGTCATTTGAGTATAATAAATTTAGTGGATTATCAGAAAATTTAATTCCGTTACCATTTTGTAATTCCGTTACTGCTGTCTCTTTCTCATAATTGGCAGTCTACAAAATATCTGGAAACATACCAGTCAATATAAACTTACCAGGGTCTCGTCAACAAGATGGCAGGTAAAAATGACATTAAAATGGAATCGTAATTCCGTTACCGTGGAATTGCCCAGTTACTAATATGCATTATGTAATATCACTGACTAGTTTCCATTCATTTGTTATCCTGATGGGTAAATATTTTCTCTTTTTTCAATCACTAGCTATCTCGATCACTATTCAACTTAACATTGCGTGCCTTTTTTTTCTTTTTCAGTATAACTTGCCACTGTACAGACAGTAGGCCTTTTGTTTCTATTCTTGGGTAGTCAGCACTGCTACAGAGGCAGAGCATTTCATCCTGGTTTCGGACTCCTCTCCTTGCACTTCAAACCCACTCACAACCTCAGCTGTGACACAGTTATGATACAGTAAAACTGTTCAATCTTATAGGAGTGATGCTGTAAGACCAAACTGTGTTTGTAAATGCAGCTCACTCAGCACATTCAATCTGAAAATCAACTCACATACATACTTAAAATAAAAGCCCCCCCTCCATTTGCCAAGGGGGTTTAATATGAAAATAACCTCTTTACACCATCTCAACAGTACTGCTCTGCAGTGTTGTGAGATCCTAACACTTCTCATACCAGACACATTAAAGTACAGTTGGTGGGTTGCAACCTATAAATGCAAAGAAAGTCCCATTTGCCCTCGTCTGACAGAGGGAAACAACTCCACCCAACGCCGTTCCCTTGTCTTTCGTGATATCTGAATATGATTTAATAACAGCCTGCGTTCATACTGAATAATGCCTAAGCATAGATATACAGGAGAATTATCTTTCTAATCTCTGCCTCCACCCACCCAGCAAGTTTACGTCACTGAAAAAAACCTGCCGTTACCCTTCGGCTGTATGTTTCATCTTTCAGGATCATGAATTAGACTCTACCGACAGATACTTCTGGCTGACAAAAAACCAATTGTTGTGTTTTTTCCTAATGCCTGTGTCTCCTCAAGGTATTTTAACCTTTTATTTGGCATGAGTGTTATAACGTATCCCTTTAATCCGTGTTTTCATGACAGCTCAAGAATGTTAGTCAGACTGCTCTGACAAGAAATCTGTTCTTTATGCTTCCTATCAGCGTAGCACAAAATATCTGTGAGCAATCGGTCACATGCCGCTTTCTGAAGAGGTTTTTTTCTTTTTTCTAAATGCATATTCAACCTTAATTCTGAAATAGTTGGGACAAAGTGTAAATTGTGAATAAAATGAAAACGCAATGACTTTCAAATCACACCAGCCAGTATTTTATTCACAATAGAATAAATATGACATAGCAAATGTTGAAACGAAGAAATTTTACAATTTTGCCCACAAAATGAGCTCATTTCAAATTTGATGGCTGCTACTTGTCTCAAAAAAGTTGGGACAGGGGCCTGTTTACCATGGTGTAGCATCCCCTCTTCTTTTAAACACAGAATGGAGGCGTCTGGGCATTGAGGAGACAGGTTTCTTGACTTCAGCCATTTGAATTTGATCCCACTCTTGTTAAATACAGGCTACCATCTACTGGTGAGTTTTGGGTCTCCTTTGACGGACTTTTCGTTTAATTATGCGGCAAATGTTCTCAATTGGTGAAAGATCAGGGCTGCAGGCAGGCCAATTCAGCACACGGACTCTTCAACTACAAAGCCAGGCTGTTGTAGTAGCTGCAGTATGTGGTTTTGCAATGTCCTGCTGAAATACACAAGGACTTCCCTGGAATAGATTTAGTCCAGAGAGGAGCATATGTTGCTCTGAAACCTTTATATACACCTTTCAGCATTCATGGTGCTTTTTAACACCTGCAAGTGTCCCACACCATATGCACTAATGCATCTCCATACCATCAGAGATGCTGGCTTTTGAACTGAACGCTGATAACAGGAGGGGTGGACTTTCTCCTCTTTAGCCCTGAGGACACAATGCTCATGATTTCCAACAAAAATGTCAAATTTGGACTCATCTGACCACAGGACACTTTGCCACTTTGCTACAGTCCATTTTAAACGAGCCGTGGCCCACAGAACACGGCGGTGCTTCTGGATCATGCTCAACGATGGCTATCTTTTTGTATGATAAAGTTTTAGGTGGCATCTGTGGATGACACGGCGGACTGTGTTTACAAACAGTGGTTCCTTGAAGTATTTCTGGGCCCACTTAGTAATGTCAATGACAGAATCATGCCGGTGAGTGATGCAGTGGTGTCTGAGGGCCTGAAGATCACAGGCATCCAGTAAAGGTCTTCGGCATTGTCCCTTATGCACAGAGATTTTTGCAGTTTCTTAGAATCTTTTGATGATGTTATGCACTGTCAATTAGGTACAATTTTTTTTACATAGGTTGGAGAGCCTCTAGCCATTTTTACTTCTGAGAGACTCAGCCTCTCTGAGACATCCCTTTTATTGCCAATCATGTTACACAGCTGATGCCAGTTAACTTAACTACTTGCTCAATGTTCTTTCAGCTGATTCTCTAGTATATTAATTGCTTTTTTTTTTTGCCTATGTCCCAACTTTTTTGAGAACTGCTGCGACCAGAAAATTTGAAATAAGCTCATTTTTTGGATGAAAATGTAAAATGTCTCAGTTTCAACATTTGAATTGTTATCTACGTTCTATTGTAAATAACATATGGCTCACGTGATCTGAAAGTCATTGCATGTTTAATTTTATTCACGATTTACACTTCGTCCCAACTGTTTCGGAATTGGGGTTCTATTTTTACAGCCTAAAAAGTGGTATAATACAGGGAAACTGCATCCATGTAGTCACTCAACAATACTAAGTTTCTGTTATGCTGAAGTACAAAGCGCAATGCCACAACCTCAGTTCTGTGACAGGACAGTGTGTAAAATGCAGATAAAAACAGAATCTAGTGACTTATTAATTCACTAAAACAGAAATTCATCTCAAAACAACACAAATGAGAAATATTAAAGGTTTAACCTTTTCTAATGTATTGCTTTTAGTAAATGTTCACAAAATCAGAATTTTATTCATGCAATACATTTTTAAAAAACACCAGTTTGGAACATTCCTTCAGTAACAATTAAACAGGCAACAGGTGACTCAATTATAATTGGGTATAATATGAGTTGTCAGGGAAGGCACGGTTTTGCCACTTTGCCAAAAGATGCGTGAACAAATAGTCAAACAGTTTAAGAACAGCATTTCTCAATATGTGACTTCATGAAATTTTAGGGATTTCGCTATTGATCGTCTTTAATACAATGAAAAGATTCTGAGAAACTGGAGAAACCAGAGCAATGTCTGTTCTTGAGTTGAATGCTAATACTAGATGTGTGTGATCTTCAAGCCCTCTGAACCGAAATGCTTCTGAAATGGAAATTACCACAAATAGTTCAGAACGCTTGTGACAGAAAATAAATTCCTTGTGGCATCATCAAATACAATTGAAGACTCTTATGCAGAAAGAGGAAGCCATAAATTAGCACCATCCTGAGCCACTGTCACCTTCTCTGGGCTTGAGCTCATTCGTAATGGGCTGATAAGGGAGTTGAACAAAATGCTTTGGTCGGCAGATGAGACCATCTGTCAAACTGTTTTTTGGAAATAATGGACGCCATATTTTCAGGGCCAAAAGAGGAGAAGGACTATATACACTGTTATCAGCAACATGTTTAAAAACCAGCATCTGGAATGATCTGGGGCCACGGGAGAGCACTCGGCTGTGATACAATACAATACAACTGTGAAGGCAAAATTGACACTGATGGGTACATAGACTTTTTTGAATAACGTGAGCCTTTCAGACCTCATCTGTTTTTTAGGGACGTCCCTGCTGGTACCAGCTGGGAAATGCCAAGTCACAATCTGCATTTCATTTTTAAACCACAATGTGGCTATGTAGTCAGAGTGCAAATATTGCCTGCAGCCCAGACCTGTCTCCTGTTTGAAAAAATGGCAAATCATGAAGTGGAAAATATGACAACAGAGATCCTGGACTGTTAACCAACTGAATTCCTACATCAGGAAAAGATGGGGATGAATTCCACTTTCCAAATCCTGACTATTAGTTAACCCGGTTGCAAAATGACAACTCAGTGTTATTAAAAGGAAAGGTGATGTTGCAAATCTACTTGCTCCAACTTCAGTTGAATATTGTGCAGACATGCCAGCTCAAAATGGCAATTATTTTCAAAAAACAATAAAGTCAAATACTTTTAAAACATTGCTTATTTTGTCTCTGATCTTTTTTCAATTAAAGACGGACTGAGAGGGGCGGTTACATTACTGCTAGCTGTTTTTATTAACGTTTTAGACATTTAGACTAGTCCCATATTTTCTGGAGTTGAGGTCCTGAATTATATGAAGGGCTAAGAACTAGAGCAGTCTGACCCACAGAACATTTTTTTTGAGATGATAAAAGTCACGGTTTTTAAAATATGAAAAAAAAAAAATAAAATCTCACAATGTTGTTCACAGGTATAATACACATCATGACACCAATTTTGCATGATGGAATCTTATCAAAATCTGTCACAATATGATCCAAACTCTAACTTTTTTTTGGGGTTAGACCACTGTGGTTCTCAGCCCTTCATAAGTAACACAAACTAATCAAAACTCATGGGAGTATCTTGTTGTCCCAGCAAAAGTACAGAATGATTTAATGGCTGCTACTATTGCAGATATGGTGAATTAGTATATAAAGGGCTAGAGATGTTGCCAAGAATGCCACTTGCAAGCAAAACTATTGACCTGTATCAAGAATTGACTTTTGGGACTCATTTATTGATGATTTATTTTTATCTTTTGCATAAGCTACATTTGACGATATGCGCACAGTCCGATCACTAAACCTATTCCTATTTTCCTCCAGCAGCAAGGACTCGCAGGTATGTTACTGCCAGTTGCATCGGGGCAGAAATAAGATTATCAAGTCTTTTGTTCCATTTCATGGGGCGTTTTCCATGTAAATCAGATGATGCCAGGAGGTGCATAATTTAAATGAGGCTGTGCAAGGCAATTTTTGGTATCTTTCTCATATATGAAGTAAACTGCAATGACCTGCCAGATCCATGTCTAAACTGAAGGGCAACTATTTATAATTTCACTGGAAGGTTCTAACAAACAGAGACTCCATATATAAAGTTAGCAATGTTATAAATAATGTAATATGATTGTGATGATTGTGTCTTGTTTTCTTTTACCAATTTTTCTTTCTTGCATGCAGGCTACATTTGCCATTGATAATAATGTACATTAACTGTGGAGCCTGTATGTTATTTCTCACAGCCAGCTTCATCTGTGGGCTTCTGTTAGGGCATGGTTAGAGTATTTGGACAGACATGTCAATAGCAACATTTCAAGTTTCAAAAATGATTCTTGATTTTATTTATCCTACCCACTCAGTTTGGAATAGAATTTTTTTTAGTATGTAGCCTATGGTACTGGACCCTACATTTGCACTGTCTGACAGAGTGCAAGATAGGCCTAGGTTCTAAATTTAGCTGAAGAGGAGTACAAGACATTTTGAAAATCGTGGACATCTATGATCCAAGTCATCCAATTTTATCCCAGAATCGTGCAAAATGACAATTACCTTGGCCTTATATGCCAATTTTAATTCTAATGCGACAAAGTTTAAATATTGCATGCTTGAGGCGAGTTACACTGGACATAGTAGAAAGAGCTAGACAACAAAACATGAAATTTCTTGTGTAACATAATTCATACATTTAAGATGCTTAAATGTCATACTACAATGGCCAAATTTCACCATACACAACTAATCTGTGTAGCCGACTGTATGTCATGTGTTAATGCAATCAATGGTAACGTCCCACCCACACCCAGAAGATCATGATAACTTGGTAGAGATGTGACTGTGCAGTATAGCACATGCAATATTTATTTTAATACAATATGCTGGCTAATATACTGACTGCATGGCTTCTATTTTGTTGAGCAGCAAGAGGTAACCGGCATAAATGGGGTGCAGTATGTTGTGTAGTCCAAGATGATTTTCAGCATGGCCCTTGTTGCTTTAGTGAACATCATCTATTTGATTTTTTAACTGATGAAACTGTGCCAAAGGAGTTCCTTATTCTAATACATAATGCAATTAATACAATGCTTTATTAATGTCTGCGAGGAAAGCCCTCAACGAAAATTAGCTACGTCAACTACTGTAGCCAACTTGCTGCTTTAGAGTCCCAACATAGGGTAGCAATATTGGCACTGAAGCTAAGCTGGCACAGCTCTTTATATCACCTCTACTTGGGACAATCGCATAGCAGTGTATGTGTTTTTATAAAATAAGAAGAACGGATCGCGATCATCCTTGAGTGACTTGCAAATTATTTGAAAATTTGGGACCTCTTAAGTTCAATGTCTTTATTTTAAAACTGAGTATTGACAAACTCACATGAAGGACAGGCATATTCCTGAGTAATTATGGAAGTTATAGTGAGCTAAAATGAACGTAGCATAACTGTCTTCCATTATTTTCTGGAAAATGAATTATCTATTATATTACTGATGTTTTCCACTGTGACAAAAGCTGTTTTTTTTTCTTTTTTCTTTCTGTTTTTTGGAAACTTTCAGAAATAATCCCAAGTGAAAAGAAACCCAAACCAACAGTTAACAACGACTTCCGGCCCGTAGCTCTTACATCAGTGGTGATGAAATGTTTTGAGCGGATTGTGTTATGCATGCTATCCAATCAAGTCAGAGACAAGCTGGACCCTCTACAATTCGCATATAGACCCAAGCGAGGAGTGGAAGACGCTACCATAACACTGTTACATAATATATACCAACACCTTTAGAACACTGGAGCATATGCACGAATTCTATTCGTTGATTTCTCGTCAGCATTTAATACGATTCAACCTCATATCCTCATCAAGAAATTATCAAATTTACAAGTGTGCCCTCAACTCATTCGATGGATAGCGTCGTTCCTTACCAACAGAAGCCAGTATGTGAAAGTGAACAATGTTAGATCTGCTATATCTGTCACTAATACGGGAGCTCCCCAGGGTTGTGTGTTATCCCCCATGCTTTTCACTCTCAATACCAACGATTGTGTTAGCTCCGTACCCAATTCTAGCCGCGTGAAGTTTGCTGATGACACCGCA
This sequence comes from Gymnothorax reevesii, assembly GCA_029721435.1. Classification (NCBI taxonomy): domain Eukaryota; kingdom Metazoa; phylum Chordata; class Actinopteri; order Anguilliformes; family Muraenidae; genus Gymnothorax; species Gymnothorax reevesii. The sequence goes on along the minus strand of CM056587.1, from coordinate 52,888,344 downwards.
ATTAACAGCTTGCTGTTTGAATGTGAACAATCCCATAAGGAAGAAGTCGCCGCCTTCACAACCTGGTGCGAAATCAACTTTCTGGAATTTAATGTCAGTAAAACCAAAAAACTGATTATTGACTTTCGAAGGAATAAGTCTACCATCACGCCAGTTACGATCAAGGACCATGCAGTGGAAGTGGTTGAAGAATACAAATATCTAGGTACCATCATAGACAATAAGCTATCTTTTTCACAGAACACTGATGCCGTATATAAGAAATGCCAGACTCGCCTTCAATTCCTTCGAAAACTTCGTTCATTTCAGATTGACTCTACTTTTATGTCCTTGTTTTACAAATCACGTATTCAGTCGGTCCTCACGTTTACAATACAGTGCTGGTATGGACTATTATCGCAAGACAAAAACAAATTGAAAAGAGTTGTGAAGGTCACGGGGAAAATAGCAAACTGTGTTTTTGAGAACTTAGACACCCTTTACATGTCAAATGTTTTAAACCTGTCTACAAGAATCTTAGATGACCCATCTCATGTCTTATATAACTATTACAGCCTTTTACCCTCCTGCCGCAGATACCGTGTACCCTGTTTTAAAACAAAGAGATTCAAACAATCTTTCATCCCCTGCAGTATTACCTTCTTAAACCAGCTGTAACTTATTGCCAATGTTCTTCAAACATCATAATTTAAGTTATGAGATGTTAAACTCTTCATTTTGTTCTTACGAATAGCGCTATTGTCCATGTCTTAAATATCATCTTTGAAATGTTCTTAAATATTCTTAAACTTTATGTTGTGTATCTTATCGTGTAAATAACTTCGATGTACACCAAATTCCCTAACGGGCAATAAAGTATTATCTTATATTTTTATTAGAAATTTGGCATCTCCAATCCCACCCGAATCTGGAATGCCCAATTGAGCAACTATGTAGAAGGCTTGCTCGTATGCGACGCCTTGTTGCCAATTCAGGAGAAGAGGGACGGTTCACGGCTCTCCTCCAAAGCCTGTGCCCATCAATACTGCTTCTTTACACTCATTGGCTGAATCCTCACAAGTTCAGAACCAGGGCAGAGGATACCCGAACATGAACATGTCATGGTTTGGTCCTGCCGGATGCAACCTGCAATCCGGCGGGCACTGGGACCATGTACCCAAAAGGAAAGAAAAGGGACCAACTCGCACAAGCTGATGTAAAAATGCAAAAACATTAAATAAATGTACTTAAATATCGAACAAAACACACCTGGGGATCAGCAGCACCACATGGCAGGGATAAAACCAGAATGCAGCTGGAATGTCAATTGGCAGTGCAGCTTCTTAAATACTTTTTCACCTCCACTTCAACTAGCAACAGGTGTGGCTCGTTGAAGTGGAGGCGAAGACAGGCGAAGGGGGAGGGATTGCAATGAAACCATTACAGAACAAGCTTAGAATCTTCCTGATGGGCGCCTGGCTGGCCAACAGGAGGCGCTTGAGCAAGGAACAGAGGAACCATTTTTATATTACCCTTCCCAGCAGACCCTTCTCAATTTGCATCCCTGTAGTGCAATGGCCAACTGTGCACTACTTCTGAAAAAGCTGACGACCACTGCCAGTTGGTGCAACCGAGGCTCAGACCCCTGCCGTGATAGTCACTTCGGCTCCGAAATGCGGTGCTTTAACCGTGTGAGCTACCTGAGCAGCTGTTTTTTTTTTTTTTTGTTTTTTTTTTTCTTACTGCTTGCTTCGTTAATATGAAGGATGGTGTTTCATTGCATCTGATATCTCACAAAATAAGAAAATGCAAATAACCATTCAGAGACAAGAAAGAGAATCCCTCCATCTTTGTTTTCTGTTTTTCAATTGCACATTTTTTTTTAAACTTTCAAACTGACTTTTTTTTTCTTTCCATTCTATCCTAAATGTGTTGTATCACTAAAATGATTTTGGTTGGCTTCCTAGACCAAAGCGTGTTTCTTCATCCTGTCAGTCACAGATATCAGGGGGCATTTTATGTGTTTTTATTTATTTATTTTTCTGGGAAATGCAGAACTGAGACAGTGCCAAGGGGACAATGTTTGTCTGATGGGCTAAATCAATGGCCCTTGAGCTATTGACGGCACATTGATCCAAAGAGCAGAGAGCTCAGACTAAGTCGACTCAGTTTATATTATCCAAGGCTGATTTTTCACCATACTCAAGCTCTTGCTATCAGCCAGTTAAATTAAACTTCTCTTAGGAAAGCACATTCAGCACTGTTCCACATGTTATGCGTGCTGACATATTAATGTGATTCTTATAAGTTGAACATTAATATAATTGAGGAAACGCCATTACTGATATTCCAGGGTGGCCTGAGCATTCAGACATAACAAATTTGGTTAAGAGAATTTTACACAAAGTTAGCATTTATAATAGCTCAAGGTAATACATTTCTCTTCGGTGAAAAGGCTCCATTCTGGAAGCTCTTCGACCATCTACGCAAACATAAGTGTATAATGCAGGGATGCTGGCCAGGAAGGATCACATAGTGGATAGAAAAAGTGAAGATCTAGTTGTAAAACACATTTTTTTTAATTAAGTTTGACAGGACAGAGGGATAACGTGTCTTGAATTTGGGTATTTGGATGAAACTTAGACAGGGAGAGAACATCCACCAAAAGGCTGAAGAAAATTCAGACCCAGGACCTTACTGCTGTGAGGTGATAGACTCTGCTTTATGGGGAGCTCGAACAAACACATGAGGATGGAGTTAAGTGGTGTAAGGACCAACGATTAGCAGCAGTAAACACGGATACTAGACGAGCAGGATTTGACAGGCAGTGTGCAGCAAGGATGTGTGCCGTAAGGAGCAGCTGTTAATGTGTAGAGGTCACCCATTCTAGTAGTTCACCCTGTTCTGCAAATGGTCTGTGATTGGCAAATCATCACTTAGCTCAGCTGTCAGCTGATGTTACTGGAGAACTTTTGCTTTGCGTAAAAATCGTAGTTCCAGCTCAGTTCCATGAACAAAATGTCCTGTCCTCACCAAAAATAAGGGGCCAAAACAAGTGACAGAATAAAATTATTTTTTCAGTTTTGGGAATTTGCATGTGTATATGTACATTGAACGTTTAACTCTGTCTCCTTTCGACTTATTATAGTAACTAACATATTAAGGTTTTGAATAACTAATATTTTAATAATTCAATTACATTTTCACAATGTATTTCATGTTTACTTAATCCCCTGGGTGTTAATATGTGTGCATCTGTGTGTGTGTGTGTGTGTGTGTGTGTGTGTGTGTGTGTGTGTGCGCTTGCATGTGTGCGTGTGAGTGTGCGCGCACGTGATCGTGTGCAAGAATGGATGTGGGCGTGGCTGAAACACATAGACTTATGGATATTTTATTTACTTCTCTTGTCAGCAACTAATGCTTTCTATGGCATATTTTCCCCCTTTTGTCAGAAATAAAGTGGCAATGCCTCTGCACATGCAAATTACAGCCAGTTTGAAATGTACAGATTTTAACTAGCCTCAGGAGTGAGGCTAATTCAGTCGGATTTCTTGAGCAGTGACTCACCTATGAGGACACGCAGATCAGAGTAGACGTCCTTGATGACGTCCCACGCCATCCCACTACCTTCATCATTAGTGAAGTTTGTCAGACGTAAGATTGCAATTACCACGGTACCCAGCGTGTCATCATCTCCACGCACTTTTTACTTGCTGTCTCTTTCTCTCTCTCTCCTCCTCTCTCGAATTCAAGTTCAAAAGGCACTGAAAGGAGAATAGAAATAGAAATCAACCATTGTTGTTGAAACATCACTATAGCCAAAAACTAGACCATCAAAACCATTAGCTGAATTCAAACAATGAAGTTTGTTGAGCTGCACAAGTGATTATATTAGAATGCCATAAATTGAAGATAGAACTTGCGACAAGTGTGAAGTTTGAGGAAGACTTTGGAGGGATTCAGCCCCAGGCTCGTTGAATCCCCAAAGTCTTCATTTTTATCATATAAGAAAACATACTCAAAACTAAGCATTTAAGTTTAACTCTAATATTGATTAATCGTGTGATAAATAATTCAATGCAATATATTCATTCTCTCCTTAGGGACAACTGTAGGTCATCCTCGATTTTCCAGTTGGAGAAACTGCCATCTTGGTGCCAGTGTTAAGATCTCCTTAAGGACAACTGCACATCAGCCTTCCCTGGAAGGTTACCTCAGGGAAAATGGCACATCATCCTGTATTTTCCATTTAGAGAAACTGGCAACTCAGAGCCAGCTTGCAGATCTCTTCAAAGTAATTGCTCATCATCCTCTAATTTCCAATAAGAGAACCAGGCATCCCGGTGCCCCTTCAAAGGTCTGCTCTGGGACAATTATGCATTATCCCCTATTCTCTGTTTAGAAAAACTGGGAACTCGATGCTAGATATAGTTGTGCTGAATCTGAAATTTTAGCTCCTCTAACAGTTTTAACCAAAATATATTTGCATCATGGGATCAAAGCGCGAGTATACTTGCCATGATTTAACACAACAGTGCCATGTGCATAAATTGCATCCCAGTGCCTATTTTTGAAACTTGTGTGTTAGTTCAAACATGCTGTTGGCAATGTAATGTGGAACCTATTATTTGTGATATGACTTGCAAACAATATGCAAGAGTAACAGTTTACCTTGTTTTCCTCAGATGTTGTACTTTTCTTTATAAAATTGAAATGATACACTCTGAATGTTTAATGGCCTTCATGCACATTAAGTAGAGAAACCCATGTGTGATTCAACCTAGCACAAATGAACAGCACAGTAGTTGCCCCTTACATGGATATATTGCATCCATGTGCCAGCGATATAAACATTTGCGCTGGTTCAAAACAAAGTTCGGCAAGGTAAAACGGAAGGTGCAGTGACTAATGAAACGATGCATGCTACATATTTGGAGGTCAGAAGATGTATTTTAACCCATCGATACTTATGATTCATGGAAGAATAAATGAGTGGTGCCATTCAGAATTTGGACATCGATGTAACAGTTATTTTACGACTTGCAAAGACCAAACTTTTTTTGGCTATATGACTTGCTAAAACCGTACAGTAGTATGAACTACCCCAATTACTGCACTACCAATGGACTGCAGAACTGAATTAGATATATATGTTGATGTTTACATATGTTTACTACTTTTGTAGGACCACATTGTTCAGTAGACCAGACCAGTATTATTGACCAGACTCTAGGATGTAGGTGAGACTTAGATGAGATTATAAGGGAACAGTGGTATTTCTTGACAAAACATAGGCTAGAGCAGGGGTCGTCAACCCTGGTCCTGGAGAACCGCAGTGTCTGCTGGATTTTGACGTTACTCTGCACTTCATTGATGAATGGAAGCAGTTCATTACACCCTTAACTCATCTCACCTGGTGTCTTAGGTTTAAATAGGGTAGACAAAACCAAACTCAGCACACCCTGTGCTGTTAGCAATACTCCTGCACTGAGGGAATATAGCCAATCAGTCAATTACCAGGAACTACCCACAAGACTCCTAGAGCCAATTAAACAGGCATGCAGGTTGTGACAGAAGTCTATGTGGAAACCAAGATTTGTCAATGTAGTTGGACATTTAGCATAGCGGTAATCCGGACAAAGTAGAGGTTCAAAATAAAGATTAAAGTTTATAGGGCAGGGGTAGCAAGCCCTGGTCCTGGAGAGCCACAGGGTGTGTGAGTTTGGTTTTCTCCACCCTATTTAAATCTTAGACACCAGGTGTGATGAGTTTGGCTTGTAGTAAACTGCTTTCATTCATCAATTGAGTGCAGAGTAACGTCAAAAACCAGCAGACACTGTGGCTCTCCAGGACCAGGGCTGACGACCACTGGGCTAGAGGATCCCTGCAATGACAGCCGATTTGAGCAATGCGTCATGAGCACTGCATCCTGGATCAGGCTGAAGAAGAACCTATGCTTCGATAATATTGTTTGGGTTGTACATTGTACCAGGGACCTTTCAAGAGGTGAGTAAGATGAAAAAAATTGACTCATTGATAGAACTGAAATAACATAGACCTATACATGCTGCGTAGACAAAGATACGGTACTGGACGATACGGAACTGGAAAGAAGTGAAGTGACCAAATAAAGGAAATTATAAAGGATGAAGATGGGAAGGCTTTTATAAGGGAGGAGCGGAAGGGGCAGGGACATGTGGTCAGGGTAGGTTGTGACTTCTTTTTTATCGCTAGATTTTGTCAACCTGTTTCCATGTACTATGCCTGATTGTCAATCAATCAATTTGACCTTTTTTTTTTGGTCAATTAAGCTGGGAATGATTAAGAGGTGATAGTGACAACAAGATTCAATTACCTTTATGCTTTGATTCGAGACTGCAAAGAAGTAAATCTTAATAATGAATTTGGAAAAAATCTCAACTCTCTCAGTAATTCCGTGTATTGTTTTGGTCTTTTGTTTATCAGACTATGAACGAAAACTGAAAATATACTCCCTATTTTTTTTTAAATGACATTTAAAAGTACGTGTTTAAGGAGAAAAATATTATCATAAACATATTGCCCACACATGAAACACCGTGTGATGGTCAGATTTTTGAGATGCCAAATGCTGTGGCCGGAATGAAATGAAAGATGACAAAATAAGAGACAAACATTGACAGAAATCAGAGAGGGAGACTCGCGCTTCCAAAGGACCTAGATCCAGTCTGTGAAACAATAAGGAAGTAAAGCGAGTTTGACCAAACGAATTGAAAGGGAAAAAATCTCAGAAACCGAGATAAAAAGAATAAGCACCAGACAGTGCCAAGAAAGAGGAAAAACAGAAAGATTCCCTTGCTATCTAGCACTTTCCTCTTTTGCAGCTAATACCTCAACAACTTTCTCACTAGAGACCTTACCGGCTGAAGTGCAAACAAAACACTGACACTCTAGCAAGGGCAGCGAGGCGGAATTAGGTCTTAAATAGAGTCCGGGCGACGCACCAATTAATGCCAGCTGGCCCAAGAATCCGATTGTGGGCAAACCGATATCGTCCCGGGCGAGAGCAAACAAGAAAGCTCTCAAAGCCACCACCAGCCTCCAAAACCATGACACACTGCATAAGAAAAATTTTAATATTTGTTAATGGCATTGCGTTAGAAGTGCTTATAAGAAATAATAAGTCCTCTTCGCAAATATGAACAAGCTGGCTGTCTCGTGAGCATTTTAAATTAGATGCACTGAGCAATACTGACTGCGTTTACAAGGTCTTTAGTATCCCGGTTTTGAGGCTTATCCCAGCTTTTAGCATAACCGGGATATGATGTTTACACGGAACACAGAGAAACCCGGTTATTCATATCCCTGTATACATGATAAATACCAGTAACCCGTTTTCTGATCACTGCATCCTATCTGCGCACGCGTGAGTTACATCTTTAATGTCTTTTGTTTACAACAGATTGAGTGGGAGGTGTGATTTAGTAGAAGACAAACATGAAACCCCTGTGGCCTCTAGCGGACTTAGCATTACTGAATACTCACGTTGCATAACAGCTATGGCTCATCCACTTCATTTTCTGCAATGGGAGGAGAGAGCGACAAAAAATATTGAATACATCACCAACTTTAATAGGTAATCGCACAGAGATATAAAGAACCAGAGAACTCCTTGTCATTTTTACTGTTAGTGGAGTCCTGCGCGCATTTTACTGTGGTTTACACTGAACATGTACTGAACTCTGTGGTGAACTTATTGTGAAATTACAGTTAACCTAACTGGCAAAAAGGTGCCAGTTAAATTACTTGTCAAAAAAGGCTTCAGTTTATTTGTTTATTATTAACAGTGTTTTCGCGGAAACTGGAAATGGCGCGGTTTCATACTTTTTGAGACTTCTACATTGATCCCAGTTGGGGAAACACGCCGTAGCTCCTGTTATCCATTGTGTCAGGGCTAAGATGGACTAATTGAAGACAGTAACACTTCAGAATGAAGTTGTTCCAATCTTAAAGGAGCTGTGTCACGGTTAATGCGTAGGCTCAGGAGGTGACATACAAATCAGATAAACAGACCGGCTTTCACACGTGCGGAGACTCGTAGGATACAGAGCTTGCAGGACGTGAATCTCTCTGGACAAAATAAAGACTGCATAAGACTAGGAATGACTTCAATTGCTGGTGCAAGCGCGCCACTTTCGGTAAGTATCTGATTTCTATGCGAATGATCTTGTTTTCAAATATATTTGTTGGCCGGGGAAAGAAATTCGAGCGCCTTCATGTAGCACTGCCGTCTGCTTTCTATACAGCAAGAAAAAAACACAGACGAACTCGATCAGCCGAACGAGGATTTTTGCCGATTTTTTTCTCTCTTCTCTGTGCTCCTGATAAAGCTTCCAGGAGACAAGAGTTTACGGCCGCTGCCGTACCGCTTCCCTCCTCGAGAGGACATCCTTCGAGAGGACGCTAAAACCTCTAGTTCTTCGACTTATACCGGACAAAAATACCCAAAACAAAAGCCTTATGTTCAAAGAACTAAAATATATTTATATATACAAGAAATTGAAGAATGTAGAGCGCCGATGGAAACGGATTTTTGGAGGATAAGTCACGATCGCCTTGATTTTGATTTCTTGTTAGGATGAACAGTTTTCAAAGTTCTGAGCATGCGCAGTTCACGTGACTCAACTCCTTTAATACTCAAAGTACACATTAAATTCACATATGCATAAAACGACTAGTTTCTTCCAGGTATAGACCTGAGTCAGACTCGCAGGCGCAGTTCAATGCAAACGCTTTTTCTTTGAACCGAACGAAAACGTAGTTCACTGAGCGATAATATAAAGGGTACGGCAATCGTAGCGTTTATTCTTTAGCTTTGCTAAATCATGGAGCATAAAAATTGTTGATTTACAATTCCTTATTCGTGTCCTTTTTAAGTATGAAAAGATAAAAAAGAACACGGAAAACAAGTCCCCCCAACCCAAAAAATAACATTTTTTTGTCATCCACGTTTACTGTTTACATGTGCCTCATTGGACATTTTTGTACATACACAATACAGCGGAGCTATTCTGCCGTGTGCGCTTTGGTCCAGCCAATGACGTTGTCCACTATAGTTCTTTTTTATATCTCTGGGTATTTGGCTGTCACTGCCACCACACAGTCACTCTGGTGCCTGCGCACACGATGGGCAGCCGTCAGAGACTGGGATAAGGCGTGTACATGCTCCAGGATCCCGGCTTCTATCAGAGTACTCCAGGTGGCAAAACCGGGTTTCTTGACACCGGGATAAGGGCATAATCCGGTTTCTGAATTCGGGATATGGTGTTTACATGGACAAACACAAAAACCCAATCAAAATCGGGATACTAAAGACCTTGTAAACGCAGTCAATGTAATTGATAGAACTGGCTCGCCATTCTGCCATTTAGTCTTGTAAATTAGTTCATCATTCCTAAGATTGCCAATCAAGTAAAGTACTAGAGTTATCGTTTGTTTAACGGTGAGGATTCTGCCTACCCTAACTAACCTCTGACGGCACGTCACTGGTAAGAGGAGGGTTCGAGGTGCGGTTTGCTCCTGAACCACTGCTTCATATGGTGCTATTAAACAGGCAATCTGTAAAGAAGAAGAAGAAAAGAAAACTAACTATGATGATGCATTAAGTGTAAACTGCAAAAATAACAAAATAATAACAATAATTATAATACATCTACAGTATTTCCTGAAACTGATAGTGCTGCAGTTTTATTTTGGCCTCTTTTGCTCCCCTCCCTGGTTGTCTTCCAGTCTCTGACTTTTCTCTCCCTCTCCATTTTGTTTTGTCTGCAAGGAAATGATGGTATAATTACATGTAAGCAGCGTAGGGGGAGTCACTTTTTTTAACAGTATTTGTGTGGTTTTCTGTAATGACAAAGGCATTATAGGGAGTTGAGGCTGAATTTGGACTGAGGTTGAATAACTCTATATCCGGTTTTCCCTCTCTGTCTCTGTTTATCGGGCAGGAGATTATATTGTGATGCATCACGGTGGCTTAGCGCGGTCAGGCACATGCACATTGGAGATTGCTTCCAGCAGAGCTCTGATGGCTTTCAGATGAAGAGAAGTGAGATCTCCGCTCAGAACAATAACTGCATTTTAACTCTTTCTCCTTTTCCCACCCCAGCATCCCCAACTCCGCTGCACCTTCTAGCACTGCCTTTCCTGTTCAGACCCATATCTATAAGTCATTAGGGTGACCCTCACATTAACCATTGTTAAAGGGCATCTAAAGTCGATTCCCATTGTTTTTATTTTATTGGCCAGTCAGCATGCCGCACCTGCACAATCGAACCAAAATAGAAGGATTATCTTCGCATGTACAAAAAAAACATTGGTTTATTTGAATGAAATTGGTCATGTGACAAGGCAAGATGTCAACAAAAGCAAGTGATTTGTTTGTAAACATTGGACGTTCGACATTCCGTCTGAGACTCGACTTTAGATGCCCTTTAATATGTGGTCGACTAACCACTGTTAATAAATAGTTATTTAATAGTCATTTACTGTTGAAGAATTGTTAATAATAAATGCTAAGTATTCATAGTGCGAAAATTTGTTAATGTTGATTAATTCTTATCAATAAGTTATGATAAAATGTATTATTTATATAAAGTAATTAAATCAATTTCACAAAATACTAATAAAATGACAAATTATAGCATTACTAATTATTTGTAAACATTCATTCTCAGTTCATTGCTTGTAAAAAGCAAAACAATTATCGACAAAAGTTTAATTTGAACATTTATTCACAATGGTTATTGCATTATGTGACTGCCATTGTTGCCAGGTTGAGGCTGTAAGGCACAAAATGGCTGCTGGTCCGCTTATTTGCTGTTTTATTCCACCTTCGACTAATATAGTAATAAATAGCATTCAGCTGAATGTCTGAATGTCTACATGCTATGGACTGTATCTCATCCAAAGGCATGTAGAAAAGGTCACTTAAACAACTCAAGAACGCAGACAAGGTGGACTTTGCATCAAGATTCAGTAAATAATGAATGTCAACACATTGCCAATGTAAAAAATAAATAAAATCAGTGAATTTATGATGTATCACATATTAAAAATGAGGTGGTAGTATAAGAGACATAGCCAAGAGCTATGGCATGAAGATGAAGATAACAGTGTAAAGATTATATTGCTAGATGATAACAGAGGAATTACATTACACAATGCTTATATTCATCAATTCATCACCACCCGTATTGTTCACAGAAAGTAAACATGATGATTATGACATTTATACTTTGATGTAACTTGATGCACAACTGGAGAATGTCCCCATTGGAAAAATTCAACAGTAAAATAAATTAGCCACTGAACAATGATTGCTGTACAACATGCTCCTATTTCAACCAGAAAACCATCATCCATTGTATTTAGTCAATTATTCTACATAATACAATGTCAATACAATTCTACTGCTTATTTCTTGCTTTGCATTTATTTTATTGTTATTGGGACATTATAAAATTTGGCCATGGTGGACTCTAAAGCACATCAGTCACTCATGACGTAATGTATGCATGCAGCTTGTGACTGTGACTCGGAGCTCGTGTCTCTAAATCACATTCAGAGCAGAAATACTGTGTGTTATATGGGCACATCCGGTGGCGATATAGTCTAATGGTATCAAGGAAATGAGCTTGGATAATTATGAAGTCACAGCTTTTAATCATTGGTCGGGAGCTGCTGCAGTACTGACTACGAAGGTGCTAAAGTTACATAAAGCACAAAGGAGTAGTGCGCCTGTGAGACAATAGTTATAGAGCATGGTCTTAGGTTAGTTTGAAATCCCCGTGCTACAAGGCATCCACTTAATTTCAGTGTTTTTCATTAATTTTCAAATAACTAATTTTAGGAGTTTATCAGTTATATAAAATCAAGGCATTTTAATCCAGTGACATTATTATGTCGTGGCACTTGGTGGTTTTCCACACCAACTATTCCTCGATGGCCGAGCCAAGGATTGGTTTTGACGAGCAGGAGACGAACCAAAAGTCTTTGGGGGGTTTTCTGCAATTAATTGTCAGGCAGGCTAAATTCAGCAGCCTTCTGGCAGTGTTTCAGTCTTTATGATTGTATCGCACCAGTGAGTCAGGAGCACTTTCTGTCTCATAAGTACATGCCCCCGATCTCCCAATTCCCTATGTCAAGATTATTTTCAGAAATCAAAGTGATCACTTTAGGGAATATCTGACTTGAGGTGCAACCTGCAAACCACTTACGGTGGTTAAAGAGCATGCTTCATTTGCTTAATGGATTCTGGAATTCAAAAAATACCCAGCCTTTGCTCTGACAAATAATTTCTGTTCTCAACTGAGATGGTGCCTGATTTACATTAGTGATTCAGCTCTTTCATCATATCAGTAGTTCCTGAAAATGAAGGCGATGCAGTTCAAGTGTTCAAGCGATACATGGGTATTGTATTATCACTGCGAGCTGATTTATGACAAGATGTTGTCATTTCGTTTATATGAAAAGCTCTTGTCACTCTAAATTCCACTCCCTTTCCTGCAACAGGAGGCCTACATGAAAACAAGATAAAACTCTTGTTTTATCTGGTGTCTTGGCGCGATGAAAGCGAAAGCACTGGCCCGAAGTTTGTTTTGTGTGCACATATTTCAGAGGAGATGCAGAGGAACGTAAGAATGAGATTAATGATAAAGAAACAAACAAACACTATGTAGAATATATTTTCCTGGAGTAAACTGTTGCAAGTAGGCAAGTAAGAGGAAGAGAAAAGTAAACACTTCCTTTACTGCTCAAGGCAGTTAGGCCTTTACACTGTAAAAAAACTGAAACTCAACTAAAAAAAGTTAGTGTCCAGGCTGTCTTAAAATTTTAAGCTTATTAAACTTGAGATTATAAATTGAATATTACCTCAATTTATCATCTTAAATTCAGATATTTTAAGGCAGTCTGGACTCTAACTTTTTTCAGTTGAGACAACTTTTTTTTTTTTTACAGTGTACTGTAGAAATCAACCTTGGTAATTCTGTGTTGCTGCAATTTTCAAAGATTGTCTTGTCTCGGGTAGCACGCTCGGGCAGCCTCAGATTACACGGGCCAGATGTACTGAATTTGAATATAATAACTATAGCTGTTCCCTGTGCACGGCTCCGAAGGTAGAAAGGCCCAAATCTCACCACCCAAGCTTTCTGAAAAAAATTACTGCCCAGAGGGGTGTAGGTATAAATTAGTTTTATAATTCTGCTGTACTGCTGTAATGATGTGTTTTGTTTCACAGAGAAAATTGCCAATGCATTAGATGGCTTATCAGGTCCTGTGGCTGAGACAGAGTTCCTTGAGGAACTCTATAACGACCTTCACGCAAGTTGTGATTATTATACTGACAATTGGTCTGAATCCCTAAGTCTCGCGCTGCAGGGCTGGCCAGAAATGTCAGTGAGTGATGGAGACTGGACTAGTTTTCACTCATTTATGTTCTTATGTTTCTTTTAACATGCATTGTTCACAGAGAGTCTTTCACTTCAGGTGGGTGCAAAAATAGCTCCCACAGGTACTGATATTTCAATGACTTACCACAGGTGGCAACCTGTGTGAGACCTTTTTATGCACTGATTAACAGCAAAATCTAATTAATTCAATGAATTGTTAATTACAGTGTCATTAATGTAATTGAATTCTTATTTATTATCATCCACCATGGGGTTTCTTTCATATAGGTGTGTGTCTGTGCGTGTTTGTCGGTGTGTGTGTATATATATGTTTGTGCACGCACAGACACGCACGCGCGCGCGTGTGTGTGTGTGTGCGTGTGTTTGTGTGTGTATGTATATGTGTGCATGCACGTGTGCATGCGTGTGTGTGTATGTCTATGCGTGTGTGTTTTGTTATATTTTAAGTAAAGTTGTGTATGCTGCTTATACAGACTTTGTGCCAGTCACTCACTCAATTGGTTGCTTGCTTTTCTAATTTTTCATGAATAAGCTACGGTTTCCCAGAGTAATTAACAGGCCTTGTAGCTTGATTCATTCTTGACTGAATTAAGACAAATGAATCCAATGTTCTTTCATTTGTTTAGATTGGTCAAAATTAAATTAAGCCTTTCAGTCAGAAGTTTCAGTGCCACATGAGGTCCCTCCAGACATGTGATGGATTTATTTTTTTTCTATTTTCTCCTGTTACATTATATTATACTTTGGTGAAGTTTTCTGAGTTTAAAAGGCCTAGAGCGAAGACAACAGAAATTAAATGATAATTAAATGGTGGCATGGTCAATATAAGCCAATGTGAATTCAAATGTCTTGAGTGTCAGAACAGCTTACCACACCAGCAGTTTTATTAAAATGGAACTCCCCATTGCATCATATTTAATTAGCCAATGTGGTATAGACATCAACATTTATCAACCTGACAGGTACTGCACAGCGGCATTGCAGTTCTGGTAGCCGAAAGACAGAGCATGCATTGATTTTGAAAGTTCAGAAAAAAGGCACGAAAACATTCTGCACTTGTAATATATTTCATCTTTCACTCAGCAATTGCTGAAATTAATGAGAAATCCTGAAATGTAGCATCATCCATGTTGCGCCTTACAGTAGGTGAAAAATTGAAGCTTTCACTATCCTTGCCCTCCAGTATTCACCGTCCCTCCCCACAAAAAAAAAAAAAATCCCATTTGTATTCCATTCACAGTGACAATATTAGTCTACTCCTTCAAATAAAATACATTGTGCTGCTCAATAGCGACAGCGTGAAAGCTTCTAACACAGGATGAAGCCATGCCCTTCATGGGCTTGGAGTGTATTCTGAGGCACACAATAAGTAAAGAACTGTGGATCTTACTCTGGCAATTGAATAGCTGAAGTGGAAGATAGGCAAAGATGTGGCCAAGATGGAGGTCTATTCACTCACTCACCTAGATAAAGAACAGGAACAGGTAGGCTGCCCGGTTAGCCCGCACAGATAAAAAATGAGTGATTTTGCTTCTTTTGAAAATGTAGCATGGGGCTGTAAAGTGGTGCTGGGGGTTGCACTCTTGCCTCAGCAAGAAGGTAGTGGGTTCAAATCTGACCTGAGGCCTGTTCGTGCAGAGTTTGCATGTCCTCCCTACGTTCATGTGATGCAATTGTGGATTCCACCCATAGCCCAAAATCATGCATGCTAGGCTAATTGGAGGCTCTAAATTGCCCGTAGGTCCAGTATGAGTGAATGGTGTTTGTGCCCTTCGCTGGATTGGCACACTGTCCAAGAAGTGTCCCTGCCTTTGGCCATATTCAGCTGGAATAGTCTTCCACTCCCCTGTGACCTTTGTGAGGAGGAAGTGGTTTAGATAATGGATGGCTGTATAGCATATCACCTGAATGCAATTGTAAGTCTGTAATACAATGCATAGGCTAATTAGGATAGTCTAACATGACTTTTAGAGAGGGGAAGCTCTGCTAACTCCTCACCACTTTTGCACCTTTTTGGTGTATAGCAAAATTATAACCAGAGCTGCATGCTTCAGCAAATGCCTGTTAGACATAAGCTAGCGCTGAGTGCAATTTTGAATGGGCAGCAGCTCAGGTAACTTGTAGGAGCAGTCTAGTTGCAAGCCGCAGTAAGCGCTAACAAGGTGGTGTACTGTGGATGTCACACCTTAGGCTGGGTCTCCGATGCAGACTCCTGAGACAGAATAAGTGGAGCTGGAGTTTTATTTCACAGCAGGAGAGGGAAGAGCAGAGGGCAGGAAATAATGATCCAAGCAGACATATGAGCTAACCTGGCAGAGTTAGGATATCAGAAAGTGCAGTGCTTCCAAGCAAACAATCCCGAAAAGACTTGCTAGAGCTTTTTTCTAAAGCGGGCTGCGGTTAAACAAGAGTTATCCTAAAAGCAGGTAAGAATAAACAGGCGGGAATGCAACAGGTTAATGTTGAGATGACACTAAACAGACTGAGCAGGAGAGGTAATACAGATAGGTAGAGCCTGATGCAGGGCTGAGGCAGTCGGTGATTCGTTAATGGAATGATGACGGGGAACGAGAGGCGGGATCTCAAGCACGCAATATACCAACACAAGAACACCAACCAGCAAACCAAAAAGTCAAGCGAGTATGAAGCCGAGGATCGAATCAGGAAGTACTGACATAGATTGTGACAATAGATAAGAGTACTGAATGAAGTGCCAGCGGGAGCGCGAGAGAAAAACATAAGTGGGATTTTTTGTTTGTTTTTTGCTTTTCTTAATTAGGCTGACATTTCTTTTCTGTTAGACTGGTTCGCTTCAATGCTCCAAGCACCGCTTTTTCCAATTGATGCAATGTGAAACCGGAAAAGGTCATATATTGCTTGTATTTATTTCATTTCTTTGAACAATCCATCTGAAATTGGCTCAGAGCATTGCACTACGACACTGCAGCTATCATTGGGGCCACTGACTGGCATGCACCCTGCGGCCCAGGAGTACCACAGACAGCAACAATTTATACTTTACTGGCCCCTTAGTACTTCAGTTTTTCACTTCACTACCCGAGGTTGAAAGTCTAAGGGTCAGAAAGTTAAAGCACTGCTTTGTGTATCTTGCATCTGTGAACTTGGCCGGAGGATTTTTCTAATTAATTCTCGTGGCTGAAGAACAAAGGGAATTTAAAAGTCGAGATCATAACAAATTACTTTGGAAAAGTTTCTGAACATGGATTTTTACAGTTTTACAAGTTTTTCAGGAGATTTTGCAGCCACCGGAGTGACTGGAATCCAGGGTTTGCCTTCTCTTCCTCTAGGGGCATGTATGTGTGTGTGTGTGTGTGCCTGCATGCGAGTGGTGTGTATGGTGTGTGCATCTGTATTTGGTGAGGGGTGGGGTGGTAGAATCAACCTTATTTTTATCTATTTATTTGTTTATTTTATTTGTGAAGACAAACAAAGAAAACCACAGACTTGCAGTGGACTGAATAAACATAAGTTACAAAACAGATGACTTACTTCAGTTATATATATATTTATATATAGCCAGGATTAAATGGTAGGCATTATCATCTCCTCCATGGGCTAAATATAATGTATAAGCACAAGTTCTTTGAGTTATATTTGTGGTTTGAGTGGGCGGCATGAATGCGCTATTGTTTTGGTCAATTATCAGGAACTAGGTCTGCTTTCAACATCTAGGCAGCCGAATCGCATCACCCAGATGCATGTAGATCTCATATATGAAATCAGCAATGCTTTTTATTGTTCACAAGGAAATGCGCTAGGATTGTTGATTAACCCTTAATGTACTGCTCAACTGTTGAGTAGAGCGAATCAGTGTTTTTTCAGAAACTGGCATCACGCAAAGTTGGCCTGGGTCCAACGCTAGAAATGAGATTACTGTAATTAATATGCAGTGATTAGCAAACAATTGTGTTTCAGACTGTTTAAAAACCAAAATTGAGATGAAAAAACTGAATCTACATGACAGCAAATATTTAATGACATACAGGGGCCTTACTTTCATCATAAAATCCATAGCACATCAGCAGAAAACCAGTGTTCTTTCTAAGGTCATCAAAACTACACAAAATGAGTCCATGATTTTGAACTATTAATGGAATATCAGGGTAATCTAACTATTTGCGCATTGCTACAGCAAGTTAAGCACTATCTTTGTTTGGGCCAGTCCACCAACAGTTTTTATGCTATTGTTTGATCTATGCCATTTGTTTTTCTCTCCCTCCCATCATTTTTTCCATCTGTTTCTTTACCCTCTACCAAAAAGCCTTGCCCTGAACCACGCTGAATATCCAAAAGCGAAAAGCAATCACAGGATATAACCCAAGCAGCCAAAACCAGGCTTCATTTTCAACGCTATCTTCCTGGCTAAAAGACATTATGCAAAACTGCTCCGATATGAGTTACAGCATGCGTCAGCACACTATAAATTACAGTATTTTGTTATTCGGACAATATAGCAATACATACTGTATACATCATAGGGGCAGTTTGCTAAGCTACCAAGTCAATGTATCTCAGAGATTTTGTCCCTCCCTAGGCCAGACATCCCCATGAAAAGGCTCCCTGTATCCCTACTGCGCAGTGTCTGGCTCCAATTTCAACGACACGGCAGGAATCAACAATGTTTTCACCAGGCCCATTCAGAGTCAATGAGTGTTGTCTATTTTTTCTTTTTTTTGTTGTTTACATTTTACGGCCACCCTGTTCCTTCAAAGCCTTATGTTGTCACACTCTGCGTGGACAGCCGGAGCTTCCCTGGTTCTCCTTGTCCTCTCGGATCATACAGTGGATATATTTCCCTTCAGTTCACACACACTCATCTAGGTCACGGTGAGCTCGCTCTCCCTGGAGGTCATCAGTCGTCTCTGAGGTGCCCGATGCCCTGATTAACACACCCTCTTTAAGATGGATAGGTTGTTAAATGAAGGAGATTTGTCAGGGGACCTTCTGTGCTCACGCAGTGGTATCCTCGCATACACCTGGATCGCTGACGGATAAGCCAGATGGGTCCTGTTACGTTCACGCGGCTTTCCCTCTCTCTTTTGACCCTTTCTTTTTTACAAAAGCTGTCAAGAGTATGTATGGCCTATCCGGCAAATTCTATTATGATGAAACTGTTTGCTGTATTTCTCAGCTTTCTATGTCAAGCTCAGAGAATATAAATGACCCTCCCGAAATAAAGAGAAAAAGGCTTACTTTTGGAAGGCTTTAAAGATGTTTTATGACATTTTGGACTTTTTTTTTTTTTTAATTCTGAAAAAATTAATTGGAATTGCTGTGTGAATGTAACTGAGATGCGCACACAAATCTTTACCTTTTTATGTCTTTTAAAAGCATATAATGTTTATGTCGCGTTAATGAAAATAGAGAAAAGAAGACAACGAGACAAGATCTTTAGGCTGTTCCACAAGCGCAGCCCGGATATTCCTGTTTCACTGAGTGGCAGGATTCAGTTGTCTCACATATCCTTCGCACGGCTACTTGGCAATTTTCTTTTCTTTTTTTTTTTTTTTTTGCCCATAATTCAGTTATGATTGGCTCAGCTGTCATTTCGTCAGCTCAACCGAAAGTTGACAGCTGTCACAGTTTTTGCCCACTTCAGACCCCCATGGGTTGGCTCATAGGAAATCAATGAATTTCTGTCTTGTAGCAGAGCAAATTGTCCAACTGAGTCAAAAGCGAGCCAAACCAGGATGAGTGGATAAGAAACAGGACTTCAGCAATGATCACACAGCAAGACTCAATATTCAATGCCGATTTTCAGCTCAGATCAGACTTTTCTGTCAGGCTAGTCACATTATCACTAAATGTGGCATCGCAACCCAGATACTCTGAATGGATCAAACTGTTTAGGAATGATAATGGGATGGTCTACTGCATTTAGCGGAATTCAATTGTATGCAACAAATGGAAAAGACGACTCTTGATGAAAAGGATACTCTTGCATGAAATAAATGTAAAATTAACAGGATACCATATGTCAATCCCTCCATTGGATTCTGTTTCTGGGCCAGATGTCACCCATCCTTTTCTTTTTCCAGGCCAGAACTCCAACACCGTTCAATGTTTTTCAATAAGATGTAATATATGGCTAAAACTTATTGTGCACATGTGCCTTTTTATTCTTCCATCAGTCCTCATGTCCATCTGTCCACCCCTCCACCATATTTTGTTTCCACAGCAGATATCAGCCCGGTGGGGGAATGGTTGGGGATCTAAGTATTTCATGCTTGTTGAAATTGATGAAAGCCCCTCCAAACTCAACATATTTGGCATAGCAATTAGCCTTCGCTCTGAACCTTTTTCACTTTGTGCAATACTGTAGAAGTCAGGTGTAGAATAGGGGGATGATTTAATGAGTCTCTGTGATTTTGCTTTCGGCAGGCATTCTCATTTCAGGAACAGTACCATATCAAGGTAAAGAGAATGTGCAGGTTTATTTCATATAATTTACATTTTAGAACTTTAAACTGGTCTCAAGTGGTGTTTTAAGCTTTTCATTGGAGAGCTGACAGCAGTGGATTCAGGGAAGAATTAGCTACTTAGATATAATTCCGGGATTATTAGCAGTTTCTTAAAAGAAGTAACGGCATTCAGTGGATTCAGAATACAGTATTAGGGCATTTAAATCCAATCACTGTCTCCGGTAATTATAGAGCGCATTATTTAATGCGGTGAGATCTTTCTCTTCCTTATTCGTTGTTTCAGTGGGAGTGTGTCAATTACGCTGCAAAATAAACATTACCCCCATCTCTTAGTTTTTCATCTTTTAACTAATAACATGTCATAGTTCTCTTCCATATGCTTTTGCTCATTATCTCCCTCGTGTGTGAATGTGAATGACTGAATTCTGACATAAATCTACATAATGGCACATTATTATAGATTTTTAAGGCAATGATAGTGTCATCTTTGCACAGTAAAGAATATCATCTTATTATTTGATTCTTATCGTGTCAGATTTTGAATTTGCATTGCTGAATAGATGTATTCAGGCCTCACAATGAACGCATATGGGAAAGGGGCCTGAAAATGTCCCTGGTATTTCAGCGTAGCATTATGTGAAATAATTCATAGAATCAGCAGAGATTCACCATTTTCCTTTTGAAATGATTATGGAAGAGGTGTGTGTGTGTGTGCGTGTGTGTGTGTGTGTATTTTAACTTCCTGATTTTATTTCAGTTATAAAATGTTCATATTAAATGAACAGCATTTTACTGTCCAGTGTAATCACAGAAACTCTGAGTACGTTTTATTGAGGGAGTTACTTGAGAGATAAATATATAAGAGGTGTCTAGTTTTTCAATTCTGCCTTCTATATTTGAACGTGATTGATGTAGAATACATTGATGGCTGTTTTGGAATGATTTGTATGCAGTCCAATTTCTATGTTTAATTTTCATTATAGTGGATGAATACTCAATTCTGATTGGCTGCAGGGTCTACATTATTTTTTGATATATGGACACCAACTAAGTAGTTTCAGTGAAAATGACTGGTCACCATTCTGAATGAATGTGCTGGCTTCAGCCAGTGCCTAGTAGCCACTGCAGTAGGGACACAATCAAAACCATTTATAATTTATAGCAACAGGATAACAAGCTGTCCCAAAGACAAGCAGTGCCTGCCATTGCCAGTCCCCCAGCAGCCAAACACCCTCCTTCAAAGGCCACTATGATGGACTTGCCAATACCTCAATCAAATTTCCCCAGGCACTGAAACATCAAATTTAATTTTAAATAAGACAGCTAGCTTACTGTAGCATAGAGGACTAGTTTTCCTGCTTGGATCTTCGCTTTATCTGGTGCAAAATGTGCATAAATTCCATTTTTAAAAAAATTAGTTAATGAGTGTATTAATTATTTCTTTAATGTCTATTTACTGTAGATGCGTGATATTTATTCGCACTAATCATGTGGAGCGGTAATAATTGTTGGCATATTTCTTTGCAGTATTAAAAAAAGCATGATGACACAAATTATATTTATTTTTTCTCAACACTCCGCAGTATAACTGGATTTTAATCTTGGTAGCACAACAGTCGCTTTCTCATAGCTGAACAAAAGAATTCTACGAGCTCATCAGACAAGTTTATCTACCAAAAAACAAAGTTACGGCTACACAAAAACTTCAGATTTTGATTGCAAAATGCATGAAGATGTAAATTAATGGTCTTTTTCTGTGCTTGGTAAGAGACCAGGGTAAGATAGATATGATGCCCTGCGAGGTGTTCATTATCAGGGAATAATGGACTCCGCAGAGGCAACCATTCAATGCGCAATTCTCCGGCCTGCTCGTCCTCCATCTACTCATAATGATGGACTCCTCATCAGGCATTACCCCTCAAACAATTCATTGTAAAAAAAATATTCCTTGTGAGAATATTCCTTGTAATGTAAATTCATTAAGAGAGATGATTGCTTTCTCAAACTATTTATATTTTTAAGGATTCCTTAGTTTAGTAGGTCCAACAGGTCTATCAAAAATGGACATATTATAGTGGTTTTTGTTGTCAAAGGTACTCTCTCTCTCTCTCTCTCTCTGGTAATGCTGGCTGCATTGCTCTTTCAGAGCTATATATGAGCACTGCTCATACTGCTGAATAAACTCTGAAGAATAGCAAAGGGTGCTTGTGTTGATTTAAGTATGGGGTGTTCAGTGCTGTCCCAGGGTGGCAGCTGTGCTTGAGGGTACAGCTCCAGTATTGCCAAACTGTGCATTCAGTCAGTATAATTCCAGCTGGTAACAACAGACAAAGAGATTGTAAATGAACAGCCTGAACAACTGGATGTTTCGCTTTGTCCTGATCCCTAAAATGAAAATGAAAAACGGCCACAACATGATACAGAGTCAATTGCAATACAGGCTTCGGGTCTGATTGACATTTTGTGTTTTATTTTGTTCCATGTGAACTCAGACATCAAAGAAGTAATTCTCCAGGACATGCTGTTCGAGAATATTCCTGCTATACAAATGTTATACCCAAAGAAACAAATTAATTACTATGCGTAATTTACCGTATTATAACTAGTGCAGGTGCAAAACTCACATGATTTACCAAACCCAATCTTCTGTTCTTCTGTGTCTGAGCTCATAGAGCCCAGATTTCACACACAGTAAATCAGAAGCATTTCAGCTTTGTATTTGTATTTCCTGCATTGTAAGCAGGAATTCAAACATTGTTCACTCAAAATGCTCTAATGGAGTGATAGTGTGTTTTGTACTTCATTTTTTCCTTAAACCAATATCAATGAACAGTGTACATTTTACCCCACTACTTTTCTTGGAATATTTATTTATTTATTTATGTTTGTATGTATGTTAAAGCAGTGCATAATTCATGCAAACTATTGCATCCGAAGACAAATGGACTGGAATGGCTGACTGGGTTATTGAAGAGGAAGATATGAGATTTTATGATTGCTGACAGCCAAACCTGGTTTACAGAGTATTTAAGTAATGAAAAACCATGGACTTTCCCGTTTTCATCATGAACCGAAATACAGTAATGCTGTTCCTGAACATATGAATTTAAAGAAAAGGGAGTCTTTTATTGCATCATCAGGCTGCAACATCAATATATGACTATTTAGGATTGACAATGGGTTGATATAATATGTGCACTGTTGACGTAAATACTGATGCTGTCGGCTTTGTATTTAAGTATAAGGAGATCCCTTTGGGGTCCAAAAGTGATGTGAAAGGACTCTCTTTTTGTCATACAGTGATGCCTACAGGATCTGCCCATGCATCAATATATGATGACGTAGGAGTGGGATAAAGCTGGCTTTCAATGAAAACATCTATGAGCAGGGAAGACAATGAGAGAGTGCTGTTCTCACTTGCGTTACCTTGCTAGCCTATTGTCAGTTCAGAACTGATTGCCAATTTACTCTAAGTCGAGGATTTCCATGGCAACACTCCACTACTTCAGCATTTGCTGTTTATCCATCCTCAGAGAATAAAGAGGCTTATGATGCATTACCCATTATTTGTGAATTTGCGCATTAGCAATCATGCATTACCACATGCAATACCTACTGTGAATTGCTATATTCAACACTGCTACACCAGAATAACGTGAAGGCATCAAATCCCATCGTTCATAATTTATGCTAATAATGTCAGCATGAAGTACATTATAATTTTCTGGACAAATACCATCCCCATACCAACTACCCGAATGCCACCCACCGAACCCGAGTCCTTGTGATTTAACCGCTCGCTGCACAGGTGCTGAGGACAGGTTCACCTCTATACAGGTGCCAGACCTCCACAGAATCATTTCATCTTTTCTGACGGGCCTGCTTTTCAGGGGGTTTCCTTTGTATTGCTGGAAGCTGTTTTCACGAAACATGGAAACATTTGGGAAACTCCGATGTTTGAAGCCATCAGCTCCGTTTTTGTCAAAAACGATATATCAAAGTTGAACTTAACACAGCACGTCAACACGCTGAAGAAGAATGCAAAAAGCTGGCGTGGGTATTATCTTTTATACTCCCCTCTTTTCAAAACATGGCCACAGGACAGTTAGGAGTGGCACTTGGAAAGAATTGCTTTGTCAGTAATGCCATTGCTGAATGTAGTGAGAGCCGAACAGAGAGGGCTCAGGGATTTAGGGCCCTCTGTGTTCCAACAAATCTAGTCTGCTGACTTCAGTATAAGCTCCTGACAGGAAACATTTCAGCCAAAGTCTCGGTGGGATGCCGCTGAATATCCGATAAGGCATTTTTTCAGAGAGCAATTATTTCTTTTTAATTAAAACACGCCAAAAGATACATTTGAAAAGATTATTCTCCCTCAAGAGATTCATGTCCCCAAAGGTAACTGGCGTCACTCAAGGCATATGGTTGCTGAGTGGCTAGCCATGCTTGAAATACATTTTACTGGTTTTGTGAAAATTTTCATCTGTTTTATTTCTTGACACGAGTAGATGCAAGTGATAATGAGAAGATATTGGTTGCTTCGCAAAAAAGCAGAAATATCTGATACTTAAACGTGGATCATTGCACAAATGCGATGGCTCCAGCGCTAAAAGTGTGCACATGTTGCCTCTCATTAAGAGACCCATTAATTAGAAGAAATTAAGAGTTTTTATCATCAACTAAATAATTAAAGTAAATATTTGGTCTGGAGAAGTGCTGACCAAGTGATCGTAACTGCATTGCCATCAGTGGCCTAATGACAGAATATTTCAATTTCCTTGTGGTCTCACCTTCCAGGACCTCCTAATGTGATTAAAATAGGAAGAGAAATAATTAGACTACTCATTTGGCCATCTATAATAGATTCACAGAATCACCCAGTGCTATATTGGAGATCATTATGTCTGCCCATTTTACAAGGGCCTAATATTGATAAAAGAGAAAAAAATCAAGGTCGTAAATTTTATTTATGGAACATGTAATTTATGCGGCACTCCCTGAAGAAGACTTTAACTTTTTGATGACTTTATTTAGTTTTCTTTTTTTGTCCTAAATTGCCACCAAAATGGCGGGAAGGTAGTGCAGTGGGTGGCACTGTTGCCGCACAGCGAGACGGTTATGGATTCCGATCCAGTCTCGAGCCTTTCGGTGAAGATTTCTCCATGAGTGTTCATCTTCTGTGCACGTTCCTTTCCTCTGGATACTCTGACGTCCTGCATTGCTCAGTTCTTACATGCTTTCTGTGAGCAAAGTAGAATGAATTCACAATCCCTTTTTATTGCATTACTGTACTCTTCGTGAATATTTAATCCCTGCATCAGTTGCATCCATGAAATGCACACGCACACTAACACCTACTCCAACTAGCACCTGAGATGATGTCTTTAATGGATGTCAAATAACAACCCTTAATTAAATCTCATTACATTTTCAGGTTACAATTTTTTTCCTGGAAGGCTATTACATTAAATAAATATATTGCCTTGAATTGGTATTCCTAGTCTGTTACAAAACACTATTAAAGCAGAGCTACGTATCTTGTAAAATATCACTAAGTTGGCTTTACCTCATACACTGGCATATTCTCTTTGAATGGCACCTTAATGAGACGATCAAATGAGTATTGTAGAAGTCTTATCATGTATGTGTTAAAAAACCTACTTTTGAATGAATGTCACTCATTATTCACAAGCAATATGCGCAAAAAAAACAAAAAAATCAACCAATACTTCATAAGGTCTTAAAAAAGTCTACATTTTTATGAGTAATTAGGGCATAATACAATGGCATTCTGTCACAAAAAAACTAAACTCTAAGGATCCCCAGTGGTGCTTCCATTATTTCTTTGCACTGAACTGAAATCATTTGAGTGAATGGTGGCTTTCAGCTCATCAGGTTCTGGAAATGTAATGTGTACAAGGAAGCCGCACCAATTAGCATTCCTAGATGCTACAATGCTAGAGGCCAGGTTAAGAAAAATGTGGCTTCTGTACAATTCATATTCGAGCAACAGAAGAAGGAAATGAAGAACAGCATAGAAGAATGTATTGCTGAAATGTAAAGGGGCCATTCAACTATTGGCTCAAGCTGTTCTGCTCAAGGTCAGCCTTAGCACTTTCAGCACCTATGAGCTCTTTCAGCTTGGCAAGGCACAGGCTTCCTCAGAGAGGCACTTAGACAGCATGATAAATAAATATAATTTCCTAAAGCCGAAGAAATATTCACATTAGTCCCTGCTCAAGTGATGAATGACAAAGCAAATTTCTGTTCCCCAATTCTTCACAAACATACCTCTGAAAAATCCAAACTCATTACCCACCACAGTGCGCCCTTGATGCGGAACCTGATTAAAATATATCTCCTTACCTTCAACTATCTCCCTCCCCTAAGCCTGAACATTTGGGAATAATGATGCATAAACATGGAATAACAAGCGCATGAAAAAACATTAAATTCCATTCTGTCACGGCAATCCATTTTGTCCGGCGACCGGGGAGTTGCGTTGTTTTGGTGGTCGCCGCGAAGATTAGAAGCGCTGCACAGGAAATCAATCAGGGCTGACTTCCCATACGATTCCTTCACCTTGCCCCACTCTCCTTCTCAACTTTTTTTTTATCCCAAAAGGTTCCAAAGGCTGATATCTGAGCAGTCTTGATTCTTTTTGTTTCCAACCGCTAATGAGGCTGTTTGTAGGGCTGTGCTCAACCATGCATGCATAAGGACGGACAGATGGGAATAGCATGGGCCTTTGTTGAGAAGGAAACATCACCTTGTCAGGGGTCACCCCAAGGCCCTTTTCTCCCTGGCATGAATGCTGAGATCTTATTTTTGTGTGAACTCTTAAAAGCCGTTTTAAGTGGCCCCTGTGAAGCAGAGCGGCTCCTGAGTGACCACTATCTTCTTTCCTTGCTCTCTTGAAGCTATTCTGCTTTGTTGTGGAGACCAACCTCGTTGTTAGTGGCTGTAAACAGTGAATAGCTGATTGCAACCCCCAAAATTACCGATTTTAATTAAACCACCCACCGTATTTCATAAATTTAGAACAATGAGTGAAAACCTTAAAACCACTCAAAGGTGAAACAAATAACGTTGCTTATCTCGTAACAGTAGTGCAAGTTAAGATGTGCAGACGATCAGTTCTAGTATTCAATGTCGTGGATGTCGGAAAAATGGGATCTGGGCAACTTCAACAAGGTCCAAGTTGTCATGGCCAGATGAGAGAGTCAGAGAATCTCGATTGTTTTAGGCTTCTGGAGTGCTACCGGTCAGCAGTGGCGAGTACCTAAGGACAGTGGTCCAAGTAGAAACGAAGCTTAAATCCGTCACAGTGCGTTTGAAACCCCAGGCTCTCAATGTATTAGGGCAAGGAAGGCTTTCCTGTCTGGTGCAAATCAATAGCAGTACTGTGGCAGAGGTTGCACAGAATTTTAATGATGTTTACATAAGGAATGCTTCACAATGGCAATGTGTATCGCACTTTGTAGCTGTAGATCAGTAGAAGTGCCCGTTCCAACTCCAGCCTATGCTGAAGGTGGCTATAATGGGACATGAGTATTGGAACCTGACCTTAGAGCAATGGAAGACAATTGCCTGGTCCAGTGAGTCCCATTTTCTTTCACATCATGGGTATTAGTCAGGCTCATGTGTACCATCTGCCTGGGGAATAGCTGGCACCCTACACTGTGGGAAAAAGACAGGCTGGCGGAGGGGTTGTGATGATCTGGGGAATGTTTAGCTGGGAAACCAAATAGACGTCAGTTTGACGAAGCTGTTTTTCTGTGGCAAGAGGGGGATTTACTTGATAGTAGGCAGGTGGTTTTAATGTTGTAGTTGATTTCAGTAGGTTCACTGGGAGTTTTACTTCTCATCATTGCTGAAGCAGTGTTGAGTACAGCCTATTATGTGGAATTAATAATGGCAGGTGTGTGTGTCTTTGAATCTTAGCAGTTGACACTGTCCCCCTGGGACCTAAGCTTGCTTTAATGTTGGCATCACGATGTGGTCACTGTGTGAATATATGTTGCCGTAAGCGTTAAAAGACTGAGCTATTTCTTGCTTAGTCACTGTGATACCAATGTTTGCCAATCTGAACACTTTCTGAATGTTCATCCCATGACATTTCTTGCCTCTTGTCACTCACTGAACAATTTCTGTTTTTAGATCATATTTTAACACCTCCAAAAACCCTCTTGTCTCAAGGGTCCTTAGACGAGAAGGTCTGCTGTCTCTAGCTTTGATTTTGGGAAGTACTAGACGCATTCATCACAGAAAAAAATATTCTTTTTAAGCTCAGATTTCATGATGCGCAAAGAATGAAAACATTTAGACTGAAGGTTTTGATTTTTTGAGTGCAGAAATGTATTTTTTCCCCGCAACCATTGGAGTGTTTTCCTCCACTCTGGGGAGTTATTAAACCTTGTGTGTTTGCTATATTGGGGTTAAGGCTTAGGTCTTTTTGTTTATTATCCTACAAGGACTTTTTTTCCGCAGTTATTTGCGCTATACAAATGAACTTGGCATGACAAATGTTGAATTCAACGGAAAGGGCTTTCTAAAAAGCTGGTACAGCAAGGACACACTGTCTTCCTCTGCACTTCTTTTTTTGTCCCTCTATCTCTCACTTGCTTGTACAACTCGTGGTTTTTCCATCTCTCACACTCAAATTTGAATGTGAGAATGTTAGGAAGCCGAATTTACCATCTCTGTGATGGAATATCTCTGGCAAAACAGGAGGAGTTGACAGTGTCCCAACATCAGATGCCTTTTGAGCTGTTTTGCCAAAATGATAGCATAAGCCCAATGGAAAAGACAGGCTCTTTTTTGTAGGAGAGTGTCTGTGGAGTAGCATGAGAGAGAGAGAGAGAGAGAGGTGGGGGGGCATGCTCTATTGATAATGTGCTATGAAAGAAGACTGTATATTCAACTTTTTTGTTTTATATTGTTGGTCAAGTTCTGTTCTGTTGATAACACTTTGATAAGAATGCACATTCTTTAACAAAAGCTGAACTTGTCAAACTTCGGGTGCAAACTTAAGTTAATTGGCCCTTTGTTTGTGATGCCGAGAGAAACCCTAAACAATTTAATTTGCCCTCCCCTCTTTGAACCGCTTTCTTTCTTATATTTGATCACGACTTCATTACTTAAAAAAAAGAGAAATATGCCACAACATCCATCTGCATTTATTTACTGATGAGAGAGGGGAAAGGGTATCTCTATCTGTTAGAATGCACAACTGGACAGCCAAGACATTACGGCAGGGTGTTTATTAGCAGAGATTATAATTGAAAATTGGTTTTGAGAATTACTGCCCTCTCACCCTCATTAATTAGGTAGGCGTGAACGTGATTGTAAACTGTCTACTGAAAAGAAGCCTAATTAAAACATACTTAATTGCGCACTAGGCAAGGCCATTCAATATAGCAATACATTGTACATGTAAATAATTTCAGACATGAAATATGCCCTATTTATCTGTCTATGTCAAAATTGGTGTCTGGCTCAGAAATTCCAGACCACAGACTGGCTCTGAGTTGTGTTTTAACCATAATTAAACTTTTCATGTTCACTGTAAAATAAGCTTGCAACTTCAAAGTTAAAAAAGAAAAAAGGGTCACTCTACATTCTGAATTGTTTTGAACTATGAAAGCTTTTATATTGACTGAGTATTATGCATTTCAGATATAATATGTTGATTATTATGGTCTTCAACCCTGGTATTAGGAGGCATAAGGCTGGCTTGTAGTTGTCTTCACATTCAAATCGGTGACCATTTCAGACACAATAAACATGACGAGACAAATTTACAGCGCAATCGACTACTTTGTTTGATCAGTTATCCACGGAGTGAAAGTGACACGTGGGGGGTTCTGCGGATTCCAGATATGCGGAATGCTCATTTCAATGGCTTGCCTAAAGATGCATCTATCTATTGCTTAACTTCCCAATCACTGATCATGGAGGAGCTGGAGGCTATCCCAGTGTGGAATGAACAGTAGTGAATTGAGCTATCACAGCTATCATCATTCACCCAGAAAAGCTTGCTGCACTTCCAGACAATTAAGAGCCTCCAATTATCCTAACTTACATGTCTTTTGACTGTGAGAGGTAATCAGAGAGGCTCGAGGAAACAAACATGAACATGGGAAGAACATGCCAACTTCACACAGAGAGGCAACCACAGCTCCATCAACAAAAGTACTCAAAAATAAAGCTTCCTGTATTTGGTTTCAAAAGCAATTTCCCCCAGACAACAAAAAGTTGCCTTTCAGCAAATGCGTTATTGTATGTCAGATCATTTCAGCTCATACATACGATCTCAGCTGAACTAAAACAGAGCTTAGTATTTCTGTTTGTACGTGCATGCCTTTACAGCAGAGGTGGGCAGCGAGGGCCGTATCTGTCCCTGGTTTTCACACCAACGTCTGGTCTTTAAGTAGTTGATTGTCTCAATTAGCCAAACCATTTATGAAATCTGACGTTTCATGCGCATTTCTTTAAATTATCATGAAACTACAAAGACTAGTCTTGTCTCCCTTCATAAAACATTTTCCTTTGACCGAATCATTGCGAAAATCTATATTTGTGCATGCAATCAATTAACTCAATCAGTCAGGGTAATTGATAGGAATAAAAACCTGCATACACACCGGCCCTCCTGGACCGTGATTGCCCACCCCTGCGTTACAGAAATCCAGCTGTCTGATCCTGCTGCATCTTTTGATAGGGGGATTGCTTTTTGGGTGTTGCAGGGTATTAATTTTAAATTATTTTCCGTAAAAAAAATAAGGTCACTCAACTTAAAAAGTAATGTAACTAGCTGCAAAGTATTTTTGAGTTAGCTCAGCTTCAAGCTCCAAATTCTTAAAAAAAATGAGTTTTTGCAACCTCTGGGACAAAGCAGACTCAAAAATGCTTTGCAGCCAGTTGTCATACTTTTTAAAATTGAGTCAACTTTGTATGTTTTTCAGTGCAATTAAATGCCTATTGTAATACCTTTTCATAAAAATGCGCAACTGATATGATGCTGTGGTTTATTGTTGAAGATACATCAACAAAATTAGCCACAATCTACAAGTCTTGTGCGCTCCAATGCAGTTTGACCGTGACTGCAATATATTAAGAGAAAGTGGTCAATCCAGAGAATGCAAACTTCAGACTTCTGTTCATAGAACTGGAACAGACAGACAAATTTCACAGCAAAGAGCTATGACAGGCTAATTTAAATAGCCAAGTCACAGAACCAGGGCTGTGCTATGCCTTTTAGTATCTCTTAAACTCTTAAACTCAACTCCACATTATGAGAGCAATCAATCCCCAAAGCTGGGGACCTTAGTGTCTAATACCGCATGCAGTCCAGCTGGCAAGGGCTGGCAGTTCATGATGCGCAGCAAATCTAAAATTTGTTATTCAAGAGGCTACGTGCCCCCGATGATAAAATATACAAATAAAAATACTTCAGTGATATACAGTTTATCAACCTTTTAGTCATCATAAAGGCTGCTTTGAAAATCTTTCCCAAGTTTTATAACAGGCAAAAAGAGCAAAAGGTTACCATGCCGTTTGCGAATAGCATCAGTGGTATAATAAATTCAATAGCTTGAATTTTTTAGCCTGCTTATTCCTGGTTATGGTTGCTGTAGAGACTGAGACCTATCCCAGTCAGCAATGGGTGAGAGGCAAGGAGGAATCATGAGTGGCTCACCAGTCCATCACAGTGCGCACAATACACTAACACACACATACTTATAGGTTATTTAGAGCCTGAAATTATCCTGTCATGCATGTATTTGGAAGCTGGAGTACCCAGATGAAATTTGTGCGGACACGTCGAGAACATGCTGACTCCACACGGACAGGCCCAAGCTGGACTCAAACACATGACAGTCTTGCTGAGAGGTAACATTGCTCTCCATTGCATCACCGTGGCACCCAGATTGCATTTTTGATTTGTGGAAATAGCATTGATTCCTCAATTTTATGGGCCATTATTGTATTTTGTCAATTACTGTTTGTAAAATGCTTAATGCTTTTGTGTAGAAATGAATGTAGAACAAACGATAATTCATCTTCTGCACCCCTCCATTCGAAACAGGGTAAGTGTGATGATGGCTCTAATTTCCTTTGAGTAGCAGGTAAACAAGGGTTGATAGATAGTGATTTAAGCACCATATTTGATGAGATGTTGATGGCTGTTTTCTTTCTATTTTTATGCGTATTTTTGAGGACTTTCACTTCCTTCTCTTCAGTGAAACTGTACTTTATCTGTCATATTAATTCTGCCTGCAGTTATATTTCAGATTATATGAAGGCAATTATCTAGGGCATCACTCATATGAACAGAATGAGGCTTTCTCAAATAGTCTTTTGAAAACGTGAATGTGTTATTGTGATTAAATGTGATTTAATATATCCCCGTGCTCCAGTATTGTCTTCAAAAAGAGCGAGGTACGCCGTGCATATTTAACTTTTAAGATGTTAAATTTTGCGAGAAAATTTGGTAGACTTAGCCAAGGTTGCATTGATAGGTGTTCATTCTCAAAGCAGCAGCCAGTTATAATTAAAAAAAAAAAAAAAGATGCAGAAGGAGGGTATTAGGAAGTAGGAAGAGGAAGAAGGAAGCAGGAGAAGGAAAAAGGGACATTAAAGGGTCTAAAGAGTGGTAGGAGAAGAAAAGGGAAAGCAGGAAGGAGAAAATGAAGAATAAAAACATTACAGTGACACACTGCAGATCAATAAAGCATAATAATTTTACCATTGTGGTTGCTATGAGTCAAAGCCCCATGAGGGATTCCCAGCACAGCCAAAGCATGGTGGGATAGTATATAAACACTATCCCTCGTTTTATAACTGCAATTCTGTTTTTTTTTTTTTGTTATTATTTCTTCCTGGCTTTGGCTTATTGTCTGCCCACAGATATTAGGCTAAATATGGCTTTCAGTAAATCCCATGGGCATTTGAAACAAACACTTATCTGTCAGCCGCATCTGTTGCACTTTTAGAATGGTTACTGGGATTGGCATGTTAATATAAGCAGCGTTAAGGGAAATGTCAACTCCTGGCGATTTTTTTGCGCCGCTGAAATAAACGGTGATATGAACCTTTCCCATAGGTTAATACATTTTGCTGAAAGGAATTTATTTTGTATTGAATCATCGCCCCGTCTCATCCCAGACATCTTTTTTCTTTGCCGTTCACACTATCGCCACCTTCTTAATTCTCTCTGTTCCGCCTCTCATGGATTGATTATTCAGCTGCACTCCTGTCTTGTAATTTTCCACCCAAAATTCCACTGTTCTCTCCTCTAATTAGCATCTGCTTCAAATTACTTCACACACTGACAGATATCTGGGGGGAAAAAAGTTCAATTAAATACAAAGGTAAGATTCCAGTTATCTATGGTCAGTTTGCTTTCAAATCAATCATTTGACTTTATCAACATCTCTGAAAGAACTAGTCATGATCTGGGATCCATTAGGACTAATTTTAATCATATTTCCATTCTAAATTGCATATATGATTTTCCAAACTCATTTTTGATGTGATAATATCCAGAGAGAAGCATGACCACAGGTCCCAATATGGAAACATTGTTATATGAAGCGGTGAGAATTCTTTATTAGCAAAATAAATAAATAAACAAGTAAATCTTGCTCTGAGCTAAACTCAGAGTTGAAACCAAACAGATATTGATTAACCCCGCTTGGTAAATGAGATTCCATTTCAAAATTATGAGTTATACAAGTTGAGGTCGATAATAACTGATTTAGTTCTTTTTATGAGGAACAAAGTTGTATTTTGCACAATATTACAAAAACCTAGGTGTAATGCATGACCAAACACTTTGGAAAAATCACAGTTAATAGTTTAGTGTTTTGTGAAGCAAAAACCATTGAACAGCTGTTGATTTTCATGTCTTCTGGCTTTTTTTTTTGCCCATGGATCTTATTTGTAAAATTTTTTTCGGAATATGGAGAGGGGGCTGTAACATTTTGTGTTCTGTACCATCCTTTGGCACGATGCTAAGAGTGTAGTAACTTTCCTGGTCCACCCTAATCACGAACCGATTGTCTCGAGACAGAAGAATTGTGCTGTCCTTACTGGCCTTGCACTTAGGTATGTGGCTTGAAACAGATTAATACAACCAGGTGAATATAAAATAATAGGGGCTAACTAAATTGTGTTAGCTTATGAACAAAAATCATAACGTTCTGAATAGATTATTTATTCATTTATTTTATTATTATTTATTTTTGCTGGCTAGTGAACATTGAAAAAAAGAGTAGTCGGTAAGTTATGATCAGGCCAATAACGTTAATGAACTATATTCTCACCTTTTTCAGAGGTCATCTTAGCTGCAATGTATTAATATAACCTTCCAAACTTGCCAATCATTTTTAATGTTCTCCTGCTAGGCTTGATAAAAATAATCCATTCAAAGCATTCATATTTTCAAGAACAAACCGACGCAATCTTAGCGATTTTTTTTTTTTTACTTTATTTTCACTGGGTTTTGTCAGGTGTCACTTGCAACTTTATTAATATGCCAGAGTAGTGCAGTTTCTAAAAGTCACGACCTGCTACTGCTAGACCACATTGATTGTAACTAGCTCATTTCACCGGCATCAAATATATTGAACAATTCCATTCATGCAAATTCATTTATGAAAATGGCAGGCAATATAGCTAAATGATTTGGCCAACAGTAATGCTGAGGGTAAAGCAGGCATTTACAATGTAATTGCAGTATTCCGAGCATGGATTGTACAGTCAGTGGTTCCCAGACCGTACCTCAGTGCAAGGCCAGTGAAGACCGCATAATTTCACTGTCTCGAGACACTCCGGACCAGTGGTCCGGACCAGACCTCTAGTGGAGCGGGACAGTTACTGCAGTGGTTCGTGCTCCACAGGACAGTGGTCCGGACCAGTCACCTAGTGGAGGAAGACAGTTGTTGCAGTGGTCCGGGTTACAGGACAGTAACCTGCTGGTTATTTGAGTCTATTCCTTTTACTCTGAGCCGCTGTTAAGTTCCCCCTCCTTGCTGGGAGTTGGAGGCTGTGTTTCTGTTCTTTTCTTAGTGTGGTTGGCTCTATTTCCAGAGGATTTTTCGCCCGCTTATCTTGGTTGTTTTCTGTTGGCATTGTTGCTGGGGAGCACGTTCCCTTTTGTGTTCTACCCCCTTATTAGTGGCTTCTCACTACGTGGGAAGCTTTTAGAGCCCTACACTTCTGTCGTCTGGGCCTCTGTTCCCATCTCCTTGACGGTCAATTATGTGGTGGTCATGTTAAAACTTAAAAATTAGGTGCCCACTTTGAATATGTCCATCAACATATGGTTTCTGTCTGTCTGTCTTTGCAAATGATTTTACGATGCTTTTTGTCTATCAATCTGAATCAAATTAACTGAAACCACAAAGTATAAATTTAGAGGAAATGACAACTATAACCTTCACTGACTGGTTGATCAAATAAAGTATATACCGATGTCCTGGGACAACGCATCATTGATGTAATCTTTGTTCATTGGGACTTTCAGGTCTTTAAAAATCAGATATCTGCACCCAGATGACCTTTGTAGACTTATTCAAGCCCTAGCTTGTGTCCCAGTTCTCCCTGGCTCACTCCTGCGGATCCACAGCCATCTTGACCCATCTCTCTACTGACGAGGGATTTTAATTGTGGAACCGTAGCTCTCCAGTAATGCAGCCTTACGAGCATAACTATAGAAAAGGTGAAGTGAATGACGGAAGCCGCTCAGCCATTGGTGACTCCCTTCTCCAGGTGATGCCATTCTAATTGTTTGCCTCCAGTGCTCACTCTGGGGTAGAAGTAGTGGAGATAGTCCATCATGAGCTCCTTCAACTTGTTCAACTCGCCTGGCAATTAGTGCCAGTTGCTCCCATTATCAGCTTGGGGGGGACTGACCCATAAGGTGTTGGTTAGGTCAAGATACAGCAACGCTAAAATCTTCCTGCCTGGCCGAGCCTCCCTGGGAAGTTGGGTGGGCACACCTTTGTGGTTTGCATTCACCCTGGCACACTTGGGCCCCCACGCCTCTGCACTCATTATTTGATGTAATTTTTCCAGATTGTATACTCTGTCAGACTCCCCGGCAAGACTGTAAAAAAAATTTCCTGAGTTTGTAAAATGCTTGTTGCATTTACTTGTCATTATTTTAGCCGGAGGTAGTTACTCATGTATTGGGAATTGAACCCCAGACTCCCGGATAAGAGTCAAAAGCACTGACCACGCGAACTTATTAGGAGGCATTTCTAGTGACAGGACTTCAACTGACAGAGTAAATATCACAATAATGCAGCTAATCCCAAACAATTCACCTAATATTTCATGCTCCTGTAATTGAAAAAGTCAAAATCAGGTACGATTGGAGCTACCTGCTATTGGAACAATTGGGGCAATTTATTACTTTTAATAGGAAAAAATTGAATATTGATGAGATTTGATGTTAATAATAATGATTTGGAAGTAATGCAGCATCCAGAGAAAGTCTACACTGTAAAACTGTGGAACATGTGACAGGTTTATGATCTAAACACCAGTGTGTAAAAGCTAAATGCCTGGTAATTATTTTTGTAAATAGGTGTTCTCATTCAAAACACTGATATAAATTGGACGCTGCAATCAAGGTTTATCATACTTGTTGAATACACTTTAAAACTAAATCTAAACACTATGACATGTTAAAATCTAAACACTATCACACGTTAAAAAAAAGTGTTATAAAAGAGTGTTTAGCACATGTTCAAAATGTAAACATTTAGTTTTACAGTGTACACTTTCAGGATCAAAGATAGGCTGAGGATTGACGATTTGCAAACAAGTTTGTGAGAAAATCATGGAAAGGTTAAAAAAAAATGTAATTTAAAAAAAATTGCATGGATTTGGATATTTCCGCCTGTACGGTGCACAAAATAAAAGATTCAAGGAATCTTTTGGTATTAATGTGTGTAATGGGCAAGGGCACAGGCCAGTGCTGAATACCTGTGATCTCTGATTTCTCAGCACAGCATCAAGAACTGTCAATTATCCATAAATGATTTAACCACATCGGCTAAAAATCACTTTTGCAAACCTTTGTCAAGTATTAAAATACATAGTTACTTTATGGAGAAAAAAACTGTCGAAAAAAAAAGAAGCTTTATAATGGCAGTGTCCAGAAGTGCCGTCAATTTCTTTGGGCTCTGAGGCATCTAAATATGGACAATCACCGAGCTGAAATGTGTATTGTGGTCAGACAAATCAATATTTCAGTTTTTTTTCTTTTTTTTTTTATTAAGAAATGGACACTGTGTACCCTGGAACAAGGAAAAAAAGGAACAATTCAAGCTATAGCCAGTCCAGTTCAAAAGCCATGTTTTGTCATGGTGTGGGGTTGCATCAGTGTCCTTGGCAAGGCTAACTTGCACTTCTCTGACGGAACCATTAAAGCCAGAAATATGCCGTGACTTTGGACCAACTAATTTTTCCACAATTGTGTGTATACATGTTTTAAGGTTTTCCTGACTACAACTTTCAATGATGTGAAATGTATTAATTTCATAATTCAATAATGCAAAGTGTGGTGCATTTACTATTGAGGAAATGTGTGTTTGCTATAATTCTGATTCATTTTTATGGGTTTAAAAATCCTTAATCTGGATTAATTTTTTGAAGTGGTGGTTCTCAATAAATTGAACAATGACGCTAAGCTTAAAAGCACCAGCTGAGGGATGACCACTTGCAAACGATGAGATTTAAAAATATGTTTCCGCAAAGCAAAATATGAATGTTATGCTTTGACATTTCTTGCTCTCACATTCTGGGAAGCACTAAGGATTTTTGCCTGCCCTGATCATTAAAAACAGTTGGCCTATCGAAAAACAGAAAAGTAACGTCAGTCAAATAGAGTCAATTAAACCAAAATGAAAATTCATCCAGTGATTCCAGTCGTATTTTCAGTATCATTTTCGGATTTTTTTTTTTTTTTTTTTTTGTTTAATTTAAAAAAATTCTTCTGACATAATTTTTGCAAACAAGAGTCTTTGAAAATGCTGTTATGCGTCCCAGTCCCAGTGGATCGTGGCATTTCAGCGAAGGTCTATGATTCTTCTCACACAGGTCCTCTCAGCCCCTCCACGAAATAGCTCTGGACAGACCCGCAGAAGCCCTTTCTGGTTTCCTTGTCCTCTTTGTCTATCATGGAGCCAACCTCATAGCTATATCTCATTGTCCTGTTCATTGAACCAATTAAGCGTGCAGCTTAAACGTTCGCGGAAGTGATAAGAGTTTTGCTAATCCGATCATGGGGAAAGTTTAATGAATAAATGTCAATAAGAAGAGTGAGGGGTCTATGAGGCCTAGAACATATTCTGTTCTTCTGGTTAAAAGGTCACTTTCATTCTCAAAAGAAAGAGCAGGAGGTTTATCACTCTTTTTTTCTGACAAACATAATAGTGCATGCTTGTGGGACCTTTTCTATGGCCATTCGAACAAGAAAATTTACGGGTCCAACACAGCTCAGGCATGACCGAGGGCATTTTCCACTCCAGTTCTCAAATAGCCCCAGTCATTCACTTACATTAGGAACCAGCCATAAAAATGTGGAGAAATAGAGGTTTTTTTTTTTTTTTAACAGGTGTTCTATCAATGAAAAACTGCAGTATGAAATAAAATAAATGCATAAACAGAAGCATCTATTAATTCAAAAGTGCATTGAATACCACGCAGAAAAAGCAAATATATTTGGTGGGTTGGCTGCATACTGCAAATAGAAACCATAAACATTCAACACACTTTGAAGCCTGTTATCTTAACCACAGAGAAAGCTCTAAACGGAAGGCTTATTAAATAAGCATTCAAGAATCCGCTATTGAAAGTAATACTTAGCAGGTATCGGATCTACTAAAAACATTTGGAGGATTGTGACCATAAGTGAGTCAGATCCTTTTTTAATACACAGTTTTATGCATCTAGCATATAGTTTGCACATTTTATTTTGTTGTTACGCCTTTAGTGCAGAGCAGGGCATTGGCTAAACTTAGTTTGCTTGGTCTCATCCTGACATGATACAAGTAAATGTTCATTGCTTACTCTTAAGAGTAAATCAGTTTGAAGAAGGTTGGAGTTATATATTGTAAGCTGGCTTAAAGAGTTTGCATCCATCAATTTTAATTGCTCATAATAATTCAGAGCATGTGCAATATGGCATTTTGGACAGTGTATAATGGATAATAACAGTACTTTCAATAAATTTGCAGAGTTAGGCAAGTTTTCTCAAGCTGTCTCTGCAGTTGAGCTTTGAACATTAGATATAATCCTTGGAGTTGTATCCTGTGACAACATATAATCTTTTAATGTACACCAGAAGGTGTAACAGAAGCTTGCCGTATCAGTCACAATGCTTAAGATGACCCAGTTAAGATTAAACTCATAAGTTGAAATATTGGCATGTATACGTGTAAAGCGCCACAGGGAGTTGGAGTCAGTGGCAGCCTTAAGCATCTGGGGGCCCGTTTCAAAAGCAAATGTGGGGCCCTATAAAACATAAGAACTTCATAATTTTGCTGGATGAAGGCTCACCCCTTAGCCTATCCAGTGAAATTTCAACATTTCTGGATGAAATTTGATGCTTATTTGTGATTTATTAAAATATTGGCAATAAAATGTATTCATCTGTAAATGTGAAATTTCTCAAAAACTGAAATGTGTAACTCACCCCAGCAAGCTAGTTGCATTGCAAACTGCGGACATCTTTGTGTACATTATGCGTCACTGAACTAGAAATTTAAGAAAAAGATGCCACCTAAAATGATCAAAGGTTTAAATACAAACAACGCAAAGAGCCCTTTTTCTTTGTTTTCTTATGAGGGGATGGAGTTACGGGATAGCTCTATAACATAATCACTAGGGTAATGATACGATAAAATTTGGATATAATTCAAACTTCAAAATCCCATCAACATAATTTAATGTTGCTTGAGTAGACTAGGTTTAGAAGCATTCAGTGACTTGTATTGCCAGATCTGAATTCAAATTTGCATAGCTATAAACATTACGCAACACTGGGTGAGCCAGTATCCCTCTACTTTGTCAGAAAATGAGGCTGCCTTTGCCATAGCCATGAAGATTCATAGAAAACCATCAATACATTTTCAGCTTGGTCACCATTTTAATGTTTTCATTCAGTTGCGATGCCATGTGAATTAAGGAGCATGTTTTTACGCTCAAAGTACATGTAGCTTATGTTATATTAAAATGCAGCACAGTGTGTAGCGTTAATGTTATGCATTGATAACAGATAGGCAAAAATTGAACAGGTCCGCACTGGTCATTTTCTGCCCGCTGTTTCTGCGTAGAGATGCTTGAACTCCGACTTGTCCCAGAAAATTTGCCTCTCGTTGGCTTTGGTTGGATTAAGTCCCGAAACTCCTTAGGTAACTTCTGGCTACTCTATACCCAAGAGCCATAACTTCTCGGAACTTGGAAGCATACGTTCATTTTCAAGGTGTCAAATTTCTGTCAAATACTCATCAGACACCAATAAAAGGAAAGCAGAAGAGTTATTTAATTTTGCAACTTAAATTTTGCAAATTATCATCGCATTTTACCTATCAAACTATTTTGACTGGGTCTGTTCCGGAAGCTACCAGACCGTGACCTGGCCGAAATCCAGACATTTCCATAATATTCGTGGATAATTTAATGTGTAAAAAACTTCAAAAATTGATAAATAATGCCATAAAATGTACTCATCAAAGCCCACTGTTCTATACAATATTAAATACCCCCGGAATGCAGCAAGCGATTTACTTTTTTATTTGTTCACATGCAAGTCTGAGGCGCAAGCAACATTGGCTAAAGCAACGACTCTATTTCTGAAATTCCCAGAGCATCAGCTTCCATTGCTCTTTTGCAGCCATCATTTGTAGACAATGTAAATTACTACACTTCTTTCCCAGCTCAGTGTCCATGCAACTATCATAATTTGACGGAGAAAACCCATCTAAAATACACTGTTACTTTAGGACTGTTCACAACAGTGTATCGCCCAAACCTCCACCCAGCACTATGCGCTGGTGCGGCTAACCGGGGGACAGCAGGGAGCTTTCTAATGCATCTAATGTACGTAGTGGCAATATGAACCTCATACAACCCCGCTTCAAAAATAGTGAGCCATCCCTTTAAAGCTTATATGTTTTTTACAGTGATTGAACATTTTTCATTCAATTTAGTACCAATAATTGAAAGTGTTTGAAACAGCACCCAACCATGTAAGACAAAAGTAAATCTCTAAAACATAAGAACCAAAATGCATTCCATTCATGCATTCTTCTGCATCAGCAATTTCAAGCTAGCAAGGTCACTTATTGCAATGATTTCTCCGACATTATGAAGGAAATCTATTGCTATTTGGGTATAGTCTATTGAGTGCATGCAATTTTATGACAGACTGCCATTTTCTTGATTACACTTAATGTAATAACCTTTGAATGCTATCTGCTCTCTGAAGTGATGACATGTTGGGGTGAGGGAAATGTTAAAATACAAAAGAACATTCAGTAGGCCCATCTGTTTGAAGGCAATGAGAGACCGCTTCAAGTAGCCCATTTACCAAGTCACAACTGACTGAAATGTGAGACCATTGAGAAGGGCGAATTGAGAAATTTGGAAATTTAGCTGAAACGCCTTCTTGACACTCAAGAAGGAGACACTCTTCTTGACACTTGGCACACTTGACACTCTGACCTCTTCTTACAGTTTATAAACATTTATGTTGTGAATCTGCATTTCGGTCATGCCTTTTCCCTAGTTTCATGTTTAAGTTTTGTGCCTGGCCATGCCACGTATGCCGTTTGTGTTTAAGTGACCACTGCCCGCCTCTGACCATCCCCATGATTATGTATTGTGTTTTGTTGCTTGATTTCATGTTTTATTATTTTTCATGTTTTGTTATTATTTATGTCTTTGCCATGTTTTATAGTCTTGCCATGTTTTCATGGCCTTGCCACGCTTCCATAGTCTTGTTTTTAGTTCTAGTCCTGCACTTCGTTTACCCTGTCTTGCCTTGTGTAGGTCTTTGCCCACGGTCCCTTGTCTGACGTGCCACTCATTCGGGTGATTTCCTGGTTTCTGGGATTTCAATCTTTCTTCATATCTCGTTTTTCTTCCTCCCTCTCTCTGTTACTATCCACTAACCATACTAACAGTTTATTGTTTTCGATTAATTACTAACCAAGATTAACATTGTATATTTTTACTAACGGACTAACTTGCACTCGGGATTGTATTGCTGCACATACTAATAGACTAACGATCTCTCAGCATTCGCCCAATCTTTATCTCCGCCCTCCTTGCCTATCACTAATTATCTCTACTGCAGTTTCCACTTATATCTCAGGCTTTCCCTTTTCTTTAGACTGTACACTTTAGTACTCCTTAACCGGAGCCGTTTATTCGTTCATAGGAATGTCTCGTTATCCCTGTCTGCGTTTCGGCATTCGCCAGATTCATGTAATTAGATAAACCCTCATGTGTCAATCCTGATTATTGTTTCATTGATCGCACCTGTGCTCCCTTGTCATGTGTTCACCCCGGATGTGTATATAAGGTGTCTGCACTTTTAGTTCCTTGTCAGATCGTCTTTACTCCTTTGTCTTGTGCTACGTTCCTCGCCTTGCTCATTGTGATATTTTCTTTCTGACTGGATTGCCCGACACCTGTTTTTGGTTTGCCCTTTTGGATCTGATTGCCTTTGTGAGTTTTGACCTATTTTTGCCCGACCACGTCTATTGTCTTTTGCTGCCCTGGTTTTTGGATTCGGACTGTTTACGGCTAATGAGTTTGCCTCTCCACCAAACCCACGCCTGTGTACTGAACCATTTTTGCCAGACTTTGAGTTTTGTTATTGGTGCCCTGGTTACAGTTTTGGATTTTGCCCTTTGGATTCTGCTTGTGGATTGTGGACATTGTACTGTTGCCAGCTCTGTTGGGGGGTTTCCCCCTTCAGAAATAAAGCCTCCATTTTGCATTTATCTGGTTCTCGCTCTTGGCTCATTTCGTAAAACCTCACAATTTAGGGACAAAAAACATAAAGTGATTGAGTTTTTCAGGTGTAATTTTGCCCCATTCTTCAAGAAAAAAATATCTTAAGGTTCGCAACAGTGCTGGGACTTTGTTATCAAATTTTGCATTTCGAAATGCT
The DNA here is from genome assembly GCA_029721435.1 of Gymnothorax reevesii. Taxonomy (NCBI): domain Eukaryota; kingdom Metazoa; phylum Chordata; class Actinopteri; order Anguilliformes; family Muraenidae; genus Gymnothorax; species Gymnothorax reevesii. The sequence goes on along the minus strand of CM056587.1, from coordinate 52,845,277 downwards.
GAACATCTTCTCTCCTGGGGCCAAGTTAGGAATGTAGGCTGACCAGTCCAGCACCCGCATCCTCTTCTTATTTGGCTTTGCCTTTGCACTGCATGCGCAATGAAGTTTTGTGCACAGTCTGTATGCAGCCCACATACCAAACATTTCCCTACTGTTCCAAACTGAGTGGATAGAACAAATAAGATCAAGTCAGCATAAAATAATTTTTGAGTCTCACATAGTGCAGGTTAAATGTCCTTTTAAGCATTATTCAATCATGCCCTATTAACCTGCAGTGGGCAGAAGCTGGCTGTGTAAAATAGCACACAACCTCCATGGGCAAGTTACTTTATTATCAATGCCAAATGTAGCCGGCAGCAAAAAGCAAAAATTGACAGTAAAAGTTAACATAATTCAATCATGATACATGACTTATATTATTACAATAAAAAACTGACAGATAATTCTCTTTGTCTTCTGTTCAAGTTAAAAATAGGTTGCCCTTCAGTTCAGACATGGTCCTGTCAAGTCATTTGTGGTTTGTGTTTTGCTTCAGACGCTACGTTCACATAAGGCTGAAGCAACGAATTTTTAATGTGACACAGATCTGATCTTTTCAAGGCTGTGTGGACACAGAAATCCAATCTTAAAAGCTGATCTTCAAATTAGAATTGAGTTACTTCCATACATGGTCCTAGATCAGATACAAATCTGATAAGTGGCCATACGCCATGAATGAGAAGGGTCAGATTGGAATCCAGGCAGTGTTTTGCCAGTTGGCACGCATCAAGTGCTGTCCCAGCAGTGCCAGCAATAGTTGTTGAAATTGCAAAAGCTAGCCGTCTAGCCTTTTTTTCACCTTCTCAACCTCATCATGTACAGCTGACAAACTGTTTTCCATCCTTCAGGGCAAAATCTCATCCATGCATTCACTGCAAGCATGGCCATTTTCTCAGTTTGATTCAGGTTTGAATCTCACACAAACATGACGTTTTTGTTGTTGGTAATGCAGACGACTCGCGCAAAAATGCATCAATGTGCGCATGCCTGCCATTTTGAAGAACAAATGCATTCATATTACAATTCAATTCAAGTCACTTGTAATTATGAATGTGAACTGTCAGGATGGGCAAATCTGATCTGAGCAAAGAATTGGATTTAAACAATGAGGTTTGTACTGTGAATGTAGCCATAAAGATGCCAAAAATCGCCTTGCACAACCTTATTTAAATGACACTCCCACTGGTATTGTCTAACTCACATGGAAAACACCCCCCTGAATTTTAAATACAGTATGTCACTATTGATCTCTCTGCCCAGTTGCATATAGTTCTGGCAGTAAAGTAAAAAAAAAAAAAGTTTGTCCATGCAGTGGGAGGAAATTGAGAATAGGCTGAGTAGTAGGTCTGTGCACGTATCATCAAATGTACTGTATGCAGAAAAATCTGGCACAAAATATTTTCTTCAAACTGCCTTCCATGTTAGACAAGTCAAAGAAAATTTATATATTACGCTTATAATTATTTTGTTTTTATGCACAATTTCTATATCATCCCAAATTTTTCAGTGTGTTGGGGTTGTATTTTCTGTGTAGATTTGTGATTAGGCATGAATATATTCCACTAAGACAAAATGAATAAAGAAATTGGCACTCATTTAAGGGCCAATTACGCTTCTTTCATGACTGAAGCGCACGTTCAAAACAAATAAGGCCAACCCCTAAAACCAAGAGACTTAAGGCTCTCTTTTGTGCTTTCATTGACGGAAACAAATCCAGTAAGAACATTATGCGCAGTTTTGACCATCACAAAAGGCATGTTTATTGCCTTTGCCTGGTTTGGTAGTTTTAAGCCCTGAAATAAATGCATTTGCGTCATGATAAGTAAAACAGCACTGTTTGGATGCCAATGCATAAAGCTGGTACTATGCATGTTTCATTTCACCAATCTTGATTGTGTTTTGACTCACTCAGACCACCTTGAAACACAAACGCAGTCACTGCGTGGTACTATAGTTTCATTGGACTAAATCTGAGCCAATGAATCTTTTCACAAATAAACTGATGTAGTTTATATTATCTTCCTTCCCTTTTGAATTTTCATCTTTGTGATGCACCCCATGAATAATGCAAACAAATTGGTGGTGGGATGTGTGAAGGGCAATTTTTGCTCATGTAAATTTTTAATTTTTTTTTTGTGTGGGGGAAATGCAAACAATCTACCCAAGTCTCGCCATTGTTTAAACACTCCGACGACCCGCCCATCAGGGAAGTTAAAAACAAGAACAGATTTCAATTTACCTTGAGTACGTCCTTCATTGGCATTTTAAGGAAATGTTACCGGAGTGGTAAGGGGTACCAAGATTGCCATTAGGAATATGGTTTAAATGGTGAAATGGCCCGCATCCTTTCTCAGAAAATGCATTACCTGAAGAATTGACCCCGATCCCCCCAAACCCCTCAATGGTCTGCATGGAACAAGTCAAGGCTGCTATTTTCTTCATTGGTGTGAAGAGATAACCCCTCGAGTGGATTTGGTCTCCGGCCTGCCTGATGTTAGTTTTTACAATCCTCTTCATCTCACATCATTGAACCGCTTACTACACTGAAGCACGATTCTCAGAGGACCAAAGGAGGCAGCCATATGGCAAGTCCAATGCAGTTTCTTCACTTGACAAAATTGCCAGTTTGCTATAGCATCAACACACTGGTTTTAAAGAAAATCACAGAGGCCTTATTGGCCTTTATGGATCCAAACCCTCATCACACCCACAGGTAAATAATTTTTCTTAAACCAACCCTCTTGGCAACAGTAGCGCAGTTTCAGTTTCATGTCATGTCACAGATTTACCAGAACAAAGTTAGACATGCCCAGTTTTGAGCTGCAATCTCATTATCACTTGCATTAGCCGACTGCGTTTAGGTCGACAAATGAGGCTCCTGCGTGCTGAGTTGACACTTGAAGGAAATGGGGATGGCTTTACTCGCAACATGATGAGCTGCTTTCAAATGTAGCTTGGTGCAGTTTCTGTGCAAGCAATTTAAATACTGCTAGCCAAGCCTCTTTTTTGAGTTAAACAGCACCTTCATTTTATCTAAACCATGCTCATTACCTTGGCCTGGTGTCATTTCTGCACTCAATTGTAAATCAGGCTGTTTTGCATTTTTCATTTATATTGCATGTCAGGAGGGCACGTATTAAATCATCACTAATGGGCTTTGAGCACTACAAACAAAAAGAAAAAAATGCAAGAAACAAGTGAGACACCTGCTAATTAATGAAGGAAATCTCATTAGTCCAATGGTGGCAAACCCTGGTCTTGAAGACCCACAGTGTCCGCTATTTTTTGTTAACATGCCGTGTTTAGGGTGATTTATCAGTTAAAGCCGATTGGTAGACAACTAAGTAACCTCACCAGTTTTGTAGGGTCAGAAGTGGCCACGGTAAACAAAAACCACCACACCCTGCATATCTTCAGGGCCACACTTGGCAACCACTGTATTATTCCTTATTCATTCATTATTTTTGGAAATGCAGTTATTTCAGCTCATCCTTTTAAATCATACTTGTCAAGGACCTGGTGGTCCGCCTGTTTCCCATCATACAATTGTTTTAGCATTATTATTTGAAACTCAGGCAAAATCCACCTTTTAGCATTAGGATTATGATTGGACCTCCTGAAAGGATGTTCTATAATGGCAAACTAAGCCGTGTACTACCAATTATTACGGATGGTGTTCGCACAAAGTCATAAAAGGGTACTCAGAGTCAGACTGAGAGCTGCCATCAAATGCGTGTTTATTTTAAAGCACAGAAGGGGATTAAAAAAAACATTGGACTGCATAACGCCAGTTGCGAAGGGCAGCTAATTCAAGCAGGGTTTGCAAGAGTCTATAAAGACTACACCTCCATTTCCTTTGACTTCTTATCCACAAGAAAAGCAGGTAAGTCTTCAGGGGATCAGGTCTCCTTACTCTGGTGTGGGCTAATAAACTTAAGGAGCAGAGTGAAAAATAAGTGCCTGCGGCCTCAACAAAATCCACATTAACAATTAAAAGAAAAACAAGCTGGTAAACAGTAAAGACATACAAAATGGACGACAGGTAGCACAGCTGGTAACATCATCAGATGGGGGTCAGGCAGCGAGACGAAGGAGAGGCAACCAACAGCCATCATTTTCACAGCCAGCTCTTGAAATGGAGGGGGTAATCAGGTGGGAAAAATTAGTTCACCACATGTACAACCCATAATCAATCGGCACCAAGACAGGCAGACAGGGGAAGAAAAATGCGCACAGACACAGCCGTATATAATACCACTAATTTCTGGGTTTTGTTTATTTACCTTATTTTTACATCCAGCATGAAGTACCATCAACACTTATGTGATTGTAATAACCAGAGCAAAGTGAGAAAGTTAAAGTGTGATTGAAATCGATTGAAGCCAAGCAGGCAATGGAAAACGAACCTATGATTTGAATTAGTAAGTCTCCCCAGGGCCAATTTTCCCCATCACATGCGGTACACAAAAGAACTATCACAGCCTCTTCTGGGACCCTCTAAAGGTGGAAGATGGTTTTTATGAGTAAATTTGAACATGTGTTATGCAATAACAGTTAGTGGTAAAAAGATATAAGCCAGCTTAAGGGGCTCGGTCGACTTCATTACCAAAACTGCCATCTTATATCAGGCGACAGATGTACTCACAGGAGGAAGCCACGGAAATAAATGGCTATTGTTTGCTTTTTTTAGACGTTTGCTTCTGTTTTAAAATGGACAAATTAATTTGAAGTTTTATTGATTTCATTAATAAATGTATCAAAAGGTCTATTGGTACATAAATGTTTTTCAAAAAAGCAGCAAATGCTTGCAAGGAAACAATAGTCTGTGATGGCTGTTGAAATTTGGACGCCAAAAGCAGCGGCCAGAATTAAAAGGCAAAAACCGCTGAGAGCTGCGAGACTCACACAGACTAAAAAATGTGAGACTCGCGCTACCAACGGACCTGGACGCCGTCCGAGGTAGAAAACAAGCAAGCTTGAAGATGCAAAAAGAAAAGGGGAAAAAATAAAACAAAGATTCCCTTTCTAACTTAGCCTCAAATATGCAACTAAGTCCTAAACAGAAATCTGTCTCGAGACCTTACTGGCTAAAGCGCAACTATAACACTGACGCTCAAGCAAAGAATGCGAGGCGAAACTGGAACTTAAATAGAGTCCGGGCAACGCCCCAAATTAATGCCAGCTGCCCCAGGAATCCGATTGGGAGCAAAACGATATCGTCCCGGACGAGAGAAACAAAAAGAGCTCTCAAAGCTTCTAAACCATGACATAGCCATGTTCAAAATGACAACATGCTCTGCCAGAGTGCGCAACACGATGCATTACTCTTGTGGTAACAGTGTTTTCCATCACTGCATGTGACAATAACTGTATACCACATAGTCGCATTACCAGCAAGTTATTTACCTGGATCTCTAGGCAGGACTTTGCTGATAATTGTGTTTAAGTGAGGAATGCAACACGCCACAAAGACTGCTTCGGCTGTGAACTGTAAAATTTGAAGTATGTCTTCTTTGTATCTTTGACATGGTGGTAAATTTTGGACTTGTGCATATCCTTTTTGCTGCAATGGCCATGATCTATAACTAAAAAGTAGCCCAAGTAGTGGTTCCAAACGCAGCCAAAAACTCTGCAAACCTCTCTCTCCTCAGCTTCTCACTTTTTTCCTCTTTTTCATTTATATGAAACTTGCTTCCCAATGTAATTCCCGAACTCTGCCAGGGCGGCACAGTCAAAATCTTGCCAAGCGCACATGGCTCATACAAAATGTCAGGTATCTGCAACATAGGATTTCAAGATGGCTGCCATGGTGGCCATATTGTTTGATGCAGTGTGTTCCAAACTGATTGGCCTCGCATTAGGGACGCAACCTATCAACCCACAAAATTTGGGTGATATCACGGGGAGCGAAGTACACTTATCGAATATCATAGGATTCCAGTATGGCTGCTGTGGCGGCCATATTGTCTCACGGATCGCAGTCAAAATCAATCGGATCCATTCCTGATTTAATAGCAACCCACCCACAAAATTTCAGAGATATACGTTCATTACTTTTTCAGTTATCTAGTACACAGGCAGACAGACAAACCAATGCCGGCAAAAACAAAACCTCTTTGGTGCAGGTAATAAAAAAAATGTATATGAATTTCAAATAATTGAATGAAAGTTCAGTTGAGCTTCAGTTGAGTTATATGCACATCACAAATAGGTGCAAGGGTATCAAATAAAATGGCTTCAAAGTTAGGTTGCATTATTATTAATGTCAGATGTAGCCAACCTGCAATTAATAGTACTTACTTGACAATGATGATGATGATTTGATTATGCACAGCAGAATCAGGATACATTATTGTTAGCACCTTCTGGTGAAATCAAAAACATGTTACTCTTCAATTTATGTTTGGTTCTCACAAGTAACACAAGGAAGGCCTTATGTTTGAGGAAAATACCAAATACCACGACCTCATTCAAATGACACTCCCACTGATGCCATCTAATTTACATGGGACAGCCAACTGTGCCCTTGAGCCCAGTTGCGAGTATCAATTAGTCATTGCAGCTGGTGGAAAATCGGAATTGACTTAGCAATCTGTCTGTGCACACATCTTCAGACTTATAGCGTGCAGGAAAATTGAGCCTGCTGTCTTTGTCTCCCTCCCTCACACACACACACACACACACACACACACACACACACACACACACACACACGCACACGCACACATTATTGGCTTAATGCTAGTAGCTGTCAATCATACCATTGACACTTTGAGCGAAAGCAGTGACTGATGGCTGTGATTTCTCAAAAGACACCTTTCTGGCACAACAATATCTACATCTGGAGTTTATTGCTGGCTGTAATTAGAGTCAGGGCAAAGGGGCCATGGGACTTTGGCTGAGAGGGATCGCAGTGAGGTTTCATAGACATTCATTCTCATGCCAGGCGATGCTGCAGTATCTCATATTAAGGGCAGGGGCGCCGCCAGGAATTCTAGGCCCCAAGAAAAAAAAATCACAATGGGCCACCCCTGGGCAGCTGTTATCACCACATCTCCAGGACCTAACTGACCCATTAAAGTTGTACATGCAACAGTCTGCATACAGTACACTATTTGATGCGAGAGAACATAAAAAAATGTGCTAAAGGCCATCTTTTACAGTCTCAGTGTAATTTTTGTTGTAATATTCCAAAATGTAAAAACATCAGTGATGGAAATTACACATTTTAAGGTCTTATATTTGAGATCAAGTTGACTGTGAAGGCCATTGACAATCATCTAACTGATGCCAAAATAATTGGAAGGATGTGTCCTAACTCAGTACACAGAAAGTTGGCATTGCAATGAGAATTATACCTAGGGTCTTGGAACCTGTAATGCTAATATACCAGTGCTCAGCAGAGGAGAAAGAAGTATACATATGCCTGACTCAACTCATATTACAGATACTCTTGTAATAATAATTAAAAAAATACTCCACTAAAAGTTATAGAGCTGTGTACCATTTTTATTTAAGCAAAAGTATCAATGTACAAGCTCTTGAATTTCTTTAAAGGGGACCTAACATGCTGACCCTTTTTTAAATAAATATTAGGAATGTTATAATATTGGTTGTCCATGCTCAACCTCTGAAAAGTTTCTAAACATAAGATACAGGGATGTTGCCGTAATCCAAGAATGTGATTTCGTGAGCGTGATTTCTTCTCTGAACAGCTCCTCCCGAGATCCTCACGAGATCTGGGCAAAACCTGACGTCAGGTTTTGCCGTCCAATTAGTACAGACCTAGCCAGAGCCAACCACTGCGCTTGACCTGCCCACACCGGAAACTATTCTAGCAGGAAATAACAACGGCAGATCATACTATGCCTTAGTAGCGTTTATACTTTTGGAAATACAAAAGAAAAACCACAGATCATTTGAGGTGCAATTTTGTCAGCATCTCTCCCAAAGCTACTTGTCCGTTTACTTTTGGACGCAAAGAAAAACAAATATTTCTCTTCCAAAAGATGATGCCACCAGAAATCAGTGGGTAGCTTTTTTTGTTTGCTGGCAGCAAACAGCCATGGCCAAAGGGAACGTGAGCTGCTTGTGCTCAGCATTTCACCAAAAGACAGCTTTGTCAATAAAGGATAATTCGACACAGGATAAGGATTTCAGCTGCTTCTCAAACCAGAAACAGTTACACGGAACTTACAGTCTGCAAAACCTGTATTATATTTGTTGTTATATTATTATAATATTATTATTTGTTAGTATATTATTTATTATATAACATAACTGAGCTCTCTCTAGCTATTGTGTACTATCCATAAAGCTGCTTTCACATCGGACATGAAACAAATTTTTTGCAGGATAGATTAGCCTACATTCAAAGTCAATGCAAAGACGCGAATACAGGTGTTATGGGCGCGTTAAGCAGCTTTCACAGCAGACGCGAAATTAATTTTTCGCGTGACAGATTAGCTTCATTCAAAGTCATGACCACTTATCAGCTACTGCATGATAGTTTGTTTGCTCTGCTAATTAAAAATGCTCCTGGTTAACTTATATGCAGCAATTATGATTGGAATACTTGTATTACTTGCGGTAAGCATCAATGTGACAGTTTCATCATAATGCTGCCCGATTGTAGCCACAACAGTTGAAGCTAACCGGAGAGGTGCTGTATGTGTCTGCAGAGTTGGGCTGCAGTTAGACCAGACGTAGGTTTTGTAGAGCTTGGGGTGCGTTTTTGGGTGCTTATGAAATGATCGCTTTACTTATCCATGACCGGGTTTAGCCTGATACACATCCAATGGCTGGGCAAGCTCTCTGATACTACCGGTGAAAGCAATAGGGAAGCGCACAGGCTATAACGAGTTCGATATAACAAACGCTGCATTGCGATTGACTGAATATTAAATTCTTTCCTGTAAAAGTGATCGATTCGCTAGCTTTGTGAGGTCATTTATGTGACCCCAAAAAATATACATGTTTTTTGACCGTATTATTATAGATTTATGACTGACTATGATTTATGAATGGTCAACTGTTATTCACTAACCTTGCCTCTCAGAACTAGAATAACATGGTTTGCAGCTGTATGAACCCTTGCCAAGGAAGATATATTTTCATTTGTGTGTGTGTCTCTCTGTCCGACACAAACTTTACCCAAAAAACTAATGGTGCAATCCGCACCAAAATTTACATAGGGGTCATAATTGGTCCGCGGACAAAATTGCTAAAATTTGATCTCATCTGAGCTGAGTACCATGTAACTAAAACTAATTTTTGGATTAAAAATTGATGTATTTGCCAGATGAATGGATTGAGTGTTTTTTATCATTTGATGGATGGTTTGCGGCCCCTCAGAGTACGCATTTTCTACCTGTATAAACATGTAATAATAATAAAAACAATAACATTTGCTTTGAATGAGGTATGACGCCTTGGAGTGCTTTTTTGTCAACAAAACTATCTTTGGGATCTTAAATGACCCCATATATCTTTCAGCTGTCTTTGACACAGCAATAGGCCAATTCCTCTGAAAAATCTATGAAAATTAGTTGGAGGAACAACTTGACAAACTCATAGGAGGAAAAATTTTTCTGATATGAAATATTAAAACAGCACATAAAAATGTACGTCTGGGGTCATAAATGACCCCACTCGGTCACTTGAGGGTTAAAACCACAAATTGCCTCCATACTGCTCATGCGGCATAATCCAAGTGTCCGTAAGCCCCGACATTCAAATTTTACTCATAAAGACGTCTATTCACTATACTTTAGCCTTAATACCCAAGGTAGCCACTTAGCTGAAAGAGCCCTGTGTATTTTCGAGGAAGAAGTTGACCTCGCCAAGTTGGCCAACCATAAAAATGCGCTGTTCAGTCAGTGAAAACGATCATTCAAAACTGCAGTGCGTTTCTCCATTTGGAGATGTTTAGGGCCATTGCAGAATTTTTTTGCCCTCATTGGTCACCGTAGCTAGAAGTCGTGAATTTTAGACTCCTTCCGTGAAAATGAACAAGGCAGCTACATTGGATATTAAGGCTAAAAATATCACGAAAAGACATCTTTACGAGTCAAATTTGAATGGCGGAGCTTACGGACACTTGGTTTATGCCGCACGAACAGTATGGAGGCATTTTGTGGCTTTTGAATGTTGTCTTCTACGCTTGAAAAAGTGGTCTCCATTGACTTCAATTGATTTAGATTTGTTTCCAATGCCGTTTTTCTTTGTAACTCCAAAAGTGTTTTGAGGAATAAAGAAATTCATGGACCCTTTGATAAGCATTGGCATGAGAACATGATGAGTGAATTTTCATTTTTGAGTGAACTTTAAGCTAACAGGTTAATTTCTACCACTCACAGACTGTAGGCTAGGCTACCCACCCATCTTGGAGAAAAACTGGGTCACATATTGATACCCTTTCTTTTGCCTCTCTTCTCTCTCCTTTCTCTCTTTCCTTTTTTGAAAATCAGATTTTATTTTAGTACTAGGCAGCATTGTAGCGCTCTGGCGCAACTACAGACTGCTACTAAACGCCGTCACCAGTGAGTGCGCCAAGGCTGGACCAAACCATTTCATGCAGATACTGGGGGGTGGTCAGTCGATAAGGATTTTACTTTTTGGTCAATGTGGATATTTAACTTTTACTGCTAAAAACAAGTAAAAACAAAGAGACAATTTGTTAGTTTTATGACTATATTTGAAAAAAATATTTTCAACCCAGAAAGCAAAATCATATTTTAATTTTTACCTATTTTTGGGGGCCCCTGTCAGTCAGGGGCCCTTGGAATTGTCCTAACTTTTCTCCCCTATACGGGGCCCCTGATTAAGGGCAAACTGCAACTTAAGTTTCAGTTACAGTAAACTGCCAAAAAAATAATTAATCAATAAATAAAAATTTAAAAATAAAGCAAGAGCAATCGGAGATTTCTGACGTCCGCCGAATCGTGATATGGATTCGGATCGACACCAAAATTTAATGGGGTCTTCCGAGTTATAAGATCTTTATACATGTGAATTTTCATGGAAATCGGTTCATCAGTTTTTACGTTATCCTGTTCACAGTCAGACAGACACACAGACAGACAGACAAAAAAACCGAGGCGATTTGTCCTTGATGTCCTTGGCGGACGTAATAAATGAACACCTGGAATATAAATGAATGTGCTATATAAGTTAGCATGTATGTATGTCGCATTTCTTTAAAGGTCAATGAAAGCCGAATAAATGTACGTGTGTCATGGTGAAAATCATCTTGGAATAACAATCAAAAAAATTTGTTTCAGTCAAGAACCAAACACGTTCAAAATTTCAGAGGGGTAAAATAACAGACTACACACTGCACATATGCAGAGCACCAGACTCCTTTTCATTTTGTGCCAATGATGTCTGAAATGACTGAGGCATTTCTACCAGTTAGCGAAATGAGAACAGAATGTGGCGAGGCGGGTGGTCCAGGAGAGGAAGAAAGGCCCCGTGGCGGATATGAGAGGAGAAGGAGGGAAGTAATCAGACTGAGTAGTCCATACATCACTTCACATATCAGCAGTACACAAAGGAAATCATTTCCATTCCGGCTAATGGCAAAACACCTGTACTTTCAATCAAAGGTCTGATTGAAGGAGCTTGGGAGGTTTTTTTTTCAACTCTTATATATCCTTTTGTAGTTGAAGCTCCACAGTGTACACACAGTTTTTTCTGATTGAATGGGGAGTGATTGTTAAAGAACATTTTATTGTGCTTCCCGTGTTATTGAAATCACCAGGGCTATTTGAGAATGAATACTGAGCTTTTTTTTCCTCTCTCTTTTTTGTTTTTCTGTATTTGTTTTCGGGCACATGGCAGAGCCCGTGACAGCCTCTGTGATTAACGGGCAGGTAGTTCCGGAAACCCAGTCATCAGGGAGGATGAGACGTCACACTTTAATTTGTGCCACGCCTGATCACGTTGCCGCCATGTAAATTGAATGCTGGAGCGTAGCTTCTCTCGGACCATGAGATATGACAGCGCAGTGGGAGTCAACAGAGGCTGAATAGTGATTTTAAACAATGATGGGGGCCGCCTTTCTCTTATATATTACCTCAGGAAATTCAGAACAGCTTTCCAAGAAGGCCTGCCCTGAAGTACAGAAGTTAATTGAATAGCTGTAAAATTCTGGGTAACCTAAAATGGCCACTTGTCAGTATTATTTGAACAACAGCAATGCTCAGGTGCAGTTAACAGGCTTTTCAGCCACACTGTGCCTATGTACAGGTATTACGATTCACAATTCTAACCTTAAGTGCCATCATGTCTTATTCAAAATTTGAAGAGTTTTTTCGAAGTTGTATTGTTTGGGAATGTATTCATTCAAAAGCGATATGGCATAAATGCAGCGCATTTTACAAAATCCATAGTAATACTCACAATTCTAATTGTGTAATTAACCTTAAACATGAATTAAACTGATCTTGTCTTCGTTTTATGATAATGCAGCTAAATGTTGTAATGAATGCAGATTTAATGTCCTTAAATTGAGCGCAATCTAATGTGACTTTCACAGAGGTGCTGTGGAGGTTGCTCTAACAGGATCCTCTGTCCGTTCGTACCTGTACATAATATTGCTGAAGGGTTTAAATGAAGATCTAGACTGAGAGCATTCCCCGATGTGGGCGCTGAGGTCATTATGAGAGTGATTATTGGAAACTCCATCTCATATCACCACCCTAATTACTTTACTCTGTTATTGACCCAAGAGGCAATGAGCGAGGTGCATGCAGATTTCCTTTTAATATCTGTGTACACTTCAAATATGATGGCTTGTGGCTTTGATTGTAAAGCCTTCAGTAAATGTTGATTGAAACACGATTCTTGTAATGAGGAATTTGCCATAGGCAGGGGGATTTCCGTCTGTTTTTGTATTTACTACGGATATTGAACAGGTTCCATTAAACCTGAATTAGTCTGTACTAAGTGTTGTCCTTGTATTTGCTTTATTGTTGTTTTGGGGAGATTGTGCGCATTTTCTGTCAAGCTTTTTAGTTTTTATGTGCTGATATATGATGTGAATGTCCAAAAAAAGGTATTCCCGTTTAATTAATGTACCTACATTATGCAAAGGTAGACCTGTCATCAATAAAAACAGGATTCATTGACCAACATTACATTGATCCATTAATTACCAGTTTTGTCCATTACCTTGCACACTATCTTTCCACCTTCAGGTGGAACTGATGAAAAAGTGAAATGGTTAATCAAAAACAACTGTCTCTGGCATTCCAGAGCATAAAATGGCTGTTTCTGCCTGCAGATATGCAAGGGGTAGGATCAAATAAGTTCTTACTTCTTCCTACTCCATTTCGAGCATATAATCTTGCTGCTCATGCAAGACAGTTGTCAAGAATTTGCCTTTTGTTTTTGTATAGGCTTGGTGACCATTAGTTTTGGTGATTATCACTGTTTTATCTTTTAACGTGTTCGAAATAAAGATAGGCTTTCCATTCACTGAGTTGATTCATCAGAGTGCTGGCTTAAACAGGATTAGCCTCTGTCATACTGCACAAGTTGCTGTCTGTATTCACAACGACTTTTTTCTTTTTACCTTTTAATATGCTTTGCTGTTAAAAAAGCAGTCAATCAGAATGGGAATTCTGAAGAGGAAGTACTTTTTGTCATTTATTCCAGTTTCATTCCCTGGTTAAAAATTCTGCCCTTTACCCTGCAAACTTCCATAGTATTGTCACCTTTAACATTTGCACGCCAACAAGTGTGTATGTGTGTGTATATTTGAGGTCTGAATTTTGAGAGTTTTTGGCTTGATTCTAGGGTATATTATTTTGTCGACAATTGCATTGGGATTTCTTCGATGGATTATTAACACTGTTTTATAATGTCAGAACAGTTTCCTGAGATTAATACGGTACAGAGGGATTTAGGTGTATGACGCCAGTTCTCGAGATTTGTGTGTTTTGGGTATTTTGGGTATTGTTGGGTACTTTCACAGAGGCCAAAGCCACAAAAAAGAACACTTAGCAGTAATGAAGTCAACAATGAATTGTATTTTCAATTGAAGTGATATGGTGTAAATTTTTACCACTTTCATTCATGGAAAAAAGAAAACTTGGATCAAAAAGAGCACTGGAAGTTAGAGAATCAGCTTTTATACCAATTTTTCACAATACTTCAAACGCATTCTTTTGTACAAATAATAAATAAGCTGAGTGATGCTTCTACTGTGAACGTGGGATTTGATTGGAATTATTCCATATATTAATCAATTCATTTGCAAAACAAGTGCTGCTCCCTCTAGGATTTTCTCAAAAGCGCTTATTTTCATTTCATAAAGAAAGTGTTGGTTAATTAAGCGAGACGTTCTGGAGCATACTGATGGTACAACTCCAGTACAATTATCATCACCAATGAATCAAAGGCTGCAATCATGTTTCTTCTCTAACTATGACAAAAATGCTTTCTTTGAGGGAGGAGATGCAGTGTTTTGTGTAACAGCACTGTTTCTTTCTATTGCCCTGCTATCAGTTTAGATGTTCAGGATTTTTTAGATGCACAGTTAGAAGCAGAATCAGTTCCCCTCTGGCCTTGGCATTTCTATGGGAGAACAAGTCTGAATTCCCAGATGTGGCTTTCATAGTGTGAGCCCTGCACAGCTGTTTCAGCTCCTTCTGGTTTTGTAACCTAATTACCACTTTGTTTTTACCATCTGCAGTTGTATCATAGACATCCAATCTCTTGCTTTTTTTTAACTTCATGGTACGTGGTATTTGTTATGAGTTATTTACCTTCAGAAAACCACATTCATTAACTATTTAAAAAGTTGATTCACATCCAAGCCAGCTTGTTGGAGTCATTCCATGGCCTGAGAAAGACGCACATTTTCCTTATTCAATTTTAGCAGTCTGGTTAGTGCTTTGTGATTTTCAAATTTGAAAGACTCCTCACACTGGATGACTGTGAAGTCTTGAAATAAAATTACTCCATTGTGTGTAACGCCATACTCTCTGTTTTCCAGAACTTGCAATCATTTCCAGTGTCCGTAATCCTTGAACTGCTTTGATATAAAGATTGGAAACCATTTATTAATAAAACAGAAGTCAGGCTGGGTTTTATTACTTCCGATTATATCTTGTTAATTCAATGTTCCTTGGTAGCTTATAGCCATATTTGTTGGCTTGTAATGTAACCAACATTCAATTTTTCCAGTGTCAGTGTGCAGAAAGTTGATGCTTTAAAGTGTTTTTATTTTCGATAAATTTTTTAACGTGTGAAAAAAGAACAAACAGACCACAAGTCTGATATTTGGTTTGAGGTATTTATCCATGGCACAAGAGTGCTGTCCTCAAGAAAATATATACAGCACGTTGTATTTTCTATGCACTCATATGTTCAGTACTTTAGCTCTCAATCTCTGCAGCCTCTTGGAACTCTAGAAATGTTACATACAACCATTTAGGCTGTAAGCCTCTTGTTCTTCTACAATAAACTCATATACCAAAGTAAAACCATTAAAGACTCCTATATGAGCCATTGTGAAAACAGCCAATGACCAAAGATCTGTGAAAAAGTTTCTTGGATTTAGTTTAGTTCCTCACGTTTTAGTTTCAGTACTGTTTACATGCAAATGCTTTTTGTTTTATTTCTTGATGCTTGAAGCTAAAATGTGTCAGCTTTGATAAATGCATTTCCCTAATGGATTTCTTTGAATGAGTTATCTTTATCCAATAGTGTTTTGGAGTAGTGAAAATCCAAGAAAGAATCACAATGGAATATTCTTTTGGCTTCTTTGTCTTTAAATTCATTTTCTTTTGAACAATAACCACCGATATTTAGCGTCCAAACACATTTCCACTGGAGTACAATTCTGTCACTCAGTTATAATTGAGGAATTCTATTTCTCAAGACGTTTTATGCAGTACGCAGTAGATACCATTGAGCACATCATAAAGTACATATGCATTAATAATCAATGTTTTACTGAGGCAAACTGAGGTCCCACACTCTGATATGTTTCATATATTTTTATTTACAGCTTTTCCATATGCAAAATTCATGGAAGCAATACTTTAACATCTTTAACCCGTGGAGTGCAAATGCTACTATTGTTCCTCGAAAATGTTGGATATCAAAATCAAAGCTGTTGAGAACCTATCATGTAGGGAGCTTTTTTAAACAAGTTGCAACATGATAGATTTTCAACAGCACAGAGATAATTAAATTCATAGGTATATTTTTAGAATGTATATCAGGGCTCCAAGGGTTAATATATGCAACACAATAATTGCACTGGCATTCTCAATGTTCATTCAACTGTTACCACTTTGAACTACCAGAGTTCAGCTGTTATTGCACAACTGAAAGCATAGATGTGCCACCCTCACTGGCAGCGTTGAGCTGCTCTGTCCTCTGTGCCTTGTGTTTTTCTCTATATTGTGATACCACATCACAGTGGGGGGCTGTGCTAAATGTTGTGTGACACTTCATTGCTTCACTCAGGCAGACGAGACAAATTTGGGAAGACAACACGTGTGGCACAGCACCCTAGGTGGCCATTTTCGAACTGCGCCTGCGAGACGATCCCGGCTCCACAGCCGCGCCTGATTGGCTGGCACTTGCGCATACATTAACGGGCTGTTGAGTGTTTAGTTGTCACCAGCTGTGTTGTCATCTCTGATAGGTGAGGCAATCTTCCCGAAGTCCCATGAATCCCAGAGCCACTTAGTCTGTCACCAGACCTCTTGGGATGGCGGCTGCATTTCTGACAGCCGCAAAAAAGAAAAAGAAAAAAAAAAATGACTCGGCTAGTGCCATGGATCACTAAGTACATCCTGCTTTTCTCTGCTAATAATCACCTACAAGTGAGCCAGTAACAGCTCGAAAGGTTTTTATCGGTGTATGCAAGCCATTTTCAAAATGTTTTAGATTTAAAACATCAAAACGGTTGGTTGGTTGCCATTTTTTGTTTATAATTCTTCTTCTTTGTTCTCCTTTCTTCTTATTTTTGTGTTACATAATTCAAACCTTCAGCAGACTCTAATCAGTTTTGCAGTGATGGTCACTCATCCTGAAATCCTGTCATCTTTCCCTCATAGATCATGAGTGAAAGACTCCAGTCTGAAATAGCTACTGTGTTGGCTAGTTTTCATTGCTTTTCAGAACCCATGAACCATTACAGTGGTTCACACGCTGCAGTCCAGAGCCCTTATTTTCAAGGCCTTAATTGTCTGTTGTCAGAAAGGAAAAATAAATAGCTGCTGATACAATGACTTTTCAGGAAATAGGTTTGATACCCCTGTCTTATTAAGTTCAAAAACAAATAGTTATTGGTGGCGTAAACACTGAAATATTAAAGTGGCTGTCATTGATCTGTGTTCTGTTTACTTTATTTTGTATTTTATTTCTAGTTCTTTGTTTTTTATTCATATTTTGTATTCGTCTATATTGCCTTCTGTATTTACTGCTCTGTTGTCTTTCTTCTTGCTTGCTGTCGTTTCCTGCATTTCTGTTTTGTTTTTGCTCCCCACTCACCTGCCTCTTCCCGTGTACATGTCCTTGTTTGTATCCACGCCCCCTAACCCTATGCAACGAAATTGTGTTCTGCCCTGTGATTCTCTTTGGTAATATATAGCCCTTTCTTTGCTTAGTTCCCTGCAAGTCGGTCTCTGGAAATTTACCCAGTGACTTATGAGCGCGTTTCTAGTGTTTGATTTCCCGGTTCCTATTCTCTTTTTCTTTGATTTTTCGAGTTTGGATTTCCCCTCCTGTATTGTTCATCTCTTACCAACGATTCTCCGCCTGTTCCTGGTTAATAATCAAGGCTTTCTGAATTGCATTCAGTCCACTCAGTATTTGACTGACAGCCTGATTACCAACTCTGATTCAGCTCACCAATTATGTACTGCAATTCTACAGACTGGTTTTCACCTGTCTAATTCCAAGTTAACCTACAATAAAATCTTTGAAACTGATCTGCTGCCTGGGCTGGAGTGCTGAACACCCAGTCTGTCAGTGGCCCATTTCATAAGTTCATGAGGCATGAGTACTCATTTTGGCTCTACATTCCACCACAATGAGATCGTATATAATTTTTTAATTCTCAAATTTAAGTTCAATTTTTTTTTACCCTAATGTATGACCAATCTCAGTATAGAAACCACCTTTATAAAGAAAAAGTTCTCTTAATTTTCCGTGCTGAAAAATCATTGGACAAACTAGCATAATTGATTGAACTGTAATTTTTTTTATTATTCAGTTGCAGATCTTTTGCAGACTGCCTAAAGTCTGGAATCTATATACATCACCAGACACTGGATTTCTCAGTTGGTGATGCTCTACCATCTCTTTACTACAGATGCCTTCTGCTTTTTCCTGTCTTGGGGAGGTACTGCCTTCAGTTATCCCTTAGCAAGTGAAATTTATTTTTAGTTGAATTTAAGCCATGTCATAGACTTGACATTGTACAACATTTCATTCCTTTGGCTTAAAGTCTCAAGTTGCATTCTCAGTTCAGTTTGGGTCATTGTTGATCTGGTTTGTGAAACACGGTCCAACAAGATTTGAAGCATTTGGCTTAATATTAGCGGGTGATGTAACTCTGTACAATTTTGAATTCATCCTGGTGCTATTTTCAGTCCTTACAATAACTGTAAAAGCGGTAGCTATATATTACCTCATATGACTGCATTTCCAACCATGACTAGTTCTTTCCCTCCTCCATACTCTTCTCTTCCCATCATTCTGGTGCAAGTTGACTTTTGTCTCATCAGCCCACATGATGTTGCTTCGTACCTGGGCAGGCTTTTTTTTGAAGGCTTTATTTGCCCTGCTTTGGCAAACATCCTGATTTTGAGGCTTACCAATTAATTATATTTTGTGGTAAACCCTCTGTATTTGCTCTGGGGAACTACAGTCACTGACATTGACACAGATAAGCGTAACTTCAGGATACTGTTCTTGATCTGGCCAACTGAATGTTTTTCTTCACAAGGGAAAGATTTCTCTTGTCACTCTCTGCCATCGTTGTCCACGGTCCTCTGGGCCTTTTAGTCTTCCGGAGCTCTCCTGTATGTTTTTCATTGTCTTTCAGGGAAGAATCAGTTGATAGGCCTGACAACTTTTTGCTATTGATCTGCATGTTTTGCTTTAATTTTTGCCTCACTGGCAGAGGGAAATCTTAGGACTTCATAACATTAGTTAACAGCACAGACTCCAAATGCCTCCGCCACGATTGAAAACCAACTTTAGACTTTAAATCTGCTTTCTTGTAAATAAATAACGAGAATAATTGTTCTGTGGATAACTGCCATGGAATATCTGAGCAGTCAAATATCCATTAACTTATTAAGTTAATGGCTTATTAACTTAATAAGGTGGCTTAGTAAGTGGTAGACATTTATGGAAAAAAACAAAAAAAAAAAAACAAAAAAAAAAGCTACAATTCCTATTCCAAATCAGGCTAGATACATCCTCAATTTAAAGAATTTAAATTGACTCATTAATTTTCTCAATACTTTGACGATGACCAAATATTTAGGAACCTAAATGTATGCATATTATACCACATTAAGTGCAGCAGTCAATGTCTGTTGACTGTGCCCCAAAGGACGTGTCTTTACAATCTTGCTGGATTTTTGAGTTGGTGTTCATTGTTATTCGGCTCTTGCAGTAATGTAGAATCAACATCAGTAATTTTATTCACTGGCTTTTTCTAGGCTGGTATCTTAAGTCACATGTGGGTGGAATTTACTGGATAATCAGGCTTCTACTGCTACTGTTGGATTGGTGGATGAGTAGGAGGCGGTCCTCCCTGTGGACCATGTAGAAAACCAATCTCTTAGATGAAGCATTAAACTGAAGTACCATGGCATTTTCCCCAATGAGTAGGGCATAGACCTCAGTGCCATAGCCAAATTTCCAATTCGCCAATATGCCTCCCATAATTGAATTGGCCGGATACACCCTTCCCACTATTATCTCTGCGGTAATGGAACAGTTTTGCGCAACAATTGCTTCTGTGCAGGAGCCAATCTTAAGTCTTTTGTTGCTTTTTTCACCACATTTGTCCCATTTTTTTTTCTATAATTTTCTTTGTTTTGTTTGTATTACATGTCTTAAACGGAAAAGAGAATTTAACACTACTGCTATTCACTAAATGCCTTCTGATGTGCCTTTGCCGTGCAATCCATCATAATATTCAGATAAGAGAGAAGGGGTGGGGAGCCTGACATGGCTTAACTGATTACCCCCAGTAAAATATGCGGTGTTTTGCTGCAGCGCTATGCCCTGGTAATAGTCCCCCTTTTCTTTTTTACATGGCATTACAGACACTAACAAAGATAAAGCACCTGAAAGTCAATCTGCCCTAGTTCATGGAGACAGTCATGCAAGAAACAAACATTCACAAGCTCTGAATTTCTATTACAGTCAAGCATATTACCCAATTAATATCCCCTCTTTGTGCCACGTTCTGAAATCTCAGCACATGGCCCAATATACTCCAACCAAACAGACACCAGTCAACTGCAAGGTACCATTGCAATCTATCCAATGCACAAAATGCAAGCTTCCTTTCTGGTAATTTTACAGTCTATGTCATATGGACTTCTCTTTATATTGTGCCATATTTCTAATGCCCTTAGTTTCAATGACGACAACACTAACTCAGAAGAGTCTGGCGACTTTCAATAGAATTGCCTAAAAGAATGTACGACAATTCAAATACCTGGGTCACTTAATAACGAATACAGCCAAGTCATCTGCAATTATCCACCAAAGGATCTCATCAGCATTTGAGAAATGGAATGAGTTGAAGCACATTCTTATAGATAGTGAGATCTACCTTGATACAAGGATGAAGATCCTGACAGCATGTGTCAATTCTCGACTACTGTACAGGCTTGGAAACTCACATCAGCAGAAATACAAAAGGTCGAAGTGATATGGAATGGATTCTTGAGGAAGATGGTTGCTGGAGGATATGCTAGAAAAAAATGCACCATCTAAAAGAAATAGGAAAAGGGACATCGACCCTGCCTCCCAAGTTGAAGGAGAACTTGACAGGGCATATAAGATCTCAAATGCCCAACTCCACCAAATCACTAGCTCCCAACCCATTCAGAACACCCAACAC
Organism: Gymnothorax reevesii; assembly: GCA_029721435.1. Taxonomy (NCBI): domain Eukaryota; kingdom Metazoa; phylum Chordata; class Actinopteri; order Anguilliformes; family Muraenidae; genus Gymnothorax; species Gymnothorax reevesii. The sequence goes on along the minus strand of CM056587.1, from coordinate 52,824,123 downwards.
CCAACATCTGAACTGCATTGCACGTCTGCAGAATGAACAACGATTCCATCGAAAAGCAAGGGCTCTTTGATAGAAACTGGAGGAAATTAGAAAATCTTTTAGAAATGGACAAAGAGCAGGTCTTAAGAACCATGATAAATAAGAAGGACTTCGCTCAACTGTTGGAACACAGATTCCATCGCTCCAAGCAGTTGAACCCCAAGGCCGTATACGTGCCAAGTGGGCTGCACTGATGATGATGATGAACCCAGGGAAAGCCATCCGCTCCTTGGTCTAGAAATAGTTCAGCAGCAATAGAATGACTGAAGGAGACTTTTCATAAACAAGCAAGCCAGATGTTTTGGATAATTGGATCTTTATCGGTTTTAAACTTTGGATTGTATGAACAATGCGACTTATCCTCCCACTACCTTCTTGTCAGGCCCCTCTCGAATATATTTTATTGTGAGTATGAAGAAATTTGAAAGAAAGGGAATTAAAGTACATATATCACTTTTTATGGATCTAGTTTACCATTTTGATTTTCTGTAATTGTGTTTCGCCGCATATGTACATATGCAATGCATTTGTTTATAACATTTTTGTCTAAACTGGGTCTGTTATCGAGTCATGCTTATAATTGTGCTCCCTTTGTATTCCGACCATTGCTGTACACCAGACACAGGTGGCCTTCAGGTCACAATAAAGGTTATCTGATTTGAATCATTGCTTGGTTTGTCAATTAATGAATTTAATTAACTTTATATGAATTGTGATTTACTTCCAGGCTCGTTCCAATTTTGAACCATTTCGCCACAACTGGAAGCTGCTCTCTCCGTATGCATTTGCATCGTTCAGATTTTCCAGATAAATGCTGCATCCTGATTGGTGCTTGCCAAGGCTTAAGCAGATCAAAAGCTCGCTGGATTGTGTACTGTGTGAAAGCCCGTGCTCGAATTGATACATGTGTTCTCAATACAACTGCTTTGTGACATGAAAGGGCTTGTGGGGGTAGGATAGGGATAGCTTCACAGAGACTACAATAAAAAGCCTAAAGCTTGCCTGAGGCAATCAGAGGGTGAGAGAGAGAGATACAGAGAGGGGAGGAATCACAAAAATGCAGAAACCTTTCCATTGAAAGTGCCAAACACAAATAACGATTTTGGACTTGCATTGTTAAAGGTCTGTACGCCGTCTATCTCTTCCGCTCAATATGTCGGATGGAATTATACAGTTCATTCTCATTCAAACCCTGAACAGTAAATAGATATCCTGGCTGGGGTTCACATTATAATAAGGGTCACAGGATTTGTATTTTACCTGGCTATACTGTATATAGCAGATGAAAGGAGACAGGTATCTGCATGGCTTTGCCGTTCAGTGTGGCACCGCCATTCTAGGCTCACCACACTCGCCATGTATGGGCTACATTTATAGCACAGGAAGGGAGATTGTAACAACAAGATTAATGTACATTTTCCTCCTTCTGCTGAGTCTAAACTTACTGATGCTAGCGGAGGTCAGTCTGCTGTCTATGCTAAGTCTTTCAAAAATATCCCTGACTTTCAAAATGCATACATTTAGGCAGCATATTGACAGTTAGGAGGCCAATTTTATGATTAAGTGCATTTTGAAACTAATGGAAACCAACTAACAGAGGAAAGCGATGCTGTTGTTTTTATGATGGATTTCTCTCAGATCTCTGCTTGCATCTATTGCACTCATGATGAACAGTATCTGCATCTGTTGCGTCAAGACATCAGCATTACAGTTAAACATCTGACCAATTAAATTTCTCTAGCAGATGAAAATTAATTAGCCTGTTCATTGATGCCAATTCTACCTGTCACACATTTCATGGCAAAAAAAAAAAAAGTTGATGTGGCTGGGAATACCAGGACACAGGGGTGCCAGACAAATAACAAATGTCTGTGGGCCAATTGGAGGCCCCCAATCTGGAAAAACACCAGGAAGTAGCAATAAATGGTTTTGGCTTTTGCACTAATTATTACTGCAAGGTATCTATAGTACTTCAAGAAATACTATAATCCGGGGTGCATTTCCCAAAATCACAGATGCTAACTTACATAGTTAAACCCATTGACTTTGAATGGATGAACTGTGAAAGTTTCTAACTTTGTTAGCAACTACGCTTTTGGGAAACGTACCCCCGAGTAGCACAGCAAGTGCTTTGTAAACCATTCCAGGTGCTAAAGAATATGATGTTTCACACTCTGTGGTAATGTCATATGTCAAAAAATGTACTTTGAGATATCATACGTCCAAACTCATCTGCAGTTTTGAGGACATCAAACACCTTCAATGAGATAAATCTTGGCAATATAAATAAATAAATAAACAAAGTAAAAAAATTGACTAGTTTAACCATTCTCACCAAACCACTCCTACTGGTGCAACTGGAGAACATAAGCTCCTCCAAAATGAGAGGCTTTTTAATTCCAGCGTGCAGTGCCTTCATTGAAACCACTAGTCCTGTTGATAATGTGTGAAACTAAGCTGTAATCAATAGACTACTAATTACAGAATAATTATGAGAGATAAAATTGGGATAATTTGTACTAAATTACCATAAAAGCCATTCTATTGTGAAAGGAGCCACTGGTGTAAAGTTCGTTTAGCTGCCTCAATTTCAGTGAACTGAGTAAATTGTATACAGCACTTTAGACTTTGCCAGAGAATGTGCATTTGCCAATTTATCATGGCACAAAAGCATTTTGATGCACAAAAAGCTCTCATGGTGATTCAACCACTGACTGAAATGGAGGCTATAATTATTCGTTCCTCTGTAATGCATTGTAATTTTCATCATGCACACTGTTCCCTCTTTTGGTGGTTGTTTCGGCTGCAAATTTAACCATTGTATCTTAAGGATCACGTACACAAATTCTATTAAAAAGAAGATATTAAAATGTCATGTTACATGAATTTACTTGACAAATAATGTATGCTATAATATTTTTGAGATCATCGGAACTACAATGAACAATTACACATTTATCATAACTGTTAAGGACATCATTTGGCTTAAAGAAGCAACACAAAACCATGGCTGTTTATCGAGTTTGAGGCCGGATAGTGTACAACAGCAAACTGGAGGGGCAATTAAGTTTGTTGATGCTGTAAAATGAAATCGAAGACACTGAGTAAGAAAAAAAAAAAGAAAATCTGCTCGCTATGAATCATTTGCAGTCTTGTTAAACTTGAATTTTTTTTGTTGTTATTGTTGCTTAGACCCAACCCGGACTAGCCTGCCTGGGGGGGGGAATTAATTGCTCATTCAAACAATGTAGTTTAAAACTTCTGAGTTAAGGGTTGGAGAGAAAAGAAAGCAGGGGTCCGTTTCTACATAGTGTGCAGCCGTGCGATCAGAGAGGATGACGGCTAGTTTGTGAGGATCACAAGGTTAAGACCAAAGCTGAGCACAACTGCTGCGCTAATGAACTGTGTACTTAACCTACAGTCTCGCCATCAGTGAGCAGCAGCGTAGAGCACAGAGCAACTGTGCCCCCAAGAGAGCAGGGAAGACAACATGCAAGAAGACAAACAACAATCAAGAATTTTACCCATGTGTTAAGAAAGGACGTCAATGTAAAATGAAGGCTATCAAAAGCAAGGAGACACAACATTAAGAAGAAATACTTCTCTTGTAAAAAGCAACAACTGCAATCCCGTTGCAATCTGTCAATCAAATTACAGCACTGTCTCAGTGACTAGAATATTCAAACGCCGAATCTAAAGTGAGGTTCAAGACTTAATCAAGGATTTATGGGCTTGCAAACACACATAAAACAAAAACCTTTTTTCTTTTTTTTCCCCTCATGCAGACCTAATGAAATAAGATGCTACACAAATGTAATACTGCTTGCTAGCTATACAATCCACACTCAATGGAGACGACTCCAACTGCTATTGCAATATTGCAATACTAATAATAATACCATGCACTACAGGCACATGTGATCATTACATCAGCTCTAAAAATGAATGTGTGTTTGGATGCACATTTTATAAACAATAAAAAAAAAGAAAAAATTGGGCCTTTCTTTGCGGAGTTTGATGTTCTCCATGAAAATAGATTGATGCTAACCCCCTATTTACATGTGTGTATGTGTGTGTGTGTGTGTGTGTGTAACAGAAAGAGAGAGGGAGAGAGAGAGATTGATTCATTTTTAAAATACCGGATTTTTTTATCTAAAGAAATGAATGAGTAGGGTGTGTTAAAAAATGTCTCAGAGAATGTTTTATAAAAATATGAATTCTGGGTGATGTGTGGAAGTTTTTGGTTAAATGTGTCATCTTGACCCTATGAGAAATTAGGTAACTGGCTACTTTGTTCTCATTTTTTTTTCTGTGTGTAAATGTTTTGGCTCTGAATGGATTTTCTTTTCAGCTGTTAGAAAGGATGTTGGCTTCTGAGACCTTGCTAATGTGTCTTTTTTCTGAATCACTTACCATTTAAGTGTTGGCATGAAAAAGCTTTGCATAAATGTGAAAAGATTTCAGATGAGAACAAATTAATAAAATCAGAATAAAATGGGCTGTCTATGCTTGTGTGTTTGTGTGTGTGTGTGAGCGCGCGCACGTGCGTGCATGTGTGTGTGCAATGAAACCATGTAGACAAAAGACTCCCAGCTTCAACCTCAAGTATCAAGGCAAGAAACTCAGCTGTAAGCTTTAGTCACAAAATAATGCGCCTAAACACTTTATTCACTCTTATTTGAATTCACTTTTTTTTTTTTAATTAAACTATAGATAAGTGACCATCACTTGTGCATTTGTGTATCCTCAGAGACCATATTATGTATCTAAATGTGTGTGTGTGAGTATTTGGTTGGAATACAGTTATCAAAACAGCAAATGGCATTTATCAAACCCAGGCACCATTGAGAAGAGCCACACTCCCTGTCGCTCAGTGGTGCTGGTCACACTCAGTTAGTGCTTCAGAACCATGGACAGCACCCAAGTGCCACGGGCATCAGCACCACAGTCAGCACCCATCTCACCCAGCTCCAGCATTCTGGAGACCACGAAAGCTGCAGTGAATAGGCAATTATTCATGCCCATTTTTCATGCCCACATGAGGTTCCCCTACAGAGACAGATCATAGCTCTCCCTTCCTTCAGTACAAGTCTCTAAGTGATCACTGAGGTGTGGAGAAGGGATTGAGAAAGGGTGAGAGAGAGAGAGAGAAAGAACGAGAAGGAACAAGAGGGGAAGAGGAACAGAGAGAGAGAGAATGAGAGAGCGCGAGAGATGCAAAACTTATTTTCTGGCCATTATTTATGTATTTATTTATTTGTTTATTTCAACATTTTTTTTTTATTCCAATCTAGTATGGCTGGGTTTGGTTCTTTCATTTCACTTGTCACTAAATTGTCACAGATCCCACCGTGTGTTGTATGAATGAATTACACTTGGCATTTCTAATATTCAAGGCTCTTTCCAAAAAAAATCAATTTTACGAAAATTCACATTTTGTGGGTAGATCAGACAGCCAAGCTCTGTGTTGAATTTCATTGACTTCTTGTAGGGAACACAGCCTGTATTTTTTTCCCATTTGCCAAGTGAGAGTTACTTTAGTTACTTAGAGGCTGGCAAGCAATTTAATGGTTTTTGATTGCTTTGGCTGTCATGTTCACTTTTAAATCTGTGGCAGACATTTTCATTTCCACTTCAATCCATTTTTTTCTGACACATTAAGGAAAACATGTTTTCTACACAACATCTCTCTGCTTTACATATGCAGCTGGCAGTCTCCATCAGTGGGTTTACCAAACTAATCCATCCAATCACCAAACTGTTGCACCTGGATTTACAACAACACATCCTGCATCACGTATCCAATATTGCACCGGAGTCTACCATTACGGCATGGCCTAACACAGCATCGCTCCTGAGATTTACCACAATGACACACATATCACACCTGGCTAATGTGTCCACCGAGCAGAGCCTGGCCACACCAAATTACTGCACCTGGAGAAATGGATTAGCACACTATCAGTAGATTCACACCTGTTTTTACACCATATCTGCTTGGTACGAAAAACAATTCTGGACCTACCATGCTAATGCACTCCTCATGTTCAGTACAAAGTCTGACGAAGCTCTCATTTAGCTTCTACATATTCATCGTCAACTGCAGCTAATAGGCAAAGTTTTCTGAATTGTTTGGGCAGCACACTGCAGTGTGCTGTCAAGTTGTCACACTGTCAAGTGAAGCTCTATTCAACGAATATCTTTATGTAACCCCCTTTAAAAAAATAAGGTGGATTTCCAGCAAAACAGTTGGAAATGCTGTATTTGGTTACCTGAAACACATATCTTATATTCTTATTTAGTAAATTGTCGCAGCGTGTTTTCATGATATGAGCAAAATATGTTTGTAATTATGTAGGAAATGAAAGCGCCAGCGGGTTCACTGTTATATAATGCAAGTAACATAGAGGACTCCAGTCATTATCTTCAAAAACACTATGGCCCCTCACTGTTATCTTTCATGTTTACCCGAGACACAGTGAATGTACCTCTGAAAAATGCACGCGCACACTAAAACAAGTCACGAGCCTTGCATAACCATAATTTGCATAAAATATGCCAGTGTTGGCCATTAATGACCTCACTCTTCCAGACTCAGAGCACAGCCTGCTTTAGTAAACTGGATGTTTGGCTAAACCTTGCAAAGATCGATCCCTGCTACTACTGAGAGACTGTCGCTCACTTCCTCTTTGGGAAAGGTTGTTCTCTTGACATTTCTTCTTTGTGTGTTTTGTTTTATGCGTCCACTGGAGTTGCCCTATTCCTGGTGGGAGAATAAAGGGGACGGTGGTGTATGGTGATCGAGACCTGAGGGCCAGATGACAGTGCGTCTCCCACGACATGCTTTACTCTTATTGCCTCACGAGAGAACATTTTCGGGAAAAATCATCCCCGCGATTTAATGAGGCTGCTTCAAATTTAGCTCTGCCAGCTGAGGTTAAGGTGGCTAACATCAATACTGAGGGCTAAACGAGTAGAGTTTTTCACTCACTGCCAACTCTCTCTGAGCACAGCATGTCACTCTGCTGAAGGCTTCATACGGACTGAGATCCAAGGCTGTCAAGAAAAAACTGAAACTGTTTTAGACGGTATAATAGTCAGCGAGATGGGTCTGTGACCCTAAGATTGCACAATACCCAGATAAGACAATGCCACTGCACCCTCAAGCAAGGTTTATAACCTGAATGTCTTCACTAGAATATCTAACTTATAAATGCGTCTGATAAATGCTTGCACTCTATTCACCAGGTGCAATTTAATGTGAAGCGTCATTGAAGATCAATTGGAATTTTTCTCAGAGTCAGAGTGTCATTCTTAACTGTCCTGGTTAAAGTTCCAGGGACACAAGCTTTCTCCATCTGTCCTCCTGACAATCCCTGCATATGTCCTGCTGTGATCCCTAGCATTCAATCCCCACAGCAATTCATCACGACAAAACGGAATTCATTTCTCATGCGATCTGCCTAGTTAAAGAGGACAGTGTCAAAATTTGAAAATGGTTACACATTCAGATTCTTGTTTCCCTCATCTCACGCGTCACAGTCCATCATGGATTTTAACTGTAGCTTCAGGGGCATTTTCATCCTCAGCAAAACCAGCATTCCTCTCCCTTTCTTCACTGATCCCCTCAGTCAAGTTACCTGCCAACCTCAGTTTCTCTGCTAAAAGAACACCAGGGCTCCACTTCCCAAATCATTAGAACTTCCTGAAAAGCTGAGGAACTAAAGGGAGTTTAACCCTTTAAACTACCAGGCAGGCGTTAAGTTGAGGCTTAGCTGTATCCTGTCATAAGACTCATGCTTGTGGACAAAGACTCTTTGAATAACTTTTCAAGTAAATGTCACTGCAATATTTTGTGAACCGGGTCATAGTTGCTTTTTCAAAAAAAACGGCAGAAAAGCTATTTGTCCACATCTAGTAAGCTGTTTGGAGTTTTTAAAGGACTTTGCTTTAAATCAGACTTACTCATATTCCATAAAGAAATACAAGTACTTAAAAAAAAAGAAATAATAGTTTTGAACAGCCCATTTACATCTCACAAAACATATCTAAACAACAATGGCAACCGAACCCAAAGCAGATCATTCAGCTGAGCAAACTTCTTTCTAACACTATCATGAAACCTACTTTTATTGTTGAGATTTTCATATGAAAGCAGTAAGCTACTATTTGGAATAGTATATATACTCAGCAACAAAAGTTTCTGTGACACCAATATTGTTAATTATTTTTCATAACGCAATTATGAAATTGTCATACATGGTGATATCAGACTGAAACAGTACACGTAAACACAACATTGAAATGGAAATCATGAAAATGCGAGAAAATGACTTTGCACGTGAAAATGTGCGTAAATCATGCTTTTGGATGGCAATAAAAGAGGAGAATTTTTGGAATGTTCACATTGTGCCTGATGAACGACGGAAGCATCACTTATCGAAAACACAGCCATTTCGGATCAGGAACTCTACCCTCTAAATGCCAATACTGTCTGCAAATGATCGGTGGAGGGCCATTGGGATGATTGAATCCGGAACCTCGCAGAGGGAAGTTGCTCATCGCCTGAATGTCCACCGAAACACCATTTGGAACTTATGGCAGCGTCATCAGCAGACAAGACATGTCAGAGACCTTCCTCGCAGCGGCCGTCCACGAGTAACCACTCCCAGACAGGACAACTGGATTCGAACAACCCATCTCCGAAATCGATTCCAACCTGCAACCATAACTGCAAGAACGATACCTGGTTTGAGGCGACTATCTGCACAGACAATCCGTCGCCGTCTCCGTCATTTTGGCATTGTCCCACGTCGTCCAGCAAGACGTCCAATACTCACAGTACAACACCGACGACTGCGTCTACAGTGGGCACAACAACATCGACGGTGGATCCAACGTCAGTGGGATCTTGTACTCTTCACTGATGAATCAAGATTCATGCTTAACCGATGTGATGGTCGTTTACGTGTATACCGTCGACGTGGAGAACGTTATGCCAACAACTGTGTTCAGGAATTTGACCGTTTTGGAGGTGGTAGTGTCATGATTTGGGGAGGGATCACGGCTAGAAACAGAACAGATTTGCTTGTTATTGATGGAAATCTGACAGGTCAAAGATATCGCGATGAAGTGCTACGGCCATTGGTGGTACCGTTTTTGATGCAACATGGTCCCGGAATAACGCTGCAACATGATAACGCCAGACCACACGTTGCAAGGATTGTACAGCAGTATCTGATGCAACAACATGTCAATGTCCTGCCATGGCCAGCCAGATCCCCAGAAATGTCCCCAATTGAGCATCTTTGGGACGAGATGGATCGACGTTTGCGGCGGTTGGATAACCCGCCAGCTACACTCCAGGAATTGCGACAACGTCTACGTCAGATTTGGAATGACATCCAACAGCAATTTCTGGCACATCTGATTCGGTCCATGCGCCGGAGATGCGTTGCTTGCATCATGGCACGAGGAAGTCACACCCGGTATTGAAGTGTGAAGGTCACAATTGGTTAGACGTCAGACAAGTGCTTCATGACGCATGAAAATGACATTTTTCGTTTTGAGTGACGTTGGCAGTGAAAAGTCAGTGTTTCTCCTGTTAAATAAACATATTGATTGCATTGAGATCTTTGCGTGTCATTTATAACATACACATATATGGTGTCACAGAAACTTTTGTTGCTGAGTATATATAAGGCCAGATATACTATTTTGTTAACGTATATCTCAGACACAAGACCATAGAGCTAACAAATTACATCGATTGCAACTATTTCATCATAGTCACACGATATCATGTCAATTTGTCATATTATTCAAGTTGAAAATTAGGCAAGGTTAATACTATTCAGCATTAATATCAAGCAAAAAGTTTGTAGAACTCATTGACCAAATATCCTGAGTATAGAACAGAGTGTTCAGAGAGTGGCCAGTAGTATTGTGGGTAACGGAATGAAGTGTGTTAGTGCTTAGGATGCTGAAGTGAGAGCACCATTCCTAAAGGTCTACACCACTGCCACTGTTGATATTTGAATTTAAATAAATTTGCTTAGATATGCCAGTCTCATGCTATACCTTGTCCTTCTATTGAATTAATGACTAAGACATTAGTTTCTTTGCGTGCTTATTGTTAAGTTTCTGAAGGTTAGCGTATAAAGAAGAACTTAGAAAAAAAATGTATGTTGTAATGTTTTATATTGTTTTACAAGTGCAAGGTGCACCTCTATCATGTAATGTACAGCCATATTATCTTGATTAGGGGTACCATAATGGCAGATTCCTGAATTTTAGTCATATTGTTCCATAAGGGAAGATTAAAGTAGAGCTCATCATCTCACTGATGAAGATGGATTGTCAGCTACAGAATGTCTGGTCCTCTGAGTTTGGTGATGTTCTACACCTGTGGTCTTGTATTGTGCATCAGTTTCTTTACCCTCTTCCAACAAAAGATAACTCTCAGGCAACTTTGTTCTTGCTTTCTCTTATAAAAACAGCGAGATTTAAATCTTAAGTGGAAAGGGCATCTGTTGTATGGATTTTGAATGTTAAGAAGCATTTATACAAAGTGCGTTCAAGTTTAATTAAAATGGCAGGCAGAAGATTATAAGATTGTCATGTACAGCTATGATGGCTAATCTATAATTATTCAAAATCAAAGCGTAGGTTTGTAAAAGGAAATGCAAAATATTGACCTACAGTAAACGCCAGACAGGTAAATATGAATCTATTCCGAGGCTTCCACAAGATAAAGCCAGGAACCAATCAGGAAATAGGGCCTATGACAGAAGGTGAAAACATATATTGGCTTTTCAAGTGTCCTTATCTAGAATCTCCCCAAAATTCAAGACCTTTTTTGAACCTACATCTCTCTGGCTGGTGTCTCTACCAGCTGTGATAGAGACGCTGGTATTGTTTTCAGATGATGTGCGTCTGTGACTTATCAGGCCAAACGACAGCAAAATTACTCTGAAACTACAGGAAAACCACCAGGAAAGCAGTTTGTAGCATTTTAACAAGTGTTTGTATTTCTGTCTGTATGACTGCGGGCAATTATTGTGAGCATGGTAGCACCGCAACCTATTAAGATACAGCCTTTAAACCTCACAGGTGAATAAATGTGAGAAAAAGGAAGGGTGAGTTTGAAGATGGGCGTGTTCTGACCTATGCTGTAAGCAGTGCTTTGCTATTGCGGCTTGTATGATCCCAGATGGTCTCAAGTTTACGTTGCTTCAACATCAACCAATACGGAGGATCTTTGGGTCATAGTTGGAATGCTAAGTGCACATTAGCTCTAAGATTGCAAGAAGATTATAACTCACTTACTAATTGGAATATTATGAGCATGCAGTCAATATTATGCAATCCATGTGTCAGAGCTGCATAAATTTGAGTGGTGATATAAAAATTTTCCGTAACTCATGATACATCATCACCAGGCCTCCTGCAAAAGTCTTTGCGAAAAAGTAAAGGAGTGCTGAAGAGCTGACCCTGGCTTTGATTTTCTGCATTGCACACCATCCTCTAGCAACAACGGTAGCACTTCTAGGCGCAACAGTGCTTACTATCATTGCTTCTTAACTCATAGATTCCTCCTCCATTTGCAGTCTGATTTGTTTTAGCACGCTTACGGGCAGACTTCACCCAATAAATTATAAGTACAGTTTGCAATAAATTTATCCTCATAGGAAATGTGTGTTTACAGCATATGTATCTTATTCCATTTAATGATTGCATATTCGATACACATGACCTAATGCAAGTCAAACCTTAAACATCTCGTAGGGCATCAATTTTATAGGATAGCACAAAAACTGTGGATAATCCATGCGTGGTCAAAAATTTGATATTAATTGATTAAAATTTCTGAAGTGCCTACTCATCTCCTGCTTGTTGAAACTGAAATTGTGTTGTTAAAGGGCGTCTAAAGTCAAATCCCATTGTTTTTATTTATCGGCCAATCAGCGAGCCGCACCTACACAAACGAACCGACATAGAAGGATTATCTGCCCGGGTACACAAAATGTTGGTTGATGAATGAAATTGGTCATGTGACAATGCAAGATGTCAAAAAAAAGCAAGTGATTTGTTTGTAAACATTGGACGTTCAAAGTCCCGTCTGAGAATTGACTTTAGATGCCCTTTAATAAGAAAAATTGTAAACATGAAGTCAACTTGCTCAACCAAGAGCTGAGAAAGGGAGGAAATTCAATACGATTTCATTTTTGTGAGGCTCTGCCTCACACCCTCGGCCCAGGGACTGTGAAGCCCTGAACTTTATGCCCTCTTCAATTATTCAATGATAACTTGCACCTGTTACTACTGTTCACTGTGTGCTTTTTAAGATCAAGCTTTGCAGTCAATGGGGGTTTAGTCTTGCAGCAATTATGCCGATGTTGTTTCGTTAGACCGATGTATTTTCCAAATTCGTGAAATGCATTACTAACTGGCAATATGCAAACAACAGTGTCCTTAACTAATATTAACAAGAAAGCCGTTGCTGCGGCGAACCCCCCATCGCATCTTTCTGAGCTTAAAGTCACAGGCAAGTTAAATCACAACCAGTTCAGTAAAATAGTGCACTCACTAACCCCATGACCCGTTTAATGCAATGCAAATTAGGTCACAGTTACCACAGCACCCTTCCACCATCATAATGTTGTTGTACTAAACCTAGTTGTCAAAGATCAAAGGCCTGAGACTGTCTCTGGGGATAGTGTCAACTGTGACGATCATTCCTGTAGACTATAACCTAATTTCAGGTCATACCGATCTTCAAGGTCAAGGTGAAGTTCAAGGTCATTTGGCCTCCGGTTGATATCCTAGGAGAAAAGGTAGCTCCTGTAAAGATTTCAGCCACCTAACTTCATTACTAAGCTAGCAGTCGCCATAAATGTGATTTTTGCACTCGCTGACCCTGTGATCAAATTGATATGCAAATTAGGTCAAGGTCACCATGGTAATCCTTCCCCCATCCCAGTGTGATATGGTACCAAGTTTGGTTAGATTCGGACCAGGGGCATTGGAGATATAGTGCAAAATGTTCGGACGGACGTACACACAAACAAAAACATACATAAATACATACATACGTACGCTGGCCTCCACTAGACCCCCCTTTTGGGGCCTATCGGCCCGCGATGGGGGGTCTTAAGAAATGTAACTAGATCTAACCCTGCATTTGAGTCCAATTTTCATTTTAATGCATCGCCGGGTAGCCTTATGGGATCCAGCAGGCAAAGCCATAACAATTATATAACCAACAAGCTCTTGCATCTTATACGCATCAGTCAGTTCAACGTGTCTGCCTAAAATTTTCTATGATGTCATTCTGACTTACAAAACAATTTTCATGAAAAAGGTTATTTGCTGGCGCCCTTTGGTGGTTGCCAGAGTTATTGTCCTCTGTGATGCGGATTTCCACATGGGCTATGGCTATTCTGGTGTTGAAGCGCACTCTTTCACTAAACATGCATGTTTTCCTCTAATGGCTTTGGTACATACCTGTATGTTAGTTGCCAAGTTAGTTTGGCAACATCTTCCTGATCTCGATGAAAATGGCACGACCAAACCCAACCCATGTAAATAACTTTTTTAAAGGCCAGGAAATAAGAGACACGTCAGATATCAACAAATGGAAGACAACCGTGAGAAATTATTAGAGCACTCAGCACTCCGATGACGGTGAAGTTTATCAAGAAACCTTTTTTCATTCATTTTTAATCAATATTTTCTTTTCATACTGTAAAACATTTCTCTAATTAGCGCGTGTGTTTTCATTCAAGCATAATGAATTGATTTATGATAGTCAATGAATAGGCTCAATTCTCATAAAAGCAAATGCATTACTAATGCATTTTCTAGACAGACTTAGCCCTTTTCCACAAAATCAGACTTGTCATGAGTCTGATAAAAGCATAAAGTTCCTTGCTTCACAACTGTCATCAAGCAAATGTAAACAAACTCCCAAGGATATGAATCTGTTCCTGCCAACTTCTGTGTTTCTACTTCTGTCGGCCCATTTTCTCTGTTGTATTTCATGGCAAGCTTTTGCATTACATGTGGTTTGATGTCTTCCCATCGACCATATACCAAGCAATTATTTTACAGCTTTTTTAAAATGTCTTTTTAAAGAAATGTATGGTCTCATCACTTTTAATGTGCTGCTTCCTCATGTAAGCAGTCACTCCTCTCAGTCAATGCAACATGGCGAAATCCCACGCTGCCACAGAGGCAATGACGCTCTCAATACTTCTTTAATATCAAATAATAGGGCGGGGGACTCAGTCCCAGTTTGATGATGGCACACGCAAAGATAGGTGGAGACTGAGAAGAGTGGGGAAAAAAAATGTCAATATTTCACTATATTGATGTTCAATTAAATTGATTTTTGGTGGTGTTGGTGGGCCAGTAGGTGGCGATCTTCCCTCTAGCGGAATAATCCCCAATGCCCCAGTGCAGTGACGGGGACAATGTACTGAAGGAGACGCCGTCTTTCAGATGAGACATTAAACCGAGGTCCTGACTCACTGTGGTCATTAAAGATCCTATGACACTCTACGATAAGAGTAGGGGGTTCCCCAGTGTCATGGCAAAAGTCCCAACCTGGTTCTTTCGACCTGCCACCTAACCATCCCCTGATCTAATTGGCTGTGCAATTCCTCCTCTCCCTCCCCACCACAACCCCCAGGGCTCCCTTGAAAAAGAGATTTCAATCTCAATGGGACTTCCCTGGTTAAATAAGGGTTAAATAAAATAAAAATAATTTTTTCTCTACATATGTAATAAATATTTATAAACTATTCTTTACATCAGCATGACTGCACATTTGAAATCTTACTGATTGAGTAAAGTGCAATCCAAATCAAATTAAAGCATTGGTTCCTGTCATTAAACTGTATTTAGCATTGAGCAAGCATGCAAAATTGGAAAAGGCTGATTTTTCAGAACTGCAGTTTTCAGATGTGTAATATTATCGTATCGACTGAAGTATTTGGTCGGACTGGGTCAGTTGCTCCTCATTTTGTAGGCCTGAGTTTGCATTTCAGCATAGTGAGATAACATAAAAATTCCAATTTTGCAAATGTGGTCACAAATTAGCCAAGGAGCTTCTTTGTGGATGCATACGTTGACGTTTTCATTTAGGATGGGATTCACTGCTTTCATATGGCAAATTTTTCAATACGCCTGTGTATATTTATAGAAACGCTTTGGCGTAGTCCCAAATGCTCAAGAATACAACAGCAGTGCCTCCTCCTGGGAAGTGAGCCCACAAACTCTGGATAATGAGTCCAGTTTTACCCGTGGCTATGCCTCGCGAAATACAGAGAGAAACTTAAAGCATAATTGACAAAAGGATGGAAACCGCATTCCCAGAAGATCCTGTAAAGCAGTGTTCAGCAAACTGAAGTCCTGCCACATGCCAAGAGATGGGCAGTGGAGTTGATGGAGTTTGACTTCATCATCAGATGGCTAGTCAGGCTGGGATGGGAGACTGAGGCTCCAGGAAGGAAAAGATAGCTCGAACTACAGGTAGCTAACTAATGAGTAAATCATCAAAAAAATAAATAAATAAAAATAGGACTGTGTTGACCATTGAAAAAGACCATCTATTGTTCAACACCTCTGTATTTTTTCACAGAAATATTGTACAGATGGACTGAATGGGCAAATTCAACCTTTAAAATCTTGTAATATTACATTCAGTGACTCATAGGCAGCAAAAGATTACTCTGACAATTTTTTAAACTGCTAATATGTCATGGTTTGGGCCCGCCGGCAGAAGGCAAGAAGCCGGCGGGACTGGGACCATGTACCCAAATGCACATAAGGGACCCACATGCACAGGCTGAGTAAAACTATTCAAAGATATTTAATTTAAAGAGTAAAAATAGAGGAGCAGCAGCAACCAACCACTGGGCTCCAGAACACAGAATGCAGCTGCACTGCCTGTTTGGCAGTGCAGTGCTTAAATAATCTAACCTGCACCTCCACCTCAACAAGCAGCAGGTGTGGCTCGTTGAGGTGGAGGTGCAGACAGCAGGAGGGGGGAGGGCCAGCAGGGCAGGACCATCACAGGTCCCTCCCCCCAAGGCACGCCTCCTGGCGTGTCAAAAGCCCACGGCGCCCGCCACCGGAACCACTCAGCACCTGCCACCAGAGTACACCCTCCGGACCACACGGCGGCGCCCTCCTTCCGGACCACACGGCGGCGCCTTTCCTCCCGGACACATGGCGGCGCCCTTCTTTCGAACCACACTGGGATTCCCTCCTCCGGGACACACTGGGGCACCCACCTCCAGACCTCACTGGCGCTCACCTGCGGAGCACTGCTCCCCAACTGGGCCCTGCACAAAAAAAAAGGTGCTGCTGCTCCCCTCAACCTCAGCCTGGCTCTGGCAGCAGCATTCTGTCATGGGTTGGTCCCACTGGCAGAAGCCAGCGAGCACTGGGACTATGGACCCAAAGTGGAAGGGACCCAAACGCACAGGCTGAGTAAAAACCAAGAACTTTTAATAAATATTTAAAAGACAATCAAATACAAGGGGAGCAGCAGCACAAAACCCTGCAGGGCTTCAGAACCAGAATGCTGCTGCGCCTTGAGATAACAAGTCAACACCACCACCTCAACGTGCCACACCTGTTGCCCGTTAAGGTGGAGGTGAAGAATGCAACAGGGGGGAGGGACTACAGGGCAGAACCACCTCATAATATCCTTCCAGCTTCAAGCCAGGTGACCAGTTCAATGTCAACGTGGGGTGTAATACCCATCTCGCCATCTGTGAATTAAAATTAACCAGCCAAGTATTTTCTATAACAGTGGCATGCGATAAATGCATATCCAGCTGACACTCTGGTACAGTCAAAACCTGTGCATCTGACCCGAGTGTCTTCAACAAACTTCTCTGAGCATTCATCCTGAAAGACTGGTACTTCAGTGCTATTTCCAAATGGTCACATCTGATATGAGCAAAGCCAGTAGAGAACATAGATTATATTGTAGTTATCTGCAGGCCCCTGTTTGCTTACAGTTTAAAATTCTGTGCAGGTTCCAGCCCACAGAGTATATTCTCAAGTTTATTTTCTTTCCATTATTGAAATGTACAATTTTGTGACTTGAAAAATTGGATCTTTGACATTGTTTTACTCTATAATGGGCTGGTTGTGATTTAAATTGTACTAAAGGGCTCGTGGTTTATAACTCACCATTTTTGCTTTTGCCTCCCAAATCCTTTTATTTATGTTCCAATCATGTTTGAATTTATGGTAAATGTTTTTTTTTTTTTTGTGCCTTCTGGTTTATTCTCACTTATTTTCAGAAAAACAAAACAGAGAAGAAGAGTCTTCTCCAGAGACTGTTTAATGCTTCCATTTCAAATATTGTAAAATATCAATTATGGTAGACAATCTCTATATGTGTTGTAATAGCTTCAGAATCACAGAGTACAGCAGTAACAAGAGGATATAAATTACCTTAGAGCAATGCCTACTCTCTTCCAAGGGTCAACAATGCATCTTTGTTCCTCGGATGAAACGGATTCTCATTTCTGGCGGAGTTATTCTTCTTGTAGTGCCTCATGATTACAACTGCAAAAGCAGACTTAATAATCACTTTGTTCCCTCTCTCCCCTCCGCATTCCTCACACGTT
Source organism: Gymnothorax reevesii (assembly GCA_029721435.1). Lineage (NCBI taxonomy): Eukaryota > Metazoa > Chordata > Actinopteri > Anguilliformes > Muraenidae > Gymnothorax > Gymnothorax reevesii. Next base: position 52,806,433 of record CM056587.1, on the reverse strand, counting down.
GGGGCTGTTAGAGCGCTTTATTACATCTCCAGCGAAGGGTGGCAAGAATTTGTGGAGGTGATTGAAAGGTGGGAAGCACTGAGACTGGTGGGGCTTGGGGGGCAGCTCTTGCTTCATGCTGTGTGGCATGAAGTACTGCTCTACCGAATGGTTTGTTTTCTCGCTATATTATGCTTGATTTTAGAGGTCTGGACAATATTCCAATATTTGAAACGGGTTGTTCAGTACAATCTATTGTAGGCCAGATTTTTTGTTTTCCCTTTTCCCTCAGGAGATGGTGGTCATGGGTGAGGGAGGTGAGCTACGGCTTGCCATAAAATACCAACATGGTTGAACTTTGTTACCGCATTGACTGTTGGTCTATATCCTTTTTCCCTCTATTATCTTAGGGCAATGGTACAATACTGTACATACAATAATAAGGTAAGAGAGGCAGGTCTGCCGTGAATGGCAACTGGTTTTAGCCAGGCTGTCGAAAATGCATCCTGCTATGTATTTTTGTTTCTCTCTTTTTTATTTCCGAATATGTCTTTTGCTGCAAAAGTGGGAGCTGTGTCTTACCCATCTCAGTAGTAGTAATTGCCAGTCTAGCTCATTTTCAATTGATACTACTGTTTATAGTGCTTCTTGAACTTGAAATAATGACAGTGAAATCTGACCAATCTCCTTGAGGCCTGTAGGGTGTAATGGGCCAGAGATCTTTTTTTCCCTTTGAAAACACAGATATGAGTGAGATTCAATTCTGCCATTTGTTGTTGTGTGCACAGTTAAGAATTTCTAACCATGTAATGAGTAATTCGGCTTCTTTGATTTTTTTTCCCGGCACATTTCTAGTCCTTGAGTAGAAGCTCCAACACTGGGCTCTGAGGCAACTAAAGCAAGGCCTACGAAAAGCCGTGTGCCAAGACTAGAATTATTGAAAGTGCTCATGTTAGATGTACTAAGGGCACAATGGAATGCACCAGAAGCACTAATGAAGCCATTTTGACAGAACATTATGCTACCTTTATATAAGAAACTATATAAAAAGGACTGGGATTTCTCAAACCAAACTAAAACAAAAAAAAAAAAACCCCCACACACACAATCTTTCTACAACTTGAATTTAATCACTCCAAATCAAAAATATTTGTGTCGATTTTACGAAATGAACCAAGAGCAAACTCCAGTAAAATGCAAAAGGAGGCTTTATTTCTGAAGGGGGAAACCCACCAACAGAGCTGGCAACAGTACTAAGTCTGCAATCCAAAATCAGAATCCAAAGGGCGAAATCCGGAGTCATACACAGGGCACCAATCACAAAAATCGTAGTCAGACTAAAGAGGTCAAAAAACAAGAATGCGGCACAAGTACAGGGAATAGGCAAAGCTCGATATCAAGGACAGTCCAGTCAGAAAGATAAACACTGAGAAATCAAGGCGAGAAACAAGGCACGAGAAAACTAGGGAGAACGATCTGAAAAGAGAGTGAACCAAACAGACCTCTTATATACACACATCCGGGGTAAACACATGACCAGGGAGAACAGGTGCAATCAATGGTAACAATGATCAGGGAGAGACACATGAGGAATAAACTAATTACATGAATTTGGCTGTAGCCAAAACGCAGACAGGGATCACAAGACAAACCTAAGTACAAAACAACAGCTCCGTTTACGGAGTACTAAAGTGCCAAGATAAAAGAAAAGGAAAGCACAAAGTATAAGAGGAAATCCACAGAAACTCGCAGCAGAGATAATTAGGGATAGGCAAGGAGGCGGAGACTAGAATTGAGCGACTGATGAGAGATCGTTAGTCAATTAGTATGTGCAGCTACACAATCCCAAGTGCATGTTAGAAAGTTAGTAAAAATATACAAGATTAGTGTGGTTAGTTATTAGCAAAAACAATAAACTGTTAGTATGTGTTAGTAAGACAGTAAAAGAGAGAAGAAGGAAGAACACGAGATAATGAAAGAAGATTGAAACCCAGAAACCGATAAATCACCCGAATGAGTGGCACGCAAGACAAGGGACCGTGAGCAAAGATACACACATGACAAGACAGGTGAGCAAAGATACACACATGACAAGACAGGTGAGCAAAGATACACACATGACAAGACAGGGGAGACAAAGATACACACATGACAAGACAGGGGAGACAAAGTGCAAAGCACGGAAATGAAAACATGGCATGAAAACTAAATGATCTAAACATGAAAAATAATAAACAAGAAATCTAAACTACCAAAAACACAATACACAATCCTAAGAATGGTCAGACAGGCAGTGGTCACTAAACACAAGAATCCTAAACATGGCAGAGGAAGGCACAGAACTTAAACATGACATGAGCATAATGCAGAATCACAAGAATATTGTTTTTGTCCCAAACATTATGCTGCTAATTTTTTTTTCTCTCTCTCTCTCAATCATTTACTCATCATGGAAGATCTACCTCCTCAAAGGTGATGTCAGGACAGTACATTTCTGCATGGTAAACAAAAAAGGCAACACCAATCCCTCAGAGGGGTAAGATGTATTATTCACTGATTTCAAACAACTACTTTTCTTTGCAAGCTGTGTGTTTTCTTTCTGTGTGCACCATGAATCCTTTTCAGATCTGTCAATGCAATGCTGGCATATTTAAGTTGAGAACAGTGTAACTGTGCATCCTATATTACAATTTATGATAGAGGGTAAATAATAGCCTTGTTGTTGACTTTTAAGGCTGCCTACTGTACTCCTGTAATTATGCTCCATAATCTGAGCCACAGTCACTGTTTTAGTGGTTTGTAACAATAATAACAGATGCTGCTGTTTTGGAGGGTGATACCCAGAGGTTTATGACAGTTTTCATTATGTTATTTCATTGAATTAAAACAGGCACCATGTGGCAGAATCTGTGTCATGGCAGGAGTGAAAAAGTGTATGTGGGTATCAGCCTGCATAGTTTGGCATATACTCAGCACAGCGAGTTTGTATATTTACACATCATCTCCTCTGAGTGAAATATTAATATTTCAGTCAGATGGAAATTTGTACAGATGTAGTTTCATTTTATTCTGTATATACTTTTTAGGACCCAGATCTTCAACTCACGTCTTCCTTAAAAAATCCCAAGGAAACATGTACTACTGTCCAGCTACCCCACATACTCCTCCAGCAATTACTGAATAACTCGAAATGCAGTTCTTCGTATTTTTGTCGCAATTGTTATCATTTTTGAATATGAATTTTAAACAATCCAAATAAACTACACTTGCATTCTGACTGGACTGTAAGTGAGCTATTGAAGCTAATGTTCGTCACCCCTGAGGCGAACTCCTGTAATGCTTAAATCCATAACATTAAGTTATAGAGCAAGCACTGGGTTGAAATCTATCACTGCAGATGCCAATAAAAGAGTGTGTACTGATCATGTTTCTCCCAGTTAATTAGAGGAGGTGATATGACCTAATCTGAAAGGGAATTGGCAGTGTTACTGGAGCACAGAAGCGGGGGTCTACGGTCCACTTCAATCCTCTATTTGTCTCATTGATTATAAGTGACAGCTCACTTTCAAAAGCGGCATCATCAACTCTGTGCAATGTAGCACAGTCCTATTGAGGAAGACAGTCATTTGCATTTCGATTCCAATTCCTACTGAAATCCCCCAAGTAACCCAAAACTGTATGACCATATATGAATAATACACGAGGGGCACTTGTGAGAAGTTATTACTGCCCTTTAAGGAACCATAATATTTCAAATCCCTAAACAGGAAGACAAGGACGATTTCTGCCTCACAGTGATATGTGAATCTAGAGAGAAATGGTGTGTGCTTATTTAAGTAAATGATTTACAATGCATTTACAAAAGTATATTCCCACTTGCATTTTAATCTGTTTTTCATTATTTTACTTCTTCTTTTTGTTTTTTTTAATATTATTATTATTTTCCCCTCAGGAGAATACAGCAGCTTTAGGGGCATTCTTTTGCTCATGAGAGAATTTAATCATCTCTTATATCCATTGCTGCTGCCAGTAGAATTGCCCTTAAGATATCTACATTTTTCTCTCACAGTCTAAAAAGCAAATACTAAATCAAAGTGTTTACCTTTTCTATGCCTCAGCAGTATAGAATGAGATGGGGCAATACGAAAGGCTTACAAATTCACAAAACTTTGACACCTGTACAACCCTGCCCATAAGCTTTGAAACATATTGAACAATTCTCACATTTCAATCCGCATTTGTACTTCTGTCTTCTAACATAAAGGGGGCACAATGCATGATTCCACAGACACAATGAATGATGCAACTATTGTGCACATGCAGTCAGCCACTGAAAAGCTGCAGGAAACATTTACACATCGTTTTGCTGCAAAAGCTACGTATTGTGTGGAAGTGTTTTAGAGGCTCAAAATATTCCATCTGCCCAGAGCCCAGCTGGAGGACAAAGTACTCTTGAGCATGTCATATCCATCCTGGATCAGCTCAGATTTTTCAGCCATGTGAATGTTTTCAGTTTTCAGACTTTTTCTAATAACTTTAACACACAACATTCAGCCCATCTCAATCCATTACTTACTGCCCAGCATTACAAGAAGCCCAGACTTTGGCCTCTATCTTACACCCAGCGCATTGTGACACAAAGCCTGTCGCGAGTGTCTTTGCTGGTTTATATGTTGGCAAAGTTCTGGTTATTCCGTCCAGGGCCCAGTTTGCATTAATAGCAAATTTCAATGCAACAAACTGAGCGCCCAAAGGCGTGCTGGTATTAAAATGAGGTGCGGTCAGGCACACTGATGGCATTTTGCAATCTTGAGGCATCTGAAATAAATTCCGCAACTGACCAACAGAAACCTCGTCTCTAGTCAATAGTCCATTTTTAACTGCTATTAACTGCTAGAAGGCCGCATTATTATCCCCCGCCACGAAGTGTAGGGGTTATAAGTTTGACCTCCGTCCGTCCGTCCTTCCGTCCGTCCAAAATGGGGACACATTAACACAAAAACCATTGTAGATAGGATTACCAAATTTTGTGTGTAACTTTATGGTCAAGTTCGAAAACCAGATTCGTACCGCCATTTTCTACAGAGTTATTGCCCTTGTCTCATTTATCTAACTTAGTGCATGGTATGTTCAAAGGGGACAGGTTTTCTCAGAAACTATTGTAGATAGGATTACGAAATGTTGTGTGTAGCTTCATGACATGATTACCCAGGTCAAGTTCGAAAACCAGATCTGCACCGCCATTTTCTAAAGAGTTATTGCCCTTGTCTGGTTTATCTAACTTAGTGCATGGTATGTTCAAAGGGGACAGGTTTTCTCAGAAAATATTGAAGATAGGATTACGAAATTTTGTGTTTAGCTTTATGACATGATTACCCAGGTCAAGTTTAGTATTATATGCTTTTGCCAACACAACGCACGTGCCCCTTACGTCTTACATACTATACGGGGACGAACATCAGCACCCACACAAGCAAACAATCGAAAATAATGACATTACAATGTGAAATATTATGGTCAAGATATTTTTAAAAATACGTGTCAGAGGGAACCTATTCCATCTGGTAATTTCCGATTCAGCCCGTGAGGTTGCGCACATAGGCATTCACAAAGTATTCTGGATAAAGCCATGACTACTAAATACTGGCAATCTCTGTTATTCCAGGAAATACCCTCTAGAGGGGTGACCATTTGGCAACAATGGTTAGCCAAAATATAAAATAAATGGCATAAAATGTCTAGAACAGTGTGTGGATTTTCATTCTATCGCATGAAACACAAACTACAACTAAGCGAATGTTAGAAGTGGTGAAAATGGGCTTCACATGTATGGATAAGTCTTGCATGCATCGACCTGCCATTATTTGAAAAAGCAATTTTGAATCCGACCTGATCCATTAATACAGTGCCTCCTGTCCCACCTCTACCATCCTGTAGAAAAATCCTGTATTTCATTTGAAATGACTTTAATATTATTTACAGTCTGGCTGACAGATGAAGTTGCCCTAAGAAGTAGCACTTTTAAGTAGCAGCAAAAGCAATTATAGACATTGTTTTTGCAGTCTATTATTAATCTTAATTTCTTCCATATGTCCAACTCAACCTTTAAACATCAGAAAAGCGAGGGCTAGTTCTTTTCATTCTTGTTGGATATTATTCAAGGGCTTGTAGTGGTGTGATCAAAATAACATCAGTTTTGGTTCTTTCTCGCCAGCTGTTTTTCTCACTCATTTTAATTTCTGGTGGTCATTCGCCACCAGTGCAAGTTTATTTTTTTTAAATCTATCTATTTACTTATTTATTTATTTATTTTTGTTTTTTTTTCCGGCAACCCGGAATCAAAACATTTTTTTTTTGTTTGCTTGTTTTAAGCACAAGTTGTAACGTAATGGAAAGTTCAATTGCGGCCCTAGGGATTTTTATGATTTTTTACATCTGGACATGATTCTGAAATATTGTTCAAAGTTATTTAAAAAATTTTTCATGACATTTTTGGATATAACTGTGATCTGATTTCCATACTTTGAGCACCTGATTCGTCTACAGCGAAGAGCTATAATAGCTATTGGCCAAGGTACCAGCCCACCTGGCATTGAATGTGAAGAGGAGATGACTATAATAGGAGATGAATCTGATTGGTTAATTTCATGTTCCACCCAAAACAATCCTTTGAGTAATTAATTTTATCAAACGCCTTTGCACTATGCACCTTACTATGCGCCCAGGAGCTGTAACCTGCCATTAAATAAGCAAAAATTGATTGGGACACGCCCTACATTCACTCGTGCCACACGTTTCTGATTATGCGCTTAAACCATTAAACTAGTGCCCACTGGCTTTGACTAGAGGGCCACGGTTGCTATTCAAGCTTTTCTGCGTAAACAACTTTCTCGAAAATAGAAAAAAAAGAAAAATATCACATTCATCAGACATAAGCTGTACTGGTTTTGCCCTGCAGTCCCTCCCCTGTGGCTTGCTCTCACCTCCACCCTGACGAGCTACATCTGCTGCTTGTTAGGGTGGAGGTGATCACCACAGTATATAGGGCTGGCAGTTACCCATCCTGGTTGTCACTGCATTTTGCTTTTAAGCCCTATGTGTTTGTGTTGCAGCTCCCCCATTTTAACTTTTTTGTTTTATTTATTAAAGTTTTTTTTAAGTCCAGCCTGGCATTTGGGTCCTTACTCTTTTTAGGCCCATGGTCCTAGCTCCCGCCGGATTGCCATATTCATCCGGCGGGAGCGAATCCATGACATAAGCCATGTTACCTGGTTTACAGTTTATTATTTGCAGGTCAGGGCAGTGTGAGGCAGAGCTGGAGTTACTTGAGGGATGGTTCTGGGCCCATCCAGATTTGCAGATGGCCCATCCAATCAGTAACACAAAAATGAAAGGCTGGCATAATTGAATCATTGAGTCTCCAATGAATTAGAGGACTGCCTAGCTTATAAAAAATGGGGAACTGTCAAGTATTTTCAGGCAACGTATTCTAGAGACTGTAAAGAAATAAAATAAAAATATGTGGGTCATAACCAAAGGTTTAAAATCCAGGGGTCAGAAAGTAAAAGTCCTGCCAAATTTTTCTCTTTTTCTAAGCTGATCAGTCATATTGGCTCTATCTCCTGTCCAAAGTAAATCCAGGTGGTTGGAATAAAGTTCTGGGGAAGATTTTTACTTTCTGAACCCGGACTTTACACCCCTGATCATAACATATGGGCAAAAAAATCAATTTTTCCCTCTCTTGGAAAAACAGAGCACCTTGGAGTTGGGTCCTTTGGAAACTCAAGTTTCAATTGTAAATTGTAACCATTTTATTGCCTTAAGGCAAGAATTCAGCCAGAGGCCTTTCTATGTTGAGTTTGCATGTTCTCCCTCAGCCAGTTCCTCCTCAGCAGGGTCGCGGGGGAGCAGGAGTTTATCCCAGCTGCCTATTGGCGAAAGGCATGAAGACATCTTGGAGAGCTTGCCAATCCATGGCAGGGTTCACACATATACCGATGGGCAATTTAACATCTCCAATGGCTTACTGCCCGGATGATGTCACAAAAAAGTGAATAATCGTCACGTGATGCGGATGTCGGGCAAGCATCGGGCATCTGCCATAGAGATCCATTGAATACGAGATGCATTAAACTGCTTGTCATACGTTTTTTCACCATGGAATGAATCGGACATGTGCGCTCAAAGGTACTTTAAAATAAAATTATTTACTTCGAACATTGTTTTTTGTTAGGACTGGCCCTTATCTGTGTTTCCCCGTTAGCTGTTGATGGTAAAGTCAATTTTTCAAGAGCCATTGTTGCCATCGCTGGGTCTGCTCTGCCAAACCAGGATTGCCTTTCTCTAAAGAACAGGTGCTAACTTGCATAGTTGGAGCCATTGACAGTGAATGGATGAACTATGCTGGTAATGTTGCCTGACGTTGTTCGCCTGCCCGACCTCCGGGTTCAGTTAATGACGTTCACCTTACGCACAGGCTATTTTTAGTTATCGGACGGGTCCCCATTAACCTACTATGCATGTTTTTAGGTTGCGGACAGGAAGTGGTATACCCAGAGAAAAACCTACATAAACAGCCAAACTCCTTGCAGACAGGCCTCAGGCCAAATTCAAACCCTTGACCCTCTTTTTGTAAGGCAACAGCAGTATGCAATGTGTCACTGAGCTGTACTTAAAATATATTAATACATTAAAACAAGAAAAAAGAACAATATCCTGTGCACTGCAAAAACTGAAAAATAAGTCCACTATACCTAGTAGTTTAATCTTGCATTTAAACTAAATACATTTATATCTATTATATCTATTATATCTATTACTTTATTTCTCAGTAAGAGAAAAATTGGCCAATGGGGTGAGACAATTTAGACTTATTTCCAGATTTGCCAATGAGATAAGAATATTTCTCTCGTCAACCACATGGTAACTGCAAATAACCTAATTTTCTACTTGAGAGAGAAAAACTTGGAAGTTAGGCCTTATTTTAAAACAAACTGACTTCTTAAGACAGACACTTTGCAGCGCGACCGCCAGTTCAGTTTTTTTAAAATTTAAATTAAATAATCTAGAGCCATAATGTGACATTGGCTCTCTGAAACTGTTAAGATACATGTTATTTCAAATTAAATCAAGGTTAAAATAAAATATTCATGCTCATTAGATGTTTCATGAATTAGTTGACATTAAACTGTCCGAACAGGATACTTAATTAGCATCTCTGCTGTGATATGCAACAATTTAATTTATTTATTTTTCTTCCATGGCATCAATGCACCTCACCTTCATCAACTTCGAGACACTTCCACCGGGGACAAATAATGTACAGTGCTGAAAATTCACATTTTTTCTATATCTTTCACAAAGCATTTTTTGACTTCATTGTATTTATTACAGATGGTGTTGATCGTGTGCAGTATGTGAGTAGCCTAATTACCATGCAACTCACATTATTCTGGAGCTCAAATGAGTTTCCGCGACAGTAGACCTGACGCTGTTTTGAGCAAAGTGTTTGCACCCCGACTGATTTGAAAACGCGCTGCCTCTCCATTCAGCTGAAATGGTTTAAAAGTATAATGATGTCATTTTTACACCTGGGAACCTATGTATTGGATCACTCCAATTAGAACTATCAAATTAATTTATAAAATTCTAGTTCACCCCAAGGCCTCACCCAGGCAATCAGTATGGATTTGCCAACAGGAAGCCTAGAGCCTAATATTGTTTTATTGACTGCTCAGTCAGCGAGTTGTCTGATTGCATTTCCACTTCGTTCAATCCCAAAACCAATATCATACATTGGGAAAATTAAGCATCTTAGTTAACCTGTCTGTATGGGCTTATCCTCTGGGCAAAGGCAATTTTGAGGGTCATTCGCACATATTGAACAACGAAGTCTCTCACTAATTGGTGCAACTCCATGTTAATAACCGTAAGTCTACTGTACAGTAAGTTACTGTAAGTTTACCTCTGAACAGCTATAAGTTTTACAGAACAGATTAGGAACAGTACTTCTTTTTCATGACGTTTGTGCCATAAATATTTACCTTGAGATTAAAGTTAGTTTTAATTTTTTTATGCACCATTTTTTACGGTGTCATTGAACATGAAAAACATGGCGAGGAAAAGACATCAGGCGAATAAATCACAGGCAGACTAAACTCTGACTGCTATAGTCTTTGATACCAATCAAATTAACCTTTTTTATTGGCTTATAGGGAAAAAACCTCCCATTATGGGTCAGCAAAAATATCCGTTCCTTAGAGTATTCGCCTTCCCCTGCCCATTATCTGATTGCGCCTCCGTTTGAAAATATTCCTTTTGGGTCTATTTTATTTTTGCTAAATTAAATGACATAATTTCCCTTGTAGTTCATTAGGCACTCAACCACAGGGAAGGAAACACACCTTCAGTGTAAATGGAATGCATAAATAATTGGAGAGTGTGAATTTGCCTCCTGAGGGAGAGAAACATGACAAAACCAGAAATAAACAACAGAAGAACGAATACACCACATCCCTGCCGAATTACCACCACATCACGCAAGTGCATGAGGGGGAAGAACATTGCTATTGGCACTCGACTGACGGCTAAATGAGCCTTTTGGCACTAAGTGCTACTATTCCGCAATGGTATTACAACATATAAATGAAAATGCTTATTTTCATCATCGTTTATTTAAAACATTTTGCAAACACTATCCAAAAAATTTTACAAAGGAAATTTTTTTCGATTGAGAAAAACTAAAAAAATGCTGTAATAAGTTGAGGCTATTTTTTTTATTCTGATCCAAACTCTCAAATCTTTCAGTGTACACAGAGCATGAAACGGTGTAACAGCACTTCTACATTGCCGCTATGTCTCTTGTAAGTACTTTGAGAATGATGTCTGGAAAAATGAGATGAACTTACAAGCAGTCAGGCAAGTGTGAAAAGTATAATTGCCTTTTTATAGAGTCTAGAGTCTAGAGCTGCCATTGGCCATATTTAGTATGTTCTCTGAATATGCCGGTTATTTTTTCTTTTTTTTTTAAACTTGCCCGCATATACTGCATTTTCATCTTTTTTGCCTATGCTTGCCATTATAAAAGTATCTAATGGATACTTTCAATTCTCGTGTTTGTTTTAATTTCCAAGTTTTGTTTGCATAATTATTGAGCATATTCATTTTAATTCCCACATTGGGTTTTATTTTCAATGTAATTCCATACCTTTTATTCCTTATTGACCAATTACCACAATCTGAGATTGTAAATTAGATGTTATTGTTAATTTAAAAGAAATGTGTAACATGTGGAAGCATAAGTGGACTCTTATGAGATTTTTGCTGCCTTTTCCCTGAGGTTATCTTTTAGGCGAGTAACCATTTCAAGAGAGATAGTTCATTTTACTGAATGAACAGCTGTGGACACTGAAAATAATTGGATTTTTTTTCTATCTTGGGGTTATGAACTATTATGGAAATTTTATTGTTTAGGAGAGAGAGAGAGAGAAGGAGTGGCTGCGTCTGTTTGGGGAGAATGAGCACAAAAATGGATGCATGAATGTGTTTCTGGAGAAAAAGAGTGTGCTAGTGGATGTATCCATGTCCGTCAGGAGAAAATGAGCATGATAGTGGATGTTTATGCACGTCACATGGTTAAAATGGAAGTGAGAGTGGATGTATATGTATTTTAGGGATGTATCTAGGTCTGCCAGGGGGAAATGGGCAAGACAGTGAGTGGATATGCGAGTGGCAGGGTAGAATGGAGGTAAGAGTAGATGTGTATGTGTTTGTCCGGGGAGAATGAGCATGATAGTGGATGTATGTGTGTCTGGCAGGGTAAATTGGAGGTGACAGTGGATGTTTATGAATCTCTTAAGAGATTGATGATAGTGAATGTTTATTTCTATCTAGGGAGAATAAGCATGTTAGTGGACATGTATGTGTCTGACAGGGTAGAGTGGAGGTGAGAGTGGATGCACAGTACATGTTTTTGTCAGGGGAGAATGAGCATGATAGTGGGTGTATCTGGATCTGTCCGGGCAGAATGAGCAAGATAGTGGATGTATCTATGTCTGTCAAGAGATAATGGAGGTGAGACAGCACGTACATGAGAGCGTGAGAATAATAGTGAATGTGTATGGGCCCATCTGGAGAGCACGAGCCTGAAAGTATCTGCATCTGTCAAAGGAGAGTAAGGGTGATAGTGGGTGCATTTGTGTCTGTCAGAGGAAAATCATAGAGACAGCAGAGTTGGGTCCAAGTACTTTCAAGTACTTTTGAGAATTGTATGCAAGCATTTTTTTTTCTTTTTTACATACCATAGTGCTTGTATTTGTATCGGAGTACTACCTAATAATGCCTAATATGAGGAATTACGCCTGATAATATTATTAGGCTTAATGCCTAATAATGAGTACATGTACTTGTATCCAAGTACTTTTCAAGTACTTGACTAATCTCTCTCAGCACTTAGGAGACAGATTGGTCAAGAACTTTTTAAAGTACTTGAATACAAGTACAAGTATTTTAGGCATTAATAGGAATTACTCCAATACAAATGCAAGCCCGTTGGTATTTAGAAAAAATACTTGCATTCAATTCTTGAAAGTACTTGAACCCAACTCTGAGGGACAGAGGGTTTATATGTCCTAAATATGGCAGTGCCCCTACCCACAAGCTGTGTCTCACCACTGCACTATTTGCCCTCCTACTCCTCTCCCATCCTTATTCCACGGTCCAGCTCTCCCTGCCTCAGCTGAGACTCCCTGTGTACCAAAGAAAAAAGACATGATTTACAAAAAAAGGGTCTCTGTGATTTAAAATAAGTCCCACATCCTCTCTAGAGTCCCACTGTATGAACATAAGCAGTGAGCGGCCCACTTGCCTTGAGTGTGATGCATTTTTCTGCAGCGGTTGTGGAGGAGATCTCATGGCATGACACAATTCATTTTTCTATCATTACAACATGCTAGTAATGGGAATACGGAGCCGGAAAGGTAGTGGTAGTTAGACGATGCTTCAACGTTAAATATGCAGCTAAACTTGTCTCATTTCAGTCAATGGTTTTCTTCTTTATTTTAGAACAAGCTTATTCGGAATTCAGCTTGTTTTGTTCGGTCTGAGTGATTTTGAAAGTGTGTGCAATGGCTTCCGACTGCTTAGAGCGGCTATCCAAGCAGCGCCTTCTGAGGTTTTAAGCCCGAAGGCAAATTGTCATCCCTCTGCTGGTGAGTTAGGAGGGCTTGTCTTAGGCCTAGGCTGTGAGTCCATGGTTCAAACTCATCACCATCTGGACTCCCCAGCGGAGGAGAAAGCCGGGTACACGGCGTAATATTGCAAGGTGCCAGTCCAGGGAGAAAAATGAGAACACTAAAAATTAGAATTATTCTGTGCTGAACATTCAAGAGGTAAAAAAAAAAATAGTGCCAAATAGCACTTTAGCTCACCTGGATTGTTTATATATCTACAAGTAGTACAAAACATAATGCCACGTGCAGACTTTGGTGTCCTAATGGGTAGGAACATATGCGCCAAATTTATAGGTCCAGTGGGTTCAGATAAGGCAATGTATTAAGTAAACAACTTCGAAAGTGGGCATGGCCAAACTACTGAGGTCTACTCAAGGTCAAATTTCAAAATTTCACAAAACCTGTCATATGTTTTAGGGCTTGCTTCCATCTAGTTGGATCAGCTTAATTGCTTCAAAAACTGCTTCACAATGGCTCCATATAGCATTTTCAATATGGCCGCTATGGCAGCCATATTTGAAATTGGTTCAAAATGCCATGAGCAAACTTTGGTGTCTTCATGGGTAGGAATATATGTGCCAAGTTACAGCTTTATTGGTCCTATGGTTTCGGAGAAGGTGTTTATGGATGACGACGGCAGTGGACAGATGGGCCATGAAATAAGCCCACTGGACCGTCAGTCAAAGTAAGTTGAAAATTAGACAATGACATTAAAGATTTATGTCGATAAATAGCAATTTTGGATGTAAACAATGCTGCATCAGGATTTCTTCTGAAAATTAATCATTTGCATTTTGCCCCCTCGAATAGAGTTGATGCCCCAGTGCCAGGTTCACCATACACTAGAGGTTAGCTGATCTTTTTTTGCCAATAGCATTAACTAAATTTTTTGTCCACTGGTTTTCAGCATTTTTATTATTATATTTTATTTATGTATTCATTCTTTTTTTTTCAATGACTGATTTATTTTAATACAGCATTATATTAAACTTGAGATCAACTTTGGATTTGTAGTTCAGTCAGGAAAACTCATGCATTGACAAAAAGAGGTTTATTCATAAAATGTGAATAACATGAGAGCAGAGGTTCTGCTCAGGAGGTGTGCCTTACCTTACCACAGCAAAAACATACAAGCAACAATCGATAAGCAGGGAAGAATATTTGAAGATTTTGGTTCCAAAACGCAATAAGTGCCAAAATGACAAAAATTGAAATAATACCATAGAGCGATAGCCCAGCGCTTCTTACACATGGTGCAAAAACCCATCATTAGAAATGCATACTATATGGTGTATTTTTTCATGGTCAAAATTCGTGTTTTTCTATAAAATACAATAGGTGCCAATACAGAAAAAGCTGATTTACTCAAAATCACTAAAATGGATATATTGCATTTTGGAACCAAACTGTTCATTTAAAAACCCCCCAAAACAACAACCTCCACCAAGTGAGATAAAATTATGTGTATAATGGAGCACCCACTGCTTTCTGAAAAAATTCAGGATGGCCATTCCGATAAAGTACTTCTCAGAGCTTGAGAACGCCATAGAGGAAGTAACAAAATGTAGCTGCATATCTGGATCGGGCAAATGTCATCCATTCAATAGAAAGGACAAAAACGAGTGTTAGTCTCACCAATTGTGATAGAAGTTCCTCTTCCCAGCTTATCAGTTTTTGAATGTTTAAGGCTAATAGAAAACATGATTTTCTAACGTGATTTCAGATAAGGTTAGATCAAGCGATGGATTGAAAGAAAAGGATCGTGTTGTGAATTCACGAACGCGTACAAATCCATAAAAAGCCATTAAACACACCGCTTCCATAAGTGAATTGTTGTAAAACCCAAAACACCCTTTCCTCAGAGTGGACACCATTTTATGCAACAAGCAAGTGTAATAGGAAGTCTTTTGTCATAACTTTTTGCTCAGACCCTTGAAGATGAGACGCACTGAAGTGTTTCCCAATTAGCTGCACATTGGAACGAAAGTTCCAGACACCTCTGATGAAAACAAATTCCTGCTATCAGTGCTTAAAGGAGCTAGGCTGCAATTTTTGTGATTTGTAGCAATGAATAATGAAGGCACAAATACCTGGCAGATTGACAGACAGAGTGTCTACAGAAAAGGCTTTGCAAAAAGAAGTGAAATAATTCCATGTTGAGTCATACGCTTTTAATGTTGAATTAATGTTGTTTGATGGAAGGCCGGGCATGTCTGACCAGTTGGATTTGCATCTGGGGCAAAACGCAAAATTCCTGGAATTTAAAACGGGACAGAGCATCAGCAATTTTGTTTTGAAAACCAGGTACATAAGTGTCATGGTTTTGGTTTTTGGTCATGTTTTATGTTCTGGTTTTGTGTTCATAATTATTGTCTTTTATTTGTTCTTTTTGGTTTTTATAACATTCAGGTTTTTGGTTCATTCTATGTTCAGTTTCATTCCACTTGTCTCCCCCGTCTTGTGATCTAGTTGGTTCAGTCCATCTTCCCTGTCTGCGTGCTCACTGAATTCGGGTGATTTAAATGTATTCCGGTGTTTAATATATTCCTTTGAATCTCGTTTTCTTTCTTCACCCTTCTGTTCTGATTACTAACAAGACTAACATTTGTTTTTTGCATTATAGTCTACTAACACAACTAATCCATGTATATGTAAGACTACTAACTTACTGATGAGCACTCTAGTTTAATTTGTACAGTTGCACCGCTACTAATAGACTAACTACCTCTCCGCAATGGCCCTGTTCTATTCTCCGCCCCTTGTCTGTCGCTGTCCTCTCCTGAGCTTCGGCGAGAATCTCTCGCACGTGCTCAATCACTCTCCTGCGCTTGTTGTCTGTGCTCGTAGAACTCCTGGACCAGAGCTGTTTTAATGTCTTAGGCTGTTTGTGTGATTCCCGTTCGTATTTTGTCTCTCGCCAATTTTCATGGCTAGGGTTTCCCTCCAGTGATTCTCCCGATGTAATTAGCCTCATTCCCCACAGCTGATCTCTGTATAGCATGTGACCTTTCCTGTGTGTATACTAGGAGTCTTTTCACTCACAGCTCTTGTCAGAACGTTGATCAATATTTCTTTGTGCAGAGCGCCTCGTATGCCATTGATTATTGTTTCGCTTCTACTGGATAGTCTGACCTTGATTCTTGCCATAGCCCCTTTTGTACTGTTTTTGTCTTTCTGGATTTTGACCTATTTTTGTATGACCGTGAGTTCTGTGTTTGGATGCTCTGTGTATGACCATTGGCTTTGCCCATCGAATATGACTTTTTGCCCATCGTTTTTGTACCTCTGCCCATCTGTCTTACTGGTTCTGACCCCTGCCTGTCTAGTCGATACTGTTTTTGGATTTCGAATTGTGGCTTAGCAATTCCTGTGTTTTTTGGCTTTGACTCGGACCCCATTAAAGGCATACGTTTTTTGGATTCCTGTCTCTCACTAGTGGTTCCTGAACTGT
This sequence comes from Gymnothorax reevesii, assembly GCA_029721435.1. Classification (NCBI taxonomy): domain Eukaryota; kingdom Metazoa; phylum Chordata; class Actinopteri; order Anguilliformes; family Muraenidae; genus Gymnothorax; species Gymnothorax reevesii. The sequence continues at coordinate 52,789,774 of CM056587.1, read as the reverse complement.
ACCTCACAATAAGAAGCCCTTAAAAAGAAATTACGAGAATTGTTGTCCACGTGAAACGTCTAAGCAATCAGTTAATCAAGGGAACTGAAGAATGACCTTTGTTTATGATATTAACAGTAGATTCATTGTCGCAAAAAACTAGAATCTTCATTTTGCCCCACAGCATACATGCTATCACAATGGGATACAATTTGAAAAGCGCAGAAGATTTAATTCCAGAAGGTAATGATAATAATTCTTTTGGCCAAACCTCTGAAAACCATTGGTTTTTAAAAACCACCCCAAAACCAATTGACGGAGCTGTGTCTGTGAAAAATTCTAGAGAGGTGGAAGTTTCAACAAAATCATTATAAAAAAAAAAACGAGAATCCATTCCAATAGTTGCAGAAGCGTGAACAAAAAAGAAAATCCAATTTACTACCCGTCATCCAAGGTTATAGGAGTTCTGTAGATTGTAGATTGCAAGGAGTTTTGTAGATTGGGAACTGATATAGCCAAGTCTAGAAGCCTGGAAATGAACAACCGTCCCTGAAGAATGATGCGTATCCAGAAAATTAAATCACCCAAAAGCGATAACGTCACGTTTAGTGACGACAACCACTTTGGTAAAGCGATTTATCACTTGTCGAATACGTGTCAAGAAAAAGATGCTTGCATGAATCTACTATCCAACGTTATACCCAAGAACTCCAAAGAAGTTGCGGGGACTTTAGTTTTTTACTCAGAGATAGGCACACCGAGAGAGGAAAACGTTTTTTTAAGTATAGAAATGCAACGACCTGGAGAAGCACTGGGAAAATCCACGATGAAAAAATAATCCAGTAAATAGAGAACAAAAGGTTAACTATGGCTGTTCAATAAAATCGAACATAGTGCTTTTGCTAATGTATAAAAAATCCGTGGGCTGCTGAGACAGCCAAAAGTTAACTGCACCGAAAAATACATCTGCAATCTCCATTTAATGCCAAAATACTGCCACTGAGAAGGACGCAAAGGTATAATTTTAAAAGCATCTGTGATATCTGCCTTCCCGAGCCAGGAGCCAATGCCAGCCATTTAAATAAACTAGATGGTGTTATCTACTGTGGCATAGTAAAGAGAAAAAATGTCAGACTGAATAAGGCTGTAAATACTTGGAATAACGCCACTGTGAGGCGCTGAGAGGTCGAATATCTGTCTTTTCTTTCCTGAATATTTTCAAGTAGCAACACCTATAGGGTTAATTCTAAAAACAGCGAAAAGCGATATTTTGAAAGGCCCGATTAAATAACCCTTCTCCACCTCCTTTTTAAGGAGCGCATTGACTACTTCTGGTTCCCTCATGGTGGGTTGTAAATCTTTACAGATCTGCGTGCTATTCGGCAGAAAACACAGCCCCGCTATAAATCCTTGTTCCAAGCCTGTTTTCAAATAGTTTACAAAACGATTTGCGTGAAAAAGAAGAGCTCTGGAAATTTCTGGCACATCAATAGGTGTGGAAGGATGTTTATTCAACGTTTTTCCATCTGATTCCTCAGGACGAGCTCACCGGGGACCCACCGTCCTTGGATGTAGAAATTTACTATTACGGAATTACGCGCTCATTGAAATTGCGGAAAATGGGGGGCGTAACTGCGGGTATGTATTGGACCTGTTTTTTTTTTACAGATTGTTGATCGAGGTTACTGGACATTCCTTGACCTTCATTGCTTGAGAGAGCAGAGGACTGAAAAACTGTTCTTGGACAGAGATTCACAGAGTGAGTAAAAGATCCGCACACTGAGAAAGATAGGGTTCTATGCCCTTTAAAATGTCGGCTGATAAGCCCCAAATCAACCACTGACCAGTCCAATTTCTGATTAAATCACTGAATGTACATCGCTGCTTAAGTCGAGAATGACTTATGGTAATTGTAAAACAAAGTCCCTTCATATGAAAGAGCCAATTCGGAAATGATGGCAAAGTAATTGTCCAGTTCTTGACACCGCTCTGGATAAACTTACACATAATGTCCCCCTTGATACCAATAACGACATTAAATTGGGCCAGAGTCAGGCTTTTAGACATTCTTGGATCACTGCCTTTCAGAATCACTGCCACATCTCCACAGTCAACGAGGCGTTTGTCTATAGAGTCTGAAGCGCTCAGCAAAATCTTCACGAGATTGATATCTTTACCTTATATTATTTGCCATCGGAGACTATTGAGAACAGCTGAAGCAGGTGGGATGATGGGGACTCCAGTAGGCACAGCTGGAACTGCAGTTCCCAGGGTTCTATTCAGATTCAGATGAATTTATTGTCGTTGTTACAGAATAACAACTAAATTACGTTTGGAGAGATGATGTTACGTTATTATGACGCAGAGTGAATTGGCAGCGCTGCTGGCAGTGACGAAACCAGGAATGGCGGCACGACAGGAAGGGGAAGCAGGTGTAACTGGAGCTTTGTTTTCCAGTCCCTGGATGCGATTGTCCATATTCTCCAATTATGTTTTGATGTCGATGAGGGCACTGAGGACTGAATCGCTTTGATCGGGGGCCGTATCTTTGGTAGCTGGAGCTTTACAATGTTTAGCTGAAGGGATTGTACTGGAACTGGATTTTTGCCTCTTGGACTGAGCAGACGGCACTTGTTTTGACCATAGGCTCTCTGGGTTGTTGTCGGATACATCAAGGAGACTCTGCAAAAGCTCTTCGTTGTCGATGCCGGAAGGAACAGCGATTTCATTGTTAAAGAGGGTATCAAGAATCTTGTGCACCGGCCATTGACTTAAAGAGGGCTTGTTCTGTGCGCTGATGCGCGAACTTCAGTGAAGAGTCGATTCATCCCCTGAAATCTCTTTGTCATGGTTTGCTAATGCACTTTTTGCTTTCTTTGTTACTCTCGTCCCTGACAACATCGTTTTCTTTCCACATCGGATTTTTACCCAGCTGGCTGATTATTCCTGGGCGGTCCCTCCTGGAGTCTATTTTAGCCTGAAGTCACCACGCCTCTTTCGCTGGAGTGTTTGATATGACTTTGCTCACTTCGGCTCGATATTTCTCTAGTCAGGGGTTTTTACTATTTATATATATTTTCTTTGTATCTGGGAAGCTTTTCTTCTTTAGGTTATTTGGCACTATTGTAAGGTGCCTTGTTTAGTTTTCTCTTTTATTGAGATTTCTTTTTCTATCTGGTTGCTCGCTTCGTTTCTGGCACTTAAGCCTTTCGTTTATTCAGAAACGCAAGCTTGTTTCCGCTCTAATTTAGCCCTATCACATTCAGCTGCGCCGGCCCTCCACAACATGTAGCTTCACCTGCCGCAGCATCTGAAACTCCACCTTTTCCAGCCATTACACTCTTTCGACATAGCTTGGACAGCATTAGAAACGGAGGCTCCAGAAAATGGCAAGTCATCCTCGGATTCGGAAAAACTGCTTGCCATGATGAAAAAGAAGAGTGTAAACCAAAGATCACGAAGTATCGCATATGAAGGCACAGCAAAAGCAGCAGCAGAGGTGAGTTCAGTGTTTAAATAGACAGCTATATTGTAACACAGGACATTGTTATACTCTGATTGGTTTATGCTCGCTGATGCCGATGTGGCTGGAAGCAATGCTGTCAGGTGATGTAGGCTTACTTGAGTTTCCTGCCAGAACTAGCTTCACTTATTTGTAGTAGCAGTAACAATAATAATAATAATAAAAAAACAATTGACGAGATAAGAATGACTATATGCATGAAAAATTTAATTGCATAATGTTTTAAAAAATTGTTAACCACGAATGGCAGCTCATTTCCAGGTTCAGGTTTGTTTCTTTTCCAGATCAGCGTCTTTGATCTTCTGTCACACATTCGGCCATGTTCTCACTTCCCGCTGCCCAGCAGGAGTTTTGTGTTGCAGTGCCGTATTTTTCATTTATCTGACTGTATTTGGCTTGCCGTTTAATGAAAATATGTTTTTTGCCCCCTTTAAATGAATAATCTGCCCATCGCCCCCCCTGTTTATCTCACATCAGAGTTTGCAGCAGTGAGTGATCGCACACGCACAGCCAAGTCCTCTTCTTCTCTCCCTCCATTTCACGCATCCACCACTTCAGAGAGTCGATTAGTAACTCCATTACTACCTCTGCTACAGCCCTGGACCTCCCAAGGCATACGATATGAAAGATTGTCAATAGACGGCATCATATTTATGTAACTAATAATGGGGCATGCTCGGCTTTTTTATTTATCATCCAGTGGCATTCTGGGGGAGACTCCATTGTGAAGAATGACTTGACTAACCCATTAATCAGTGGAGTGAACCAACAGATGTGGTGCATGCTTTCAGAGTCCCTCATGTACTGTCTCCTGTGATTCACCCAAGCTGGAGTAATTAACATGCTTGAATGTGACTGACAGCCAGAATTTATCCAGTTACATGTCATATACCCAATTCCCTCACTTAGAGCAGTCTGGCCTGAAAGCAGTGGCTGTTTCAAATGAGAAGCCGTAATGAAATGTGATTGCCATCACTTATTGTAAAATACAGTAAACTCTGCTTGTTTGTCAATAATAGGGTCAACAAGCATATGTACCACAGAGATTTTATCTCGCCTTACAATCAATGTCCTGGTGGAGTCCCCACAGGCAATGGATTATCACAATCACTTTAATAATCATACAATTAGTGGCTAATTGTGACAAAGCAATTTGTTTACGGTGGTTAATATATTGAGGAGAAGGAAATTACAAATGGGAGGAATGTCAAAAAGAATGAATTAATTACAGTAATGCAGCAGTTTATCAGACATGCACCCATAACAAATTAAGAAAAGCTACTGGTCCACTCGCCCTATTGCCCACATTGCCTTTTCCAACAGATACTGCAATGAATGGTCAATGAACTAAATGTTTGTGAGCCAACCAGGGTACAGAGGCATTCCGCATTGAATTATTGAAGGCCCTTACACAGAGGACGCATCTTCACTTTACTGAATGAATAGTCAGTGTTGCACATCAATACATTTGTGGTCTATTTGAAATTCATCAGTCCTGCAGTCGGCTGCGGCACTGCGTGCGTCGCTCAGGGGTGTTTGTCGAATCACATTTCCGAGAAGTGCGCATGCTTGCCCGCACTCTCCCAAATTAGCTCGTCGTGTGAATTTGACTGAGCCTCCCATATTTGGAGGGAAAAAAATGACACAAGTTAGCATTGCGTTCTGCCCTGTGGTACTTGTCCCTTTGCGTCTTGAGACGCTGGGTAGAAAACAATACATCATAAGTTAAGTGCATTGCTCCACTGTTACCATTTCCAACTGCAAACACAGGGTTGGCCCACTGATGTGGAATAGGGAAACTTTTTTTTACAAAAGGTGTATCGAATACACTGTATAAAGCAACTGACGAGCCTGGTGCTAAAAGTGCTTAAGTCACATTTTCACGCATGGGCAGGTTAAGATGAGAAAATGTTTTTTAGAGTTAACCAAGACCACTGCTGCCATTTTCTCAAAATGGAAATTCAGTGACTTCAGTACTTTTAGCACTGGGGTCTCCATTGATAGCCTTGTCTAGACAAACACAACTTATTTTTATGCTGCACTTGAACTGTTCAAAATGTAACTCAAGTACTTTTAGCACTAGGGTCTTCAATAGCAGTCATTTAGCATAAAGCTGTGGTACCACGTATGGTCTTGGCTTTGGCCATGATTGAGTTTCCTTTAGCTCCTTCAGGAAGAGGATGATGTGGCTGCAGTTTTGTATAATTAATAAATTTGCAGTTAGCCGAGGGCTGCCCGCCAGGCCTCTGCCGGAGATGGGCTCAGTAAGAATCCCCGACTCCCCCCAACAGTCCTGGCAGTTTGCTGCTCAGGTTCCAGGAAGTCAAACTAATGACTCACTCCTGTGATTCATCTCTGGCCCTCCAGGAGAACAGAGAAAGCAGCAGCTCGCACTGAAACCTGCCTCAGAACGGCGCTCTCCCCCAGCGCGACCGGTTTGACCTGACGTTTCATGAATCAGTAGTGACCTCTAGACCCGTAATGTGCGCTACAAGAGTGCAAATGACGGTTTAAAACAAGCTCACTATAAACAAACGACACATGCATTTAATCAAGCTCGTGCTTATGTAAAAATCAGCAGCTTTGGATTGGATACTGCGTAGTTGACGTGCGAAGGCTGAGATTTTGTTTAAAACGGTCCGCAGTTTGTTTACGCAACATCAATGTGTTACCAGCAAATTAAAGTTGACCATCTCTACCCCAACCTCATATCCATTGTTTTCCGATCCAACTTGCTGGAGTGCAGAACCAAAAAGCTAATTTACCATTCGCAGTCAGGAAATTCTGAAATGTTCTAAAGGGGGGAGGGAGGAGAGAAGAAAAGGAAGAAAAAAAGATTACTTATTTTAAAAAAAATAAATAAATAAATAGCGGTGAAATCTGCCTGAACCTTGATGCTGGAAAATGCTGGGACACAGATGGTAATAATTCAACAAACACAAGTGCGATATGAAGGAAATAAGCTTGCCATCCTAAGGTTGACAGGTCAGCTCAGGTCCTTTGATGGTAAATATCTATTCCAGACTTTCCTTCCTGCAACACATTCACCCACGACTATAACCACTGCGGCCCCTTTCAGGAACACTTCACTGACTCATTCAACACATCAGCCGCATTACCTCCACCCCATCACCGCGGCCATCCACCCATTTCACATTCTGCACACTATTATGTGTGCAGACTCGTGTGCATGTAGTCTTTCTCAGAGATGCTCACACTTGCTTGCATTTGCATCCATACATGCATATTAACCGCACACAAGCACATATGGAGAAATGCTTAAGCAAGCATACCGATTTACATTTACATATACTGACAGTACTACACACTCATGCCTATTAGTCAAGGAAATTCCACCATAAACAATACCTTGGCCGAACGGGGAAGGGAGGGGTTATGTTTATGGTGGCATTTCTTCATCTGCGTGTGGGCTTGGTGCTTGTTATTATTTTATTTTATTTTTTTACATCTTTGCTTGTCGGCAATTTAGTGCAGAACAAATCTCTCAAATAATCCCAAATTTCTCATAAAGGTGCGCAAAGACCCGAGGATCACCTGATCAAATTTTGTACATAATTGCGTCAAGGTCTAAATAAATAAATTAATAATCTTTTCACAATAACTTCCTTAAATTAATTTCAAGAAATTTGCACTGGATTCAAATCAGCATTTCTCAGTTTCACTTCAAACCATATGCTACATTATTGTGTGAACTCATTAGCAGTCGGGGTTGAATGTGAGGAGTGAATCCCAGGTTATTGAGCACACAAAGAACTAAAACGTCTCCCATGGGTGCAGTATGTTTTGCCTGGCACCGCTTGTTTCTTCTGCTGTTGGTGACGCTACCACGGGGGAGTTTGATTACCTTACACTGTCCAACACATATGGTCGGCCTGACCATGAAAAATATGGTTACATTAAACGTGACCATAAAAAAGATGGTCACAAATTTGTGGTCGACCCTGTCCAGCCTGGGTCATTTGCTGCATGTCTTTCCCATTCTTCTCCCCAACTTTCCAGTCTATCTCCACAATACAACTGATACAACTTTTCTTATTAGTGTTTATAATTTACATTGACGTTACATCCAATGTTAATGAAACAGGTCCTAGGTTTACAGCTACAGATAATGAATTCACTGCAGTTCTGCTCTACCAAGTTAAGAAAAAAAACTATCACTGCAGTGAGCAAAAGAGAATTATAATGTAACTACCACAGAGCCTCCACTGAAAACTCACTGTGCTAAGTTCTAGCAAGCTTATATGAGCCTTCAGAATTAATGTAGATACAGTTTACTCTAGAGGAATGTTAAGCAACAAAATGTACAGGTAGGGCACAAACCTTTATGTAAACCTTTTAGATTTTTTTTCCACTAACACCTTTAAATGAGAAGAGCTTCAGACACAGGTGACTAAAATAAAAAGAAAAAAATTAGGGTCATTCCATGTGAAGTCACACACCCTCCCCAGTGACACCTCTTCAATGTGCCTGATTTTTATTCTATGAGTGCCTTATGATGTCAAATGGAAGAATCTGAAGTTTGAGCTTCCCAGCTCAAACGGTTTTTGAGTTAAAGCCCTTCAAAGTTTGGGTGCCACGCCCACTTTTGGGGTCCTGGAATTGCACACTTAATTTGCAAGCATATTTGGATACCCATATATTTTTGTTTTAAGCTGGCTTCAGGCCTGTAAATTGCTATATCTATGTATTCTGGCCCTATCTATCAGAGTCTGCACTTAAAACTAGCATAGATTTACTATTTTTAGAGATATTAACCCCTTAAAAGTAGATTTTTTAATGACACAATACATTTTTGGGGCACTTTGGGGGTCTATATCTTCGAAAGTTTTTATCCTGATTTATCCACTAATTTATCATCATATTTGGGTACTGCGTATGTAGAGAATTTCAGGGCACTCAGAACCTTGATGGCTGTACGGGAGGGTCCCAAATATGGCCTTGGGACAAAATTACCCTTTGGTACCCCCAAATTCAACCCCTGAGTTGGCCATGTGAGCACATGATGACTGGAATGAGCTTTTACCCCATCAAAATTCACCTTTTATCAAATTTTTGAGCCAATAAAAACTTTGATTATCAAACTCCTTCACTATCAACTAAGCCTTTGCATATGGCACTATTTTTGTATATTTTCGGAAAAATCCTAAGTCCAGAAAGTAGGTCAACTGTTGTTTTTAACTGCCTATTCGTGTTTATGGTAGTAAAAACAGACCAATTAATTAAATATGGGAAGATTAAAATGTCAACATCCAACATCCCCAACAAGAACGGCTGCTCTGGTCCAAGGACGACATGGATTCATTCACCCCAACAACGTACGGAACCGTCTGCGAGCTGCAGGCCTGCGTGCACGACATCTTTATTTCGGCCCCATATTGACGGATCGTCACCGAAACTGTAGACGCTGGTTTCGGTGACGATCCGTCAATATGGGGCCGAAATAAGGACGTCGTGCACGCAGGCCTGCAGCTCGCAGACGGTTCCGTACGGTATTGGGGTGAATGAATCCACGTCGTCCTTGGACTTAAGCAGCCGTTCTTCTCGCTGGTAGTGTTCGGTCTCGGACATGATCCCATACGATCTGACGGTCCTGACGTGCCGTTGTCACACGTTGTTGACCCGGTCGAGGACGGTCCTGAGTGCTCCCCGTTTGCAGAAACCTTTGATGGAGTCTTGCGATCGTTGTGTGTGCGCAGTGTAGTCGTCTGGCAATTTCCCTGGTGCTGGCGCCAATTTGAAGCATGCCTATGGCACGTTCCCATTCAGGGGCTGTAAGTCGCGGCATAGTGTCGACGTTTCTCAAGTGTCAGTGAAAAAGTGAAATTTTATTCTGATTCACATGCTTTTAAAGGCAATGTGTGCACAAATTCAGAGTGAAATTCATTTTGAAAATTCATGTGCGTGCAAGATGTTGCGTTTTTGCAAAAAATTGTCTAGCGTTACAGTTAACTTGAAATTCTCGCATTTCTTGCACCTGGCATGTCGGGTGACGTCATTGTAGTATTGTTGTTGTATAAAAATTATATTGAAGTTCATTTGAACTTAAATATTGACTTTTTTCAAGTGGTACGTTTTCATTTGTACTCAGTATAGTTGAAGCCCCATCAGGACAAAAACTTTCCAAGATATAGACCCCCAAAGTGCCCCAAAAATGTATTGTGTCATGAAAAAATCCACATTTATGGGGCTAATATCTCTAAAATAGTAAACCTATGCTAGTTTTAAGTGCAGATTCTGTTAGACAGGGCCAGAATACATAGATATAGCAATTTACAGGCCTGTAGCTAGCTTAAAGAAAAGATATGGGTCTCCAAAAATTCTTGCAAATGAAGTGTGCAATTCCCGGACCCCAAAAGTGGGCGTGGCCCCCAAATTTTGAAGGGCCATAATTCAAAAACCGTTTGAGTTGGGAAGCTCAAACTTCAGATTATTTCATTTGACATCATAAGGCACTAATAGAATAATAATCAAGCAAATTGAAGAGATGCCACTGGGGAGGTTTTGGGGATTTGTGTGAATTGACATGGAATGACCCATTAGGAAAACAATAATCAACACATTTCCTGTATGCTTTAAATCAAAACAGTAATACCTGAGATATCAAAATGTATTTCCCTTTTACCCTTTTAAATCAGGATAGAACAGCTCAAGGCTACTTTTAATCCAAGAGTGAAATGTTTATGACTTTTCCTCCAAAGAATACCCTTTTAACCTTTTATGTACACTTGAATGTTTAAAATGTAAAAAGGTTTTTAACTTGACCTCAAACTCATCCTTTTTATTGAAAATATCCGATAGAATGAGATTTTAACTGGTTTGCAAAAATAATAATAGTTCTCCAATAATGAACCATACACATGAAATATATTTGAATGTGTTCCTCTATTATTAACTGTAATCCCAGCCGACAACACTGGGAGAAATGTTCAAACAATGAATTCAACCACAGGGATAGTACCCACACCTGTACCAGTGTGTATTTACCAGTTCACATTGAAATACATAAAGTGAAGACACACTGTAAATCTAACCCAAGCGCTTGGATATTGTCCCTATTCGTTGGGGCCCATTGTAGCATTGGTGTACATGAAGTTTGATCCAGATATAAGAATCTCTGAAGAGGGAACAGTACACACCGTCTACTATTACACAGTCACGTGACGTTCCTTCACACTCGAATGTCAAGTACTCACAACCTCCCGTTGTAGCAGCAAGGTGGCGTTAGCCCGCCAGGCAGAGTCTACCGGCGTCGCGTCCTCCTGATCGACAGGAAGGCTGAGTGATGCCTTATCACCTCGCGTCTCGGGCAAGGATGTTTTATATTTCACTGGATATACAATTGGAAAATGGCCGCCCATTCATTTCAATGGAAATTGCTCAGTGGCGCAGCGTGCCGACATGGGGGCCAAGCTTCCGGAGCCACGCGGACATGCGCTGTGTGATTTTTGCTCACACATGCGTAGTGTGGGGCTTATGAACGCGCTGGTTTCCGAGGTGTCCATGACAACGGCTCGGGCTCGTGGAACTCCGACCTAGGGTGCGTGTTCTCGATCACTTTTCACCGGAAATGGAAGTCTGACCACTGCAGACTGCACCCTGATGTACGGAACACAAAACATAGCCGCCGATAAAGGTTTAATTATGGTTTGAGATTCTATTTTAAAACACAAATGCAATAACAAATGTTAAAAACGACTTTGACAGGGAAGTAATACTATTGATTTCAACTCAAAAATCTCGGCAAAATAGTTGACTTGCTGTTGCGTAACTTTAATATGACATTGCTCAGGGGTGCGCTTCCCGAAGTCACAGATGCTAACTTCCATAGTTAGAACCACTGACTGAATGGACGTATAAATTTCTGCAACTATGCTATTGGGAAAAACGCCACAGGCTCGTGTTCTCTTTACTTCAACGTCGAATAACCACATTATCGGAGTCAGATCATTCTTACTTGTCTGCGTGCGAATTCCATTATCTTTTTCCGGATTAAAGACAATAAACCGAACACACAACACAACGCACTTCACCTACCTTATAAACTGATATGTTTTAAAGTCAGGAGCTTTAAACTTTTGTCAATTCTGGTAAGCTAATTTACTTTTAGCTTACGTAACTTATAACCATTCCGTGGAGTATAATAAAATGGGTCTACCGTGAAATGTTACGCACGTTGTACTGCGTTATTTTTCCCTTAAAGCTCCTTTTTTCTGTCCTTCCCCAGATATCTGAGCCTCTTGGAGTGCACTGAACATTTCATCCATGAATTTCTGCATGTCAGCGAACCAGAGGCCGTGTCTTTCTATCCATCCCCAAAGCCCTTTCCAATAAAGTCTTTCTCGGTTATAATTTTAATACCGTCTCTACGTTTCATTTCTAAGTGCGAGTTAACATTGATTGTATTTGTGGTAGATTTTATGATAATGGCCGGCTCTGCGAAAGTTAAGCATTAAACCCCTTTTGATTTTAAGGACTTGAGTTCATCTTCAAATGTTACGCAGAGCTGGCAAAAAAAATCAAAAACTGACAAAACACAAATAAATCTATTTGAAAACATTTTTAATATATATATATGTAAATAATGCCTTGGTGGTGACAAATATGACAGGTGGTGGGGGTGAGCAGATGGATGGTGACAGCTACATCCGACATGGGGTACAGAATGTGCATATTTACGCTACCAACTGTTGCATTCTTTTAGGTCTCGTATTTATTTTCGTTCTGATGAAAACCAGCCACACCTTCGAATCTACCTGCATCACTCCGGTTGATCTCAGATGCTGCTCACGAACATTAGATGTTCGGATTCAGTATACTCTGACGTTTCCACCAACCCAAAACTTCGATCTAATAAAGGCTGTACCGCAAAAAATGTGTAACTTATGCATGTTCAGTGCTTTCATGGATATTCGGATCATGCACAAGAAATAAACATTTTGGATGTCATCTGTCAAGTTGCTGAAAAGTTTCGTCGTCGAGTATGAAAGTCAGTAATTAATTTTAGACTGAAGAATGGTTAATAAATGGTTTGCTAGGCAGTGTTCGAACTGAATTTATGTATTGCAATAAATGCACTCATATGGACATTACGTTAGATGCTACACAGCTGACAGTTGATGACTGCTGTCAAGATATCACCAATTCGCAAATCAAAATACAGAAATGTGAATTGGTGTTATTCAAAGTAATGGAAATATACAACTCATTACAATGATATCCATGAACAAAGAAAAGGTGAGGTGAGTGTTAGCTGCGTATACATGCTTCTAGGATATCACAACAGCGGCCTTAGCTTACTGTACATTTTGTGGCACAACATAATGGAGTGTGGCGATCGAGTATATTACGGCCATTCATCAATTAAAATAAAATGGATAAAATATTTGCACCGTAACGCCGGCTCGCTTTGGCCACATAAAGAATGTTCATCACAGACGGACGGCAAGGAATGCGCGTTCCACCCACTTGGTTCGGATCATGAACAAAAAATAGTTCATTTTGGATCTTTCGTCATCATGTATGAAGGTCGGTAAGTAATTTAACAAGGAAGAATGATTAGGCTGATAAATGGATTGCTAAGCAGTGTTCGAAATGAATTTATATACTGCTATAAACGCACATTACGTTGCGGTAGATGCTACTCAGCTGACCCGTTAAGCATAACGCATCAGAATAGTGTGATGCGAATTGGTGCTATTCAAAGTACTGGCAATACACAATGCAATTCATGGATTTAACCATTTCATTTTAATTTGAATAAGTAAGGTGAGTGTTGCCTGCGTACATGGTTCTAGGATGTCACAACAGTGGCCTTAGCTTACTGTACATTTTCTCGCGCTGCATGAAGTGCAGCAATCGAGGTGCTAAGTTTTATATTATTACGTATTACGGCCATTCAGCAATTAAAATGGCAAAAATTTACTGAGCAACAAAAGAAACGCAAGTTAGCTAACTTAGTTAGTTAATGTGCTCTTATGGTTACCCAGATAGCAAGCACCTCCGCTCCGGATCTGCCCTGGCTCCAGAGCCGGGGCAAATCTGGAGCGGAGGAGCTTGCTATCTGGGTACTCATATCGCAAAACAAAGAAAAGTTTGATAAAACGAGTGCAAATGCGCCCACGCTAGTAATAAATTTGATTTTAAATAATTACGCGCAAACTTATTTTCTGGTTTGCCTTTATTTAACTTGCGTTTCTTTTGTCACTCAATACATATGCTCCGTGGCTGGCCAGCTCACTTCACCGATTTGGCTACGTCTGTAATGTTGAACAGACAGACGGCAAGGAAAGCCCATTGCTCCACCCACTCACATCCGCTGCAGTGCTAAATTCGGAGGAGCGGGAACGCGCTTACATATGAGGACCCGTTGGTGTTCGCATAGCCTGAATATAAATAAAAGATTTTGTCTTTGCCGAGAAACGAGGGATTAATGATTTAAAAGAGAAAAATGAACCGTTTCGGTATTGATAATTTGTGGCTGTCAAAAAAAATTATTCACGGATTTATCAGCGTGTCTTTTTCAATTATTCCCTATGGAGAAATTTCTTTTTGGCCCCCATGGCATCACGTGACCTGCAATATCACATTCACCGCTAGGACCATGGAGGCGTATGTGGTCGACCCGAGTTGTGCGTCCAGATCTCCTTATAGGTCCATGGTCTCGGGTGTGAAAACAAGCAAGCTCAAGCTAACGTTAACTCTCAACAGAGCTAAATGTCGAAGCTAGTATTTGACCGCGCCATTGCGGCTCGAAGAAACTGAACACAGTGGACTGAGATGCATGACAGGAATAGTCCGAATAAACAAGTCCCTCTCGACTGTTCAATATTAGGGCCAACATTAAGTTTTAGTCTCCAAACATTTGCTTCTTTCCTCTCCCTACTGAAAAAACGCAGCTTCCTCTCCTCTGTCCCGCTGAACTCTGGGAAACGTCCTCGCGCAGAAGAAAGAACTACTACTTTTTTTGTTAAACAGACGAAAAATAAACCCTTATCAATTCTAAACCAGTAGAATATTTCTAAACAACGAACAACATGAATTTCAGCGGTTAAAAATGAATAACAAATAATATTAATCAAAACGATGCCATGGCAAAACAGGAAAAATATAGAGGATTCTAGGAAATGGAGTCTTAACCTATTCTGTGTTCTGCAGACAGTATAAAAGAAGAGACTGCATGATTTTAATCATCGCCGCGATTTTAGAAATAGGGTAAAATAAAATGAATGCTTCACACATTTTTAAAGAGCCTTACATAACTGTCAAATAAAGGAAAAAATAAAATAAAATAAAAATCCGACGATTATTTTTGTGGTCGCACAATGGCCATAAAACATATGGCACGTCACGTCTATGCCATAAATTTTATGGTTGGCTGCAACCATATTTTTTATTGTCGGTTCAACCATATCTGGCTAACAGTGTAGCTGAACCCAAAACACTCTCATAATTTCATGGATTTATGAAATTATTTCAAGATTGGTACTGGGGAAGGGGTAACATCATGTCATTGATTAGGGATGGGAGTAAAGTTATTTTTTTCAGTGATTGTATTCTCATCCCAACATGTCACACAGTGATGCTTTCAGTCCAAGTGTCAATAGACAATGAAAGTAGAGCCTTTAGGTGTCCCTATTTGATGTCAGTGTTGAAACAATCCCTAACCCAGACCCTAACCCTAAACGTCAAATCAGGTCGCCAAAAGCCTGTATCTACATCATAAATCGACACTTGGGCAGAAAGCGTCACAAAACGGCGATGAGAATTTGTTGTTTTAGTTGATGCACCTGAGAGGGCCAATAGTGCACAAGCTAGTCTTGTTGCCATGTGTTAAGAAACTTCAAGGTTCAAACTCCTGCTGCTATATTTTATTGTCATGTTTAGTGTTGTTGTACTGATGCAGCCAGTATCATGGGGACACCTATGGCATCGTGGTATAGTGACACCCAGGGAATTTGCCGAAACGCCTCCGGAGAGAGAGCAGGCTCCTGACGCTTCCTGCTCTCAACATATCCCCAGCAAGCTGTGGTGAAATCTGGCCTGAGACGACCCCACCCACTGGCTACGTTTTTGCCTGAAAAAAAAAGCAGAAAACTGTGAACCAGGAGCAGCTGAGACTGAAACAACCTCGGCAGAATGCGAGGACAACTGACTGTTTATATATGCTGAAAAATTTATGATTTGCTGTAAATGTAATAAATATGAGTGGTGGTTGTATATTGTTGCTGCGGTAACGGTGGAATTCAGAGCAGTTAAGAGGCACCAGCAACAGACAGTCATCATCAGTAAACAGGAAGTATGCAGGCACAATTTGATTGAAAATTATAGTGTACCGCAGAGTGAGGATATTCACAAATCACGCTGACCCATCTGTGTGTAATCTGAGTGAGTCAGCAACACGTGAGCCCTCTAATTTACCAATAATATAGCAAAGGCAGCAGAGCAACACATGATTAAAAGTGAGAACGATTTGTTGATTTATGTATAAAACGAGTCATCGTGTAACAGGTGCGCAGAGGATCAAATCTGCATAAATGTTGTTTTGTTGAGCTTTCCTGCTGAATGTAAAAATTGTTGCGCGTAACCCACAACAAACACAAACTTGTGAACGCCCATACACACAAACACCCAGAGAGACGCACAAGCCGCATGCATGCACTCACACACACACACACACACACACGCACACACACACACACACACACACAAATTAGGTTCAGTTGATGAAATAACCGGAGGGCTGTTCAAAGATTCATCTGTGCAAATCGAATCCCACAGCATATTAAATACGGTGCCTCCATCTCACTCTGCAGTCTTCAATAAAACCCACCTGCGTTCTATCTATTATGGAGGTCTCATTTGCAACTATAAATGCCTGTGCCTCTGTGTTTTGTAAAATGCTCAGCCTCTTCATTGCACTGTAATTGCACTTTCTCGCAGCTATATTAAATGTTTATCCATGTGCTTCTGCAAATTCATCCTGGCTACTCATGCAGACGAATGCATAGTGTTTCCAAATGATCTTGTCTTGCCTGTCAGTCAGTCAAATTACAAATGTGACCATGTTTTTGTTTTTTTGTTTTTTTTTTCAAATTTACCGTAGGTTCTTTAATGTGTAGGCATGAGTGTGTCAACATTATTGAAAAATACACTAAGCCCTAGCCAAACATTTTTTATGCATGACAGAAACACATTTGGAACATTACTCACTAAGCTGTGATCTGAAGGTCATCATGATAGCTGCTCGTTCACATCCCACTGCTAGTTTAGGGTATCTGTAGGATTACAAAAAACAACAGCTATAGTATCAAAGCTCGTGTTCAACCAATGAAATCAAGCCATTTGATTTAGTATTATTTTCCATTGTTAGACATCGACATCATTGTATTACTTTTTGATGACACAAAGTCAATTATGAATGTTTAATGTTATGTTCTAAGCAACATGCATACTCTATATACTGCTGAGGGCTGCACTGTCACCAGTCACAAACTAGCTCAGGCACAATTTAGAGGATATTTGGGCCAACAGATGACATTGCTTGCACCCATTCGGTGGTGAGATCTCATTGATATGTGATGAGATGTGGTCTCCCCAGGCCAATGAAACCCTGCCAGGAATGGAAAACGCCCAAGCCCGTGGTATTTTCTCAAATGGGGCTGTCGACAACGGTCTGTACAGGCCTAGTCTGAATTCAATGCCATACCCCGGAGCTTGAGCCTTAAAAGGATGAGTCCACCAGCCCGAAACTAAACTCCTCAATGGGAAAAACTCGAAACTTCTCCACAAGCATATGTGCTTATCTATTTAGTTGTCGTCACATGGCCAGTCATGTGCTAACCCAACATTTTCAGACTGTCTCTGACCAGACAAGGAAGCAAAGGTAGTTTGACAATGGGATTACTGCACGGCAAGGCTGGACTTGGATTGAGCACAAAAGAAAGTCATTTTTGGTGGATGTCTGCCAGGGCCTGGGAGCACTTTAGCATCACAAACAGCAACTGCCTCTCTCACAGTCCCTCTGGATCTTGCACAGCAGCTGTTTCACTTGCAGACCTGCACACCCGGGGAGGATTCGACATCAACCCTAGAGTTGCTCGTCTGTTTTTCAGAGCTTCCATAAAGATTCGGTTTGCTTTGCCACTCGAGAAATTGTATAGAAACGACCTGCATTGGTCTTCTGGCTTCTTCTTGCTGAGGCCGTCAGACAGTTTTATGTTTTTAATCTGTTTTTGGTTATTCATGCTCTGCTTTTCAGGACCTCTCTGAAAAAGGGAAGAATGTGGCCTCGGGCCTGTTTGCCACCTTCTGGTTTTTACTTTATTGTATACCCTCACAGTCACAATGTGGCGGGCAAATCCATAAGTAAGCCAAGGAATTGTTTACATAGCCCTTCTCCAGTGTGTTTATACTACTCCATGATTCAGGCATTATGCTACAAGTGCAGTGAAATGAATGGAATCAGATTTTATCATTTTGAGGCTTCAGGATCAATTCAAGGGTACTGCACAACAGTTTTACCCTTCAGTAAGGTACTCAACATGAATTGCATCGGTTAATAGTCAGCTGAATGGATTGTTTCAAAAAGCAATGTAAACTACTCTAGATAAGAGCCTGCGCTAAATGCCTGTATAATGCGAAAGTAAATACTTTTAGAAAAGCAGATGTGTTTCACAACAATGAGCGATTTCATCTTTCGAGCGGAAAAAACTCTCATTTTGGCATTGCATCTGCTGCTGTCAACATGTATTGAGCACATATACTAGTGGCAGTTCAATTGCTTAAGTGCTTTCATTGTGCTAAAGTTAATATTTTGGATATTGCTGCATCTTGCTTGCTTACCAAACGAAGCACTCTGTAATCTCCAAACATTTCCTCAAATGTTTCGGGAGGAAGGAATAGTGTTACATTAAATTAATTCTGAATTCAATCACATTATTTTCCCCCACCAACACAAAGTGTGAGGGGGATATAGGTTTGACCTCCGTCCGTCCGTCCGTCCATCCGTGCGTGTGTGCGTGCGTACGTCCGAGAGAAAGGGGACAACTTTTCTCAGAAACTATTACAGATAGGACAACCAAATTTGGTGTGTAGCTTCAGACCATAAAGGCCATGATGGAGTTCGAAAATAAGAAGCGCACGATTGGCGGGGGATGTTGTAGACCATGTCGACTTGTTCCTAATAAATTCAACCCAAGCTCGGATAAAGTTGGGACAGTACAGGAAATACAAATAAAAACAGAAAGCAGTGATTTCTAAATTTACTTCGTGTTTATCATCACAGATAAGATGAAAATTACATATTTTTAGGCTGATTTTTTGGGAGAGAATTTAAAAAAAAATGTGTCTAAAACAATAATAAAATAATAAGTGATTTAGACATTCTCTCTCCAGTACTTAGTTAAAAGAATCAAGGCATCTGGTGTAAATTCTGTGCGTAAAGGGAAAGGGCGCAAGCCTGAGCTGTGGACCCATGGTCTCCAATCATTCAGACGGCACTGCAACAAGAGCCATCATTTATCTATATGTGCTTTAACCGCACAGGGTCAGCACTACTTTGCCAAACCTTTGTCAAGCACTGCAATACAGAGTTACATCCACAAATACCAGTTAGAACTTTACTGAGCTAAAAGGAGGGTTTATGTCAACGGACTCCAGGAATGTTATCAACTTCCCTGGGCTCAGAGGCATCTGCAATTGACCATCACATAGAAAAAGCATGAATCAAGGTCAGACAAATGTCAGGTTCTTTTTTTTTTTAATGGATGACTTGTGCTCCATACCAAAGAAGAAAAAGACCATTCAGACTGTCACCGGGAATAAGTCCAAAAGTCATTGTATGGGCTTGTCTCAAAGCCTTTGGCAAAGATAACTTGCACTTCTGTGAAGACACCAGTAATACTGAAACGTGCTGAGATTTCAATTCAACATAATGATGCTGCCGTCATACCTTTTCCACGCAAGCCCATACATATAACAGGACAATGCAAACCTGCATTCAGTGCACATTACAAAGACATAGCTGTGTAGGAGTGCTAGACTGGCCTGCCTGCAGTCCCAATTTATCCCCAATCCTTCGGCTACACAGCAAAGCATTTTGACCTGGTTCTTCACAAGGCAAAAATTGCATTATGAACATCAATTGCAGCAACCTGTTTTAAACTGTAAAAAGTGGTAAATACTTTATTGTGCCAACTTTTTTTTTTTTGAAATTTGTTGCGCAAATCAACATCATAATGCCTGTTTTTTTTTTTAATTATGTAGTGAATCATCAAGTAATGTGCTTTCTTATTTATTTATTTTCTCCTGTGCAATACAGGTAAAAGATAAAATCAAAAATTAAAAGTGGGGTTTTGTAAATTAATGTAAAATACAATCTCAACTTTTTCTGATTTGGAGATTAACAATTTAGTCTCTCTAAATCAAGGTGAGTCAGAAGGATGCACATTGGAAGAACTGCACCAATGAAATTTCGTAGACCAGGTGCAGGCGCGGCGACGCGCCAACGGGGTGTGTCCAGGCGTATGTGGCAATTTCGTGCCCGGCGTAGCCTGGCGCAAGAACTCCTCTGTCCCGCCTCTGTCCCTCCTTCCAGTGCAAGTTGGCAAAGAAAGCGACACTGCCGAGTCGTATCTTGTGACAATAATAGTAGCCTAGTATTAAGCCGCTTGCACACTGGGCGCGAAACGAATTTTTCGCTCGACAGATTGCATCTTGTGTCTGAAAGTCTGACAGGGTTTTAATAAATCTCTGTGTCCGGCAGTCTATTATTGTTTTTAATTTCTTCAAAACTACTGACTCTTTTAGATATTAAATGCGAATGTTTTGATAAGAAGGCTGAGTTCTTCAAGATGAGTGCCGAGAATTTCAATTAATGTTTCTGTTTAAGCTCTGCTCAGTAAAGCGAGTCGACACTGGCGCGAGACAATGTACAAAGTCTCCGTGTCTGACAGCCAAAAAAAAAAAAAAGAGGACAATAACGATTGATAACGAAATAAAGAATAAAAAGAAGAAACGTTTTAAAGACAGAACATCCAATGAACACTGCGATTTATTTATTGGCGGGTCATCTTTGTTGGATATCCCGTTTGATACGGGACCAGTTAGACACCAAATACGAGGATGGAGGGAAAAGGCTTTATTGGAAAAATAAAGAAAATCAGGCACGAGGGCCAACAAAAAACTTCACCCAAAGGGTTGCCAAAAAACAAACTAAAGAGAGCTACACAGAGCTATAAACAAAAGGACCAAAAACGATGAAAACAAAGGCCACTGGAAACTCCAGGCAGAAAATTCATAAACAGAAACGAATAAGGCTTCAAGATTTTCAGAATGACAAAAAACACAAAGGCTAGGAATGCAAAATAATAAGACTGTGAAACACACTGGCTACTAACAACTATGGACATGAACTTGATAGAACAGGAACTGAGACTCTGTCTGCCAGCCAACTTCCACCGCATCCAGATAAAGGGTGAGAAATCAAGACATGAAGGGCAACACCTGGAGGAAGAGAAACAAGAGGCATGGCAAGATCATGACATGGACTAAGATTGGATGACAAGACTTGCTCATTAAGAGAATGAGCGTGCTCAGCTTAAGTACCAATTAAGTATGCAGTTTGAAAGCAGCATGAATGTTCAGAACAGAAAAGCACAGCAAGATCTTGAAATAGCAAAGCAGGAATCATGACAATAAACTCCCCGTCTAAATTAGTAATATTAGTAATGTGCCTATCTAAGAATTACACCACCCAGTGAGTGTTAGTAAATGTTAGTAACTTAAAAACAGTTAATTGCCAATTAAGCTTAGACAGCCCCGAATCAGCACAGCACAGAAGGAAGGAGAAATACCAAAGCCAACCCAGAGCTCTGAAATGTGCAACAACGAAGGCACGGGGCGGAACGCAGACAAGCGGTGGAGTGGCTTGGCAGACCTGGCAAGAACAAAAACACGGAAAAGTAAAAACATGGACAATAAACATGAATTATGAAATGTAAAATCCTGAAACAAGAAACTGTTAAAAACTGTGACATGAACTATGAACTATGGAATCTTGAACATGAAACTGTTAAAATCATAAATGCTGTCCTGGCCAAAGGCCAAAGGCCAGGACCCCAGATCACAACACCGTTTGTTGGTGATATATTTTTATTCTTTATTTCGTTATAAATCTGTTCTCATATCAATACTTTTACTTTTTGCTGGTTGGTGGACATGGAGTATTTTGCATTTCGTGTCGGACAGTCTTGATCGTGCATGCGATAATTTCTTCACACTGTCAATGGTCATGGAATTGATTTGATCAAGCACTATTTTATCTCTGCTGTGGAAATAAAGCGTGAATCTGTTCGATCATCTGACTAATTTTCAAAAGAAAGACCGAATAAAGACTGCTGTCTATCTTCAACGGAAGAAAACAGACGAATAGGCTAAAAAGACCAAGAAAAGTCCATAGCTATCAATTTTCATTCTGTGAAGGTCGAACACAAACATAGCCAAGTTTGCACGTCTAATAATTCCTGGAATACTCGGAAAAATGAGAACTTTTATGACTTTCGGACACGGAAAACCCTGTCCGACTATCGCGTCTTGGCATTGACTTTGTCTGTAATCAGTCATGCGAAAAATTCGTTTCGCGTCCAGTGTGCAAGAGGCTTTAATGAGCATAGAACGCAAGCATTCAATATATATATATATATATACATACTGTATATATATATAGAGTTTGTGGTTGACTGAGAAAGATGTGAAGTCGTTAGTTGGCATCACAGATTCAGCTGCGTTGATTAAGCCAGGTCAAGTTTCCATTACGCGTGGCAACCGCCTTTAATCTGACATCAGGACAATCGATATAGATACTATAATTTATGTCCTTATTCAGATAGTTACATTAAATGGTGCTTCCTGTAATTATTTCTTGCATTGAAATGTACCTGACATTCTGGAAACCTGCCTGTGAGGTTTCGGTGATGTGTGCGCACTGTGCCCCGGTCAGCCAAATTACCACTACACAGAAATTAAACCAGTTTGGAGATGGCGAGCTTTCTGCCCAACTCCAGCGGAGACTTTTTCTACGAAATTATCATTGCGTCTTGATGAATATGTGACACCTCCCCCTACTACGCCGCCACACCCATCTCGGCGCACCTTCTTCTACCAAAGGCTGCGCACCTCATGAAATTACCATTGCGTGGGCTGCGCCGAACGAAATTACCACTGCGCGGGCTACGCCACCTGCGCTGCGCCAGGAAATTAGAGCCCTATGTGTGTAATGAGAGGGAAGAGGGAACTTGTGAATTAGGACTTTATCCAAGACTCATGAAAGGGAGACTCCTATTCTATAATCATATTCTATCAAAAGAATAATGTTGGTGCATAATTATGCCTGTTTTGGAAGAGGCCTGCATGTGGGACTGGGTCTACTGTTCACATTTAATTATCATAGGAAATGCCAACTCAAATGTTTGTTTTGCTTGCTTGCCAGTTCTGCATGCTGGCATTCTGAAATCTCACTTTCTCTGAGTAAACATGGGACCCCAGGAACTCATGCAGGGTACTGGTTCTGGAAATGATATTTGTTTGTCTTTTAATCTCCGAGACAGCTGTGCAAATAGAGCTGATATTAATTTTGAAAAGAATAAGGTTGCTCAGAATGCTGAAACCTTGTTAAAACAATTTGAGCTTCTGAATGAAACCTGATACAACCATTTTATTTGGTTTGCTGCTTTCCACTTCTCTCTGTGTTTGCAATCTATCAGTCTGGAATGCTGTTCATATTTTACCTTTTATTGTTTATCAGAAATCCTCTGAGTTGTGTACTAGGTGTTGGCTTGAGTTACAAAAGGCTTGCATGATATGGAACGCTTTTTGATTTTCTTGCTTGTGGCCCTCTGAAAATGATAATGGTAAAATCTTAAAGACCAATCTAGAGTCTTTCCAAAAGGATGATTTAAGCCATACTTGAGTGCATTGCTAAAGACATTCCCTGATTCTTTGAATGTCGTCCTATAAAATATGCACTAGACACTCAACATGGAAATATACTGTAGAAATATGTCTTTCACCAACCTATTAAAAAAATTAAGAAACTGGGTCACACTATAGATGAAGTGTTGCTCATTGAGGCTTTATACAGCATGTATAATGCCCTCATAAATGAGACATAATGTCTTCATAAATCATACATAAGCCAATGTCATGCTTTATAAAGGGTCAAATAACACATCCTTATTCAGCATATGATGTTAGATGTGATATAACTGACAATGTCACTTAGCTAGTGGCTAAATGCTATCAAAGGTAATATTTTCAGCTCAGTGACATTGTCATTGTCACATCTGGCATCACATGCAGAATAAGGATGTGTTATTTCACTCTTTACAAAGCATGGCATTTGCTTATGTATGATTTATGAAGGCATTACAAGCTGTGCAAAGCCTTTTTGAGCAACATTACATCTAAAGTGTGACCAGAAACTGCATAATTTTTAATCCAAGTTAGCCTTGAAAACAGGCTTTGCACTTTTTTGCAAACCTTGTCATAATGCAACTGTTGGGCGACCACTACACCGGGTGGGAATCTGTGCTATTGTGGGTGGTATCGGTACACAGATGGTTCTTATTTTCCATTTCTGAGAGAACATGTCTCTGTTCAATGACAAATTAACCATTGAGACATCTCATTACAAACAACGCTGTCATTGGTTAAGGAGCATCCCTGGAGATCCTACGCCTTGGGAATTTCATCTTCCAAGAAACCTGCTCCGCATATTTTTCTATCCTTATTGTAAAGCGATTTTTAATTTATGATCAATTAATTCACCATATAATCTTGTGTTGTGCCATTTGTCAAGCTGGCAAATGACCAGCCCTTGTGTTTAAAAATGAACTTGCCATGTGTTCATTTTCGCATGTTTGGTTGTTGTTATGTACAACCTCTTAAAACATATTTTATTTTATTCCTGGAGATGACCATCTGTTTGAACTATGTCTGTTACAATGTGTCACATGCATCTCTCAAGGCAGCAGTGAAGTAACTGCTTCACTCCAAGGGGTACTCATATTAAGGCATACATAAAAATAACCAAAATATTACCTACAGTCCAAATTCCTTTTCTTATGAAGTTACCCACATTATAAAATGTCATTTAGGATGTTTAACTGTGCTAAGAATGTGGGTACCTTTGATACAATGGTTTTAATTGTGAAAACAAAATAGTGTTAAGGGACTGGCACTTCCTTCAAACAGACCACACACTGAGCACAGTACCCATCCCTAACCGTCTGGTGGAATTCAATAACATGCATGTCTTTGTAAGGACAAACCAAACCAAGACAATCCAGTAACATATTTGGATCATGTTTCACAGATTTTCGAAAGATAAGAATGTATTTTACAAATTAAACAGAAAACCCTGTGATCTAGACCTGGATCTTTCAATGTCTTGACATGTTCCGGAAAGACATACCCTTGCACAAATTGAGTTCACCGACTAACTTGCCGCTGTTTAAAAAAAGAACTGTAGTGTACAGACCGCAGAGTTCACATCACTGATTTAGGGTGCTTTCATACCAGGATATTCTGGGAGACTCGGTTCGATTGGGCAGAGAATGCCGAACATTTTCGCACCTTCATTTGGTTTGGTTTACTTTCTCACTACAAAATTTGTCACCTTAGAGTGATGAGGTCGCAAGTGATATTTTTGTGTTTTTAAGATATTGAGTAAATTGTATTTAACTGCTCATGAAAAATCATGTTTTTATTCAATGCAAGCAAGCGAGTGGGCTTGGTTATTATCTATGAAAGTGTTCAAAATCGCAATGACTGTAATACTGTTCCTTTCAAAGTATTGCCAAAATTTCACTCGTGACCTAATGATTCTAAGCAAATTGTCAGAACACCAAATGGAAAGATACTTCAGACCTTTGAATATTTTGCATGTTTGTGCTTCAAAATGGTACATTGGCAGTGATTTTGAGAGATTTTCTTCCAGTATACAATTATTATAGCACTTTTTTTATACACTTTATTTTAGCCATAATAGCTCTAAACCCCACTCATTATGTTCTCAAAAGTCACAAAAACGTCAAAAGCAGAGTTTCTATAGCTATATATAGCAGAATATTGCTCCCTTACATTTCAAGCAGACCTGGGAACTATCAGTTCAGCCATATTTTAAGTCACTCACAGAGTCATCCTCATTCTCAGTTTTTCCAGTTGGTGCTTCTTCGGTCACATTTGGCTCCGAAAGGGCATCCAGCACCTTCATGTGGTGTCTAAGTCCCTTTTAAAAGTCATGGTAAAATCTTGGGATCGCCAAACTGTCTCAAAGGAAATTTTGATCATCGCACAAGGCCTCTGCGTTATGATTCTGCCCTGTGTGCTTGTTTGTGCTTGTGCGTTTTTCCCCGTGTCTCTCTTGGTTAGTGTTTCAGCTCCATTCCCGCGGTCTGACCACCTATTCCCCCTCGCCTGGTTCCTGTGATGTCGTGTGACAGCCTGCATGCCTGAGTCTCGTTGTCCAATCACGTTTCCTCTTTCGGTTTCGGCTTTGGTATTTCATTCATTGCTTCCACCTGCGCTTAACTCGCAAAACTCAGAGTGAATGTGCTCTCTGAAAACTCTGAGTGAATGCTTTCTCTGATTGGGCCATTACTAAACGTACTAACCAGCACTTAAGGGTGTGTAAATATTTTGTCACATAGTTACTAACCTAATTAACTCATTACCGAGTACGAGCATTTCTAACTCATCCCCGCCTCCTCCCTGGTGTTTTTAATTCGGGAAGAAGGAAGAGATGTCAGACTGGACTTCGCTTCGCGCACACACACGCGTTTACCTGAATCTGAGCTACTTTGAGAATTTTTGCTCATGAGCACCTCAAGCATTTCCGTTTCCTTTTATGTCCAGTGTTCTCCTCGTCTTAGTTCTGTGTTTCGCCAGCTTGTTTCTGTAATTTATCCCTAGCCACTCGTGGAAGTGTAGTTCAGTTTTTCCCCTGCCCTTGGCAGAGTACCTAGGTTCTCTCTGTTTCAGTGTGTGTACACGGTGTTTTGTTTCGGCTTGTGTGCCACTTCTCCCCCGTGTCTGGGGTTCCTACGTAAAACCTTCTGGATCCTGCACCTGGTGTCCACCTGGCCCAATTTCTTAACACTCAGAAATGCATGGTGCCTCAGCAAACAGGGGAAGAAGCTCCTCTTGGGGAATTTTAGGATGCCCACGCTAACCCATATTCACTTTCATTTCGGTGAAATCCTCGTCATACCCATATTTGAAGTATAGGCTATTCAGACTATCCTTGTTGTATCTCATCCACTTTATTTTCAACCACTGCACTGTATTTCCATTAGTGTCCCTCTTTTTATTTCAGATAAGATTTCTGTTCAGAGCTTTGAAGTCTAGAAAATTAGCAGTATCCAAGACAACAGCTTGGGAAGGTGCTTTCTTTCTTTCCATCCCAACAATCCTGTAATAACAAGCTGTGATTTCTGAGAGCTGACTCGCTTGTGGAGGAGACAGAGTCATATTTGTTGGGACCTCACTACATGGCTAAACAAAGAAAGGCCTACATAAAAAGTCCAAAGCCGAACAATGGAATTTCGCCAAAACCCCATCGGGCTTTGCGCCTTGCACCTAGGTGCAAAGTTTGGGCTGAATTCAAACACTGGTGTCCCATTGGACAAGAGCCGTGGACACCCCCGGGGATCCCTTAGACGCAGCCGTGACGTCACAGGGATTTAAAGACTCCGAACACATCTCCGTACCTTGCCTTTCCACAGTGACGCGAGTCGCTATAGGAGGTGTCGGTAATGCAAACATTTGTAGTACAATTTTTTACTTAGGCCACAATCCCCACTAGCTGGAGAGCTGCAAACTGTCTCCCGGTTTTAATTTTATTATTATTACTTTCAGATCAGTGAAGCAATTCTGATTCTGGCCTTCCTCAAAAGAACCATATGGAGCATCCTTTATTCTTCAAGAAGAAAAACGCCTACACCGCTGCATCCTGCTCTGCCCCACGTGTGGATCACCTCGCTGTGGATGCACCAACTGCCAGCCCCGTCGTCACGTTGGAGCCCGAGGAAACTCCCCCAAACAGCGCACAGACTTTTCTTATAAAGTACCAGGCCTTTGTCTGGGCAGAGATTAGTATTAGCACGTATTACACTTCGTTCCATGTTGTATTTCTGTTCTTGTCGCCGATTCTGCAGACCGCCGAGTCTTCTATGTTTTACTATTTGCGCCATCTGCTTAGGTTTCTGTTAGCTGTGGTTTTTACTTTGTGGTCCGCCACCGAGCGGATAAAGCTAGCTAACTGCACTTTATCAGGGAAGGAATCAGGAATACGGCGAACGAGCCCCAGTTCGCTCGCCTGGCTCCTCTATGATAAAGCGCAGTTGCTGCGAGAACCCTATTCGTTGCATGTGCCTCATTGTTGCACGTCTTCTCTTATTTACTTTCATCTCTCTCTGACTAACCTACGTACTCGTACACCCACACGCATCACACACCTGAATATGGACCATGGACTGCATGGGAGCGCGCCTCCGCTGGCCTCACGTATCTTGCCATTAAATTGCGCGGAATCGCGGTCCTTATTGCGCTCCGCTCCTCCCCGTTCGACTTTCCCGGTCACGTCAGCCATCTTGCTTTCCTGTTTCCCCTTCCCTTTTCTAGGGACGTACCAACGCACGTGGTCACATCGGCCATCTTACTCTCCCGTTTCCCCTGCCCTTTATTAGCGACATAACTACGCACGTGGTCACGTCGGCCATCTTACTCTCCCTTTGTCCCGATCCTCCTCCGGGTGACATACTCACTCACGTGACTGCGTCGGCCATTTTGCTCTCCCTTTTTCCTTTCCTCATTCCCTGTTGTGCCCTCACGTGTGCTGTGTCTGTTACCCTCAATCTTAGTTGCTTGTAAATGTAGCCATTTTCGTGGTAGCTGTAGAAATAATGGATGTTTTTTTGACTAAAGCATTATTGATTGCCATCAGTGTTATCAAAGTTAAATAAACTCTTACAATTCCTGAATAGCTCCCTGTGATTATTTGTGTATGTTTATTGTGGTAACAGCTGGTCGGTAGGTCCAGTGTTCGAATTTCACCCTTCATTGTTAATTCCACAAATGTAGGTATTCTAAAATTGACATTTTGGCTTAAACAATTCTTTTGAGACTGAAACTTTGGTTCGGTTATTGGTCCCTGATCCCAGGGTGGTGCCCTGCTGCTATTAACTCATATTAGCAATCCTATTAATAGGTCTATTAATATTAATTAAGATCATTAATACTTCTGTGTAACCGAACCTGTTCTTCCCAGATTACCCCAACACATTCCATATGCGAATGACTGGATTACATATGGTCAATGCCCGGTGCCTCACAGCATTTAGTCACATTGCTTAGAAAAACTGATTCCTGTTCTGTTTGGAACATGCATCCTAAGACAGAATGACACGTTTGGCACTCCCAGGCAAGGATTTCAGAAATAGATGAACAGAAGTTGCGATTTCATCACAACCACGCCTGTCCGCACCTTCATGCCACGCATAACAGAAAACATTACGGCTACCCATATCAAATATAGTGAGGTTTTACGTTGCAAGCTTTCGTCGGTAGAAAAAAGCGGACACCTCCAATTGAGGGTGTGACAGTTGAAGGGTGATGTCACTAGAAATGTCCCCTAATAAGTATGCGCCCTGGCTACCTTGCCAACGAGCCTGGCTCTTTGGCGATGCAGTCAGCGTTTTTGACTGTTACCCGGGAGTCTGGAGGTTCAAGTCCCTGCCCAGGTCCTCCTTTGGCCTGCTACAAGGACATTGGAGCACCTGCTCCAAGTCAAATGAAGCTGTAACGACACTTCTGCCATTGCAAGGTTTTTGAGCTCTTCTTTCAGGTCTCCAACTCAGTCCCTTCTTGCAAAATGTGCGTCATACTCTGCTTTCTTCTCTTCCTTCTCCTGCGGGGTTCCATTGTCATATGAAAAACAGGTTTGTGGAATGAAAGGTAGTTGAATTCAGGTGTATTGAAAACGATCTGGAGTAGGATTCTTTTTCGTTTTGATGGATCATTTTTGTGAATTTTTTGGTACTGTTCATACATTTCCTTGACATTGAGATCCTTGCTGAGGTATTTTCTGGTTGTATTTTTATGATAATAATGAGACTCTGCAGCAGGGAAAGAAGAAATGTGTTCTCGGACAGTATCCTTCAGATCCTCAGGTTTCTTTACTCCTGGTGACAGGTTCTTCCATCCATCCATTGATGTGTGGGCTGTACTTTGCATGTGCTCGAGTGTTTTTTCAGTTTTTTCCCCAATACCTAAGGTTTTGAGGAAGACAGCTTTACATCCTTTAACTTGTTTATTTCTCACAGTGAAGTAATAATGCAATGTGTATTTGCACTGGCTACCAGGTGTTTTGCGTTTGCTTTCCTTCACATGAACATGACTGGCAATGTAATCTCATTAGCGTTGCCAATCTCCAAGTTTCCAGTAGTTTTGGTAAACTAGGTCCCGATCTTCACCAGGCAGCACTTCATTACACCTGTTCACACACCTCTCACATCAATGATAAATTATCTTTCTGGCCGGCAAAAGTTTCCCAGTATGAGTAGTATATTCCATCCCCTTATTTCATGCCCTTTTTCAAATGTTCTTTTTCTAACTTTCTTCATCACAGAACCTTTTACGACCATGTCTGTTCGAAGGAGGCAGTTCATCTTGGATGTTGGGTTGATCTGGGTGAGCCTGCTGTTCAGGATCTCGGATGTTAGGTTGATTTGGATTAGCCTCCTGTTCAGGATCTTGGACGTTAAGTTGATCTGGATTACCCTGCTGTTCAGGTTCTTGGACGTTAGGTTGATCTGGATTACCCTGCTGTTCAGGATCTGGGACATTAGGTTGATCTGGATTACCCTGCTGTTCAGGATCTTGGACGTAAGGTTGATCTGGATTACCCTGCTGTTCAGGATCTTGGACATTGGGTTGATCTGGATTAGCCTAGAGCTCATGGTCTTGGGCTTTGGGTTGCCCCTTTCACTCAAGGTCTTTGACATTAAGTTGGTTGTCTTCTCTAGAAGCACTGTGTCTGGTTGCTCTGTTCTTCTCTGTGGAAGCAGGAAGATAGCTTTAAAATCACTCGGTGAATGAAGTACAATTCAAACCAATGCATAGACCTGCTAGTGGACCTCATTTTTTCTGTCACACACATGAATCTCAAGAGACCTGTCTTCATCATTGCTAGACTAAGTCAGACTTAGTTACTATATTTTAATTTTCAGAGGAATATACTACATCAGAGCCATCTGATTCATCCAAAAATTGAAGAACTTAGCTCAAAGAAAACAATGCTCTTCTTGAAGCCATGCTGTCAGTAAACAGGAAGTGCTGACTGCGCTTGCTCAGACTTCACTTGCAACCTTTTGTCTCTAAGGAGAACTCACTTACGACCTAATGTTACTGAGCACATGGAACATAAGACCACTTGCCACTATACATACCCTTTGATACTTCCTCTAAAAATGATTCACTGACGACATTTGTTCGCCAGAAAAAAAAGAGGCACCACTGAGGATAAGGATGATGTCAAAAAACTGACTTTGGTCAAATTGTCACTTTCAACCTTATCACTCTAAGGTGACAATTTGAAAGTGGACCAATCTGCCAGGACAACCTCATGCAGTTACAACAGCTGCTCGTTTGGGGCGGTATTGCCCAAGCACTGACCAGGAAGCAAAAGGCATGAGGAAGAAAACCTGGCTCATCGATTGGCCAAGACCTCTCTTTGGTTCACTTACTCTCTTTGGTTCACTGGATAGGTAGTTTGCATTTAGCACTGCAAGCAGACTGCACCAGGGTTCATAGGAAAGCGTACCAAACAAACCCTGGTGCTGTTCGCTTTCAGTGGGTTTTGTTTTGGTATGCTTTCGATGCGATTTCTGGTATGATTGCTGCTTTCACACCGAACCAAACGGACCGTACGGAGAAGGAAAACGAACTCTGGTGCGATTCAACCGAACCAAATGAGGCCAGAGTGAATGCATACTTAAACAAATATGGAGAGTGGTGATGGATTTGAAACATCAATGAGCAGTAAAATAATGGCCTAAAAATGTTGGCTACAGACTATTATGAGATTTCAGTACCTGGTTAATACATGAAAACAATGCTCTTCAATGAATTCTCATGGTGTAATGGTGAACGTAAAAATTTTGTCTTCTTTTATTCATCTGGCAGAGGTGTCTTTATTCATCTTTTCGGTCTCGCTATTGTTTTCATAGCCCTCCACACAACTATTCTCTTTCACCTGCCCTTCTTTCATCAGAATTTGAATAATTGAAAAATACTTCATCTGAGAAAAAGAGCTATCTGAATTCTTTCTCTTGCCAGAAAATTCCACTGCAGCAGGCAAGGTAATAATTTGCTGATGAAAATTTGGAAACTCTTTCATGACAGATGATTGCTTTTACTTCAATATCAGTACACAAAAGTGCGTAAAAATATTAGGTCGTGATGAGGTTGTGATCCATGGCAAGAACCAGCCGAGAAGTTCATTTTCCTCATCTTTTTACAAGTATTTTTTTCAACTGTAAAAGTCTTCAGTAATGCTCTTTGCATTATGGGCTGATTAAACAGGTGAAAAATTATACTTTTCCACCTCATGCTGCTTCGTGATGCAATTAATCTCTAACGTGTGCAAGCCTCAATATCTCCATCTGCTATCCAACGAGAGCAATAAATCTGCTCTTCCTCAAAACTGTATACTAAGAAAGCAGTTTCTTTCATCATGACAAATCAATTAATAAATAACAACTTGACACACTTGCACGAGGGGGCATACACTATGTAAGAGATTGTCTAAAGAGCAAGTGTAGGCAAAGCTCAAAATGCGGTTTGACCTGCGTGCAGTTTTCTGACGCCCCCAGGCAAGTATCAGCAATGCATAGCTGATACTGAGCTGAGGAGCTATCGGTGGCTGGCAGCGTCCATATGATTCCACAGTCAAGTGAGGGACTTCAACTCCCCAGGATACCCTGAATTTTATTACCTGCCAAAAAGGTCTGGATAATGAAACAAGGCACCCAGTAGAGATGCAAAAAAGAGAAACAAAATCTCCCCCTCATCCCCCTCTGTGAGATAGCACGTATCCCTTAGCCAACACCTCATATTTTTGAGGCAAATTGACTTCCATTATTATGAAAGAACTGTAGTCTGGATGATGCTTTTGGGCATAAACGATGCAGCAGGAGGGGGGAAAAAAGCATCACTGGTGGCCGGCAGAGCCTCACATAAATAAGCACAAAGATTATGTGTTCTGTTATTTAATAGGTACCATTAGAAATAATGCCATTCTGCAGCCAACTGCTGCTCAGTCATTTTCTTTATAATTATCCAATTTTGTAAATCAGCAGGTGCCCGGGAAAATTTATTGAAGGTGGCACTCTGGATGTAATATATGACAGGCGAGGGAATTGACTGAGAGAAGTGCACTCGGCTCGGCACCAATGGCAGTGATGTGCGTCATTTTCGCTGTCCCGTTCCCCTGTTATAGTGGTTGTCTCAATTTCGGGATGAAAATGCAGGAAGAGTTGGGACAGTTAAGAGAGATATGTTAGCACTCTACATACTCTTCTTGCAAAATGTCCACCCCCCCAGCTGCCTCCATCCACCAACCACCCAAATCCATACCTCACTAATTTCATGGAACTTTCTAGAAGACCAGTCAGTGGTATCTATGCATGGGGAGGGTGCTAATCACTGATATCTTTTGTTTGAGGATGATGATGATTACTTGTGGGAAAAGTGTATGATTTGTGCTGTGCTTATTATTTTACCTTCATTTTAAGGAGTGTTTAAACTCTAAAAATGTCAATTATTTGGGCACAGCTTGCAAAACTAGTTCTAAAAGACAACTTGAGACATGCCCATATTCTCAGAAGCATTCCCATCCATACCAAACACTGTTTTGCCCCTATGGTGGGGGAGCTATATAAGCTGCTCTCCCTCTCTGTATTCACTGCATATGCCTTTGCCTGCTTTTGCACTGCATCACTCTCTGCTGCTACAAGTAACAGATCTTCACTCTTCCCGAGGAAAAAAGCATGACTCCTGGCTAAGTGGCTACATTAGACATTCAGGAAAAAAACATAGTAAAAATGATGTCTTTTTGAGTCAAATCATAATGTTGGGGCTTGCAGACACTTTGAAAATGTCACACGAGCAGTATGGAGGCATTTTATGTTTTTAACGTTGTTTTTTTAAGCTTGAAAAAGTGCCCACCATAGGATTCCATTCATTTGGATTTCTCTTCAATGCTGTTTTTCCTTAAAACTCCAAAACTGTTTTGAGGACAAAAGAAATTAACCGTCCCTTCAATTAACCTTGGGGTGAGTGCATGATGAGTGAATTTTCATTTTTGGGTGAACTTTCCCTTTAACATGCCAAACCCACCCTTACATCCACCTGATGGCTCTGAATCTACCCCAGATGAAGGCAGATATCTTGACACTCCCTGCTATTTTCTCAGCTCAGTAGACTGTGTGGTGTGTCTGGGTCTGAGCCTAGACCCCAAACTATTTCTTGTGATTCTGATCTACCATGCCCTGTTTTGCCATGTTTTTTTGCTTACCATGTCTTTATTGTTATTATTTCCCATTTATTGTATATTCTGGTTTTTGGTTCTTGCCATTGCTGCATTCCATTGCACCATTGTCTCCCCTGTCTTGTGATCTAGTTGGTTCAGTCCGTCTCCCCAGTCTTTTGTGCCACAGTTTCAGGGGATTCCATGGTTTCTGGGTTTCCAAATATTCCTTCCAATCTTGTTTGCTTCCTTCACCTTACTGTTCTTTCTTTACTAACAATACTAACAGTTTATTATATTACAAAAATTACTTACACTAACTAACATTGTTTATAATACTAACTTACTAACAAGTACTAGGGATTGTATAGCTGCAAATTACTAATTAACTAACGAGCTCTCAGCACTCGCTCTGCTCTAGTCTCCGCCCCTTGCTTTCACTCAATGTACTTTTCTGTGCTTCAGCAGATTCTTTGCACCTATTTAATCACTGTTCTGCCTCTCACCTGTGCACTTTAGAACTCCCTAACCGGAGTCGTCTGTTTGTCATAGGCTGTCTGTGTAGTCCTTTCCGTGTTTTGGCTTTAGCCAATTTCATGTGGTTAGGTACTTCCTCTTGTTCATTCCTTTTAGTCTGATCCAGCTCACCTGTTCCCTGCATGGCATGTGACTTCCCTTCTGTCTATTTAGAGTCCTCACTGCGGTTGAGGAGCTGCTCATAAAGACTTCATACAGCATGTACATGTAATGCCTTGGTATTTTTGACGCATTGCCTTCATAAATCATTCATAAGTAAATATTATAGCCAATATAGCATGACATGACACCTTATGAAGTATGCTATGCCAAATTTGGCAAAACCAGCTGTGGTTAATGGCCAGATATGACATAACATGACAGAAAACATGTTCATGCATGATGCTAGTTTATCTTTGACATCACTGATGAAGTCACATTGTGTTATTACACAATACAAACAAACTTGAGGGAAGCCATTCCCATAAATTTCAATTGCAACTGGTGCGGATATTTCTCAGGATAGGTTTATTACATTAAAATCTGTCACACTGGTGTGCCACAATAGATAATTATGCTTAGTTATAAAAATCAAAAATCTACTTTTGGATCACAAGATGACATGAACCTGCAGCCAGTCCAGGATTGGACATCCACTAGGATCTGAGGCAAGTGCTGGTCTTTGCACAAGTTATGCACTTTTGACAAGTGACTTTACACCTAACCAATACCTAACTAATACTATGACCTGTACAAAACCCAAAACCAGTGAAGTGGGCACGTTATGTAAATCGTAGATAAAAACAGAATACAATGATTTGCAAATCCTTTTCAACTTATATTCAATTGAATACACTGCAAAGACAAGATGTTTAATTTTCAAACTGAGAAATTTTTTTTTTTTGCAAATAATCATTAACTTAGAATTTAAAGGCAGCAACACGTTGCAAAAAAGTTGGCACAGGGGCCTTTTTACCACTGTGTTACATCACCTTTCCTTTTAACGACCCTCAGTAAACGTTTGGGAACTGAGGAGACCAATTTTTGAAGCTTTTCAGGTGGAACTCTTTCCCATTCTTGCTTGATGTACAGCTTAAGTTGTTCAAAAGTCCGGGGTCTTCGTTGTCGTATTTTACGCTTCATAATGCGCCACCCATTTTCAAT
The DNA here is from genome assembly GCA_029721435.1 of Gymnothorax reevesii. NCBI lineage: Eukaryota > Metazoa > Chordata > Actinopteri > Anguilliformes > Muraenidae > Gymnothorax > Gymnothorax reevesii. The sequence goes on along the minus strand of CM056587.1, from coordinate 52,753,988 downwards.
GGGAGACAGGTCTGGACTACAGGTAGGCCAGTCTAGTACCCGCACTCTTTTACTACGGAGCCATGCTGTTGTAACACATGCAGAATGTGGCTTGGCATTGTCTTGCTGAAATAAGCAGGGGCGTCCATGAAAAAGACGTTGCTTGGATGGCAACATATGTTGCTCCAAAACCTGTATGTACCTTTCAGCATTAATGGTGCCTTCACATATGTGTAAGTTGCCCATGCCTTGGGCACTAATAGACCCCCATACCATCACAGATGCTGGCTTTTGAACTTTGCGCCTATAACAGTCCGGATAGTTCTTTTCCTCTTTGGTCCGGAGGACACGACGTCCACAGTTTCCAAAAAAAATTTGAAATGTGGACTCGTCCGACCACAGAACGCTTTTCCACTTTGCATCAGTCCATCTTAGATAAGCTTGGGCCCAGCGAAGCCAGCAGCGTTTCTGGGTGCTGTTGATAAATGGCTTTCGCTTTGCATTGTAGAGTTTTAACTTGCACTTGCAGATGTAGCAACGAACTGTAGTTACTGACAGTGGTTTTCTGAAGTGTTCCTGAGCCCATATGGTGATGTCCTTTACACACTGATGTCGGTTTTTGATGCAGTACCGCCTGAGGGATCGAAGGTCACGGGCATTCAATGTTGGTTTTCGGCCTTGTCGCTTACGTGTAGTGATTTCTCCAGATTCTCTGAACCATATGACGATATTACGGACCGTAGATGATGAAATCCCTAAATTTCTGGCAGTAGCTCGTTGAGGAATGTTGTTTTTAAACTGTTTGACGATCAGCTCACGCATTTGTTCACTAAGTGGTGACCCTCGCCCCATCCTTGATTGTTAATGACCGAGCATTTCAGGGAAGCTGCTTTTATACCCAATCATGGCACCCACCTGTTCCAAATTAGCCCATTCACCTGTGGGATGTTCCAACTAAGTGTTTGATGAGCATTCCTCAACTCTCTCAGTCTTTTTTGCCACTTGTGTCAGCTTTTTTGAAACATGTTGCAGGCATCAAATTCCAAATGAGCTAATATATGCAAAAAATTACAAAGTTTACCTGTTCGAACATTAAGTAACTTGTCTTTGCAGTGTGTTCAATTGAATACAGGTTGAAAAGGATTTGCAAATTATTGTATTCTGTTTTTATTTACGATTTACACAACGTGCCAACTTCACTGAGTTTGGGTTTTGTAGTATTTACCTTCATGAAAGATTAGCTACTCCTGACATTTTTTGTTTTTCTTTTTTTTTTTTGGTCTTGCACCTAGAGAAAACACTTTTTCCTCACTTTTATTGTCCCTACCCTGAGGTACAGTTTGATAAATGATAGATGATATAAGTTGGTCACTGTACTGTAATATAATTCAAATTTCACTGGGCTAAAATTGAACTGGCTGAAATTCAGAAAGGCCAGACTTGTTGATGCCTGTTTCTAGGATTACACACGAAGTAAAGACAAACACATACATAATTCAGTATGAATGCGCACCTGTGTAGTACACATTTAGACCAAGAAATATTTATTCAACGGGACTCGCTTGCTTGAGGTTCATTTGATTGATTTGTGACATAAGGTGACATGCTCGTAAAAAATTAGGTAAGCAAGGAGAAGTCTTGCATTGTGTGTCTTCAATGAGCAGAATTTCTAATGGTTCTGTGGCTGAGCAGTGGAACTCTAAAGTGAAATAATATTTGCGAAACTATTACCAGGACTTAAACATCAGGCATTGTTTGTGCTAAATAGAAATGCCTAACTGCCTTCCTTTATCTAACATGCATCATGCAGTGATAGCCACAGTTGGTTTTGGATAATGGCATCCCCTGTGTATTCAGACTCGCAAACACATTCAGACACATGCACACAAAAATGGAAATAATTGTATTTTTGTTAGGAAATTACTGAGTTGGGTAGACTGAAAAACTGCTGTGTATTAACTGCAAGAAACCTTTTGCATAGCCATTAGGAATAGCGACAGAGTGGTAAATGTGACTTTGATTGCAGTTTTGAGATATTAAAATCATTAAAAGGCATTATACAGCCCGTGAATGGATGACATGTGGATGATTACCTCAACACAGTTACCAAAGTCCAATTTCGCTCATTAGAGCGCATACTGTATACAGTCCTCTGTTCAGTTGATGTCATGCTGAAATACTATGTATTACCACAGACCTGTTTGTGTGTGTATGTGTCTGATTGTGCATTTGTGAACATTTGTGTTTGTGTGCACAAGCGATTATGAGTGTGTGTGTGTGGGTATGTGTGCGTGTGCGTGTGTGTTTGTGTTTGTGGGCACAAAAAATCATGAGAGAGAGTGTGTGTGTGTGTGTCTGTGTGTTGAAAAGGTTGCTGGAATTAACGGGAGGGCTTGCATAAGTGTGAAGTGCCCGGAGCAGCACAGAGGTCCCTCCCCCCCAGATGCTGTGGTGGCCCCAAGCCCCGAGGCACGGCACAAACCCGCCGCACACACAGGAGAACAACAGAGGCCCTGAGGGGAGCGCCACAGCGAGAGAGGCAGGAAGAGTTCCATAGAGAATACAACATGCCTGAGCCCAAGCCCCCCACAGCCATCGGGGTGAAGCGTACCCGCAAGGACGAAACACAAAGCGCAAACCCCCATCACAGCCCCCAGGCAGAGCCTCTCCCCCCTGGGGGAGGAGAGGTCACGACCCCAACTGAGAGCCCCCTAGGGAGCAAGCCCAGCCCCTCCACACTCCAGTGTCAAGGCACCTGGCACCTGAGCCGTGGGGGATGGACAGAAATGCCTGCATCTCCACTGTCCACCGTATACAGCCTCCACCGCCCAGACAGTGACCCCCTCCCAGGCAGAACCCCCCCCCAGCAACCAAAGCCAGCCACACACTCGGCCCAGACGTGGCATCCGCTGACTCAGTGGCCAGGGAACTACAGAACAGGAGCGATGCTGGCGGGCAAAGCCAGCTCATATAGGTTTCTGTTGATTAAAGCTGGGCACATGGCATCAAAAAAATGTTTTTATGTATGATACACACACACACACACACACATATTGCACATACATCAAGCCACTCGGCTCTTCTGTCCTCATCTTGAGTGCTGGTCTTTGCAGCCTATGATGGAGCAGTTACGTACAGTGCTTCGCTCTTCTGTTAGACATACGGCCAGGCTGTCTGGCACTAGCAAAAAAAAAAACCCTTCTCTATCAAGCTGTGGGTGGGGTTATTCAGATGAGGGGTGGAATAATTTTCAAAAGCCAGCAAAGTAAGTTTCTCAGAGTAATTTAAGTCTGGGACCCCTATCATAATAATGCTTTTTAAACAAATAGAGTTCAAAAACTGTGAATAATGCCAAATTTAAAAAAAAAAATCTTACTACTCAAAATAAACAAAAACACTGACATTTTTTAATAACGATTGAAGGATGTTGTGATTTTTTTTTTTTTTTTTTTACCCTTCCACGGCCTGAATGCATGTTTAAAGGCCCATTACATTATTTCTGATGTTAAAAAATTTGTTTCAACCCCTTTCCTCTCCGGCGGCCCTTCCATGGGCCGTCAGGGAGTTTAAAAACAAGAACAGCTTTCAATTTACTTTGGGTACGCCTTGGATAGGCATTTTTTGGCAAATGTTACCGGAGTGGTAAGGGGTTATACTAGTTTGAGGCATCATTATTCTGCAAAATTACCTCTGATGGTCTGTTATTCCAGTGTATAAGGAGACATGGTGACAAGTGTCTTTGATGGCATGACAGTAGGAGCTCTCTGAGATTGTTTGTAGCCACATTGTGGCCTTACAAGATGCTGAAGACATTAATTGTTGCCATGACATTGTAAGAAACACCATCAAATATTGCAAAAAGACCAGGTTTGCTGAAAACTATTGGCAACAAATTGGACTGATGGATCAAAATTTGAATTTCCTCACCAAAAGGCAGAACTTATGTGCCCTGTAGAGTTGGTGAACGGAAATGTATCTGCAACCCCTTCAACAAATCTTGGATGTAGTGATATTTTGGTTTTGGGTTCAGTCTGCTCATCCTTGAGAGGCACGCCGTTTGGAAAGGGACTGATTGGTTGAGGATTGTATTTTCAATAGGGCAATGAACTTAAACACACTTCTAAGTTGTGCAGAGTTGGAAAGAAACATCTGGTGCCATTAAAGTTATGACTTGGCCTGCTCGAAGTCCAGACCTTAGTCCGATTGAGCAAATCTATTGTAACATCATAAGAATATCTTTAGAATGAACCATTTGGAAGAATTTAGCAAGTGAGGAAATAAAACGTGAATATTATGCCTGAAAGATTAAATGCTCTTATGAAAGCAAAGGGTGGCCACACTAGATATTGACTTTTTCTCTCAAAAAGACATTCTCTTTTTTGTTTTTGCTATATTTGATTTACTTGTTATCTGCTTGCTTTTTTTATCTATATGATCCAATATCATATGAACTAAATACTTGAATAGTACTTAGTTTTTGATTTATCTTCATTTTGTTAAGTGTATAATCATCACTGCACTGGACACTACTCTACATTTTTGAGGCGGCACCCAACTTCTGTGCTGACATGAGCCACAGTTGTCCACAGGCCACATATCCCGCACAATCACTACCCAAGTCCATTTTCTTCCTCTAATTACGCAGAATTATGAAACAGCTTTTTCGTTAAACAGTTCCACCTTTTCACATTACTCAAGAAGAATCACAGCGGACATTTTTAATAAGTAATAATTGCATCTAAAGTTTTTTGAAGTGACACAAATAAATAAACTAATAAAAAAAAAAATGAGGACGTAATTTGGAGGCAGATATGACCCATTTCCTTCAACTGCAATGGCTATGGAATGGAAAAATCAATGAAGCATTGAGGCATGGGTTGAAATAAATGGGTGATAGAAGAGCAGGGGGAGGCAGATCTGTTGAGTGAAGGTTATGACCAGTGTAGTAGGGCCATAAGGCTAGTTTTTTCTTCCTTTTTATATGACTATCTTCTGCGGAACACTATTGTTATGCTGTGCCGAGCAGATGAAGTGATTTCAAACCAAAACCCAAATTATGAAGGCATCATTTTGAGAAACTGAAGTATGTGAGAGATCACTCCTACACCTGTCTTTCATTATTGCATCAGCTTCGAAAAAAATAATATAGAAAATTTGTGATGAGATGGGGTGTTTTAGCTTTCGGTTTAATCGTTTTTTCTTTATGCTCTGTTGTGGTGAGTGCAAAGAAAAGTAGTTTTTCCTTTTTTTTTTGTATTTTGGTTTCCAGTACCTTGCAGCAGTTTCACGGTTCTCACCGGGCATCACTTGTAAAAGTGTGGCGGTTAAATCCCAATGTGACTTCGTAGTAAAATAAAGGTTAATATATTCAGTCCAGAGGCAGCAGTAGTGAGATCTTGCATTAAATAGTGGGATTATTCCAGATGCAAGTTAGAGCAGCACAAGTATGCATATGTGTGATGTTTGTTTTTCAGTGGGATAATGGCCAGAATATTGATTACGCACTAAATATGGATCTCATTGTCATCTTAGATCGCCATCTTTTGTCCCAGTAATTATCATGAATATATTGGGGAAAGTATGAGCAGGGATCTGCTGTTTATATTCCCCCCCCTTCCCCGCAGCAGCAAGTAAAATGCGCGTGAAGCTTTTTGTGGCAGTAAAGAGTGGCTGCATTTTTACGGAGCCTCCAGCATTTTACATCCAGTCTTTCCCTGCAAATGCAAGTGCACAAAAAATAGCTCATACTTAGTGCTTCTTAAATTTCTGCAGTGTTCCACAACTTATGATAATTCTACCCTATTTCGCTGTTCATTGTCACTGTCGTTGTTCTGCGTAGCACAAAGAACCCCAAGAAGCCAAAATCCAGAGCAGCAGGTGTCTCAAGTCTAGTCGGATCGACTCCAACGCTTATTACGAAAGGTTTGAATGAAGAATGTCATTAAAATTCATGTTAAAACCATTTTTAGGTTTCTGTATTCATTTGCGTACCGACGTGATGAATTATTCATTGATTATAATTCATTCTAATTTGTCATGTGATATCATCTGAAATTATCCTCCTCTTTCATTAGCATTACAATTCTCATCCTCCTGTAAATAGTGTGTTTGTAATAAATGCAAATTCCATTTATTTACAAATAATGTTGTCTCATTATTACGTATAAGTCAGGCTCTGCTGATTAAATAAACTCAGATCTATGTCATTTGTGGTTTCTTTTTTGAATTATTTCCTCATGGAAATAAAATAAGTAGCCCCCCCCCCCCCCCACCCAAATGATGAAATTCTTCATTTTAGGAAGAAAATTGCAGGAGACTTGCATAATACAGTATTTAACAATCAAAGCGATTGTTATGATTGAGACCATGAATCGAGTTCAGAGGCTGAGTACAATCCAATGCCAGGGTCTTTTGTTGGTAAAGCTGTAACAGTAGGAGGGAGCCCAGGATAGAATAGCACGGCACAGTTTAGCGTGGGTGAAGCAGTGCACACATTGCTCATATCCGGCCATTGCCTTTCCAGGATGACTGCGAGGAGGGGTGCGCACTTTCTGTCAGCAAGCAGGATGGGGTAGCCGAGGAGGAAGGTGGTTCCAATCCTGATAATCACTGAAGGATTGGGAGCTTGTTCCTTATTAACTGGACCAAGGAACAGACTGAGGAAGAAAAAACAGGAACAAGGTCCCAATCCTGGACACCGCGAGATGGGCTCGGAAACTTGTTCCTATTAACTAGATAAGGAAGGCAAGTTCCACAAATTACAATCATTAAAGGTTACATTTCACTTTCAAAAGGCAAAGTTTTACCAGCAAATGCTGACTGGATTTAAGAACACATAGCAAATTTCAATCCAGTAACCTGGATCTCAGAAGAGGGTGTATCAATACGTCACACACACCAGAGGTGGGGTAACTATGAAACGAGACACAGCTGAGGATTATGGGAGCACGTAAAACGAAAACCAATCAGATGAGTCATTATTCCTAATAGACACGCAATTTGCTGCATGGGAGAAGACACAGAAGGGATTCATACGAGGGTTGTGACAGCAGTTACATTGAGATTTACTGTGATCTGGACTGTCATGCATATAACTGAAAATGCATATGAATAATTCACAATTGATAAGCATTGTGGAAAGAGGTGGCCTTATGATAAAAAACAAAACAAAACAAATGCACACATTTCAGTATGTGAGTGTTGAGACAGTGATTCTGTACAAAAGGCCTGCATGGCTGCACGAAATTGATGAAAAATTTGCTTGTTAAATCACTCTCTAGTCTTACCTCAAATTCATTGCTTCCAAGAACAATATGCTGGGATATAAAGCCAATAAGAAACAAGTGTTTGCCACTAACATGGCAATATCCTCCTTCGTCTCAATTTTATGTCCAGACGGACAGACGGACGGACCCCAATGCTATAGCCCCCGCTTCGCGCTACTCGCGTGGTAGGGGATAAAAATTGTGTTACTGTCTAAATACTTAAAGACGTCCCTGCTTCAACAGTTCATTGCTAAATCCACCTACTACTGCGCATGAAGTCGGGCTAGTAGGTGAGAAATAAAAACTTAACTGAAGTACACATAAGTCAGGAGAAAGAAATTTTAGGTTGTGGGAAGTGAGAGTATAGGAGTGTTAAAGGTTGAGCATTAAATGGAGGGGCAGTGACAGAGAAGAAGCGAGGGCAGGTCATTAAACAAGTGTGCCTGAGTTAACGGGCAGCAATCACACATGACGCAGGAGAAAGAGCTGGATGACAGGAGGATGTGAGCGAGCGGCTGAGCTGGAAGTCTAAAGGGATCAAAGTGCATGTGTTACATTTCTCCTCAACCTGTGCTTAAACACCACTGAACCGCTGCTTTGATCTTTACATAATTTCCCTACTTAGCTGTCACCCTGAGTCAGGGTGACTAACACAGGGTTATGTGTCATCCCATTTGTGCAACTGGCTGTTACAAACAGTCAATCAGACTAAGTACAGTAGCCATGGCCGAGTCATGTACATTTGCCTACACCCTGTTAGCAGTGCTCCTTAACTGTGTCTCATAATTCAAGTGCTATGCACTATTTCATTCAACGGTCAGCATTGAATGATATATTAAGCACCACCGAATTACCCTGCCATACGTTTAGTGAACAGACATACATAGTAAAACTGCAATGGCTCACTAATTATTTGATGTTCAGTATTTCAAATCGCTTTGATGTTGCTATCAAGCTGTAATTGACAACAATCCGTCGAAGGTGACCTTTCAAATCAGAAGAACAGATCAAATGACTGAATCTACGGACATAATCTTAATCAAAACCCCAAAATAGTATGAGCCAATGAAATCTGCAGAGCCCACTTAGATCCCAGGAATTTTCCATTTTCCTTCTCAAACTCTATCTCGAAGTCGAGCAGTGATAGAGTGCCTCAATTCGTCAACTGTTAGGGTTTAAATGGTTAAAAGAAAGAGACTTCACCCCATTTGCCATGGAAGTTTGACATGTCAGCTGTGGCAGTGCTCTCTAAGGCTGGCCCTTCGCCTCGCCATTAAGCTGCATGTGGGAGACCAGTAGTGATGACAGCAGCAAATTGCACTGGGCTTGATACAATGACTTTCCCCTCCAAGGTGAGTCTTAGCGAGATAGTGAGAGAGAGGGACACAGAGGCCAAGAGGGAGATGGAGAGAGCGATGAAGAGAGAGGACAGCGGGGGGGGTTTGGGGGAGAAGAGAAAAGGCTAAAGGCCAGGTCACCAATCAAACTGAGAGGCTGCAGTTTCAGTACAGGCGTGTGACTTTTTCTCTCACAGCCAAGTCCTAAGAGTGAAAAGCAACCTGTCAGGAAATACAGGAGCTACGAAAAAAGAATTGAATGTTACAATAAGAATACATTCAGTCACTTACGTTGCATGAAGTTATGTTTGTAATTAAGTCCAGTGGCTTCCGCTTCACAACAAAATGGCACCACTACTGAAGAAAATCCGAGCCCATCTTCTTACGAAGGAGGTTATCACGAGCGGGCACACACACACCGCCTCAAACCAGTCGTGCTCTGAACCAATATTTTAATCGACTGATCTGTGTGCAAGTGAGAAATAATTGCTCCAGCGAATAAAATTATCAAAGGTTATACTCAATGTGAATTTAATATTCATGGTCTGCTATCTTGGGATTGTCAGGATTAATTATCTCTTTTTATTGTTATTAAAGAGAAGTTCATACACAAGAAAGTTTTTTTTTTTCCCTCTGTCTTCCAGCATCTTATCAACCAGACAACTGATTTTTTGTAGTACAGTGCCAACTACTGTTCAAGGAAGAGTGCCATGACTTTGCAGAATACAATCTGGCCACAGATTAAATAGTTTCTCTCCAGAGCTTAAATTGAAAGACATTTTAGCATTACCGTCTGTGTCATTAACATTTTGCTTAGCTTCACAGTCACAGTCTCAGGTTCCAAGGTAAATTATGCTCTTGATCTCATTTGGTACAAAGGGATCAAATTAAATTAGGTACAGTAATAAAACCATCCATAATTTGCATAAAAATATGTTCCCATTCAAGGATTTGGTCCTCATTGAAATGTAAGGCGAACCTATTTCATGCAAACCAGCAGCTTCTTCCCTTAGTCCCCTTCAATATGCAGCAATATTTTGGAATGCTCATATACCCCATTCTTCGCCCAACCCTGGTTCTATCTTGGAGTGGAGTCGATAAAAATTTGGATTTGATTGTTCAGTTTGTGGCAGCGTAAGTGACGTCCCATGTGTGGACTAGTGAAATGGCAGCAATACAGCAGATTTGAGAATATAATTGGACCAGGTACTCTGGGGATAATAAAGGTTAACACAGTAAAATTTATCAGTTACAATTTTATCCTTAAATTGCTTCCTAGCGGCCTCACCTGGTTCGCCAGGCACTTGCAGCTGCTCGGGTAGAAAATACTCTGACGGCGTAATCTTTTGACGGCACACGTGCCACGACCACTTCCCCCAGAGTCACTGGAAGCTGGTGGCTTCAGTGGACTGAGTTCAGGCCTGGGAAATTGGGGTAAAATCCAAGAAAAGAGAGGGAAGGTTACACAGGGACAGCAATGCTAGTGCACTCACAAAAATATCATCAAGGACACACTCAGTCTTAATTAACAGCTCTCAGAATCACAGTGAGTCAGTAACTAACTCGCTGAAGAAAACAGCAGAAATTCTGTAGGTGACGTTGATGCTGGCAATCTGATGTGCCAACTGTGCCCAGTGTAACGGGCCCTTCATACTCCATCCAATCCGCAAATTAACATTCTCCAGGGCCGAAAAACGAAAAATCTGATGCTTCATGTTTCCGCAACTTGCCCCTCGTCCCGCTTTCCTGGTGGCAAGAGAGTAGTTTGAATCTTTTTTTTTTTTTTTTGAACTAAATATATCATACTGTTGTTTGGTTCACTGACGCAGACACCTGCTTCCTGCTGTAAAAGCCATGCGTCAGATCTGAGAAATTTCCCTCGGGTTCCACATACAAGCATCCAAAACACTGTAGCATCATGTCAGTGTCAACTGAGGATAATGCACAGTATGTTATCGAGCCACAGGAGGTTCCAGCCATCAACCTGCCAGTCAAAAAAAGTTTAAAGACATTATGGAAGTGGGAGGGGAATAAGTGCCTTTCACATTCAAAGGAGGAACAGGCAGGGGGGAGGGGAGGGAGTAATTTGTTTGGATCAAAGTGAACTGGGTGGATGGATCATTTTACATTAAAGCTGTACAAGAGGTGCCTAGTGCTGCACAATGGTGGATGTCTCTCTCCCTCAAGCTTTCACTCCTTTTCTGAAACCAACCTAAAGGATGGATCAATCAATGGGAGTTACCCACATCAATTCCAGTTCAGTCAACCGCCTCGCGTACACATATTTCTCGATACAATTAAATCTAAAATTAGAATTAGCACAGTAGCATCTGATCATTCCCTGCAAATACATGCCCGAGTTATCAGAGAGAGGCAGGTGTAGCAATAGGAATCCCACCCCTCCCCCTACAACATATAATCACAACTGACAGGTGGATACTAGGGTGGAGGTGAGGATGAAATTTGCAGCAGTGTAGGAGGCACCGAGTGGGAGCACAGCAGAGCAGAGGGTGAATAAGTGCAATCTGTTGATTTTAAATGAACTCTGTTCTTGGGGTAGTGTGTTATTTGTGAATATCTGTGGTGTAGATCATGTTATGGCAACACAACTTACGTTGTCTGCCTGAAGTATCCATCAAGCTTAGTTCATTTGGCTATTTCTACCCCAGGAACTCAGCCAGAGAAGATTAATTCAGAGGACCAAAGGCATGTTAGAAGAAGGAAGTGATTCAGCACTGGCCATGTGGAAAGACCCGGCCGGTGACCGCTCAGTATGGCCGGAACAGGCTTTAATTATTCCTGCCAACACTCCTTCAGTAATTAGGCCAGTTAATTGTGATGGGACATGCTTGCAGCTGTGAGCCGAAAAGAGAGGACATTAGGTTGGATAAAGAAGTGCGTGTGTGTGTGTGTGTGTGTGTCTGTGTGCGTGTGTGTGTGTGTGTGTGTGTGTGTGTGTGTGTGTGCGTATGAGTGTGCGTGTGTGTGTGGGCGCATACGTGTGTGTGCTTGTGTGGGTGCTTGAATCTGAGTGTATATATGTGAGTGCAAGTGTGCTTGCTGGAGAGGGAGTTAGCCTTTTCACTGGACCATATGGGGCAGTGATTCTCAAACTGGGGGGTGGGGGGGGGGTCATAGATTCCCTGAGGGGAGGCTGTGGATGTTGAACTCACCTGAAGTTGCAAAAATATGATTCATATGATGACAGAGACCCCCGATGCGAGAGGCTATTTTGCTAACCTGAATCGTTTCTTTTCTTCAATCGCCCAGACTGTAATTGATTGATATTATTTAAATCTAATTTTGCAAGGATAGGAAGCAAGTACATTTTTGTTTGGCCTCTGAAGGAGGGCGTGACAGAACTTGAGAGCCTCTGGTACAGGGGTGCATATCGCATTTCGTGCTCATCGCGGAATTTTGCCTCCAGATATATTAGCTTTCAAATCTCTGTGTTTTTTTATTTTTGATTTCTGTCAGGTCAATAATGCCGGGTATCTCACAACTTGCTTACTGTACGTGTTCCTGAATATCATTCCATCACAACCTTGACCGCAGTATTGAACCTGATCCAATATCACATTGCAGCCTCTTAAGTAGTTGAAAATAAAGTGGAAATTGATGTGATCAAGACACGCAAAACAGATATAAAAGGTGAGCAAATGAGGAAGAAATCTCACGATTCCTCCCGTGTGCCGTGAACCCAAAAGCAATGACAGAATTTCTATTTACGCTTTATTGCACAGTAAGTGATAGCATAGACAGATGGCTTGACAATAAAGTACTACTTTACTGCAATTCATGTAAGGCAAAAGTATTTCTTTGTTTCGTTCATTATGCCTTCAGCGCTATGCAGAATTATATAGTTACTGTATCCCCTGCTATCTGCTCCCACGAGCGACAATGGGCTTCTTTGTAATTCAGTAATTCTCTCTGTTGGTTATTTGGTCTTTTGTGAATAATGCTGTGGCAGTTTTTTCTCTTTGCAGCCCAGGCACCAGACTTCTGTCTTGGAGGGCCATACAGTCTTCTGCTTCTCAATGTGCTTCAGTGCTGACGTGCTTGATTTAAGCCATTGATTGTTCAAAAAGTTCACAGCATGTATCCAAGGCCTAGATTAGATTCTGATTGAAAATAAACTAATGCAAAGACATTCCCTGCTGCCTGCCAGAACTGACACTGGTGGTTTAAAAAAAAAAAAAAAAAGTGTTAATTATATACAAATGTAAATATTCCTCTTAGAGCTTTGTGGGAATGCTTTTAATGGCCTGTTTCAGAAGTGCGCAGTGCAATTTGTGAAGGTTAAACCAGCTGTTGTTGTTCGAGAGAGGCTGCTATCACCCCTGAAATTACAGGAACGGATTCCGTTGAAAACAACTTGTCATCCATATACGCTATTATAATATGATGAATTGTCAGTGTAGACACTTCGATCATCAGCGCTGTCTAGCACAGCCACACTTGATCACTGTCAGCCCCATGTGAGACAAAATAAGATGGGTGCAGAGAGAGAGAAAGAGCGAGAGAGAGAAAGAGTGAGAGAGAGAAAGAGCGAGAGAGAGAAAGAGTGAGAGAGAAAAGTGACTGTAAGATGCTTGGGAGTGGGTTCACCCAGAATGCATTGCAACTGAAACTATGCGTGATTTATCGCTTGGGGGAAGGTTCATCCAGAATGCATGGTGGCCGAGTCTGTTGCATGATTTACAATATCTTAAGATTCCATCGCGGCTGCAAAAAATAAAAAAATAAATAAATAAATGGAAATTGCTTGTGCTACACAACTAATTAAATGGTCAAACAATATGATTAGCACCAGATCCAATTAACTAAAAAGCTACTGCACAACTGCTCGCTTTGAACCAAAGCTCCAAACCGGATGCCACTTCCTTGCTCCTCATTATGCAAGTCACTGTCAATTTTAATTGTTCAAAGTTCATTACAAAGAATGTAAGGCTTTGAGAACACAGTAAAAGATGTTTGCATATTCACGTCACCGTGTCCTTTTTCTCATCTGTATAATGTAGTAGCTGCAAACCAATATATGTTGTGGATGGGTGTTTTTAAACTAACAGTGGCAAATTGTATTACCCTTCTCTCTTATGTGGTGATCTTCTCTCATGGCCGAAGTATTATCTGGAGTTTAGTGCCTGGGAGGAGGGTCTGAAAGACTCGTGCTGGCAGTATAAATATATACACTAAGTTGCAGAGATGTAAATTCCCGAGTTCTGTCATCATTGGCACAGCTGAGATTAAAACCTGCAGTGCCTGCTGAAGCGAAGGCCTCTGTCCAAACAACGATTAAGACTGCTCCATCACCGCCTCCTGTTGGCACTTCCAGTCTCTCAGCTGGAGATTGGGTGAGGCAGCTGTCCTGGCCAATCAAGGTAGCAGATACTCGCCCAGCCCTGCTTATGTAGGCTTAATCTGCTAGAGCACGGCAAATGCAATGTGTACAAACTGTGCCTGGAACATTTGTTTTATTGCCCTTCCTGTTGCATTGCTATGCAGGAGGCTACAAATGCTGCTTTCATTACCTGGCTCCAGCGCACTGTCTATTGTACATGGGAAACACTGGCTACAAGATTGATTTCCAAATCTGTGAAAATGATATAAGCTACCCTATAAATATTGCATTAAAAAAATTAAATATTAAAGGCAGAAAACACAATATCATGTTAGTACATGTACATGTACTTTTTGACTTCAACAGAATTTATTGTTTATTTTTATTCAACAATATATGAAAAACTGTTGTATTTAAAATTTTTATTTTGATGTTTACTTGGCCACATTTATGAACTGCAGTTAATGGTGCTCGTGCTTCCGTGCACTTATCAATATCACTGTCAAAAAGATTTTCTTTCTAGATTTAAAATACATCGAGAAGCCACAACATTAAAACTACCTGCCTAATGTTGTGTACGCCCACCTTCATGCTGCTTTCAAGCTGATATCCATGTCAATTCCCGAACCCAGGGTTTCCAAGCTGAACAGAACCCAGAGCATCAGACTTCATGCAGCAGATGGACCTCTTCCCAGTGCGCATTCTATTGCCATTTCTTCACTAGATAAATGGTGCGCACATACCTGGCCAATGCAAATTATGTAAGAGAAAGAGAGACTCACTGGACTTGGTGACCCTCTTCAACTGCTCAAACATCTCATTTTGATGGTGAGGTGCGCATTATAGGCTCTTTTGGTGTTTGACCAATGTTAAAATGGACACTGTGACCGTTCTGCAGCTACAAAGCACTGTAAACAACAGGGTGTGATGCACTGTGTGTTATAACACTTTCTTTACCCCGAGTTGGTTACCTGAGCAGGTCGCTACTTTAGCTACTCCAGCTGCTAGCTACTTGAGTCTTTTTTCTATGTACTGGGCTGGTCGCCAGATTCTTACCCTCAGTCAGCGAAGAAGTTCAGGTAAGGCAAGCACAAGTAGTGTCATTAATGTAATGTTACCCACTGCAATGAGCAAGCTCCTGCTTCTTCTGAGCATATCTCGAGCGACATTCAAGGCAGCTACTTAATCGAGCTAGCTGAGAGTCAAATTACTTGTTCAAAGTTTTGACTCTTCCTTCAAAGGTAATTTAATAAGCTAACAGGAGCACTCAGAGAGTGCAGCACCTCCGCCCAGGGTCCTAACCCTAACCCTTACCCTAACCCGGATAACTCCCAAAATCTTATCAAATGGTTCTTGTGTCATTTCTGACCTTCTCTGCTGGACTTTCGAGAGCCCATATCTCCGCCAGCATGGCTGGATTTGAACTTTGGCCTATATCTAAGCTGTACTTTGTCCTAAATCTGCCTTACTCTAATCATTTGTTGCTCTTATGCGACTTAAACATTAGGCAAAGTTTGTTTAAAATCTATGTGACTGTTATTGAGATATGTTGCTAACAGACAGACAAACAAACCAACCAACCGACCCCAGCAAAAACAAACACCTCCTTGGCGGAGGTGAAAAATGATTAATCATACCACAGAGAAAAAAATATGCATGTTGGATTACTGAGCCATAAGATCTTTTGAATGTGCTTTAAAATATAATTTGTTCTGGCCCATCATCATTTTCAGTGGTGCAGCTATGGTTACATTTTGATTGATGTGCATCATGTTCATTTTTTTGTGAAATTAGTCAGCTTACTTCATCTGTGATGTAGGTAACAATGTGGGGCTTTAAAGTAATGATTGTTATCATCAGAGAATCAATCAAACATTTCAAATGTACTTTGAACAAGTATCCTTCTTGTTGTCAGGATGATTTGCCTGATTTACTCCAAGAAAAAAACCATTGCGAGTCATTCATTATTCATACTCGCATTAAGTAGCTACTCATTGGTAATTTTTGGTTATATGTCACATGGCTGTTTATGCCTTGGTGTTGGATATTGCTTCTGTCTATTTTTAATAAATGAGTATTTAATGCACATTATGGCCGCTGGAGCAGTCCCACCATTTTCAGGAGATTGTCCACGCTCACTGCTGTTTAGAGTGAAATACAACTTTCACACAAAACCAATGTTATATAAAATAATTACCCATATGGCATCCAGATATTATGACTTCAATATTTTGCAACCAAACAATAACAAAAAAATCAATAAATAACTGAAAGTTTCCACCTTTTCATCTCCTGAGAAAGTTTAGCCAATGACAAGCTGTGAAACACATAGGCAGTCACCTGACTGGGATAGTGACTAACTGTAGCTTAACCAAAGTTAGCATACGCTTAACTCATGTTGTTCTAAATTTCCGCTGGTTAGTTCATTAATGGTGTCAAACTCTTAATGTGTGTTCACCTTGACAACAGTGATCCTGGCAGAAATGCTAGCTATTATGCAACGTTGACCAGAAGTTTGTATAGAGGTGCCAACATGTTCAGTACATCATGCTTTTCTCATTTAACCAGTTTCATTGTGATGAATGAGTCACTGCTAAGATCAGTCAATAAATAAATGGACTCTCTCGTTTGTTTTTTAGTTGACAATACAAATAGTGATGGACCTTTGACCACAGTGTAGTGATTTACTTTGTCCCCTAATAAAAACATACAGTGAATTCTGCATTTCAAAAGCTGGCAGTTTATCTCACTCAATGCTGCAGTAATTATTCAAGTAACTTCTTGTAGCAATCCTTGTAGAGCACCAGTATTGTGCTAGAATATATTCATTATTTAGAATGAGCTTTGATGGTGAATCGTGATACATTAAATAATTTTAGAGCTGCAGTTACTTCCTGGACGACCTGAGCAAGTGAGTGGCAAAGTTTTCACTCATATCTGGACACGTTTTGTTCGCCTTTACCTGAAGCACTTCCTTTGGCAAACTCTGCTGATGAATATCCGTTTTATCTCACCTGGTTGTGTGTGATCTCTCCCCTGCTTTCTCATCACCTAATACTATGAAGGTGTGAATGCTAATCAGCCACGTCCGCCATCTCGCGGCATCGACGCATTTACGCACGCATATAAATGAAGCGCAAAAGACTGTAATGAACAAACACCTGACATTTAGCCCTGAACGTTGTGAAGTCACCGAGCAGATGCACGCTGGTGATCACAGCGGGTTTCCAGCAACCGTAAAGGTCAGGCCAAACCAAACTGGTTCAAGGGCACGGCGAGGTTTACGAGATCCCGCGCAGGCTTTATGGTCCCAGCTTTTACTGTGGAGCATCTTTTATTTATGAAAGTCAAAGGAAACATAAAGAGCGTCATTGGAATGCCTGTGGAAAGAGCAAGAAGACGGAGGGCAGCAGGCCAAGGAAAGGAGGAAGAATGGAGTTCGTGTGGCAGATAGGTGGGCAGGTCTTAATTGCACATATAATAATTATATATTGGCTCAAAGATGTAATTATAAATCCTGAATATGGTTGTGTGATAGAAGACCGGATTCTGGCAATGAGAAGTGTAATCAACAGGGAGGCAACTATTACTATCGCTATCAAAATTATTATTATTATTATTGTAATCATTATTATTATTATTATTATGGCACAAATGGCATTTTTGTGTAACTCTTTAATTCGTGCCTTGGGTTTTTAGTGATTACAGGTTTACATGCCCCACCCCCCGATTTTGCAAATATATTTGTTTAAATTTACGTGATTACTTCCAGCCCCTTCCTTTGACTACTTTTTTTGTAAGTCCTCTGGAATGTACATTTCAAATAAGTTGGACTTCGTCGTATATTTTTTATTTATTTTTTTAACATTTTATTCAAAGTTGATAGATTTTGTTGGTGCATTATTGTTGATGCTCTGTTCTAAAATGGCGTGAAGCAATAATGGTTCAGTGTGTCGCTCAATCTCTGTTACATGTCTCTCTAAAGGCTCAAGCCATGCGGAAACATTGGGCGAAACAGCCATACCTTTAAGGGTGAAAGACATTGCCATCACAACGAGAGAAAAAGCAAGCTAAGGCTCGAAGTTCGCTGAAGAGTAAATGAATAAAAGAACAGAGCAGAGGGTGGCAAGATGCCACAAGGCCACAGTTCTGAGAAGCTGCAGGCAGAAAGGAGACAGGTAAGTCCTATACATATTGATGACACCCATCTCAGCCAAAGCATTGATTGAGCAGTGGTGTGATTGGAGAGGGCAGGCAATTCTTCATGTTGGCCAATCAATCAATTAACGGGAACTCACCCCCACCCACCCACTTTTAAAGAACCGGCAAATATACAGTCTGATGTTCAGGGGTCTGCCGGAAGCAAGTGATGGTGATAATAGTAAAAGCACTAAGTGTATCCAAAATGGCAGTAGTGGCTGTTGGAACAGGGACATATACTTGTGAACTAATGCAACAGCAATATGCTCTCTCTCATATATCCATAAACCTGAGTGAGACTTTATGAGTCTAAAACAGCTTTTATATTCCTGTAGTTTCAATTAATCACTCTAAATTGTAGTTTTCATAAAAGTAAAATTTACAGTCCCAAAGTGATTATCTTGTCGGTGAAACAAGACATTTTTAATGTGGTTGGCTTTTATCACGCTTGAATAATAGATTCAAATTGATAGAAATGACCTGACTGCATGTAAAATTTTCACTTTATTCATTTAACTGCCTTTTTTTTACTTGAGTTCAAACTTTTAATTGTTGAAGCTATACATTTCACATGAAATAATTTCCTTCATTTACTTTTTCCAGCTGCAAGGTGGAATTACTTTTTGTTTATGGGTAACCGCATATGAACGTTTGGCCATCACATCACTTTTTTTTTTTTGCTTGTTATGTGGTATATTCCTCAGTTGCATAGTACAAGTAAACATTAAAAAGTAAATTGTTTGCATTTACACTGGGAAGTGACATGAAACATTGTGTATCAGATGGATATTATTGCATTTCTCACATATCCATCCATTCTCCATTCCTGCTTCTTCCTCCTTAGGGTTGCGGGGGAGCTGGAGCCTATCCCAGCTGACTACAAGCATAAAGCAGGGTCTCACCCTGGACAGCTCACCAATCCATCGCAGGGCGTAAAACACCATTCACACATCATTCACTGTCACACTTGGGAACTTTAGCGTCTCCAATTAGCCTGATGTGCATGCCTTTGGACTGTGGGAAGAAATCAAAGTACCCGGAGGAAACCCACACAAATATAAGCAGAACATGCAAACTCCACACAGAAAGGCCCCTGGCCAGATTCGAGCCCATGACCTTCTTGGTGTGAGGCGGCAGTGAGCCACCATGTCACACTCACCACCCGGGAATCATTGCTGAGTGAAAGATGACCAGATTAAAATCACAAACATTTCAATTGTGAAAAAAACTGGACCAGACTTTTGAGGCATACTTGAAAATGAACCAAGCAAAAATAATTTTTATCGAATGACACTTGCTGATCTTTTCCGTGCCTCTCTGCGACAGCACATGGGGTGCAGTGGAGGAAGTGATTTTAAAAAAAACATTCATTTACTCATTTCCTTGAAGGTTTGTTTTAACAAGGTCATTTTCTAAGTGGATAAAGGCAATAAAAATAAAATAAAAATCTATTTTCTTGTTTTTAAAGGGGGGATTGAAATGTAAATTCACACTTGGTCTTGCACCATTATAATGGCCTGTTTCAATCCCTGGTTCCCTTAGAAGTGGAAGTTAGGTGTGAGAATTGTATTATCTTCAGGGAAGAAAGAGTGGAAATGATGCTGATAATGAGTGGGGAGAGCCGGAGTGAGAGAGAAAGCTCCGGAGCGGTCTTCAGCACCTCACTCACGCTTCAGCGCTGCTCGAGAACACAGTGCTGTTCGCAGCTTCAGGGCCGAGAATAACACTCACATTCAGTTTGCTTACCAAGTTACTCCAGGAGACTATCACTCCAAACTCACAAAATTCCGACTCCAGTTCCTAATTAATGTGGCCACACAGGCACACGTACACACACACGCACACACGCACACACACACACACATACACACACACACACACACTTCTCTCTTTCTCTCTCTCTGTCTGTCTCATCTCAATTTATTGCTGCTTGAGGGCAGGATTAATGTTTAATTTCTCATATTTTCAACAACATTATATGCATATGTTCAGATGTATGCATGTATATAAGTATGCATGTATTTATGATCATACAGGGGGTGAACAAAATATCAAAAACACCCCCTGAATTCATTCCTGTTAGCTAAAATAACCAACATTGTGTGCTTATTTTTAAGGTCAAATAACCCCTCGCAATGGGAGTCATCATTGGTAGGTTTCGTTCCAACATACAGTTTATAGCCAGCCTGCTGTTGTTACCTGGTGTTTGTTTACAATTTTTTTTTTTTCCTGGCCTGACCATAAGGTCCTCCTCTGCCCCTCACACCGCCAGTCTCCCCTTTCATGTGCTGCACTATTTGGAAACTTGGTATTTCAGCTGAAAGGGCATGTTTTCGCTGGACATAGCAGTGCATGCCTCTTCAAGCTCTCTCAACCAATGCTCAGAGTGCACATTCATAAGTGACCATGCAGGGATTAGCTCATGTTTGAACCATTTTCTGGCGAGAACATAAATTGAATATATGTTGTAGGAATTTTAATTTTATATTCCTGGTGTTACCTTCACAAAAGAACTCAGACTACTCAGAGAAAAAATCAGTCAGAGGCAGAGAAGTTAATATCCAAGCCAAAGTCAGTTTACTTTTTCTGCAGAAAAAGGATCCCCGCATACAAGTCAGGTCAAAATCAAGGATCAGGACCGTTTCTGATTCTGTGGCTTATGTAGGAAAACATTGTGACGTTCTTCTCCCCCCGCGCTGATTTAAACATCATGATGTAATCTGGAAGACTCTTGCAGTTGCACGCAATGCACGCCAAGCCCCCCCTACTAATCTACTAATTGAGCAGATTTAGTGATCACTACGGTTGTAAAATTTCACTGACAATTATATTTGTGTGAGACAACTGATCGCTAACCAACTTAGCTTGACAACTAATGCTAACTAAGGCTATCAGCCAGCTACTGATGTAGCTCGGTAGCTCCTATCTCAAAGTGCTAACATTACTTATTGGCGAATATCCAGAATTTGTATTTATTTTTTTGTGGTTAAAGGGAAAGAATTTGAGCTTTGCCTGAACGTGGAATCCTCCTTGGTGTAATCGCCACACTCTCGTCCTGTTCAATGTTTTAGCAATCAATATAACTGGATGTGGATGCTAGTATACTGCCACTAGCATGCAAATGTTCCCACGAAGGATCAGCCCATTCTGTTGAAATTAATATGAATTATGGCTGTAAGTCGCTGGCTAACTAGTTGTAAATCTCAAACAAAGATACCAACAGCAAGATCTTAAAATGAGAATTTGAATTGAGAGGGGAAGTTTGGCCTAGTTCAGAGGTGGTGCAATGAGATCCATATCTGTCCCTGGTTTTCAGAACAACCTCTGGCCTTTGGCTAATTAAGATAATTGACTAATTTAACAACTAGTGAAATCAAACATTTCTGCCACATTTCTTTAAATTATCATGAATGACCATGTTTTCGTTTCCCTTAAATGTAACATTTTTTACTTTGGTCTAATCTATATGCAAATCTATGCTTGTGTACACAACCAGTCATCTCAAATAATCAGGCTTATTGATAGAAATAAAAACCTGCACACAGACCGGCCCTCCAGGACTGGAATTGCCCATCCCGGGCCAAGTTCTATTTCTTAAATTAGGACAATTAGGCAGACTAGACAATGCAAGCATACAATTTGAGATCAATTTATTTGTACAGTATGAATGCAAACAAAATATTCTATCTATATTTTGCAAAGATCTCTTTATTTAGTTTCACACCAATGTAACTTTAAAATTACATAATGTTATTGATAATGGAAATTGATAGTTGGCTGAGCATCTATTGATGCAAGATGGATAACTACATTTATTTCAGAATACAGATGTCATCTAAGTGAATTTTTGTTGGAGATAATTTAGTCTAAATTCTAAATGTTAATATATGTATATTTAAGCCCTGTTTAGCTGTGAATATTCTCCTGTCTAACATTATGATGGTCAGTTTGAGAATTAGTCAAGTCAAAACCTGAAAGAAAGTTCATTTGTGATGTCAGCCATCAGCAGCTACAAGGAACAAAGATCTGGGTGCATCTTCATCAATTGATGATCCCAAAAAATTAAAGAATTGTCTCTGAAGTTACAATTGGGTGTGAGGTCTCTTGTTGGTTAAATATTGGGAAACAGTAGGCCAATAAAAACATTTCAGGTTACAGTTTTGCTATCTTATCCATAATGCAATGAGAATATGCAAATTTGATGTGAGATGACGAGAGCTTGCATCAGCTAAACTACCCCCGTGTGCCACAGGATGTAAGGCACTATCCCTGGGAGTCCTGACGGGACAGGGGGAGGGGTCAAGGAGGGGCTTTTTTATTTACAAAAGGAGTTGGCGCTTATGGGACCGTCTAATGGTCACAAATCACTTAGCGCTGCTTTAATTTGAGCGCTTACTAGTTGCAAGTGTCTGCTTTAAAGAGCTTTAACCAGCAGCACTGGCCCAAGCATGTCTCCGAAGCAGGATGATGGAGGCCTAAAAGGAGCTGGTGCTCATATTGCAGGTGTCAGTCACAAAAAAGTGTGGGGAACAGTGTCAAAAATGATGACAACATAGTCCACACACTGATAAACAGCAGCCACAGAAAAATCACTATGGCCGCAGGTCAGAGATCTCTGACAGGGACAGACAAACGCTCAGCAGGAGCGTTGTGAGAAACCGCAGAACGAAAGCTGTAAAAATCACCACGGAATTGAGTCAACCTATAATCTTAGTCTCAACAATTACAGTGCATTGTGAGCTTTGCAAAGCTGGAATTTGTGGCAGTGTTCCTCAGGTATTTGTGAATGCATGTAGTCATTATGTCAGGGTAACGCTCATTCATTCATTCCTTGAACCTTGGCAGGTGAAAGACAAAGGAAATTCAAGTGTCAAATACACAGAAATAAAACCTGGAAATCATAGGATAATGAAAAAAATAAATCAAGTAAAGCACTCTTATATGCGCAATCAACCAAATAATAAGCATTGCCGTCACTGTAATTAAAGTCTGATACTTAAATTTTAAGTTTACAGTGGTTTCTGGAATGATCTTTTTCTGTTTTCACAGCATTTTAAACAGCGTATGCCTCCATCCTCCAACTTATAGAAATGCAATTTGACCGTGGAGGTAATTTGAAGGAAGGTAAATGCACGGTTGGAGCATGTCAGCAGGGAAGAGCATTAACAGGATGGAGTTTTACAGTGTGCTGACAGTGATTAAACTCTAGGTGGGAAGCATTTTAAAAAGCTTCTCCCAGCATCCTTGTCAATTTACTGGAGCCCATTAGTTCAGTAAGCTGCTGAAACACAGTGCAGCAGCCACAGAGAAGCCAAGACCACTTCACACCCTGAGCTCACAGGGACCAGTTCCCTTTCGCATCATGCCATACCTCTCATCTGCTGCTGTAAGAAATTACTGTTTGCTGACTTTATAAGTGCGTATTCAGGCTTATTTAAGGGGAGGGTTACGGCTAGGGGGTTAAGGTCAGGGGAAGTGGTTGAGGAATGAATGGGATGTCTACACAAAACATGAAAACGCAACGTGTGTGTGCGCATGTGTGTGTATTTGTGTTAATGTGAGTGTTTATATAGGTATTTTTGTGTACGTTTCCTTTTGTGAAACCGTGATAGCGGCTTGCACGTTTGAGCGCGCATGTGTACGTCACGGTTTGGGAAAAACCCTTTATGATTTGTATTGATGTTTTGCTGTTTCTTCTGCAATATTTGCGGTTTCAATGAATATTTTTTCCGCAAAAGCTAGGGTTCTGATGGATGCAATGAAGGAACCGTGTCAGAAATCTGGAACTGTGAGTATTTTACGCTGAAATGCATTCAGTCTAAACTTGTATTCTTCAAAATTACTTGTGACTAAATGGCCTTCTGAGCCTTGAAAGAATTTCAGAAAGTCTTAGTCTGTGTCCAATGAGGCAGAAACCACGAGCGATGTCCATTTCTCCAGGACAGCAGCTCATTGGGCAATGCTCTTTGCTCATGGACTGTAGCACAATTCCCCGGCCTACACAGTCAGGCTCATAGTAATTCAAAGCTATGAGCCTGACAGCAGAGAACAGCCCTCTGACAAGAGACAGGCCTGACACTCTGATGTTATCTGACGTTAGCAAGTCTCCAATTGGAGGCAGCAATTCAAGCTTACTCGAACACTGAGGAATAATATAACGCTGGCTAAAACTTGGTGGAACCGATCACACTGAAGCACACCAATCTCACGCTCCGCAGTTTCTCTTTCCAGACGCAAGAGATCATCTGGTGTCAAGGCTGCTGTATATCAGAGAAATGCACAGCACTCCCGACGCAAGGAAATATCACTCTCCCCTGGGGCCTGAATGACATTATGACAGCTTCGGCCATATTTTTTCATCATTAATACAGCTGTTTGTTATTCTCTGCGATGAGACATCCGCCGGCCCTGTATTTACCCGAGGAAATGCTGAGGTAAACCGCCCTGTGAGCCCAAACCGAGCCCCCCTGGATGAAATGGCAGGTAAAGCCTAAAAAAAAGCTGTAGGTAATGAAGGTTTTTCAGGGCAATGAAGTGGTTGCAGAGATTAGCTTTTAAATGATCATTGGGAGTGAGCCTGGGTGCTCCCTCAGAGCCGGAAGGGCCTGGTTTGCCAGGTCTGTCTCAAATTAAATGAATTGTTCGGAGGGTTATGCTGGAAGGATGAGCCTGCAGAGACCATTTTCTGAAATTATGCAGCAGTTAACTTTTGAGTTAATTTAATAAATTGCAGTCATTTCAGCAGTCGTTTCTTTGAGTGCTCCTCTACATGTGTAAATTGGCCCCTGAACGCTTGGAGATAGTTGCCTTATGTCAGCATACAGTATTGCCAATCAATGGCATGTACAGTACATAGGAATGTATTTAACAATTGCTGCAAGGCATGTATTGTATGAACTGTGAGAAGGCCTGAAATTGTATTTCAAAAAAAAAAACAAAAAAGAATAGGGAAACGCATTGCCAAAAGCAAAGAATATGTGCAGTTATTTCTTATGCGCACAGATTTTCAAGATGCTTTAACATTTCGTCCCTTGAGAATCAGCTGGTTGTATGTCCACTTTTTCGCAGAAATGGAGTTAAACATGCCAGGACATTCTAAAATCAGTTAGGTTTATGTCACTTAGTGCTTAGTTCCAACCTAAAGTCTACGCCATATTAACACGTAGAAACATTTAGTTCTATATCCTGAGTGGGGCTCGTTTCAAATCAGGTGGTTTTATGTCCAAGGAACCAATCAGGGTCGGTACCTGGATCATGTGACATTCGCTCAAAATGGCCAAGGAGCACACGTAAAGCTCAAAATGAGAACTCATCAGAAAAAAAATGTTTGATTTTGATCCCTTCTGAAAAACAAATGGATTATCTTGATGGGTAAGTTGTTCACCAGCAATGTATACACACTGTAAATCTTAATTTTGTCGTGTCACATACGTCAATATGCATGGACATAGAACTACAATTCTCAAACGATCAACTCTAAGCCTAGTGTGCTAATGTGCAGTGCACTTAATATACAATTTGTTAGCGACATCGGGGCAACCCAGGGATATCGGGGGAGACCCCCCTGACCCCCTCCCCTGCCCGCTCGCCTGCCCCACCCGAATCCCCACCCCACCCACCATTTAGGCTCGAGCTAGGCCTACCCCAATATTGCAGTTGATTTTACAGAACATAGGCCTGTGCTATTTTCACAGAAAATCGAATATTATCAGGGGGGAGATACCCGACCGCCCCACCCCCACCCAATTTTCTCGATACATGATAGGATAACATTACCATTTTTTATTGTATTATTGTGTCTATATAAAACCTGTACCTTGTCCTAGTAATTTAATCTGGTAAAGTTCCCCCTCAGTCTTATAAATGTCGTTCATGGTGTCCCAGTACATTTTTTGTGAAACAAGTATAAAATGCAGCTAACCATTCATTGAGTAAAACATTCTTAGTTTGTTCATAACTTTTTTAAAACAACTCTGATGGACATAGAACTTCCTGATTTCGATCATACGTAAAACCAGTAAAGGTACCAGGTCATATGTTGGACATAGAACTTGTTGACCAAGGGCAACATACGGTCCTCGGAATCAGAAGGGTCTATGGCCATTTTTGATGGCTTATATCTCTAAGCCTTTGGAGATTTGAACATGTTTGCAATATGTTTAGGGTACCTTCCACAGTCAACAATATTCCACACAAAATAAATTTTGATATCTCTCCAAACATCAGAGATGAGGCAATTGAAATTTTCAAACTCTATTTTCTCAAAATGAGGAAAAGTGGACATAGAACCAGCAAATTCCCAAGGGACGATTTATTCAAATAAATCATCACATTTTTTTTTTAATCACACCTGTGTTTGCTTGAGCAATTCTGCTGAGCAAACCTGCAAAAGCAACAGGTGAAAAGCATTACTCACTCCTCATATCATAAGTCATTTCAGTTTGAGGTGGATAATTTTGATCTTTACCTGTGAAATACAGGTTATTTTAGATGGCAGATTACTGTTTAGACAGCTGTCAAAATTGTCCTGGGGCATAAAAAAGTCATATTTCCACTTCAAAAAGACACAAGGCTTCTTAAGTGTTTTTTAAATCATCTGAGTTTCATTTAGAGGGAGGTTTTGTACAGCTTAATCAGAGTGTTACATCATCGTGAGCAGGGGGAGGGAATAGCGCGCTCACTCGAGAGTGGGCTCTTTGGATTCTTTTCCCAAGCTTTGGTGCACCGATGCCCCCGCCCCCCACTATCAGCTCCTTGTGTCTGTTCCCTGCCTCTGCCACTGACGGTGACACTTTGTCTGAGCAACATCTCACCATGCCTAAAGTTGGGCTTTTTTTTCCTTTGGCCAAAATTACTTGTAATCACAAACTATGTGTGATTTACATAGGTCAGAAGGGAGAGTTTATCTTGGGTTTTCACAGCCAAATTTACTAGTCACATTCTTCAAAGTTTTCACAGTTGTAGTTTTGAACATTTAAGTGAGTTTTCTTTTTTATTTTATTTCAGCCATTTTATACCCTTGTATTTGTATAGTGCATTACAAAATTTAGGCACGTTGTAATTCTATGTATTTCAATATTAACCCTTAGAGCACTACATTCAGCTGTTGTTGCTTCTATGAATATCAATGTTAGCCATATTAGCAGCTGTTGTTCCTGTGTTCATGTGGCAACTTGTTTAAAAGAGCTCCCGCAGGGGGTCATATGAGTTGCTACACGATAGTTTTTGAACTGCAAGAGATAACTAAATTTACATTTAAAAAAGGGTTAAAAATGGAACCTTCTCAGCTTGTATGTATTACTATCTTGAAATATTTTATTGTATTTATCAAATATTGCATATCAGATGGAAACGCAGAATGACCAATTAGTGACATGATTCATTGGAGCCATGTCCAAAGAAAGTGTGATTAATCAGAGTCCATGCCACATGCGATTATGATCTGTAAATTTCTATGCCAAAATGGATTGATAATCAGTCTTTTTCATCAGCAAATTAGCCATTAGCTTCCCTGTCAGAAGTTTACCTGGCCATTTGTCCCTAATGTGAGCAAGCATGACCAATCAGCTCTACCAGCAATAATGATCATTCAGCTTTCATGCATCAGTGCCAATGACCAATCATTTCACACCAGTAACTATGACCAATCAGTGCCATGCTAGTAGAAAATATCACAAATCAAGTTGTCAGTTCTACTGGTCCCAGACTTCTGGTGCCCTTTTAAATAAAAATAAGAATATGTTGAAGCATGCCTTGGATTCGAATTGTCTACCAACTAAAGTAACTTGCACCATGTAAAAAGTTATTACTTATATTTCTGTTGATCCCCATAGAATAGATTTATGATATATGGTCAGGTTCCTTCCAGAATGCTATTATGCAATTTAGCATGGTCACAAAAATATGAAAATTCTTCTCACACCATAAATGTGATTAACCTTTGATGAACCAAAGAGGTGTAGAAGTTAATGGAGTGTTCGTTATTAATTATAGCTCAAACAGAAATTAGGCGCGCAGAATATGCACATGTAAACAGTGTATTTAACAAATGGCGTGGCACATTCTCTTTTAATGCACAATTAAACTGTGTGTGTGTGTGTGTGTGTGTGTGTGATCTGCAAGAATGCCTCAATATTTGTGTTCCAATGTCAGGGTTGTATATCATTCTCTCACTTGTAACAGTACACTAGTAGCAATGATAGCTTTTGGAGACAAATGTTCCCCAGAATCATGTGGTGTCCACTTTATTTTTATTTTTTTTGAAGCAGCCTCACAAAAACCAAAATGATGACAGCGACATGTGCATATATTCATCTCGAAATAAGTATCAAGTGATATTCAATTGAATACAAGTAGACATTTTGCTGTGTGACTCGAAGTTAGGAAAAGACACGTTTTATCAGAGCTGATGTTGAAATGAATTCCCAGTGCTCACTGGCTACAG
The DNA here is from genome assembly GCA_029721435.1 of Gymnothorax reevesii. Lineage (NCBI taxonomy): Eukaryota > Metazoa > Chordata > Actinopteri > Anguilliformes > Muraenidae > Gymnothorax > Gymnothorax reevesii. Next base: position 52,725,422 of record CM056587.1, on the reverse strand, counting down.
ACAATATATATGTATATATATATATATATATATATATATATATATATAAAACCGCTGAAAACACAGGTGCATTCAGGATTAATCTCCTGCCAGATTGTATAACTTTCTTCCTTGTGTTCTTTTCAATGTAAACTGGGCTTTTGTCCTCTTTATCTCCAATTTATATTTTTTTATGTATTTATTGCATTAGAAACTCCACCACAATTTTGCCTTTGCTCAGTCAGCAAGAAAAAATGGTTCACCGGCCGTGCAAAAAATATACAACCTGTTCAATCCAACAATATCAGAATTATGCAATGCTCTAGTATTATTATTTTTTATTTTTACTTTGGTGAAGTCAAAAACATCAAACAAACAATTTTGATTGTAACTCAAATGTAGCCATCTCCAAAAAAGGGCAGCGGTGATTTTCATGACACCACTGGTGCCCAGAGAAAACTGTGGGTTAGCATCGCTAGTATTGTACCAGCTGCTTTAAAGCTGCTGCACACTGCTTTATAAACATGATTCGGCTTCATCAGTTGGCCCCCGGCTATACGCATCACAATGTCAGACATCTAAAAAACAAGAGACTAGAATAATGTATAAACAAGAGGAAATATAGAACAAGACTGTCAGTTAAAGTGTATGTTAAAATAGTGTCAAATGCTGCTCTGTCATATTTGCAAAAGCTATCAACCTTAAGTGCAGATTCAAAAAAAAAAGAAAAAGAAATCTTTAATGACCGTAATGGAGGCACAGAGAGGTGATTGGTGTAATGGATCTTCTCTCAGGATTTACCTTGGACAGACAGCATCAGCCAGAGGGTTATTACAGTATAGAATTAATTTGTTCAGCATACAGCCTCATTCAGGGTGACTTGAACACCCTTGGTTTTACATATAATCCATCTAGCCATATGTTCGGATAATACCGTATATATTTCAATCAAAGTGGCCCGCGTAAACGTGAGAGAATGACCCCAATATGGGATTAACGCAGCATGCTAATTAGCCCCAGCATGCTAATTTTTTCACTAAACAGCAAAGCAAATATTATATAAAGCCAAAGGTAAATTGCAAAGGAAAGGTCAGTTGAAGAGGACTGATGTAACGTGAGGCACCTGTCCACCAATGGTTGCTTTGGTATGTCTTTTGGTATGTAGTTGTGGTACCCTATTTACCCAGTATGGGCTCCACAACAGCGTCATGAAGTTACTAGCCTTTAAAAATGGTGTCTTACGTACACAGCAACACAGTTTTTTTTTTTTCCCCATGGAGTGAGGTGGGTTCAGGCTGCCAAAACAGTATTCCAAAAACTTGTTGATCCCTAGGCTACTGTTTTCCCAGGCTCCTGGAACAGTCAGCCATGGAATATTGCTTTCTTTCAGCACAAGGTGGCTTGTTGAACTCGGCCCTTCTGAGCGTAACAGTTCCATCATGCTGCAATGCACAGAGATTGTTCAACCATCACACAATTATACAAAACTTTACCTTCTTTGATGATACCCAATGCTTGTTATCCCCAGTATGTAATTCAAGGTGATATAGCTATTATCTGGTCCAACTGTCTGTCTGTCCATCCATACGTCTGTCTGTAATCATTTTTGTGTCTGGACCATAACTCAACAACGGCAAATTTTTTTTTTCATTACATTTTCTACGAACAACAAATACTGTAGTGGTGCCTTTTACTACTTTGGAATTTGTCCATTGATGGTGCTATAACAACAAACTTCACTTTTTGGCTGATAATTTTTAAAATATACGTCTAAGAAAAGTTGCTTTTTTTTTTTTTCTTTTTTGCTGGATATTACGGGTCCAAACAAATTTACCTGTATAAGTTGAGTATGCGTACATTTCCCATTAATATGAATTTTTTGTAAAACCTTGAAACCTGGAGACTCTATCTCTGACACAGTGCTACACAACATCCTCAGACTAAGATCTTTTAAGGCATTATACGTATACACAATATCCAACGGATCCAGGATTTAATCTGGAGCACTCCCAAAATGAAATCAATTCTATGTTGGGCCGAGACTCAACTCTGGAAAAATTTCATTAAAATTTGTCAATAACCTTGTCTGCAATACTGCTAACAAAGAAACAAATATGCTTGCCCACGAGCCAAATAAAAAACACAGCATCCTTGGTGGAAGTAACAGAAAACCATAATCAAATGGATGTCAGTAAAAACAGCCAAGCTGAACCATAGCCTAATTGTTCTGTGTATCGCTAAAATTATGTTTGTAGTAAAATGATTGAATCTGCCGAATTGCTATATAGGCTATATAACTGTGGTGGAGAGAGAGAGAAGAAAACCAAAAAGTACGTTATGATGAAGATTTTATTGCATTAAAAGTGAATATTCATTGATTCTGTGCTATTATGATGTTAATTTTGATTCTACAACATTCTACATTGTCATAATAAACAGCAATAATTTCAATCCCGGTTCGCTATTTTGTCCCCTACATCAGTGTTAATACTTGTTTAATTGCTCCTGAGCAAAAAAAATATAGATTGTGCCTTACTGGATATATAGAACCACAACAATCAGTGCAAAACTTTAATAAACAGTGCTTATGTATTGGGGTCAAAATGCTGTGTATCTCCCAACAAAACTGAGACTCTCCTCTTTTCAGTCATATTAAGATATCTGTGGCTTGACAAACCTCAGATGTACAAGCAAAGTTTTATGTAATCTTCCCAGAGTTGTCTTGGCCCAATATAGAAGTGATTTCATTTTGGGAGTGATCCAGTCCATATTCAGTATGTTTACTGTTAAAATCTCTGTAACTTGTGCTACATTAGCCTTTTTATCAGGTCGGACCAGAGGGGACGGCCATCATAGTCTTCCTGTAACGATAAGCCTTGGGTGCACAGCACCCTGTCACTGGTTTGTGGTTTGTCCTTCCTTGGACGACTTTCAGTCGGTACTCACGTGCTGCAGACAGGTCCTACCGAAGCCTGACCGCTCTGACCTACTCATCTGGCCGTAGTGATTTGGCTGAAGTCAAAGTTGCTCAAGTTTCAGTTTAGCCAACGCATCAAATATGAGAACTAACTGCTCACTTAGCATTTAAGGACTGCATGCACACCTTGACATGCGCCATTGTCTGAATGAGACATTTAGTGGTTTTTCCTGGAGCTTAGAAACAAAAACTGAGCAAAATTAGCCTTGTGCCCATAGGGCTAACCAATTGTATAGCGAAAATGATGACTAAAATGAGGTACACAATGTACTCAATAACAAGGTGGAACTGAGTGCACATGCAATTGATCTTGACCTTCTGATGACCTCCAAAACTTAATCAGCCCAGCAACCCCCAATGAGGAGTTACAATGTTGAATTTGGTGAAAATCTCTCTTCTTCAGCAGATATAGCGTGGACATAATATTTGTGACGTATGAACGTACAGCAAGATTACAATATGCCACCCGCCAACTGTGTGGTGGAGGCATAATTAAGAAAATAACCCAGGAAAATCAAAAAAGAGGTTGAAGTATACATATACAAACTTATTTTAACCCTTTAAATGCCTCATTTTTTTTTTGTGATCAATTTTTTATTTATTTAATCGTTATTTACACAGTGGAGGGGAGGCATCTTACTGCCTGAAGGAAACTAAAGTAAGACAAAGTAATTAAAGCATCCTTACATCCATGAAACTGACAAGGGCTCAGTGAAGTATCACTTGTTCTGATGCCTCCTCCCCCTCTCCTCCCCACATTCTCTTGTTCCCACAGACCCACCCAATCTGTCCCCACCCTCTACACCTCAAACATGATGAAATCAAGGTACAGAACAATGAGAAGAAAAAAAATAAAATAAAATAAATGAATAAAAAGAAAGAAAGAAAAATAAATAAATAAAAATAAAAAATGGGGGGGGCGCAAAAAGAAAAAGGTAATAAACCACACACACATACACACACACACACACACACATACACACACACACACACAGACCTTTCCCCTCTCCCCTTGGCAAACAGGAATCTCATGTCCTTTGCATACATAAATCAGGCTTCTTTCAAAGAAGTATCAAATAAATGCTAATTCCTCCATCATATGATATCCACAGAAGTCGCATAGAATATACATAAAGTATATGTATACATAACGAATAAGTGCCAACTTCCTCCGTCATATAATGATATCCACAGAAGTAGCATAAAGAATACATAAAATATATGTATACATACAAAATAACTAAATGATGTACATATTATATACCATACACATGTGCAATTTGTATTCTACATAACACTCCAGACATGGAACTGGACAGAGTAGATGAAAACATAGACAAAACACAGCTGAGAAAGACAGTTTGGCCATAAGTATTTACAACATATCATTTATTTCCTCTAATAACTTAGACCAGCAGTCAATATTAGATGTTTTGGCATAATGTAAGCGTGCTGTAGAGAGCTCCAGCTGCGCATTATCCCGGTAAGAAAGAAGCCACTCCCTCACCGACAGTGCATGTGGTGGTTTCCAACGACAGGCTATCATTCTTTTAGCAGCTGTGAGACCAGCTAATAGGAGACGCTTATTATTTATAGTTAGCCGCAAGGATGAGGTGTCATTAAGCAGAAGCAAACACGGTGAGTAAGGGATGGCTTCCATGGTAACATTACATATGATGGACAAGACATTACCCCAAAATCTATTGACCTCTGGACACTGCCAAACCATATGATAAAAAGTAGCAATGGTATTGTCTGGACAGAAATAACAATACGGGTTCTCTGAGTGTGAGGTTTTACGAAATGAACCAAGAGCAAACACCAGTAAAATGCAAAAAGGAGGCTTTATTTCTGAGGGGGGAAACCCCCCAACAGAGCTGGCAACAGTACAATGTCCGCAATCCAAAATCAGAATCCAAAGGGCGAAATCCAGAGTCATACACAGGGCACCAATCACAAAAAATCGTAGTCAGACAAAAGAGGTCAAAAAACAAGAATGCAGCAAAAGTACAGGGAGTAGGCAAAGCTCGATATCAAAGACGGTCCAGTCAGAAAGATAAACACTGGGAGATCAAGGCGAGAAACGTGGCACGAGAAAACTAGGGAGAACGATCTGACAAGAGTGTGAAGCAAACAGACATCTTATATACACGTCCAGGAGAACACATGACCAGGGAGAACAGGTGCAATCAATTGGACAATGATTAGGGAGAGACACATGAGGGATAAACTAATTACATGAATTTGGCTGTAGCCAAAATGCAGACAGGGATCACAAGACTAAACCTAAGTACAAAACAACAGCTCCGGTTAAGGAGTACTAAGGTGCCAAGATAAAAGAAAAGGAAAGCACAAAGTATAAGTGGAGATCCACAGAAACTTGCAGCAGAGATAATTAGGGATAGGCAAGGAGGCGGAGACTAGAATAGGGCGACAGCTGAGAGATCATTAGTCAATTAGTAAGTGCAGCTATACAATCCCAAGTGCTTGTTAGTAAGTTAGTCCAAATATACAAGGTTAGTGTGGATTAGTATTGAGCAAAAACAATAAACTGTTAGTATGTGTTAGTAAGACAGAAAAACAGAGAGGAAGGAAGAACACGAGATAATGAAAGAAGATTGAAACCCAGAAACCAATAAATCACCCGAATGTGTCACACAAGACAAGGGACCGTGAGCATAGATACACACCTGACAAGACAGGGGAGACAAAGTGCAAAGCATGAAAATGAAAACATGGCTTGGAAACTAAATGATGTAAACATGAAAAATAATAAACAGGAAATCAAAATTACCAAAACACAAAACACAATCCTAAGAGTAGTCAGACAGAGCAGTGGTCACTAAACACAGAAATACTAAACATGGCTAGGCCAGGCACAGAACTAAACATGACAGCAGAAACACAAAATCATAACATTAGCAAAAAGCAGAATCACAACACTGAGTTTCATTTGCTGTAATCTTCGAGGAGTTACATGTAAATAAGACCTGTGAATAAATTTATAATGTATCATTTGATGGTCAGGATTTCTGGATGACAGGGATATATTTGACCAAATAGTGTGCCAATCTAGATCTGAGGAAGTATTCATATCAGTCTTCCAGAGTCCGTTAAGTGATAAAGGTTTGTATGAGGATTTAGTTATAAATTTATATAAATCAGAGACAACATTATTCTTACCCTTGGTATCAAAAATTACATGAAGAGGGTGATTTCCAAACTCAGTGCCCAAAGGAACACCTTGAGCATGCATTGCTGCACGTAACTGTAGATAAAAATAAAAGGTGCCCGATAAGTTATAAGACCTCTCTAAATCATGGAATTCGCGAAGACCCCGTTTCCCTATAATGTCCTTGAAAACACAGACACCTCTATTGCTCCATTGTGGAAACGAAACGGGTTTCTTTTCAATTAAGAGAGAGTAATTATAAAAAATAGGAGATTGAGCAAAGAATTTATTGCGGATTTTGGCAAATTGGTGGACTTTATGCCATACAGTGAAAAGATATGAAATTATTGGCCCGAAATCTCGTTTTACTGTCCTATGGGGTATATTGGAATATATCAAATTAGATAGGCTATGTGGATGGGTTAAACGTTCTTCGATGGGGCGCCATGACACCAAAGTCTCGGAATTCAACCAAGTGATAAGAGGACGCAAAACAAAGCACTATGAATACCATTCAAAATTAGGTAGACTAACACTGCCTGATGATCTGTGTCTTTGCTGAGTAGAAGCTTTGATTCTGGGTTTTTTTTTTGTTCCATAAAAAAGCACTAATAATAGATTACAGCTTCTTCCAATAACCACTCGGTGAAGCTAAAGGGATCATAGAACTGATGAAATTAATACGCGGCAATATATTCATCTTGATGACTGAGAGTCTGGACTGAAAAGAAGTAGGGAACATACCCCATCTTTTCAGGTCACCATCAACATCTTTTAGAACTTTATTGTAATTATCAGCAGTTAGTAAGTTCAGGGAGGGATGGATGGACACTCCTTAGTATTTAAAATCATTAACAACTGGAATATTAAAGAAAGGTGTCTGATCACCCAATCCACCCAATAACATTAAAGCTGATTTTGTCCAGTTTATTTTATAACCAGAAATACTACTAAAAACCTCAAAAATTGTTAAAAGATGCGGGAGGGATTTGGAAGGACTTTTTGTAAAAATCAAAATATCATCCGCGTACAAGGAAATGTAATGTGGCGTATTATGAATAATAATTGGTTCAAAAGCCTCAGACTGTCGTACTGCCTGGGCAATAGGTTCCAAAGACAGAGAAAATAAAAGTGGAGATAGTGGGCAACCCTGACGAGAGGATCTGGAAACTGGAAACCTAGATGAGCAAGTGCTGCCTGTTAAAACGACTGCAGAAGGGTTAGCATACAGTAATTTAATCATAGAAATAAAGTTATCACTGAAGCCCATATGTTGGAGGACAGACCATAAATAACACCATTCCAGTCGGTCAAAGGCCTTCTCGGCATCTAATGAGAGAATGGCACTTTGATCTTCTGAACACGAGACTGAATCAATGATATGAAGCAAGCGGCGGACATTATCGGACGCTAGTCTGGTTTTAATAAACCCAGTTTGGTTTATTAACCTCATTTTTGAGTTACTGAATCTGATCAAAAGATGTGCTGAACTTATCTCAATCTGAAAAAGACATCCCTAAATCATGGTTATGGTATATTATGCTGAAAATATCCGGTCAGTTAAGCTCAGCCCGTCTTGATAAAAGGGATTCAAAATTTACTCTACCAAAAGGTATAGCCGGCAACTAAAAGGTTAAAACACAGTCGTACAGAAACTTCCACAAAAGAAAAAAGAATTATTCTTATTTAAATGAACAGTATTGTGAGTTGGCAGAGAAGCTTGAGAAAAAGTAACAAGTTTAAGAGCATTTTTGAGCACTGACCCTTCATGCAAATCATTCAGAATGATAAATATAAAGTGAGTTGTGATGGGCAATGCCAAATTTATACTTGGGGTGATTTTTCAGAACATAAATTGACCTGGATGTAAAACGAAGTTGCTAAATTTGCACACACTTAATGAGGCTCTAAATTGGAATTGTTTCATCATCTTAGCAGTTTATTTAATGAAGAAATTCAGCTTAATTTTTTTTTTTTTTTTTAAAGCTGGCATGAAAGCACATAATGTGAGACAGACGATCAGGAGAGTTAATGAGACACCTGGATAAAGGGCCAAAATGTAAATTTGTGAGCTCCTGAAATTCCAGCTTTGAAAACTTTCTCCCCTAAATTTGCTACAGAGACACCAAACCACTGCATAACCATGACATACTGTCTGAGAACCATTCAGCATGAAGGACAATTCATATTCGGCAGTATGGTGGGTCAGTAGTTAGCATTGTTTCTCACAGCAGTCACAGCAGTCAAGGGTTTGAATTCCGGCCTGAGCCTCTGAATGTGGGGTTAGCATGTTCCCACATCTCACATCCAGGTGTATTTCCTCCAGATACAGCTGCTTTCTTCCACAGACCAAAGACACGAGTGTTAAGTTTCACTGAGAGTGTGTGAGTGTGTCTGCCCTGTGCTGGATTGGCGAACTGCCAAAGGTTTCTTCCTGTCTCTCATTCAATTGTCTGGAGCCTCACAGACTCAACCCACATCACAGCCGAAAACCACTGCGACCCCCTGTGACCCTGACCAGGAATAAATGCATTAGATTATAAATAGATGGACAATTTATAATATACTGTATGACAGTTAAACAATAAAAGATGCCATTTACAGCCTGTAACCTGTTTACTGGGTCGTAAATCCACACAATTTGATCCATGAGCTCGGAGATGAAACCGATGTGCAAGAATGATAAAACTGGCAAACACTTTTTTAGTTGTTCAGCCAACCTTACAGGCATCTCAGGTAAAAGCACTGCAACATATATCTTCAAACGATCCCTAAATACTTCTATTCAGCTTCCTCTGGGGCCCTGAACCCACTGTTCCTGAGCTTTCTGGTCACATCTCCTGCCTGTCCCAAGGCCCTGCTGGTAGTACAAGCGTCCCACTGCAGTCAACACAGTAATAAACCATACCCATCTACCGATCTTCTAGTGCACACTGTACACTCACCTCCTCAGATTGCTCAATGGCTCCCCTCATGGTCCATCAGTATTCAGTCTTCTGTTTTTGTTTTGATTTTATTTTGTTTAGTGTTACATGTTAAGTTTTGCAAGATGGATGATCTATCTACAAGCATTTTCTATTGTTACACCACATTGCTCCATGTGATAGGAGCACCTGTGAGTATTTTGTAAAAATAACATCCAGTTTGGAATGGCAGGCTCAATTTTATTTACAAATAGAGGTTGAGAAGGTTTGATTGACACAACCTCTGGTGAAAACTGTCACTGAGGTAGTGAGGGATTTCACATGTATTCTTTATTCACACTTTAATGTTGCTGCTGATTTTGACCTTGAATGGGTGACATTTCACTGCATGAAACTAAGATGTTTATTCTACAACAGATGGTTAAAAGATCTTGTGTGCTAAATCTGACAAATCTGAAAAGCATGTCACTGTCCACTAATGAAATAAATAAATTAATTATAAATATCTGTCTCAAATCAATACCGTTTGTCCATCATTGTTGTTTCATCACCAGAATTGCACATATTTTTGTGGTTGTTAAATGTCTGTTTCTTGATGTCCCGTCGCCTCATTCTGTAACAATTCATTGCAAAATATCTCACTAAATATTCACCGCATTCTGAAGGATATATGTTTTAACAATCAGGCTGAAGGCTGAAGCATCCTTGAGGCTCAGACTGAGGGCCAACACAAAATATTTGTGTTAGATCAATTCTTACAGAGTGCTTTTTAGAGATTGTGTATACTCTATCCCGTGTTGATTCATAACAAAGTAAGTACCAAAGGAATGTTGAACATTTTATCATTCATCATTTGATATTTCGCTATTTATTTTTCAGTTTTTTTTTTTCCCTCAGTCACTTGATGCTAAGAAACTAAGCTGCTGTTAGAGCTCCCTGGGGCTTGTTACAGGCTGGGTGAGTTTCAGGACCTTGGACAGCATCTGTCACAACCACAGACCTGCAGCACCACGGACAGCAACTGCCACAACCTCAGACCTGCAGGACCATGGACAGCAATAGTTACCATTGACAACAAGCACAGCTGAGTTGAATGAGCAACCAGTCTAGATGTGTCTAAGGCTATATTCAGACAGCAGGTCTTGATGCACAATTCAGATATTTTTGGAGAAATCCGATTTTTCTGTGTGCTTGTTCATATTACACATTATATGCGACTTGTATGTTTTGAGTATGAACTGAAGGCAACCCTGAAGTGAGCCCGCATGCGCAGGCCCACACTGTTTGTTTATGGAAGAAAATATGGAGGCATCTCCTCTCGGCGCGTGTGTGGCACTGATGAAGTTTAACTACAACCAAAGTCAGTACCAAATATATATGCCAAATATACCGCTTTTGGCAGTAGACTATCACTTTTGGGGTTTTTTTACAGAATGAAAGGCGCCAAATGCGGAAGAGTTGGCATGTATGTTACAGACAAATAATGACATAAGTTCGGATAAATGCAACCTGGCTGTTCAGACAGCAGTCGCATTGCAAAATATCAGATGCGTATCAGATTTAGGACCACATATGAAAGTGGCCTGGGTCGGATTAAAAAAAATGGATTTGTGCTGTCTTTAACAGATCGAATAAAGGTCACATATGGGCAACAAAATTGGATTTGGGCCACATTAGCCTGCTGTCTAAATGTAGCCTAATTGTCTTTGTTTGGCATGCATACAGCGCCCTCCATAATTACTGGTACCCCTGGTTAAGATGTGTTCTTTACCTTCTAATAAATTCAGTTTTTTTTCTAAATAATATAGGACCACATTGAAAAAAAGAGGAAAATACAACCTTTAATCTAAGCGCATTTATTCAGCGGGAAAAAAATCTCACATTAAGAAATAATTATTTTACATCAAATCATGTGTGTCACAATTATTAGCACCCCTGATGTTAATACTTTGTTCAACCCACTTTTGTCAACAAAACAGCACCTAATCTTCTCCTTTAATGTTTCACAAGATGGGAGAATACTGAATGAGGGATCTTCGACCATTCCTCTTTGCACAATCACTCTAAATCATTCAGTGACCTGGGTCCTCTCCTATGCACTCTCCTCTTCAGCTCACTCCACAGGTTTTCAATGGGGTTGTGGTCGATGGCCATGGGAGGAGCTTGATTCTGTGTCTGGTGAACTATTTCTGTGTAGATTTGACATGTTTCGGGTCATTATCTTGCTGAAAGACCCAGTGATGACCTATTTTCAGCTTTCAGGCAGGGGCCACCAGATTTTGATTTAGAATGTCCTGGTATTTCAAAGCCTTCATGATGCCATGCACCCTAACAAGGTTCCCAGGGCCTCTGGAAGAGAAACTGGCTCACAGCATCACCGATCCTCCCCCATACTTCACTGTGGGCATGAGGTGCTTTTCTGCATACTGATCTTTTGTGTTCTGCCAGACCCACTTAGAGTGTTTGTTGCCAAAAAGGTCTATCTTGATCTCATCTGACCAAATCACATGGTCCCAGTTGGAGTCCCAGTACTGCTTAGCGAACTCCAGACGTTTGTGTTTATGATTGTGAGGTTTTTTCCGTGCATGCCACCCAAACAGCTTTTTGGCATGTAGATAGCGCCTGATGGTTGTTTTGGAGACTTTGTGACCCCAAGATGCTACCATTTGTTGAAATTCTGTAACAGTGAGCTTTGGAGAACTTACCATTTCTCTTACCATCCTCCTCACTGTGCGTGGTGGCAAAATAACCTTGCCTCCTCGTCCAGGCTTGTTTACCACTGTTCCAGTTGTTTTAAACTTCTTAATGATTCACCTGACAATAGATATGGGCAGGTGCAGGCAAGTGGCTATTTTCTTGTAGCCATTGCCTGACTTGTGAAGGTCGACACACATCTGCCTTACTTGAATGGTGTGTTCTTTTGTCTTTCACATGTTGAAGAGTGGATAAAAGAAAAGGCCTCTGTGTCACGTCATATTTATACCCCAGGGGAACAGGAAGTGATGAATTACTAATTAAATGTTTTGAGATACTCTGATCAACTTTGTAAACTACTATAGAAATCACAGAAATACTTCAATTACATTTATTTCCTAGGAATTGTTATGGGTGCCAATAATTGTGGAAGGAGTGGTTTTAAGAAAAATAATTGTTTCTTGGTCAGGGATTTTTTTTTCCCCCCTTAAAATTCACTTGAGTTGAAGGTTACATTTTTCTACAATTTTCAGTGTGAGACTACACTTCTGCAATGAAAATTGGATCCATTTTAAGGCTTTTAACACATCTTAACCAGGGATGCCTATAATTATGGAGGGCGCTGTATAAGGATAAATGCAGTAAATGCTTTATCATGAGCTGTGTTTTTGTTTAGTTTGTTTTGTTAGTGCCTTCAGGCGCTATATTTTTATGGACTTGTGCCTCTATAGGCATCACTTTTTTCTCTCTTCTAGTCTACCTTCTTTTTTTAATATCCCAACCTGAAAATTGGCTTCATAGGACTGGATTACTGTACTTGACATTTATGTCTTTTTGTTTCAGTGACTCATATCTAATAAGTTGGAACTCACCTGATGTAGACCTTTTTATAACTAAACTGATATATCCGTTATACCAACTGCTGAAAAAGAATGCATTGTAGTATTAGGTTTGAACTTGTCTTTAGAAAATTTAGAAATCAAATCAAAAGTCATTGTGATATAATGTTACCATACAAATGCAGCTAAAATAATTATGTCCCACTTAAAGACTTTCCAAAATATCCTCCACTGGGGTGCAGTTTGTCTTATTTCATTACCAAGCAAGAGTGGGATTGAAGTTTGATTGTACATCAGTGTATTAGCAAGAGATACTTATTTTTAAAATACTAATGCTATTAAATGGGAAACATTTTTGTGATGAGTGAGTCATAATGTCAGGTTGACAAGTTCATGTTCAATTAATCTGTATCATTTTTCTCTGTAAGCCATCTCAGCAGTTTTGGAAAGAAATAATCCTTCCTGAAGTATGAACTTTCACCTTGGATGAACTATGTGTTAATTACAATCATTTTTATTCAACACAGCCCCTACCCCAGGGCCTGACTGATGTCTAGCACCCCTGGACTTCAAAAAACATCAAGGGACGCTGGGATTTTTTCCAGCGATGCTCTCCCAGGTCTTCAGTTTCTGAGGCATTTACCCTTCAGCTAGCAATACTCATTCTCGATTGGATTCAGGTCAGGTGACTGGCTGGGCCATTACTCCACATTGTCGAAAAAAGTCTTGAGCTACTTTTGCAGTATGAGTCAGGTAATTGTCTATCTGAGCTGTCAAATGCCATCCAATATGTTTTAAAGCATTTTAGTAAATTACAACAGAAAAAAAATAGACTTATACAATTACGAGCTGCCAATTAGCCAATCACGGTTGGTCCCTTAAAAAAAGTAGGGCCATATGTAAAAAGAGGTATTTAAAATCAAAGCTGAAAGTCCATTCCTTAAGTTTAAATTGATTGCTTCATTTCAACTCCAATATGCTGTTGTAGGCCATTAATATAATGACTTTTGTAAATGACCAAATATTTGATGCTTTGGATGACTAATGTTTTTGAAACAGGATCGATTAGGACCTGTGCCATTGATTGTAAGACAAGTGGAACTGAATGTCCCAATACCTTTATAAAGCCAAAAATAGACAGACAAGGTAGTTTGTTTTGTTTTTATTTATTTACCTACAAGTCATCCATTGATTTTATTTATTCATTTTTTTCTGGTGGTCAAGGCATTAGTCTGAACTTCCTTGGCGAGTAAATCAATCTTGATTCTGGACTCAAAAAACTGTGCATCCCTGGCAGCCAGTATTTAATTAAACCAGAAATTCTATCCCACATTTTCTTTCACTGTTGATGCAGATATTTGTTATTCCCTGATGTGAGACTTTCTCTGGGAAAACCCTCCTGCCATCAGCAAACAGGAAGATAAACTCATAAGGCAACAAATACATGGTGCATCCTTTTGGAAAAGTGCTTTTAAGATTATGGAAAAGCAGATTTTTAATTACGGCGTAATAATTGGAAGATCTCTGCCCCAGTTTGAAATGAAAAGAACACTGTATGCACATCTGAGTTTGTGTGCTCTGACTTACCTGTGATGGGTACTGGCAGTGGACGCCAAGAGCAGCGGCCAGAAATAAAAGGCAACACTCACAGTGTGCTGAGAGACTAAAAGCAAATAAAAATAACGAGGCTCACGCTACCGACGGACTACCTTCGTCCGTGGTAGAAAAAACAGGTGAGCTCAAGGAAAACAAAAGAAAAGGGAAATAAACCGAAGACTCCTTTACTCACCAACACAATCACTGATAAGCAACTAAGTCCTTGACAGAAATCTCTCTAGAGAGCCTTACCGGCTAAAGCGCTAAAGTAGAACTGACACTCTAGCAACGGAAGCGAGGTGAAATTGGATCTTAAATAGAGTCCAGGCCACGCCCCCAATCAATGCCAGCTGGCCCGGGAATCCGATAGGAAGCAAAACGATATCATCCTGGACGAGAGCAACAAACTGCTCTCAAAGCTCCCAAACCATGACAGTAAGTATGGACCATGGCCCAATAAACAATCCATTAGATTTTGGTTGTAATTCGGATCAACATCTGGATTTGAGAATTTTTAAATAAATTCCTTGCCATTGCATGATTGCAAGATGGAAATAAATGTCATACATCATAAAATCCACTTGATGGCCGTGAAGTTTCTAATGTAATCCATAAAATTATAGTACCTGAAGGCACAAAATAAATGAAAACACAGCACATAATACATAAACACTTCCTTTTGCATTTGTCCTTATATGCATGCATATGAAGACAATTAGACACACCTAGACTGGTTGCTCATTCAACTCAGCTGTGCTTGCTGTCAATACTAACTATTCAGTCCATGGTCCTGCAGGTATGTGGTTGTGGCAGTTGCTGCCCATGGTCCTTTGGGTATGTGGTTGTGGCAGGTGCTGTCTATGGTCCTGTAGGTCTGTGGTTGTGGCAGTAGCTGTCCAAGGTGCTGAAAGTCACACAGAACTCCCTGTTCTATCACAGGCTAACAGCAGCTTAGTTTCTTAGCATCAAGTGATTTTGAAAAAATGCTGAAAAATAAAGAGTGAAATATATACTCAGCAACAAAAGTTTCTGTGACACCAATATTGTTAATTATTTTTCATAACGCAATTATGAAATTGTCATACATGGTGATATCAGACTGACACAGTACACGTAAACACAGCATTGAAATGGAAATCATGAAAATGCGAGAAAATGACTTTGCACGTGTAAATGTGCGTAAATCATGCTTGTGGATGGCAATAAAAGAGGAGAATTTTTGGAATGTTCACATTGTGCCTGATGAACGACGGAAGCATCACTTATCGAAAACACAGCCATTTCGGATCAGGAACTCTACCCTCTAAATGCCAAGACTGTCTGAAAATGAACGGTGGAGGGCCATTGAGATGATTGAATCCGGAAGCTCGCAGAGGGAAGTTGCTCATCGCCTGAATGTCCACCGAAACACCATTTGGAACTTATGGCAGCGTCATCAGCAGACAAGACATGTCAGAGACCGTCCTCGCAGCGGCCGTCCATGAGTAACCACTCCCAGACAGGACAACTGGATTCGAACAACCCATCTCCGAAATCGATTCCAACCTGCAACCATAACTGCAGGAAACGATACCTGGTTTGAGGCGACTGTCTGCACAGACAATCCGTCGCCGTCTCCGTCATTTTGGCATTGTCCCACATCGGCCAGCAAGACGTCCAATACTCACAGTACAACACCGACGACTGCGTCTACAGTGGGCACAACAACATCGACGGTGGATCCAACGTCAGTGGGATCTTGTACTCTTCACTGATGAATCAAGATTCATGCTTAACCGATGTGATGGTCGTTTACGTGTATACCGTCGACGTGGAGAACGTTATGCCAACAACTGTGTTCAGGAATTTGATCGTTTTGGAGGTGGTAGTGTCATGATTTGGGGAGGGATCACGGCTAGAAACAGAACAGATTTGCTTGTTATTGATGGAAATCTGACAGGTCAAAGATATCGCGATGAAGTGCTACGGCCATTGGTGGTACCGTTTTTGATGCAACATGGTCCCGGAATAACGCTGCAACATGATAACGCCAGACCACACGTTGCAAGGATTGTACAGCAGTATCTGATGCAACAACATGTCAATGTCCTGCCATGGCCAGCCAGATCCCTAGACATGTCCCCAATCGAGCATCTTTGGGACGAGATGGATCGACGTTTGCGGCGGTTGGATAACCCGCCAGCTACACTCCAGGAATTGCGACAACGTCTACGTCAGATTTGGAATGACATCCCACAGCAATTTCTGGCACATCTGATTCGGTCCAGGCGCCGGAGATGCGTTGCTTGCATCATGGCACGAGGAAGTCACACCCGGTATTGAAGTGTGAAGGTCACAATTGGTTAGACGTCAGACAAGCGCTTCATGACGCATGAAAATGACATTTTTCGTTTTGAGTGACGTTGGCACTGAAAAGTCAGTGTTTCTCCTGTTAAATAAACATATTGATTGCATTGAGATCTTTGCGTGTCATTTATAACATACACATAAATGGTGTCACAGAAACTTTTGTTGCTGAGTATATCAAATGGTGAATGATAAAACGTTCAACTTTCCTTTGGTACTTACATTGTTATGAATCAACTCGGGATAGAATATACACAATCCAAATACAAAACCCAAAACCAGTGAAGTTGGCACGTTGTGTAAATCGTAGATAAAAACAATACAATGATTTGTATTTGTATTTGACACTGCAAACACAAGTTACTTAATGTTCGAACGGGTAAACTTTGTAATTTTTTGCAAATATTAGCTCATTTGGAATTTGATGCCTGCAACATGTTTCAAAAAAGCTGGCACAAGTGGCTAAAAAGACTGAGAGTGTTGAGTAATGCTCATCAAACACTTATTTGGAACATCCCAAAGGTGAACGGGCGAATTGGGAACAGGAGGGTGCCATGATTGGGTATAAAAGCAGCTTCCCTGAAATGCTCAGTCATTCACAAACAAGGATGGGGCGTGGGTCACCACTTAGTGAACAAATGCATGAGCTGATTGTCGAACAGTTTGAAAACAACATTCCTCAATGAGCTATTGCAAGAAATTTAGGGATTTCATCATCTACGGTTCGTAATATCGTCAAAAGGTTCAAAGAATCTGGAGAAATCACAGCACGTAAGCGACAAGGCCGAAAACCAACATTGAATGCCCGTGACCTTCGATCCCTCAGGTGGTACTGCATCAGAAACCGACAGAGTGTGTAAAGGACATCACCATATGAGCTCAGGAACACTTCAAAAACCACTGTCAGTAACTACAGTTCGTCGCTACATCTGCAAGTGCAAGTTAAAACTCGACAATGCAAAGCAAAAGCCAAATATCAACAGCACCCAGAAACGCCGCCGGCTTCGCTGGGCCCAAGCTCATCTAAGATGGACCGATGCAAAGTGTAAAAGCGTTCTGTGGTCTGATGAGTTCACATTTCAAATTGTTTTTGGAAACTGTGGACGTCATGTCCTCCGGACCAAAGAGGAAAAGAACCATCCAGACTGTTATGGGCGCAAAGTTCAAAAGCTAGCATCTGTGACGGTATGGGGGTGTATTAGTGCCCAAGGCATGGGCAACTTACACATATGTGAAGGCACCATTAATGCTGAAAGGTACATACAGGTTTTGGAGCAACATATGTTGCCATCCAAGCAACGTCTTTTTCATGGACACCCCTGCTTATTTCAGCAAGACAATGCCAAGCCACATTCTGCATGTGTTACAACAGCATGGCTCCGTAGTAAAAGAGTGCGGGTACTAGACTAGCCTGCCTGTAGTGCAGACCTGTCTCCCATTGAAAATGTGTGGCACATCATGAAGCATAAAATACGACAACGGAGACCCCGGACTGTTGAACAACTTAAGCTGTACATCAAGCAAGAATGGGAAAGAGTTCCACCTGAAAAGCTTCAAAAATTGGTCTCTTCAGTTCCCAAACGTTTACTGAGTGTCGTTAAAAGGAGAGGTGATGTAACACAGTGGTAAAAAGGCCCCTGTGCCAACTTTTTTGCAATGTGTTGCTGCCTTTAAATTCTAAGTTAATGATTATTTGCGAAAAAAATAAAGTTTCTCAGTTTGAACATTAAACATCTTGTCTTTGCAGTGTATTAAATTGAATATAAGTTGAAAATGATTTGCAAATCATTGTATTCTGTTTTTATCTACGATATACATAACATGCCAACTTAACTGGTTTTGGGTTTTGTAAAAAGCACTCTGTAAGAATTGATTTAACACGAATATTTTGTGTTCGCCCTCTATCTGAGCCTCAAGGATCCTTCAGAAGTCAGTGAATATTTTGTGAATACATCAATCAATTTTTTTTTTCAAATGAATTGTTATAGAACTAGAGGACTAACAATACAGGTTCAGGTGACTGGGACATCAAGTAACAGATATTTAACAACCACAAATATATAAAAACAAAGATTCTCATTTGGTTGGTAAAAAAGACAAAATGGCAGTATTTTCTGTTTTTAAGGTTATGCTTATTTGACCAAGATTGTAAATGTATACAAACTGGTAGACCTACCCTTTGGCATAGTATCAGTGAAGACTTAATTCATCATAAGCGTCTACATGAAGTGCTGGCCAAGGTAACGCTGATGGAGACAGAAAAGATACAAAGTATAGCCATGATATTTTGCCCCACTTTTTATGAAAGAAGTACAACGTATTTCTAATGTATGCTGATTCTTGAAATAAACGACTGAATGCAAATGCCCTTGATCCCTTTTACTTAATTGATTGCCTTTGTCTCTATACAAGTAATATTGAGGGGTTAATGGACTGTACCGTGTATGGAGCACGAAGCCTAGAAACACCACAAAGCTCTTTTTGAAAGATGATAGCTAAAATAATAGGACTGCCCATGCAATCCCATTGAAAGGGATGAGACACCATGTTCTGAGTATGTGCCAGGAGAGTGCATTGATTGCATGACATTATGTTTATGATGAGGTCTATGTGTTCAGCCCTTTCCAATTCAATTTTATTGTAGTTGTAACCATAATTCTGGCATTTCTTGATTGAGCCATTTTTGTTTCCGTGTGTCTGCAGGTTAAGGCCTCATTTCTTCACACGTTTATCCTTCACATACTCGCAAAGCACAGAAGATACATGTTATTTTCTCTTTTCTTCTAATTTTGAGGAGACAGATCTACTGTACTGATTGGTCCCATGTAAGCTGGTCATTTCCTTTTTCCTACAATTTATTTATTTATGGAATTCCAATGTAATGCATTATTTAATGTCGTGTGAAAGTCAAAAAATGAAAATCCTGAAAGTCAAATCATTCAAATCAAATTTTGCATTCAAATCGCACAATTAAGAAGGAGAACCTTTGTTCTAGTAAAATTTTATAACATATTCCAACAAATATTCGAGGTCGAATCATGTCAAAGTGAAAATATTTCCCTGAAAAGTCAAAATCTTAAAAACATATGTATTTCTTGTGATCTCATGGAAGACCAATAAAATTCACATAGCCCTTTGGGACAGGTATTTATTTAGCTTTGACACTCTCACAGAATTTTGCGTGATGCCATATCATCACTGAGAGCAACTATCATCACAATATCTCCACTACATGTTAATAAAACCATCAATATTAAAGCAAATTAAACAGAAATCCCAAAATCCTTGTATTGTAATATTCTTTTATGCAATAGTTAGTATTGACTGAGTAATTTGATTGGACGTGAGGCATTTCATGAGATGATAGACCACAACATCACTGGGACATGAAACAGCAAAATCAATCTTCTCATAGGTATTTTAATATCCATTCATTAAACTCACTACCAACCACTTGTGTTGCTTGGCAATAGTCAAGTCCCAATTGTTATGGCCCCAATTTGTTATTACATTTATAACACAACAGCAACAGCAAGGGATGACAAACACAGTTTTAACAACTAAAACACATTTAATTTTTAACAAAGACAAGGACTAATAACAACCTACAACTAAAGACCAAGATTGATAAACAAGAAAAAACAGAAATAATTACAGTCCCTTTTTGGTGGGGTGGCTTGGTGATGTCCTGGATGAAGAAAATGCTCAAACACAGGCAAAGAAATCCACAAAAGAAACGTCACAGGTCTTGAACAGAATGGCAGGTCTGGTCATCTTCTTGCAATTTCTCCTACTACTTTACTGTCTCAATTCTTTTCCTTATATACTCTTTTGCAGACCCCACCCACATTTAGACCTCTTTTTTTTTATTTTCTGAGACTTGCCCAAGACATGTCCAGGACATGTCTAAACATGACTCCAGTCTGAGCTTAACAAAAAAAGGTAAATACTGCCATCTAGTGGCCTATATTCACATTACACAATCCATTTGTGGAAATAGTTGCGCCGGCAGAGCCCCATAACTGATTAAATAAACAAAAAGAAATCACAATCTGTTGTCGCTTATTGCCGTCAACAGATAAGTGTCATTTGTAGAACTGCTGAACTGAATAGCCATGATGATATTCAGCTACAACATCATGGCCTCGAGTGTGACATTGCTTGAATATTGGCATTCTGGTAATCAGGAGAACACAACTGGCCCTTGTTTCATTTCTTGAAAAAGTCTTAAAGTGCAAATTTTTCTGATAACTTATGAAAGATGCTGCACCAAGATTTGGGCATATTAACCATCACTTACTGGACAGAAATTGGCATGGAAAGAAAAAAAAATGATTTGTACTGAATAGTTTTACCATTAGTGTGAAATAACACAGTTTTTGTTATGAGTCTTTAGCAATATCAGTCGTTTTGTTTTATCATAAGTTTTCTGGGTTCTTTGGTGTCATTGACAAAGTTTTATCACAAGGGTGCCATTACATAGTGCGTAGAAATGTGTTAATTGCTACTCCAACTGTTCCTATGTGTCTTGCCACAATTTCAAATATAACAAAGCCATATGCACCCATTTCTGGATGTCTGTTTAAAACAGGTTTGTGTTGTTTTGTGATTTCTGTCAGGAGTCTGTTCATCATCCAACATCATGATCTTATAAACTGGGTGGGGTAAGGTCATGAGACAATGGTAGTCTGAGGGGTGAGGTGATACTGTGTTCGGCAGTATGCTAAGTGAGGTTCACACTGAGTTTTTCATTGGATGGTGAGTGAGATTCAAGAGTGTGCCGCCACACAGATGAGGTAGAATATGTTGCCAAATCCACTCAGAAAAACATAATCATTTGTCTATATTTCTCTTCTCTGTCCCAATAGATCAGTCTCTTCCTTCTGTCGCCTTATTTGTGCCATATTTTTGGCTCCTCTCAGGGGATTTCTAATGCGGAGACATCTGTGCTTAGTGAGGAGACAACCTGCGATCTCAACTTTCTGACAGGAGAGATAGCACTGCAGCAACAACCACACTAGAAATGGTCATTCATTCTCAATTACTGGTAAAACAGACTAAATCTGTGTAACTCCACTGTATAGCAACTGCAATAATAAGTTATTTTATCCACCTTTGACCCCTCTGTAGAAGAGTGGAAGAAGAACTCTGCTGCCCTTTTTTCAGCAGTGGTGGCATTTTTATCTGGGTCTATATGGAAAGTGGATTTATATGGTTATTTTTTTTTTTATATTAGTGGCAATATGTGGGATCTGTCACAGCAGCATTCAGCACATTCAGGCATTACCATTCCCATGACATTACCATTAATAATATAGCGGTTTAATTTCATTTATTACAATTACCATCACTTCCTTTCAATTCCATTGCGTTACAATTGGCTAGCATTACCTTCTGTGTCACTAAATCATTACCATTTCCTTGTTTTATGGTTTCGCTCATTTCATTGTATCATGGCGAATGAAGACACATCTGCTTTTGATGGAAAAACATACTATGAAACATTAGAAATGAACAGAGCTCAGCCAAATCATTTGACTCAACCACGTTTGCAATGAATGTGGGTTTAAAGAAAAAATGTAAAAAAATAACTATGTTTAAGTTGCCTGTTTTGAGAGACACACACAGTTTACTGAAATATTATGAAGCTACTTGTGAGTGCTGTTTTTACAGTGAAACTCTAAAACCCCCATTAGTTCATTCATATGTAAGAAGCCACGGACATTGAACATTTTATTTCAAAACTACTCTTGCCATCGATGAGAACAGAGAAAGCACAACCAACATCAAACCTTACTGAAAGTTTGCACCGCTCCTGAGTAACTCACAGCACCAATTGCTCAATGTTTTTTTTTTTTTGAGCATGTGCTTTGTATGAAAAAAGCCATGACTGCACAG
This sequence comes from Gymnothorax reevesii, assembly GCA_029721435.1. NCBI lineage: Eukaryota > Metazoa > Chordata > Actinopteri > Anguilliformes > Muraenidae > Gymnothorax > Gymnothorax reevesii. The sequence goes on along the minus strand of CM056587.1, from coordinate 52,702,997 downwards.
TGAATTGAGAGCCGAAATCTGCCAGCAGTTTTGTCCCTGGCCTGTCCACTAACCTTCAAGTAGCTGAGCGCTGCCAATCTGAATGTAATGAGGAGGATCATTTCCTAGCTTTTCTGCTAATCTCTAAATCCTGCCTTCGTTACAAGGCAAGGTGACCTCACACAATCTGTGCAAGCGAACAAAAGCTCATTCCATTATTTTTAACTAATTAATTATGTTCAAGTGGTTATGATGGTGATTATGAGCATGCTTCAGTTCTGACCCGATAAGTTTTTTATTCTCCTAAAATGTGTTTGGCATTATCACTTTTTGAACAAACTACAGGTAAGCAGGGAAATAATAGTCATACACAGCAAACATCCCAGTGTTAACTGAACCCCAGGAGAGTTTATATGAGAGAAACTGGTCTCATATAAACTCTCCTGGAGTTCAGTTAACACTGAGATTTTTGCTGTGTAGCTGTAGTGCTAACCCTTATAAAAATTTACAATACTTATCTAATGTTTACAACAGTTAAATTCATGTAAACCATGGCAAACTACACTTTACAACAGGAAACTATAGTTTGTTGCAAATATACTATAGTAATTGGATATTATTGCTATAGTTTACCATGCTAGAGTTTGACTTTTGTGATTTACTTTCACATCACCACAGTAAACTACAGAGTAACTTTAATATAGAAAACTAACGTATTTTTACAGTAGTACTTTGTGGTAATTTTTCATAAGGGAATGACTGAAGCACAACTGAGCACATTGTATTGCTTGCATTTAAGCATTTTCTTTAATATTTTCCTTGCTCCATTGTGCATTCAGGCAGGTGTTTCTTTATTAAAGCCATTGAGGTTGTGCACATGGCCTTGGGGTCCCAGCAGGACTGTCCCATCGAGGACGCAACCCCGTATACCTCTGGTTACAGTCACTGATAACCACCCTCAGAACCACATTCGGTATCCTTCAAGGCTTCTCGATACCACTGGGTCATTATATTTTAATATTCTCTCTATAAGGTGCATGTTCACTCAGGCATTCGTTTCTTATACAAAAGATCATTGTGACCCGCAGCAAACTGACACAATTGATATGCGAATGCTAGCGCTGAACCCATTTAGCGGCTTTTGGTATTATTTATTCAGCTTTTGTACTGTATAACTAAGGCGAAGCCCAATGAGACTTTGATGTTTTAACAACAGAGATGTGGTCAAGACGGAAACAAAACAACAAACTATCAAGTGCTTGACTGCAAAACGCCCTACAAAACATGAATAAAATGAGCTTAAACTTTCATTTCCATTGTAAAATATACACAGAGCAAGGAACAGGATGCATTTTAATCACACTAAAATTAGCCGTTTGACTTTTGTAAATCCACTATTGATGCCACTGAATCTGCTATTCATGTCTGTAACTTCCCAGCAGTTCATCTATTAGTGCCTTGGTAACCAGGTTTACTGAAGTGCTTAAGGCAATGGGCTGTCCTGTCTTATTGCGGTCATAATAATGTAAGCACTCTTTGCCCTTGAGGATAATGTCGCGGTTTGCTTCTCATTTTAGTGTGGACGGTGCACATTTATCTTCAACGAGCCAGTCATTTAATTGATTGATCAATCAATCAGTCAGTTGAACAAATAATTGATCGTTCATGGTGGAATTCGTTTGTATTGGTTTCCGCGGCTAAATCGCGAATTGCATTAATTCAGTTGAGCCCACATTCTCAGTGAATGTTTCACTACAGGATTGTTGTAAGGTGCGGTAATGGTTGGTGCAATGATCCACACATTAGCAAATTGCAGATCAATTTTGAGATCCAAAGGGCAATACATTATATCCTTTTTTACTCTGAGAGTAATTACAGCTGCTGACAGGTCATAGGCAGGCAGCCGACCAGAGGGGCTGCTATTGCACATGTACAATGTGTGTAAAAACACTGTAAATACTGAGGAAATTTTCAATGCGAAGGCAGAGAAAAATGAAACATTTCACCTAAACATGCAAAAAAAAAGTCTGTTTAGTGTGTTGCACATGAGTGCAGTATGTAAAATTAATGATTGAGCACAAAAAAAGAAAGATATGTGCCAAATGTAGGGCTGATAAAATTTTAATCCTGTCCACATTTTATTTATTTATTTTAGACAGTGTCACCACCTAGGAATACAATTTCCTTTTGTGTGAAGGCAATGCTATCATTTCATAACTGTGCGAAGGGAAATGTGCAGGGGAACATTACATCCCCTTTGTGGCCATTCCAGTCAACCATGAGTGTTTAATACTCTGCAATTTCTGCCCACTTAGGACCCTTTGTGGACAATCTTTAGTGGCAGGATGGATGCCTGCTCATTGGCCAACTTATATGCGGAGAGACAGAGAGCACAAGGCAGGAATAACAGCCTGACTGAAGCCTTTAAAAGCTTTCTGGGTTTATTGCTTTTGTTACGAGCCTGAACATTTCCACCCCCTGCCGGTTATCCAATCTCTCTCTCTCTCTCTCTCTCTCTCTCTCTCTCTCTCTCTCACTTACTCTCAGCAATTCATAGCTCAAGTTTAACAATCACCTGATCGCTTAATTGACTTCACCTCTCTCCACCACCCTGGAGCTGAAGTTGGAAAAGAATCTGGAAAAGATTTTGGGGTATGTGTGATGGTGCACTTCTGGCCATTTTTGTTTAAGACTCTTTAATGTTTCCTTTGTGATTCGTGGAGCAGAGGAGTTTTCTTTGCTTTGTTTTGCATGTCTGCATTTTCAGTTTAGTTTAGACCAGAGATTGAAACCTCCGGAAGACTCACCCTATTTTGCATTTTCGTCAGTGTCCAACACCAGCTTTTTCACTGAAATTCTTGATTTAGTTTTTGGAAGTGTTTTGAAATATATTTACTCTCCTTTGATGGGGAATTTCTCATGGAATAGCATTATTTTTGGGGCATGAAGGACTTCTGAGGGGTGTATAATAAAGTGAGATTAATGGGTTAGCGAGTTATGTGAGCCTAAAGCCAGGGATTTCAATGTCATGAAGGTGCCTCTTTTTTAAACCTGCCATGGTAACTTATGCTATCTCTGTCTGTGAGTTTAGGGTTAGTCAACTCGGCCCAAGCACAGGAAAAAAAGCCTAGCCAATGTTGAACTTACTTTGTAGTACATCTCTCAACAGTTGCATCCAATCAAATTCACCATTTTTATGCAAGATGCAGAATAAGGAGTATAACAGCCTCAGTGTCTTAAAAAAACAAAAAAGAACAAAGAAACAATCAAGGAAATGAGAAGTAGAAATATAAAAATATTTAGAAGCGGCTTCATTACAAAGTGATGTTAAAACCTAGTAAAGACTCACACTCCAGTAGGGTAATATGTCCTCCCCTGCGTACAGGTATTATTGGTATTAATTGCTCTTATTAGCAATTCCATAACTGGCTGCAATTAAAACTGAGCAGTGAGAAATCATATGTGTTAAATGATTGATTTGAATTTATATCATTAGTCTTATTTAATTGACTGAATTGATATAATCCTTCACAGCTATTTGTTCATGTTGCCATGCATGAATGTAGAATCTGGAGTTCAGCTGTATTAATCTTAATGGTAAAGATGTTTGCTTGACTTGATTCCCTCTCTCAATTATCAATGCCATGATAAAGGATGCCAGAGCTTCATATTTCGCAGATTTAGTTATTTCCAGCAAGCGAAATCCCAAGGTCCTGTTTCAGACCATAAATAGTGTGGTTAGCCCACCTGTCCCCTCAGTCCCTGTTTCCTCTCATGAGGACTGTAATAAATTCTTGTCATTCTTTGTGGACAAAGTTTCTGACGTGAGAGCCAACATCAAAAACCCCACCATCCCCTCCTCTTTTACCACTCCCATTTGCCCGGCCCGGCGAGCCTCCTTGAGTAGCTTCCATTGTATCTCCCCTAAACAACTCACTGAGGTGGTTAACTCATTGAAATCCTCCTCCAGTCCCCTGGACATTCTACCAACCCCTCTGCTAAAGGAAGTTATTGACTCTGTCAGCCCTAGTCTAGTTTCTATCGTCAACACTTCACTTGAGCTAGGTTATGTTCCGTCATCCTTTAAAATGGCTACGGTAAACCCCTTACTTAAAAAATCTATGCTGGACCCATTCTTACCAAGTAATTACAGGCCTATTTCAAAATTGCCTTTCTTGTCCAAAGTTTTTGAGAAAGTAGTGGCAAACCAACTCACATCTTTCCTCATGAACCATAACATCTAAGACAAATTCCAATCTGGTTTTAGGCAGAAGCACTCCACAGAGACTGCTCTTCTTCGAGTATCAAATGACATCATGATGGCTTCAGATACAGGTCAGTGCTCCATTCTGGTGCTTTTAGGTCTTAGTGCAGCATTCGACACTGTTGACCATCGCATCATGCTGGACAGGCTGAGGGAGTGGGTAGGTGTATCTGGGAGTGCCCTGAGTTGGTTTGCATCCTATCTCACTGAGAGAAGTTTCTCGGTGGCTGTTGGTCCTTTTACTTCTGACCCGTCTCCTCTTACGTGTGGCCTGCCTCAGGGTTCTGTTCTGGCTCCGATCCTGTTTTGTCTGTATATGCTCCCCCTCGGCCTCCTTATCAGCAATTTTAAGGAAATATCATATCATTGCGACGCAGACGATATCCAATTATATCTGTCATTTAGACCAGATAAGATCGAAAAAATCAACATTTTACATGAATGTCTGTCCACTATCGAAAACTGGATGGCCTGTAATTCCTTGCAACTCAATGCAAGCAAAACAGAAGTTCTCGTAGTAGCCGCTGATTCTGTCGTGACCAAGGTTGTTAATCATACGAAGGCTTAAAGTGGTAACATTAGATCCAGCCTTAGAAATCTTGGTGTCATTATTGACCAATCCATGCACTTAGATAAGCACATATCTTCACTGACCCGTACCTGTTTTTTCCACCTCAGAAACATAACCAAACTCAGATCTATTGTATCCCATTCAGAACTGGACTTAGTTGTCCATGCCTTCATATCATCCAGGCTGGACTACTGTAACTCACTTTTCACCTGCCTCAGCAAATCATCCCTGGATCGTCTTCAACTTGTTCAAAATGCTGCAGCTAGGCTGTTAACCCAGTCGCAGAAATACTGTCATATCACACCTATCCTGTTCTCGCTACACTGGCTCCCCGTGGCTTTCAGAATCCAATACAAGGTTCTGTTGCTCACTTATAAGGCCCTGCATGGCGCGGCGCCAGCTTATATCTGTGACCTCCTCCAGATGTATGTCTGCAGTCGGTCACTAAGGTCCTCCAATCAGGGCCTCCTGGTCATTCCTCGTACGAAGCTGAAAACTAAAGGAGATCGTGCCTTCCAAACAGTGGCCCCAAAACTGCGGAACGCACGCCCCTTGGACTTGCGAGCCTCTCATTCTGTGGAAATCTTTAAGAGTCGGCTAAAGACTCATCTTTTTAGACAAGCCTTTGAATAAGCAAATCTCTTGTCTGTTGCACAGTGTTTGTTTATTGTTATATTGATAACTGTGTTGTTTCTTATTGTTTTTATTGTTTTATATGTTTTATCTCTGTTTTTACCACTGTGAAGCACTTTGTGTTTTTAAGCTGGAAAAGGTGATATACAAATAAAGATTTACTTACTTACTTACTTACTAATTGTCCTATCATCACCCTTTTCTGTCTGTACCTCCCGGCCCAATGCTAATGCCTAGGTCTCACTGGGGATTGCGATGGTTTGCGAGGCATTCCCGATGGAAAAAGTGAGAATCGCAATGCATTGCAAACACATTTGCAGAGTGTGCGGTGACGTTCGCCGAGTGTCACAGGCAAATTCCAGCCATCGCAACTGATCACGAGTGGACCGAAAAAGCCCGAAAAATTTCAAAGCCCGCTTTGAATTTTGTTGTGGTCAGCAAATGCATGTGCTGCATCGGTGAACCATCCGCCACACTTTCAAAACTGAAAAAGTGTCGGCGACCCTCGCTGAACTGTTGCCGAACATTCGCCGAACCTTCGGCAAACATCGTAGAACATTTGCCGATATGTCGACAACAGTCGGCGAACATTCTTGGTGATGGTCCCCCGAAGCAACGCCGATCATGTCATCCCTTCCTTCGGCGAACAATCCTAAGAGCAAATGATAATGGGACTGCTCCACTTTTTTGACCATTTTGTGACGCACAATCGCAAGGCGTCGCCATACTTTTTCCAAATTTCCCCATCGGCGACCACCGCAAAATGTTAAATCCCCAGTGGGACTGAGCCATATGCTACACTCAGTGGCCACTTCATGAGGTCCACCTCGATTAATACTGGGTAGGATTCTCGTTGGCTCCAAGAACAGCCTGAATTCCTTATAGCACTGATTCATCAAGGTGCTGAAAACATCTCTTCAAAACTCAGATTCATGTTGTCATGACCCCATCACGCAGTTGTGGCTGATTTGTTGGCTGCGCATTCATGATGCTGTGAATTTCCTGCTCCTCAACATCCCTAAGGTCTCTAGAGAGCTGGTGACTGTGGATGTGATTGAGTACAGTTTGTGGAGCATGCTGGAGACTACTACTCTGTGTTGAATGGTGAATTATCTGACAGCTAGTCACCATTAGGAAATCGGTAGGCTGTGGCCATAAAGGAATTCATATAGTCAGCTGAAATGCATAGGTAGGCTGCTGCATTTAAGTAATACTCGGTTTGTATTAAGGGGCCTGATGTGAGCCAAGAATATATCCCCCACACTGTTACACCACCATCGACAACTGCCAACACAAGGCAGAATAGACCCACGTTTACACTATATGTTGACCCGACAACTTGCATGTCGCAGTCGAATTGGAGGTTCACCGGATCAGCCGACATTTATTCCAGCCGTCTACAGACCAGACTTAGCGAACCTTCTCTCGCAGTTCCGTCAGTTTCCTGGTGCACTATTCTGCTGCAAAATCCGAGACATAACGACTTTCAATGGGTTCCAAATCCACATATTTTCTTCTGCCAAGCGCTGCTGTAACACGTAGTTATTTCAGTCACAGTCACCTACCTCTTGGCTTGAACCAGTTGGCCCATTGTTCTCTGGCCTCTCACATTAAAAATTCACTTTTGCCCAATAAACTGCTGCTTACCGGACTTTTTGTTTTTCGTACCAGCTCTAAATATGGTCATGTGTGAAAATCCCATGAAATCATGGGATTCAGATAACAGATCACATTCCTTCCTCTTCCCAATGTTTGATCCAAATAACAACTGAACCTTTTGACCATTTTTGCACATTTTTATGAATAAAGTTGAGAGTTGATGGGCTGATTACATATTTGCATTAAATAGCAGGTGCACCAGTGTTCCTTAATAAAGTGGCCTTTAAGTGTGAATATGTGGCTAGGAGCATTCTACAGTCTTAATGTGAAACCATTATTATAATGGTATAGGATCAGCCCTAATATTACCATGAATCTGAATTTTCAGAATATGATTGACAGCAGATGGCTATATTTAAATTTATAGAGAAGACACAAACAATGAGAAATTTCTTCTGCATCTCCAACTATTCTTTCTACGGCTTATGTTTTCCTTTGAGTTATCGGGCACCCATTATTCCTTCACTTTCTGTGCCTTTTGCTGCAGTTATAATAGATGAATGAATTCCACTGAGGAAGGCTTAAGGTCATGTATATTATTCATTATTCATGTTCAAGACTTCATGAAATTGCAAATTTGCATGAACCTCTATATGTAATAGGGTAATGAGGTATGAGATTCATTGTATAGGGCATTTAAGAAAACCTAAGAGAAATTGCATACATATTTTTGTCAATGCTACTATTTTTTATGAAAAGCCCCCCACCAAAGAAAAAGAAAGTGACAAACATTAAGGGCTTCAAATATAAAACATTCTCTACAGAGGTGTATAATCCAGGTTCAGAGAGTAAAAGTCCATCCCAGAATATTGTTCCAGCTACAAAAGACCTGTCAGTTGGCACTATTGTTCAGCTGGGAGGTAAAACTAACAAGTGAAATCTGCTGGCAGGAGTTTACGGGTGGAATGTAAACATGGTAGGATTTTTACTTTCTGACCCCTGGATTATACACCTCTGATTCTCTAATATCTAAGTAGTGCTAGATGATGGTATTGTTACATGTGCAAAATGTCAAAACACATAAATCTAGAGGGGTTCTAAGCTGATATAAGACTGTTCAGGCCATTGCATTATGCATGAAATACATTTATTCCTTGAATGTGGTAATACATTTATTCCCAGCGGTAAAACAGTGCGACTGCAACCCTTTTTCATTCTCGAAACTGTGTTTGTTTGTTTGCAGTCTGTTAGAAGTTGGATGCTAACAGTACTTCCTGATGGTTGTGTAGGCCTTACAGAGGTTTATTTGAACAGATGGTGAGGACAGCAAACATTATAGAACTCTGTATATTAATAAAAAGTTATAGAGCAACTTATACCTGGCCTGGTCTGTCATACTACCCACCCAGATAGCAAGCTCCTCTGCTCCGGATCTGCCGTGGATCTGTCCCAGCTCTAGCTGATCCGGGGCAGATCTGCGGCAGATCCGGAGCGGAGGAGCTTGCTATCTGGGCAATTTATGCAAAGGCTGGAATAGCATGTAAATTGCTTGTGAAAAAAAAAGAAAGAAAGGAAGAAAGAATGAAAGAAAGGAGCAGAGTTAACTACATGCAGACAGTGGTCCAAGGAGGGAGAAACCATGTTGGGCACCCAAGGCTAATTGATGCACAGGCGCAATGAATTCTTTCCCGTTTGGTCCGAACCAGCAGTAAAGCAACTTTGGCACTAATTGCAGAGAATTTTCGTGACACTTAATGCTCTGTAGCCCCAGACCAGTGGTAGTCCACCCCTGATACTGCCTACAATGGGTATGTGAGCATCAGAGCTGGATGTTGGCATTATTAAATAAACTTGTCTGATCCAGTCAGTCCCTTTATTATATTTATTTATATATATTATATTAAGCGCCCTAACTGGACGAGTGTCCGCCATTTACCTGGAGAATGTGATGACACAACGGTACACTGAGGAAAGAGGACTAGCAGGTAAAGGGAGTATGATGCTGATGGAAAGTTCTGCAAGGCATCCCTGGGTCCAGGAATTCAAGTGGTAGATGCCAGTTTGACAGCCAGTTTTTGGGAATGCCATGAAGACCAGTACAATATTAGGCAGTTGGTTTGTGTCTTGTGGCTAAAACCCAAGGCAAGATTCAAATCCTCAACAAATAGTTTTTGTATTCCGCACTCTAGTGCAGTGGGAATTTCAATTAGTTTCAAATTTTGGGGAGCTTGATAAAATATTAACACTCCAGTTTCTCTCAATAAAACACTCATCAACTGACACAAGAGAAATAGCTTTTCAAAGCAGAGTATAACTGCCACGGGCCAAGTTTCAAAAAAAGCTGAAGCAAACTATCAATTAGAACATTATTTTGCAAAACACAGATGATGTGTTTTCCATAAACCTAAAATTGCCACATCCTCACTGCATAATTTCTGCATTGATCCCAGACAATACAGGCCTGTTTAAATATGTGAAAACATGAAAGCAATGTAATGTTAAGAATTCATTACTTTATTTTATTATTATTAATTTTGTGTGTGTGTGTGTGTGTGTGTGTGTGTGTGTGTGTGTGTGTGTGTGTGTGTGTGTGTGTGTGTGTGTAACACCAAGCTTGTTATTTTCACTCAGAAGATTAGAATGATGTCCTTGATAGCAAGGGCAGAGATGATGTTAGTCTACACTTTTCATCTTTCAACTTTCAAATACCAAAGCTAAAAAGTAGTTTAATGATATTGCAAAGCAAAATGACTATAAAATCCTTGAACTTTAATGTGTTCTGGATATGTGAATAACATGTCATTTTTGAGTTAAGCAACTGAAAATATACTTTAAAAATAATGTTCTATTGGCTGTTTATTATTGTTTAATGTTGTGTTCAGCTTCAAAAAATGACACAGCATTTTATGACCTGAGAACAATGTCACACGAGCCATTATCTTTTTGGCATTCAGAATGATAAGCAGTAGCTAAGAGATGTGATCCACTTTAATAAATATAATTCCTTGTCTTTAAAACACAATCTGCATTTATAAATTCAAATCCATATCACTGAATAGAAATCTGACTTTCCAATTGAAATCAATTTCCATAAATTTAAATCTTGTTGTTTCTAGAGAGGAATCTTAATTTACAAATTCAATTCACTGCTTTTGAAAAGAGATCTGGATTACCAAATTGAAATCCACTCTTTTAAATATTAATCTTTTTTTCAAATTAAAAAAATCTTAATTTGTTTATATTTTATCACTATTTCAGAATAGTGTGCTTCAGCACCTATGTGACAGCTATAACATCCTGAACATGGCAGCAGACGACATGATTGTATGCACTGCATGAATAATCAGCCTTGAGCTAAAAAAGCAAAATTACACCCTTCTGTGTGTCAAAGTGTACATGACCGATGGCTTTGAGGTTTCAGCCATTATTTTCCATTCTCTAATCTTTCATACCGTTTTGTTTTCTAGTACAGTCCAGTTATTGTTTTGTCTCACCTCAAATAGTCATTTCTTTCTTCATTTTTGTCCCGAAAGTTAATTTTCTTCAGTCAATGAAGATTCAGCACTAGAATGCACGGTGGTCTTCACGAGAAAAAGCAAGGCAACAAAATAATGGATTCAATTTTGATTATTAACTTGCTAAAATAAACTCAGCCAAAATAAAAACTTCACACTCGTTTGGAGGTCGATAAGTTGAACATACAAGAAATGAGGTTTAAAATAATGATTTTGTTTAATTCTGTACTCATTAATGATGGTGTATCATAAAAATAATATCCATAATGTAACCATTTCCACCGGAAATGCTACAGAAATGTCCAAGAGTAAAAATGGTGAGTTACAACTCGAATAAGGGACTTATGGTTTGGGCAGTCACACGACCTCTAAACAATTCATTCCTAGTGGACGTTGCAGTGACAAATCGATTATGCAAATGACGTAAGACAACTTATCGGTCTTCTGCTTTTGACGTCACACGTGGGCTACCAGAACGAGGTCCGTCAGCTGTGGCGCCAGTTTGTTGGAGACGTGTCCGAAGATCATGGATAGTCCGTCGACTGCATCCTATAACCGTTGCAACATTAGTTTCCGTATTCAGTATGCCAATGGCATGTTCACGCTGAATGTTTGACAGCCATGGCATTGAAAATCAACGAATAATTAACTGTAAGAACTTGTTTTTTCCGAAATGTCACCCTAACGTGCTAACGTGAGCTCAGTTGCACATCTCTCATATGGTCACGTGACTAGGAACACAAGAAAACATGGTTTAAGCTTAAAGTACGCTCGCACATGCTACGTATCAGTGCACGTCGGAGTTGATGTGTGTCATGATGTCTTTGACAATGCATTTACGCCTAGTGATAATAAAAACTCTTTTATTACAAGTTTCAAGAAAATATTTACAAATTTTTGAGTGTGACGTTTCTTTTTTGAGTCAGTATATCATCCACTGTATCGCAGTATGAAATTTACACGGTGATGTCATGGTTATTTTAGAGAAGGGGGAGCTCCCCCCAAAGAAAGCACACTAAACTGTTATATCTTCAATTGTGAAATTAAAACTAAATGTTTGCATTTTATATGTTTTCTATTTTAAATAAATAAATAAATAAAAGGGATTGAATCCTTGAGTCTCCAAAGGGCCCAAATCCAAGGAACAATCTTTTTGAAAAAATGGGAAAATTGACATTTATTTTGTCCATGTAAGTCCACACCTCCAGCCTAAGAACTCACCGGAACATTATTAAAACCCGGACCGCATTCTTCAATCCTGCAATCACTGAAAGCATTGGCTGTTCATTTCCTCAGTGTGGTGGTGTTCAGCTGTCCATCCTTAAAAATATATATATATTTCCATTTCTGTAAATCCTATTGTGAGGCTTTGCCTCCAGCTCTCAGCCTGCTGCCACACTCCACCTCACTTCACTTATGACCTGCACCTGTTCTTAATCCTCACTGTAAGTTATTTAGGACAAAGCTTTGCATTCTTTGAGTGCTAAGTCTTGTGGCAATGCATGCCAATGCTGCATTGTTAGTCTAGGAGCAGATGTATAATCCAAATTTGTGAATTTGCGGTAAAACCTAGAATCTGTGCTCTTTATCATATCCCCGAATGCCGAACGGGATTTCGAGGATATTATGTTTCTGGTCCGACCACCGCCGCGCCTCCCTACGTGTTAACGCAATAACTTCAGTAATATATCAATAAGAAATTTCAAGTTTTGCATATAAGTAAGTATAAAGAGGAAGAACTGATTAGATTTTGGACAATTTACAATTTCTAGATTGGTCACCAGGGGCCAAAAACGGAAAAATCACTGTTTTTATCATATCTCTGGAAATATTTGTCCGATTGACCTCAAATCTGTAAGGGTGCGATCAGGAACCAGTAGCGAGAACCAGGCAATGCAGTAGAATTTGTTTTATTAATGAAGGGGAGCACCCCCACAGGGCAGAAGGCAGAGGTACAAAGTCCACACTCCAAAAATCTAAATCCAGAGGGGCAAAAATAGAATCAAAAACCAGGGCAGCAATCACAGTAATTGTAGTCGGACAGAAATGGGTCTGGTTCACACGTACAGGTATGTCAGAGAAGCAAAACCAGAATCCAATGGGCGTAATCCGAATCGTAACCAGGGCAGCAAACATAGATCTCGTGGTCGGGCAGAAAAACGGTCAAAACACACAGATGCAACAATAATCCAAAATCACAAAGGCAAAAATCGAAAAGTCGGGCGGTCCAGTCAGAAAGATATACACTGAGAAATCAAGGCGAGAGAAGCGTGGCACAAGAAGACAGGGGAAACGATATGACAGAGAATAACTGTGAGGAGACACCTAATATACACTTCCAGGGAGATCAAATGGTAAGACACACAGGTGCAAATAGACAGACTGATTACAGAGGAGCAGCACACGAGGGAGAACCTAATCACATGAAATTTGGCAGGAGCCAAAACGCGGACAGGGATCACGGGACAAACCTATATACAAACATACGGCTCCAGTGAAGGAGTTCTAATGTGCATAGATAATTAGAGAAGGACAGCGTGATTAGATGTGGAGTTTCCACAGAGATGCAGCAAAGGAGATCAGGGAGAGACAAGAGGCGGAGACTAGAACAGGACAAGTGCTGAGAGGATGTTAATCAATTAGTAAGTGAAACTATTCAATCCCTTGGTGCTTGTTAGTAAGTTAGTTCTGTATACGATGTTAAGTGTTAGTAACTCCTAACGAAAATAACAAACTGTTAGTATGGTTAGTAAGATAGAAAAGTAAGGCGAAGTAAGCAAACGAAATTGGAAGGAAGACTGAAATCCAGAATAAATCACCCGAAGAGTGACACGCAGGACTGGGGCTGTGAGCAATGACAAGACGAGAGACCAGACAGGGAGACAAAGTGCAAAGCATGGACCGGAGTGAGACAATGGCAAAAAGCAAAATATGGAAAAGTAAAAACTAAGACAATACATAAACTAATCAAAATTACCAAATCCCAATAAACATACAAAGAATAGTCAGACATAGCAAATATCAAAAAACACAAAAGGCAGCCAGAATAAACGTGGCAAGGAAATAAAACATGGGCAAGGCAAAAACAGAACATGAGCAGATGCCAGAATCACAACAAAATCAAGTGCAAATGAAAGTTAATGACCAGAGGATTTTTCCCATGATGACATTATACCTATTTGGTTCAAAGTTTTGACACAAGGTGGAGCTTTGTCACATAAAATTTACCACTTTTGCCATACCTTTGGAACCATTTGTCCAGTTGACTTGAAACTATGTGCAACCGCAACGTCATGACCTCACAACGTGTCACATATCACATCATACCTGTATGGTTCAATATTTTGCCACCATGTGGAGCTTTGTGATGGAAAATTACCATTTTGGCCATATCTTCAGAACCATTTGTCCGATTGACCTGACATTAGGTTCAAATGAAAGGTCATGACCTGAGGGGCTTTATATTGTATTGGGTCTATTCAAGGATTGGGGAATTGGAGGATTGGGGGCATTCAGGGATATACCCCAAGCCTTTGCCTCCGACAGCATAAGCCTAGTTTATTTATTATTTTTACCAGCACTTTCATTTTAAAGGAACTTTGCTTTACTATTGAAATGCGATGTAACTGTAGCGTCACAGGCCATTGTATTATCATAGTGTGCAAGTTTGGGGAATCTCAGTTCCTTTTTGTTTTGTACTCTTATGCCCTTGCAGTTTGCAGTGCTGTCAGCAATTAAATCATCCACCTGGGGTGCGTTTCCCAAAAGCGTAGTTGCTCAGTAAGTTAGCAACTTACATAGTTTGAATTATGTAGTTGCAACGCCAGTGTTTCCCAAAACCTTCGTTCAAACTATCAAGGTAACTTATGCAGTGCGCACCATCATTAAACGATGCATGTTCCCCAAAACCATAGTTGGAACGAATGTTCGCAACTACTGTCATTAATTTGTGTAGTTTCAACTACTACTCCCCAGCTGTAGTTAGAAGCTTAGTGCTGGGTGATTGCGTCAGAAAATTCTGTCAACGAAAGGCAAACATAAGGTCAGTAGCTGAAAATGTTTGATGATCTTGCTGTACAAAATTATATAACATCAACACAGTGATTTGAAAATGTAGCTACTCGGGAAAGGCACTTTTTGTTGTATTTCTCTGTTCATGAGTGGGCCTTTGGTTGGATCTCTGGAATTTTATCTCTTGTAGCCTTCCCATGCGTTAGCAAAGAAACTTTAATGTTCGGCAACTATTAACTACACTAGTCTAGTAATTCAACACTTGTTTTTTCCCTGCTGTCATTAGAGCGGGAGGTGGTTAATTAGCCTACTTTACGGTATCATGGTTCAAGATGGTAGTATTGTTGAGTAAATCTGTAAAGCTCGTGACTTTGTGTTGCTAGTCATAGGAAGAACATATGATCTCGCTGTTTACCTTCATGTATTTTTATGTATCAATAGGAGAGGATGTTGCTTGCCCACTTGCAACTGTGAATATGTTAGAAATCATATATATTTATATATGACAGTGGATGGGAAAGTGTTGATAAAAAGAAAGTGGGTGGGGGAGATGGAGGTCTTTTTGCATAACATTTGTCATTCCTTGTGGTCTGTCATCAGCATCCTTTACAGAGATCACCTCATCTTCAGGGAGCTGGAGATTTGCTGTGATGACCATGCTGTGCAGAACGTAGACGAACTGCCAGCCTGAGAGGATTCTGGAGACTCAGGGTAAAGAGCGGCCCTGACACACAGAAGGCCATGCCAGAGGGGGCCGAATGTGGAGTGGCCCAGAGAGAGGATGGCCAATGTTGAAGGGCTCTGCATGTGGGTGCCCAATGTTGGGGGGCCCTGGGAACCGAACTGCAAAGGACAAGGTGTAAATGGGCTTAGAGGAGGTGGGCAGAGGGGGGAAGACACTCATATTAGGGAATCGTGCAAACCACAGATATCTTTACCCCTGGGACTCCCACCAGCACTCTTGGGCTAAGCATGGAGAAAACTCTCCTCATGAGTAAGAGGAGGCCGACAGACCGGAGCTCCCACCACCAGTCCTCTGTAGTGCACCCCTTAGAGCTGCCCCCCCCCATATCCACTGCACCGCATCTCCATCCGTGGCCCTCAGAATATATTTTTTCTGCGGTCTTATGCCATTTTTTGTTCTTTGACTGAAATGAAATCATTTTTAAGTTAGGAAAAAGAAAAAAACCGTCTACAGACTTCTACGTCTTTGAATAAGGTGGGTGACCATAAATAACTATTTACTACATATATCAAAAGAGAGAACGTGACACACAAATCTTGTAATTGTTACAGTACTATGCAGTGCATGTTACTGTGATGTTACAGCCCAGCTAACGTTAGCTTGTTTCATATGCTTGGGCTAACGTTACTGGCGTTGTTTTATTAGAAAGCAGCAGAAAATCTCTTTATGAAGTGACTTGGCAGTCTTATCAGTTGTGTTGTCATCATAAATATGTGTATTATTTCTGTGCTCTCACAGCTAAATGCTGACATATATTTACTGGCCATTCAGCTGGATTCATGACAGTTTCTGTACTCAAAAAAACGGGCAACATACTGATATAAGCATGTGCTGGGTTTTTAATGAATACATACTGCTGTAGATTACTTTTCATGTCGACATGATTTATTTCTGCTCGTTTGTTGGCAGGCGTGTCGTTGGACCTGAAAAATCTGGGGCTAATGTCCCTTCATTTATTGAAAATTAGTCCTGGCTAATTCTAGATGGGTTTCTTTAATTAACGCATTTTCCAATTCAAGAATAATCAAGTGGCAATCAAAGAGACGGCTTCTCTCCCTCATGCGACCTAAAAGCGACAAGATAATGGGCTGCATTCAGGACAGATAAATAATTTAATCATATTTAGGTCTATGCACCTGCACTCAGCCATGGCATTTCAGACTAGTCAGTGATTTCGTCCGTTTCCATTTTCCAATCAGACAGCGGTCCATTTTTTTTTGATTATGAATTGAGGGACCGTGCTGCAAAAACAGGTGTATGTACTTGTCGCCGAAATTATCTTCATTCGTTGAAGAGTTCTGAAATGCCATCGCCGAGTGATGGTGCACAGACCTAATTATAATCAAATTATTTTTCAGTACTGAATGTAGCCTATTATTTTGATCGCATGGGGAAGAGAAGCCGTGTCTTCAACTGCCACTTGATTATTCTTGAATTGGAAAACGTGTGAATGAAGGAAAACCATCTAGAATTTGCCAGGACTAATTATTATCCCTCGCTGCGCGATTAGCGCGAAGCGGGGGATATAGCATTGGGCTCCGTTCGTCCTACGGACGCATAAAATTGAGGCGGCGGGGGATATTGCCATGTTAGTGGCAAACATTTGTTTTCAAAATTAAAATGAGGGACATTAGCCCCGGAATTTTCAGGTCTAACGACGCATCTGTTTGTTGGCCAGCCGTGTTGACTGTTCACAACAGTAACGTCTTGCCTCGGCATCTTCGCCGCTTTCATAATGTGAACGTACAAAATCTCTCTGCAGTTGCATGCATAACAGCTCGCGTGCCTTCGCGTGCACGGCAGCTTTCTGGCGTCTGCGGAGTGCAGTGGAGAGGGAGAGGGAGGGGGAGGGATCTGAAAGTTGCTTTTTTTTTATTTTTGTGTGAAGTCCTCTCTCTCCTCAGTGTTACCAACTACAGCTTGAAGAAGAATGTCAACCAACAGTTCATGACCTCAAGCTGAAGCGCACTTGGGTTATGCAGCAGGACCATGATCCGAAACACACTAGCAAGTCCACCTCTGAATGGCTTTAAAAAAAAAACATAACAAAGATTTTGGAATGGCCTAGACTTAAATTCGCTTGAGATGCAGTGGCATGACCTTCAACAGGCCGTTCATGCACAAAAACCCTCCAATGAGGCCAAATTAAAATAATTCTGCGAAGAAAAGTGGGCGAAAATTCTTCCATATCGATGTGAAAGACTCCTTGCCAGTTATTGCAAATGTTTGATTGTAGCTGTCTCCGAGGGTGGCAAAACCAATTATTAGGACTTAGGGGGCAATTACTTTTTCACATAGGGCCAGATGGGTTTGGATAGCTATTTCCCCGTAATAAATGATTCATCATTTAAAAAGTGCACTTTGTATTCACTCAGTTATCTTTGTCTAATATTAAAATTTTTTGATGATCTGAAACATTTAAGTGTGACTAATAGGCAAATAAAAAAATGAAATCAGGAAGGGGGCAAATACTTTTTCACGGCACTGTAAGTACGGAAGATCGTCAGTTCATGGCAAAAGTCAAACACATAACTTGGATCTGCCTGTTCATGACAGGTTAAATTTGGAAACCTTGCTTTCCTCATTGCACTAGGTGAAACACCATAAAATTAAATCAGCCCCAAGCCACACAGGAGGGATAGTTCACTCTGTCGCAAACCTCCTCAAACAGCTCTGTCTTTAGTTCTTTACCAATTTTACCTTATTTTATTCACGTGTGTCAAAATCTGAGCAGTAAGTACAATAAATAATATTCAGATGTAACATCTCTTTTTTAGAGACATAAATTTAATTCATAATACAAGCTACTTTTTTTAGAAACAAAGATTCATATTTAGATAAAACTGAGGCCACTGAGGATATGGCTGAGTACACAAAACTACATCTGTCTTGAGAGGTTGATTGCTGTTGGCTAGACTGATTCATGCAATACTTGCAACTGTATTTTTTATTTCGTAAAATTGTAGGACATAACAGAGAGAAAAGCTTCAAAGCTTGTTTATGTGACGGCTACATAGTTTGTGGTTAAATTAATATTTTAGGCTAAGCCTTGTTTTGTTGCCTTGATGTTCTGTACTGTGGCACCATTCAACTTTCTAATTAGGCCAGTTACCAAAACACTGTAAAACAATCCAACTGTGCAAGCCTATGGACTGGAGCCTGTTCCTTTTCATAGACTGCTTACATAAACATGCTCATATGAATAATGGAATGAGAATGAAAATGAATATTCAACCACTCCAAACACTCACTGTTCAGTTTGAAGACACAGTATATTAGTTTAAACTAGGTAGTTTTGAATATAAAATGGCACCATAAAACAGCGCATTGCATGATAGTTGTGCAGTACATTGGATGCCATTAAATGCGTGCAAAACAGACAGCTGTCTGAATCTGGAAAATGTCTCAAAGTGTTCTGCATCCTATTTATAATTTGTTTCAACATTTTTGTAAAAAAAAAAAAAGAACTCTTGGAACATGTAAACTAATAATTAGTGATTCACAGTAAAATAGGAATCCCTGCAAAAAATATTTCCTGAGGTTGATTTGTAAACCACATCATGAAAGAAATAACCCATTAGCATTAATCTTTCTTGCAATCTGTTTGTCGTTTACATTTTGAAAAGAGATTCAAGCATGGAGGGTGCAGGATCAGTTCAAGCTGTGTCTGAGGCCATATATTTACTGCTCATTGTGATTAAATCTCAGAGAGATGGACCGAATAACAAAGGCCAGTGAGAAAGAGTCCTCGGTTCGATAGCCATGTTTCACAAGCTACACGAAAACATGTGTGCGTTCAGTGAAAATTCGAGACGTGACATGAATCTTAGTCCATTAATGTGTTCTAGGTCAAACTGAAGACTTGATGAAATAAACATGAACACAGGCCATGCAGGCACAGACGGTCTTTTAATTGTGATGTCACTCAAACAACACACGCAGAGGGCCAAAGTCAAGATTTCAAATGTCTCTTTCAGGCTTTGCCCTTTGATTTTTTTCTCTCAATGTCCGACGGTCGCCTGTCAGGAAAATCTTTAAGTTTGTGCGCTCGCATCCATTTGTATCTGGGAGGGGCGAGGGATAGGGAGTTGGGTGGGTTTACAGAAAAGGTCATTTGGCAGTCGATGTCTGGAGATATGGCCCAGGGGAGTAACAATGGGAGATTGGTACAGCGAACACCAGATACAGCGCTCCCAAACTCCCTTCTGTCGCGTCACTCTTTCTGGCTTTGGCCCCACGGCAGCCTGTTATCGTCTGCATCCATTTCATACGGTGCTTTCTGTTCACCTCTGTTTCATCATTACATGCCTCTATCTACCAGTTCCTCCTCATTCCCCAGCAAATTCCCTCAAATGACCCAACACTGCCTGTGGTTATGTGTCATTTCAATTTTAATTCACCTTCATTTTATCTTGAAATGTGCATTAACTCTTCAATACCAATGAAAATTGAACACGTAATACAGGAAATATCGCTTTATTTCTTTTATTGGGTGTTTTCAGTCGGTCAATTAATTGATGAATGGCACTGTTGTTTGGTGAGATCTCTTAATGGTCTAAGCAAATTATGAGCAAGAAATCAATAAAAAGCAAGAATCATAAAAATGGATTTTCAATGCAAATCCTTTTACTGCTGTAGCCGCCATTGATAGTGATGATACTGAAGTATAACTGGTAATCGCCAATGGCATAAAGCTGTGACCTTCGAAGATTACTCATCATGCTGTCTGAGCAATGCGCGCAGTTTTTTAAGTGAACCAGAACCCCTAAAATTGTTTTCTGGGCCTGTGCTTGATAAAAATATGCAGTCCCACTGTAGTGAGGCTCCAGTGTATATACTAATTATATTTGACAGATGAAGACAGGCCTGCACATGCAAAGTATGGCAGAAATTAATGCAATCCCATGGCCTAACTGCAATTTTTTAATGACTGCAGCAGAGGCTTTATTCATTATTTAAGCATGCCTGACATAATCACTTTCTTTGTCAAACCATGCAGCAGGAATGCATTGCTTGCATGGATTGCGAGGCAAGCTAATAAGAGAGAAACACACTTACCACTTCACACAGCCTCATTGCAAATAAACAATACACACGCACACATACATTTATTTATGAGCTTTGATATCATAGCTCTTTGATATCTAAAAATACCCTCCACAATAAAAAAAAAAAAAAAAATCAGGCACTAATGATGTGTGGAAGAATTTTTACAAGAAAACTGCAAAAGAAATCATTTGTTTTCACACCAAGTAATTTATTTAACTGAGTAATGCCCTGGTAGCGATTTGCTGTTGGTGGGTACTTCAGTTTAATTAGAACTTTTTGCAAACTTTTCCCACTGTCTTTTCCTCCTATAAAAATGTAGATTTCCTAATTCTGGTTCCTCTAACATCTCAAAATTTGTTTTTACCCCATAGGACACCCTATTCATTTTTGCAAGCAGCTAGCTAAGATGCAATTTTAGTACCTGAGGGTGATCACAGTCTGGCACTTGCTTTTGAATAATACGGCAAAGGCTACTCCACAAAGTGAAATTATCCTGCCTTGAATTACGGTATTGATAATTACTAGCCATGATTTACCCACCTCGGCGGCAACACTGCAATACAATATATTTCTAGGCTATCTGAAAAGACATTAGGTGGAATGAAATTTAATTAAATTTAATTCAATGCTCTAGTGGTCGTCATTAAAGCAGAGGAAAACATTCTAAACACACAAGTGGCAAAAATAAATGTGAAAGCATGAGGTCTTTTGCGCTTGCATGGTTTTGGTTGAATCGCACCTTTGAAAAGCACAGTTTCACCGCTGGCATTTTTTCTGAGCTTAGGAGACCCTTTGAAGGTCTCAATTCCCCATCCACGGAGCACGAGTAGCCATCCAGAGATTTGACGAGCATGACATTGATGCTATCCATATGTCACGCTCTACTCAGTTACTGGGCCTGAACTCAATCAAGCATTAATCGGATTTTCCGGAAAGACACCTGTGACAGTACTCCACTGTTCCATCTTCGATGTGCAAGATGATTGACTTTTGCGTGGGAGGATGCAGTCATATTCCTACAGAGTGCAAGACATTGAACGACACAGCCACACTGCATAAAAAGTTAGACTAACAAGAAAGAACGGTGCAATGTCCTGCATGGTCTTTCCTGATTGTTAACTCCATAAAGCTGGCACTTTGAGCCAAATGAGCCAAAACTTGGTCAAGTCAATGTCTTGAAATACTGTAAAGACATCCTCAAACACAGAGAGCTGCAAGAAGGTCTTGTTGCTTTAAAGCAGGACAATTCCTGTCCTGGAAGACTGGTGTGTATGCAGTTTGTTTCCACCCATTGCCTTGAGTAAATGAGCTAATTGGCTCGACACATAAAGGAGACCATGGATCAAATCACAATAAAATGGTTTGATGAGGGATGCCAGAACTGTCCTCAGTGGTCATTCTTAGGCTTTTCAAGAAATTAAGCTAAAATCTCAAATATGGCTTGGCTTATTAAAGGCAAGAAGATGGTGTGACAGCCAGGGACAGATACAGCCCCTTTTGCCCACAGGTCAGCCAGTGCAAACATCTGGTACCTGTTGCAGTATTCACCTTCCCTAAATCCAAAACCGGTGAATTCCTTGACATGTTTGGGATAAAGGTTCATTCGAAACCACTGCAATCATGTACCTTGATGAGTGATGAAGCAGTCATGGGCAAAGAGACCATTTTGTTGCAGGGGTGGATGCATCAGGGCTCATGTAACATCTTCCCCTGCTGCTTGGTCAAAGACAACAAAGCTTGTGATGTTACTGAAAGTCTCAGCTCTGATCAAGAGCAACAGCACAACCCCCTATGAATAATCTCAGTGTGTTTTTGCTGCTATTCCTGATTTTCCACACCGTTTCTTTCATGTCGCATAAATTAATTCCTGTGATACTGGGAGGTGTGGAATCTCACAATTTTCTATTTCAGTCGCACAGTAAATTCTGCAATGTTACACGAGCAGCTACTGTACATTAGTTTTGCATTGCAGTTATAAAAAAGAAAGAGCACACTGAAGCCAGAATAATGAGTTTAATTTATCACTTCAGTGAATAGCTGGTATTCAGGAATGGCTGACTGTTCACTTCATTCTTGTGCCTCAAAAGCAGAATGTTATTTTGCAGGGAAATAGTTTACATTTCTTCTAAAGTCAAATAAGTCACATGAGCAGGTGGCTCTTTTTGCTTTTGGACTTTATTATTGATGCAGAAGTGAGCCATAGGTTGGTAACCAATTGAAGCATTAACTGCTCTGGTTCTTCCTCACCCGGATCGCAGGGTTGCTGGAGCCTATCTCAGCTGTGTTAAGGCAGGGACACAGCCTGGACAGCTGGCAAATCCACTCATACCTACAGGCGAATAAAAGTCTCCAGTTCGGTAGATACATGCCTTTGGACTGCAGATGGTAAGTATTGGTAGCAAACCCAAGTGAATACAATGAAAACATGCTAACTCCACACAGAAAGATCCCAGGCCCAGATTCAAACTCAAAACCTTCTAGCTGTGTGGCAGCAGTGCTACCCACCATGCCACCAGGCTACCACATGTGATACTGTGCTGATGTGCCACAGATTCTACCGTTGGATTTATTTATTATAAAATGTGTTAAAGAAACCAAAATAGCTTAATTTCTCCAATGTCTCCACTGAAAAAAAAAAACTGAATTTAAGATTATAAGTTGAATATACCTTCTACAATTCAATTAACTTGAAATTTTAAGTCAGCCTGGAAACTAACTTTTTTCAGTGGAGACAACTTTGGTTTTTTTACAGTGTAGAAAATGTACAATGCAAAAAAATGACTATATTTACTTGACTTCAACTTCAATAGGAAATTTTTACAGAAAAAAAAAAAAATCTTGAAGGTGGAATTTTCAATTATTATACATCTATTTTCTGCCAGAAGTGTCAAAATGAATTACAATTAATTAAAAGAAGAAGCACTTCACTGTATGTTAATGCATTGAAAATTGTATTCATTGGAACAAATCACAAACTGTGGAAAATAACTATTAACTCTCTTATGTGAAACCTCATATTTCAAGTTACACAATGGGGCTGGCCTTTAACCCAAGAAAACAATACCAGTGTGTAAATGAACACTGCTGCTGTTCAATAAAGAGGGCATTGCAGGGTAAATACCTGAAGCTCAGGCTAAGCCTCTGGCCCCCTTGAGAATGTTTGTAAGTAGATCTGCATTAGCGGCCCACATCCTATCTTTACTTTTACAGAGGGTTCCATTAGCAGCTAATTCAGCTCCTTATTAACAAGGTGATTTAATTTTTTTTTAAAGATCCTGCAGCTCGGAAGGGCTAAAAGGGAGCCCAGCTGCTCTAAGAGGGAGGTTCCAGCACCGAGGCACTTGGCCCTTATTGTTCCCTGAGGTTCCCTGAGGCCGTTTCCATCGAAGGCCAATGTTTTTAGCCTCCTGGAGGCTTCATAAACACTTCACTTTGAAGATACTAATCCCGTTATACATTGGTTGTAAAGTATGGGGTTCTTTCACTCAGCTTAGGGAAGCAATCAGGCCCTGATACTCTGTCCAATTTTCTATTCTTCTGGACATCAGTGGTGCTGTACAACGCTTTCCAAACACTGACAAAGCTCCAGCTGAACTAACATTTATTAGTTTAGTGTTTTTTTTTCATCAGCAAATGAAATGTCTGTCTGTGCAGACCTTTTTTGTTGATCACCATTTTAGATGATGGAAATGTCTGTATGAATTGAACTGCACGTCATGTGTTTGTTAACTTCTTAAAGCCCAACATCCCCCCCTGGCGGTAACGGAGACATTACGGGATTTTCAAATGACTAGCCGTGAGCCTCTGACCCTTCAATGCATGATCACTTTCAAGCTGTTTCTGTTTAAGATCGCTCAATTACTAATCACACAATTTATTTACTGAATAATTAAGAGCAATATAAGCCTTTGATTATGAAGACAGGTGAAATAACAAATCCTTATTCCCTGTGACTCCAGATGTGATGTAACTGACAATGTCACTTAGCTAGTGCCTAAATGCTATAAAGGGTGACATTGTCAGCTAAGTGACATTGTCATTGTCACATCTGACATGACATGCTGGATAAGGATGAGTTATTTCACCCTTTACAAAGCATGACATTTATTTATATATGATTTATGAAGACATTATGTCTCATTTATGAAGGCATTATACATGCTGTATAAAGCCTTTATGAGCAACACTTCAAATAAACCGTGACCCAAAATGCTGCAATCATCATTACAAAATATGTAACTTATTAAAAAAGTGTCATTACAAAATGCTGCAAAACAATGTAACAGGCTAAGAACGGTACTAAAACAAAGCTAACTTTAACTCACTATTATCATATCACAGTTATTAATCTTACAACGCCACAAAAAGATACATGACCTCATCACTATACATCTTGCAAACGACTTGTTGAAAAAAGAAAATAGACTTGAAAATAAGTACAGATCAAGATCTTTGTGGCACGCAGTTGTTGTGTTCCGTGGTCTGAGTGTCTGGTTAGTAAATTTTAGGTTTCTATCATTTTGGTATGTCAGTTTTTAGTCCATGTCTTAGTGTTCACATTTCATTCCTCTCCTGTGTAGTCCAGTCCACGTTTTAACCATGTACTGTCTTTGCTTTCTCCCCGGTCACGTCATTGTTTGTATCAGTTTCTGTGTTAATTGATTGTGACACTATTTTGGGTGATTTAATGGATTCTGGGTTTCATCCTTCCTTCTGTTCTCGTTTGCTAGTTTCCCCTTGCTTTCCTATTCATACTAACATTACTAACAGTTTGATGTTTTCTAAAATTACTAACCAAACTAACCTTGTATATAATACTAATCTACTAACGAGCACCCGGGATTGTATAGCTGCACTTACTAATTGACTAATTATCTCTCAGCAGTCGCTCTGTTCTAGCTCCGCCCCTCGCTTTACTGTTCACTGGCTTTGCTAAAGTTTTCCCGCAGGATCTCTGCATTCTTATAATCTGTTCTGGCTCTCTTTCTGTACACTTAGGAGTCTTTTATCCAGTTTATTTATCCCATCTTTGGGATTGTCTTGTGATCCTTGTCTGTGTGTTAATGTTTATGTTTTCAAGTAATTGGTTTCCCTCATGTTCCACCCCTTGTTAATTGGAATAAGTTTCTACACCTGTGTCTGTGTGTGCCCCTGCCCTATATGTTTGAGCAGCTTCTGCACGTCAGCAGATCTGACTTCGCATCACCCACGCATCACCCACACACGCATCACCCACGCATCACTCACGCATCACGCTCGCACGCATTCCCTCTGCCTCGTGCACTTCTCCTCTGGTCCCCTCAGGTTTTTCTGTGTCTCAAGTTCAGCCTCCTTCCCTGTCCAGCCTGCCCTTCTGCATTCAAGCCCCTGGTGCCCCCTGTCTCCTCCAGCGTCCTCTGTGTCCTTGTGCCAGTCTTCCTCCTGTCTCGAGTTGTCCTGAGCACCAGCCAAGCCCTGCCTGTCCTGAGCACCAGCCAAGCCCTGCCTGTCCTGCGCACCAGCCAAGCCCTGCCTGTCCTGAGCACCAGCCAAGCCCTGCCTGTCCTGAGCACCAGCCAAGCCCTGCCTGTCCTGAGCACCTGCCAAGCCCTGCCTGTCCTGAGCACCGGCCAAGCCAAGCCATAGCCACAGTCCCAAGCCCAAGCCAAGCCATAGCCACAGTCCCATGCCCAAGCCAAGCCATGCCATAGCCATTGTCATAGCCCAAGCCATAGCCCCAGCGTTCCTGCCTGCCCTGAGCTTTGTGTCCTGTCTGTCCCCCTCCTGATGTTCTCCCTTACCCTTCTCCTGGCCAGCTGTGCCACCCGAGTTAGCCATCTGCCAGCTGTGCCAACTGTCTTGTCTTGTGAGTATGTCTAGCTTCCAGAGTTCTGTTTGTCTCAAGTCTCGTTCCATGTGTCAAGTCTCGTTCCATGTCTTGTTCGGAGTCTGTTCCCCTGGTATGTTGTTTTGGATTCTTGAGTTCTCCTGCGTCAGTGCTAGGCACGGTGTTTTTGTTGGCCTGAGTGCCCCTTTTTCCCCCTGATTTATTTCTGTGTTTATGTTAATAAATTTTATTTTGGATTCCCGCTTATGGCGTCTCACTCCCCTCTTGTGTCTCCCTTCCGTTCTAGCTCATGTTTCCAAGTTCACGCTCACGTTTCCACATTCATGTTCCCCTAGTGTGTTCCACCCGTGTTTTTCGTAACAGCAGTGGTGATGCTCATGGAAATTGTAGTCTACACTCTGGGAGGCACTACCGCTTTGGTCCACAGAGGCCGTCAAAATCAACATGAAAGTTCCTTGTATTTGTGCTGATACATTCATCAATACAATTGTTGACAAATAACCGGTGTGTCATATTCATGAATAAGTATTTGTACACCGCTGAAAATGTGAGTAACTACATTAACCTCATTTTATATGAGCTTATTGAGAAGTGTTACTAATATACTACTGAATGGGTAGGTTGAAGGATATACACCTGCATACATATCCTCCCCAGTTTCATTTATTTATTTATTTATTTTAAAAAGCAAGTTTATGAAAATTTTTATCTTAAGCTGCTTTTTCCAGTAATTATAATGAGGTGTGGGGTAAATGATGGATTGATCTCATGTGCTCCTGTTCGTGCCTTCAAATAAACTGCCATGACAAATGTTTGCACCATAGACCTGGCAGAAAGTGTAAATTCAAAAAAAAGAAGAAGAATAGCATACCATTCAGCCTTTCATCAAGAATGTAGTTTTGTCTCCATGGCAACAAAATAATTTTCCCTCATCAATCAATCATCCCATTTCTTCATTTTTGCCATTCAGTTAATTGATCACAGCATGGTCCGTGCATTACCAAAATGATTCCTGCTGCGGAGAGAGCTGCATATAGTGCAGAGTCAACATGCAGTCGCAAAATGGCTACTGCACATTATCCTGGGGTGAAGGTCACACTTCTATGATTGATGAGTTGAGTCAAACAGGAAGATCTATGTGATGCAAGCCTTCGCTCAATTACAGATGTATACTCTCTCCTGAGAATCACAGAGGGAATGCTTCGCTTTCTAAGACAGTTTTACTGTTTGTAATTGGCTGTAGTAACTTTTGGCCAGCATTATACCGTAGGTCAAGGAACTGGCCTGAATCCTTATCGGCCCGACCTACACAACATGCCCAATGGTTCAGCAGTAAAGTATATCCACAGAATTCAAGCAAGCTTCTCTCGCATGAGTCAACCAGGTCAGGCTTACAGGACAGCAAGGTTATGAACCTGATATACAGTTGCAGTCAGTGGATATTTGGATTTCAAATTTGAACACGAATATGAGGTTAAAGTGCAAACTGCTGGCTTTAAATCCATACAGAATGATTTTCTTAGAAATCACAGCTATTTTATGCATAGGTACAGAAAAAAATATTAATGGATTGCGCTGTTCCGTGATTCCAGATTCATTTCTCAGCCGTGTCTTTTGTATCCTCATCTGGACAATCTCAATCACTCAATTCTTAGTTTGAACTTGGTATCGTATCTTCAAAAAGAGCAGGAGCACATCAGTTCTATTTGATGGATGTATAAAAGAGATCTGTTCTCATAAATGGAGAGCAGATTGTAAAGAGGAACATTGTTTCCATTCGTTTCAATCCAGCTGCCAAACAGGAGACCAATCTAGAGTTGCCATGTTCCAGTACTTATGTAGACTCTTAAAGGTTCAGTTGACAAAAAAAAGACAATAAAAATCCATAAAAATGAAAACGAACATTAAAAACACTCGCTCGCATGAGATGAGTCAAATTGCTGTAGTATACGATGAAAATGCATTATATTATTATCCAAGGCACGGGTGGCACTACATGTTTGGAAAAAAACCTGTAGAATACTATGAAAACAACTAATTAAAGTTGCCATTCACAGAGGAAGACAAGCTTCACGTTTCAGCAAGTTCTCCTGCACTAGCCTTTGGCTCAGTGGGTTGCACAATTATTGCCTGAAGCTGTTGCCTAATATCCAGTCCTGATTCTGGTGCTTAATTAGCATTGGTACTGCCCCAGGTGCACCAAAATTTGATTTGGATCAACAAAATAAATTAAAGATCATCATTATGAGGCAGTATCTGGGTCTAAATCCATCATGCCCAAAATGCATTAAGAAATCTTAAATAAAATAATGGCTTCAGTGTAGTTTGCTCTCTGCTCGGTGTGTAAGAAACATGTTGAATAATTTTTACCACCTCTCCCCAAACACAAAATGTAAATTTTTCACAAAAAATTAATGTAATATTGGAGCATCTCTGCTTTCTTAGTCCAGAGCGAATTTGCCATTGACCTAAGTTTTACAGACTGCGCACTCCCAGTAAAAATTCC
The DNA here is from genome assembly GCA_029721435.1 of Gymnothorax reevesii. Lineage (NCBI taxonomy): Eukaryota > Metazoa > Chordata > Actinopteri > Anguilliformes > Muraenidae > Gymnothorax > Gymnothorax reevesii. Next base: position 52,674,298 of record CM056587.1, on the reverse strand, counting down.
AGTAGATTTTACCTGCTTTTGACTGCTCAGTATAAATAACCGCAGGTAATACTTCATCTGTGCAATTCAAATATTCATGAAATAAAATGCCACAATGTTCCTTTACTTGCAGATGCATTTCCAAGGTCCTGAAAGTCTTAAAAACTTGATCCCATCGAACAGGGCTTTATAAGACTGCCTTGTTTCTAGTCACCTTAATTGCCATGGCATGCTTGTCTCAACTTCATTGCTGATTATTTTATCAACTTTTTTCAATTGTCAAAGAAATAAAGAGGCAACAAAGGCCTGTTACATCCCTCATGTGAATTCCCTCAGTGCCCCTTCACAATTCAGCAGCTCTCATGTCTAAGTGTATGTGTGCTGTGATTGGTTTATGTCCTGTGTGTCCCTCCCCCTGGTTTGAATCTCATTACACAAGTGTGCACTTAATAACAGCATAACGGGTATTTAAGCCCTCTAGTTCATGTGTAAGCTGCTGGATTGTAAACTTGCTTTCATCCAAGTGACCATAGTCAATGGTTAGTTGTAAAACTCTTTTCTTTGTGCAATGGAACTCGTACTCTAGTGACAGCCTTATCCTTAAGCAGTCATTCTGATCATTTAGTTATTTCAAACAAGCTTCCAATCAGAATCAGGGTCCAGGTTTTGGACCAAGTTCAAGTTAACTCCACTCAAGTCTGTTCCTGTTCATCTACTCAAGTTATCAAGAACAAGCTTCCAATCTTAATAAGGGTCCAAGACTGGGATTGTGTGCTTGCTAACCCAACCAATTCGCTCTCCTTGTTCAGTTTATTAGGACCGTCATGAATTATAATATTAGGTAGTAATTTCTGTCCAATGTCTTCAGGCGAATGAAAAGGTTTTGTCTTAAAATGACAAAAGCATCCATGTTTATTGTTTTCAAGGAAACTGTTGCAAAAATGGCAACTAATGAAATCTCATTCTGACATCACTTGCATGCGACAACAATGGTGATTGAATCGTTTCAATTTTTTGCCGCGAAATAAGTGCAATGTTCACTCGAGTGCTAGTGGACACAGCGATGAGGTGCAGTCAAGCCGTTTCTCATCCGTGTTCAACAACTGGGTGCTTCTTAAAACAAAGGAAGAGATTTTGGTAAAATGATTTGGTGAAACTTCTAAAGCTGTGAACTCCATTACTAAAAGTTAAAACAGGTGCAAAACCTTGCAGACCTGCGGCAGGAAACATACGAAACATCCCACTAAACATCCATGATTATGAGACCATAATTGCAGAACCCATGGTGGCAGTTTGCAGTGCCGTGGGAAAAAGGCAGTTTCCTTTAACACTGATACTCTGGTTTAATCAATAAATAAATAAATAATAAAAAAATGCCTTGCCTGCATCGTATCCAGGTATCAACTCCCTGCTATATCTGCACTGATTCTTCCCTAAAGGTTAATAAACTGGCAAAGTAACAGAATATAGGATAAAGTAATATACCAGAGGGGCCAAGAAAGAAAAGCAGTAGAGGAAAAGGAAGATTTTCATGAACTGGCATACAATTGCACATGACCCTCATCTCATGTCACGAGCTCGGCAAATATGAATGGCACAAACTGCAGACTGCTATTGGTGGCACTCATGGCAGGAGAGGGTTAGCTAGAGGGCCCACAAGTTAAGAAAAACTGTGTTTGAGAAGCGCTGGGCATGTGAATCATTAGGCGACCCATGCCCATGCTGAATTGGCTCAACATTCGACCACGAAGGACACTGAAAAGCCCACAATTTCGTGTGATCTTCTTCAAGATTATGAGAAGGAAAGACACTTTTTAACACAACCATTCCACTCTTTACTCTACCCATCTCCTTGAGAAATAGGGAGGGCTTTGCAGGCGGGGTGGAGGCTGTTTCTATCATGGTGCATAGCCCTAAATCACTCATACGCCGCGAAAAACAGCCACATAAACAGGAGGCAATTGATTGGCCAATTATCCTGATTCTCACTGTCATGTCCACACATCCAATCTGACCATGGCGACACTGGGAAAAAGATGTATTGTTGGGCTTGAACTTTTCTCAATTTGAAAATATCATTTTGACCTGCCCCCTCAAGCATGCTGACTTTCTCTCACGATTCTGCTTCTTTTTATCCTTGTCTGCATGACCCAAAACTATTACTGTGTATTGCTGAGGTGAAATTTCAGGGGATAAAATGTGTGATCTTTAAAAACAAATAGACTATTCCATGCTGGCGACTCAAACAGTGCAGTTTTTCAGAGGTGGTGTATGAGAAAGTTTTTGAGCCTTGCAAATGTGGACACGGCTGGAAGGAAATAGCTGAAAAGATGAAAATACCCATTTTGACAATTGGAGCACTGATCACTAAAACCCCACAAGTCAAGTAAAGTCAAGTGTGACTTATGGGGTTTTAGTAATAGGTGCTTCAATTACTGCAAAGAAGTTTAAGGCATAAGGAAACGCTAGTAATCTGCCTGGAAGGGTATGGGTCCTTATTTAGATTCCATGCTGTGTGAGAGGAATAGTTCCAGAGGTATAGAAAACATTAAAGATCGCAGAATAGGAACTGCTGACATTAATTATGGCCATCGGACTAGAAACTCCCCAAAACTAGAATCCAATGCCATCTATTCAATTACTAAATGTTTTGGCAGATTGCCTGAAAGGAAGCTTCTGTTGTTATTGAAAAACAAACTCATGCGCCAACAGTTTGCTAAATGGTACCAGAACTTCCAATGGGACTGGTTTCAATTGTCAGATGACACCAAAATAAAGCTCTTCAGCAATAAAAACCAAAAGTTGGTTTGGCTTCAAAATAAAATAAAGATAACCATTCCAGGAAGTTTGGTGGAGGATGTTTCATGGTGTACCGTTTGTTTCTTCCTAAGGACCTGCACAACTTGTTAGGATTCATGGTGTCATTGATTTTAAGAAGGATTGGCAGAAATTACAATAAAAACCAGACAACTTCTGCCAGAAAGCTTAAACTGGGCCGTGGTTGGATCTTCAAACAGGATGCTGATTATTTATCATAGCTTGCATCAAAATCAACCCAAAATTATTTACTGACAACAAATCAAGGCTTTTGCTACGGCCATCCCAATCTCCACACCGAACTGAAATAAACATGGACCTGGGAAGATAAATGTGAAACTGGGAATTCAAAGGATCTGAAGAGATTCTACGAGGAAAAATAGTCTCTGATTCCTTGTTGTGTCCTCTCCAACCTCCTTATACCTTAAATGAGGCGATTCAGAGCTGTTGTCTTGGCAAAGGGCAGCTGCACAAAGTATTAAATAACGGGGATCCAATAATTATGATGCACATGCATTAGAGCAAAATATTTGTTTAATCACAATAATTACTGTTTTCCTCAACCACTGTATTTCTATTCATTGCAATAATCACGCAAATATTTTGAAACACCTCTCAAAAGGCTAAAAAATGAAGAAATTAATTCATGCAAATATATGCTCACATTTACCAAGGATATCAATATTAGAGGAGGACATGGTATCAATAGTGTTCTTGACAATCTATATACAGTTCAGTCCACTTGTATTTGGAAACTGAAAGGAAATACATAGGGCTGACCTTTCCATGGACATGATTTGCGAGATATGGATGGAAAAACATGCAAATGAAGGCAGAAAATTTGTACTTTAACACTGCATTCAGTGTTTTTTTTTTTTAATGTCTGAGTGCTTACGTTATGCAGAGTCTGAGTTGAGGAAGTCGGTTAGAATTCAGACTGTATTATGAATAGGGAGCAAATCTACAGCAGAAAGAAACTTCTAGTTGCAATTCTCCAGATTCATTTATTAGGCCAGCAGTTCAAGTTGAAACCCCACTGTGAGCAGAAACTTCGGAGAAACTGTTCGGAGGCACAATATCTCAGAGCGTTGACAACCGCTAAGCAAGAGAACCGGGTGCATCTTGATTATTTTAGAGAACAACCTTCCAGAAAATAAGCCCACAGAGAACATACTCAAACACACTTACAGCAATGCACCCTCGGGCACAATGTATGCTGAGTCAAAACATTAACAAGGTAAACTGGGAAGAGACCCCCCACCCCCCCTAGAAAAAAAAACCTTCCCTCATATTCAGCAAACCAGGGATATATGCATGATTAATCACGCCAAAGCTCGGTATTGATCACCCGCGATGTTCAAATATTCAGAAATCCTCAGAGCCGCAAGGCAAGGCGCAAAGGGGGTTTCACACCAACAGGGCGGCAACAAAACATACATTTTTTTCAAAAGCAGCAGAGAGGAAGAGGGCTTTACATGCGCTGATCCATATTCATCAGAACTCAGCGACCTCCTGCAAACGTTATACTCCCTGACCTTTTCACCTCCAGCCACTGTTATAATGCACTTTGATCCCTTGTGTTTTTTCAATATCTTTATCCTTCCATGCCCTTTTATATAATCCACAAAGTGCATTCAAAAAATATCTAAGGGACCTTGATCTTCGCGTGGCATTACGGACGTCATTGTCATTGGGTGACAAACAAAGGCGGGAGGGTGGGGCTGGGGGTGTGTGTGTGTGGGGGGGGGGGATTGGGAATGCACTTCGACACTGATGTCATTAAAACGCTAAAAGCTGCCACCCCAGTTCACGGATCTTGGAGCTCCGCACGCATCTGTGTCAAAATGAGATTCAACAAAAAGCTTTTATCAGATTAAAAAATAAATAAACACCCTCAAGTCTGAAATCCAACATTCACGGACGACAGGAAAGGGAAAACACAACACTGCAATCAACACAATGAACTTTTTTCAGGAGATGAGAACTTGAATCCCTAATGTAACCCATTTTTTTGTTTGTATTTTTTTTTTTCTTTATGAAGTGCAAACACGCGGCTGAAATGATTAATCGTGGGCATAAAAGGGATAACCCCGCGATATTAATCACTAGAGCTGGAGGGCACGGAGATAATTAGTTGTGAAGCCGTTTACAAAGGGAGTAAAGCACTATCAGGGGAGATAAGGGAAGTATCGAGCGAAAACAACAAACTTGCTCCCAACAGATTGGATGCAAAGAGTGAGAAAGAGCAAGATGTGTGTGTGTGTGTCACTCTGTGTGGGTTGGTGTGTGCCATTGAACGAGTGAGAGAGGATTTTAAGTGAATTGAAAGTTAAATGTGACCTCTTTCCTCTGGAGTTGTCCTATCTGTTATGGTGATCGAGTTGCCTTTTCAATGCAAAAATAAAAATGAATGACCGCTACTTCACCCCCACCCCCCAGTACCACCAACAGAACATGCACTGTCCATAATAGCTGGGTCCCACCACTTAACCTTACTCTGTCTCTCCTCCCCACCATTTAGTACTAATTGTGACCTTAGTCAGCAGTTTCTCCAGGTAAAGTCGGGCGTGTCTATGGGAGGTGTGCACAGACTCGGCCTAATTTAATAGCTTGGTTTCTTGCCAATGTGTTGCTGGGAGACAGCCTGACCTTGAAGGAATGCAAATAATAGATGCACACTCTGTGAGCTAACACAGTGCAAGATAGATGGTGTTAGACTCTTCTAAGGAATATTCCGCCTCTAAATTATGTCCAGTTACCCAGATGACAAGAGATCGTGGTCACCTGCTTGGTTTAGTTCAGCCATTAAATGAGAGCACAAAGCTGTACAAGCTTATATCACACATACGTCCACTGCCAGTCAAAAGTTTTTGCACACCTACAATTTTCAAGATGTCAAAGATGGAAAACATAAATTTAATTCCATTTTGATTGAAAAAAAAATCTATTAACTTCCCAAGTTTTGAAAATTGGCACTTTCGCCATAATAACTAGTGAGCAGATGAATAGCATATTTATTTATAATATATTAACAGTAATCTACAATTATATATTCACAGCACGTAATATGGACTTAATTGGTATGCATCAGCCTGCGTGTGGCAGAAAGAAAGCTGAATCTTCAATACTTAAGCATATGCAGACCTGACAATGCCGGACATAGACCCTCACTTCACTCTATCCAGGCTGATATTTTTATTTGAGCTTTAATAAAAGTGGCATAGCAGTCCACATCATGACTGAAAGCTATATGTACAATCAAAGCGAAACATATTTCAGTTTGCTAATATTATTGCCATGCGGGTCCATGCTTTATCAGTGAAAAGGTTTTGAATGAAACGTCCAGGTAGAGAGTGCTGTTAAAATGGCTGCCATGAGTGAGACTGCAGATGACACAAACCGCTTGTGGGTCTCCTACAGATTTTTACCCAGGAATGTGCAGTGCACAACTTCCAAACTGGAACGCAGTTGAAAAAAGCTTATTCTATTCAGAACTAACTAGAGAAATGTGTGAGTTCATTTCTCACCACAATCTTGCTCTCTGTCAATTTGAAAACTAATTGCGCACGATCTGACCAATTTAAAAACAATAAAGTAGCTTTCTGCCCAGGAACAGTCACAAGCCATATGAAGGGCTCATAAGCATGGACTAGTTGAAGCTGAATGGCTGAGGGTGGTCCTCAGAAGGCTGGAGGACTGAATCAGACTGAAGCCTGCAGAAGATTAAGCACATTTTGTCAGATCCAGGGCGCCACGTTCTGGTCCTCTGTGGTAAAGCAGGACTCAGGGGATAATGCGGGATCTCTGGACTTCCTCTGTCAGCGGCGCCAATCAAACTGACAGCTGTTTATCAAGCGCTAATGTTCTCCAGCTGCCAGTCGCACAAGGCTCTTTTGAGGTCAAGCCAATGCAGCCCCTTCCTCCCCTTTTCAATCCCCCATCAGCACATTGTGTGTTTTTTAAATCCGCTGGAGGAATACAAGGCTCTGGCCTGAGCGAATTGTGTCAGGGATTATAACACAGCATGTACCAAGCACTCTTTTCAGTTCTGGAACTTAAAAACACATACACCACATAAACAAAGACATGAATACATGAATGCACATGCAAACACACTCTTAAGCTCACCCACACGCATCAGCATTGATCTCAATAACACAGTGCACAGTCGGGGGGGGGGGCAAGCTCAAGGGACCTTAAGGGACGACTTGAGATTTGTTCTCAGAGAAATTTCTATTTCTAATAGAACATTCTTTAGTGGGCCTCCGATACCGAAGCTCTTACTTTGCAACTGATTGCTGAAACGAAAACCAAGCCAACGATGCAGATAACCGAGTAGGCACTATGGCCATGTCACCGTTCCTCCGCCACCTCAGCAACTGACTGAAGCCTGATGATTACAAATGGAGCGACACTGTATATTGATTTAATTTAGTAAAGTTTTATTTTCCCTTCAATGCGGCCTTTGTGAAATGCCTGTGAAATGGTGCGGTTAGACTGGCTCCTCTCAAGCACCCCAGTTCTTCAGCAGATAGTGTTTCTTCTCCTTGCTTATATTACGTCGCAAAAAGTAATAAAGCTTGAATTCAACTTGAGATTGCCTACTTGTGATGGATAAACAGCAATAAACCAAACGTATTTTTGTAATGTCTGTGTTGGGCAGCAATATCGGTCCTGACAAAACCGACACACAATATTATTTTCGAACATTATGTTACGCTGCCATATTTAGGTGACTACAGGTCAGTCACTCAACTGGGGGTGGGGGGGAGAGGGGTGCATGCTGCATCTGGAGACTATACTTGGTTTGCTTAAAAAGGAATTATAAAGGTTTTGAAGTGTCAATATTTTTGCGTTTAAGTGGTAGATTATGGCTTAAATCATTTTGTTGTGATTCCGTTTTTGCCATGCCCATGTTCAAGTTCTGTGCCTGGCCTTGTGCCATGATTTATTGACCCATGCATTCCTTGACCATTGCTTATGTCTGACCTCTCTTAGGATTGTGTTTTTGGTATTTAGGATTTGTGTTATTTTTCATGTTTTAGTTTATTAGTTATCATGCCATGTTTTCATTCCCATGCCTTGCACTTCGTCTCCCCGTCTTGTCATGTGTGTATCCTTGCTCACGGCCCCTTGTCTTGCGTGCCACTCATTCGGGTGATTTATTGGTTTCTGGGTTTCAATCTTCTTTCATTATCTTGTGTGCTTCCTTCCTCTCTCTTTCACTATGTTACTAACACATACTAACAGTTTATTGTTTTTGCTAATTACTAACCCCACACTAATTTTGACTAACTTACAATCAAGCACTTGGGATTGTATAGCTGCACTTACTAATTGACTAATGATCTCTCAGCAGTCACCCTATTCTAGTCTCCGCCTCCTTGCCTTTCCCCAATTATCCCTGCTGCTATTTTCTGTGGATCTCCACAAATACTTTGTGCTTTCCTTTCTCTAATCTATACACTTTAGTACTCCTTGCCCGGAGCTGTAGTTCTGTTCATAGGTTTGTCTTGTGATCCCAGTCTGCGTTTTGGCAACAGCCAAATTCATGTAATTAGTTTACTCCTAATGTGTCACTCCCTGATTGTTACAATTGCACCTGTTCTCCCTGATCATGTGTTCTCCCGGATGTGTATATAAGATGTCTGTTTGGTTCACTTTCTTGTCAGATTGTTTTTCCTTGTTTCCTGTGCCACGCTTGTTTCCGCCTTGATTCATTGTGATTTATCTTTCTGACTGGACCGCCCTAGGCACCAAGTTTTTCCTATTCCTTGTACTTTTGCTGAATTCATGTTTTTCAACCTCTTTTTGTTTGACAACGGTTTTGTGATTGGTGCCCTGTGTATGACTGGATTTCGCCCATTGGACTCTGATTTTTGGATTGCAGGCATTGTACTGTTGCCAGCTCTGTTGGGGGGTTTCCCCCTTCAGAAATAAAGCCTCCTTTTGCATTCTACTGGTTTTCGCGATCATTTCGTAAAACCCAACAAATTATTATTTTTTTTAATCAATTTGAGAGATTTGGGTACGAGATTTTTAGAGGCTCTTTGTTTCTGCGCCTTCATCGTCAGAAATCCGAAAAGCCGGATCGTAGCTGTGAACGCCTGATGTCATTCTGAGACTCAACTCCACTGTGTGCACTAGCTTTACGGTGTACAAGTAAGCCTCCGTGCTACATACTGTAACACAACTGTTGGCTTAAATCAAGCCGTTATCAGATTGTCCACGTCATTTATTCGTCTTGTATTCACAAAACAACAATGGCAACAAAAGCTTGAATAGACATTGTTTTATGCAAAATAAGGTTTGTCTTGCCGCTATAGCAACTGAAGTCAGTGTCAGAAGTAGAAGTTGCGTTCGAATTGCGAGATGATGCTATCTAACACAATCATGACAAATGTTAGCCAGAGAAAAACTTAATAATTAAAGCTGTTCTGAGTAAAGACTGTATATAGCATAATGGATCAGAATGGCATAAGTCACTAAATTATGACAAAACATTGAGGAGAGGAAACAGTAATCACAGGGAACTCAAATTAGCTCACTAACTTGCCCCTTATTGGGCAAACAAATGTCTTTCAGCATTATTTCATGCACATGCAAATGAACTATTTCACAAAAATGCGCAGTTTAGAATATGGGGACTCACCAGTAGCCTCTCTTTGCCCTCTCCTGAAATACGGCATCCGAATGGATTTAATTATAACATATACATCGTCAACTCTCCAGTTTGATAGCCAGCAAGCCAGATTAAATAGATCCTCAACAGCATTGACTCAAAATGCAATCTGTGTTTTGTGGCTTTTTGGAGTTATCGATGTTTCTGCAGGTCATTGGTGATGTCTCTCGTGTCAGTCACTGGCAGAGTAAACGTCATCGCAGTGAGTAAGATCTCACACCAACATTAATCGTGAGATTAATAGTGAGAGAATTAGTGAGAGAAGTTCCCCATACAGCCTCCAACTACACAAGATGGTGGCATTCTATATTTAACCCAAACCCAAAGACGAAGGATTAGCTCAGATGTTTCACACGGAACGTGAGTTGTATATCCACGTCGAATTGAGAGCTGCAATGAGTCTCAGAACATGTCACATGCATACATTAATACCTAATTAGCTCTTTGGAAATCAAGGAAATTGCATTGCATCTGGGCTGGTTTTTGATCTTTTTTCAACTGAAATAGGACATTTCAGCTCTGATACTTATGTATTCGGGGAAAGAGTAATATAAAGTACCTAAAACTGTCAAAACCGCAAAAGTCAGGTATGTTTTAGTTCCTCTTCAAATACAGTGTTGCCAGCTTTGTCCCATACAAAGGCTGGCAAAATATTTTGTTTTCTTTGAGAAAAATACTCATTGCCAAAAGAGCTTTTTTTTTTTAATCTCTTTCGATCACATGGGGTTGAAATTGAGAACATACCAAGAGATAATAGTACTGATGGCTTATGGCTTATGGCTTATGATTATTTGCGTTTTCAAAGCCAAGTGCTCTTTATGATTTTGCGTCTGACAGAAAGTTTATTTCATGCTTCTCATCTGTCACTCAGGAATCAATATTTTCGTCAACTGATGACAACTAAGACCTTAGTCTTCCTCCAATTAAAGTTAACCTTACAGCTGAAAAAATATCTGTTGTCAAATATTTCATTTTGCTTTTTTATTGCACATTTCCTTGGGTGTTCAACAATTAGAAACTAAAAGTGCAGAAGCAAGGTATGATTCATGAAAACGTGAAGTCATAAAGTAATGTTTTAAAAGAAACCATTGTTTCTGAATTTCTTATCAACTGGAGCATTGAAATTCAATAAAACATACACTTATCCAGGTCTAAAGTCTAACATGACTTGATTGCACTTCTGTAATTCTTGTAATTGCTTGGAGGATAGCTCTATTAAACTAGAACCAGAGAAATAAACGGAGCAAAATACCATTAACCAAGAACAGCGGAAAAATGGTCTCATCATTAAATGTTCATTCTGTGGAGTCATACTTTTATTTTATTAGATAGGTTAGACAAAAGCTTTATTAAAAAGGGCAACAATGCTATTCAACAGCTTCACTGTCTCAACAGTCAAGTCCTTCAGTCAATCAAACTGGCATACAGTGAGAGTCGCTGAATATCTGTTGCACATTTTACAAAGGGAAGGATATTATTTCATGCTATGAAGTGACTTAAATGTCAAAGTTAAAACTGGCTTGCTGTCTTTATGACACTGATACAACCAGCTGTTCTTTTTTTTTTTCTTATGAGTTCAATCCAGGCCTGTAGGTTGCTGGCAGCAACTACTCGTTCTTGTTGATGTTTGATGGCTGCCAAAATAGACAGCCAAGAAAATGTACCCAACAATGGTCAAGTATGCCCAGAGAAAAATGAACTGGATCCTTTGAATATTTAACCTTACTGTTACTGTATTGATTGCCTGCAATTTTCAGCATTTTTTTCTTCCTAAAAGTTGAAAAGGGTGACTGCTGCTTGCATTGCCAATGGCAGCCAGGCTAGCAAAATCAAAACTTGAGGTGCTAGGAGAGAAAAAAATGATTCAGTGATCTGGGTCTCAGGGTATCCCGCTGCGCTTTATAGTTAGGGCGGCCGCCTTGACAACAAATGCCCTCTGCCTTGACTACATCCTCCCAGAAAAAAAATAAAGAAAAAAAAATCTGCCGCATCCATGCATGCATACACAGTAAAATCAGGCCGCATAGTGATGAGGCCAAATAGCGGCCGATATCTGTTGGATAAATATGTTACTGCACTATCTATTACCTGTTGCTACGCCAACATTATTTTTTTGTACCGAGAAGAAGCTAATTCTCCGGATACACAATAACCTGTCGTTGTCGTGGGAAGGACATGTGGAGGGGAAAAGCAGTTAAAAATATCAGGGTACTTTATTCAAAGAAGCCGGCCTACTTCACCATCTGCGCGTAATTATAAGGTGTATTTTTTTAATCCCGTGAATGCAATGCACTTCCATACATAATACCATTCTCCTCTCCCCAAACATATCCAGAACCGCAAAGCATTTGGGGAATCGAAGTCAAAAAAGATGATAAAAACATGTTCCGTTCTTACATTAATTTTCGTTTAACCCTAAGGGACCGTTGTGTGCATGTTACTCGCTTTTCATTCTTCTTTTTTTGATAATTTTAGCTGTGTTCGTGCATGTAGCATGATTGTGTGTTTTTATTTGATCTTGTTATTTCCAGCTCAGCTCTTACAGTAAGGCTAAAATACACTGTGTACAAGCAATTGTTACACTCAGACTGTTAAGCACATAAAATGTGCCAATGAAACCTAGAAACCCATTCAAACTGCAATTTTTGATCTCACTTCCATGAAAGCATAATACATGCATTTTATTATATCTGAGTGTTGACTTTGTCAGTTCGTTATTGCACTTTAACAGCTTTGTTTATTTATAAAGACTAACGTCCCTCCACCGTTATAAAATCACTGTAACCCACTGCTTCTCGGGACTTATTCCTCTTATATCCAAGACCAATACTTTTTTATGGCTTTCGAGGTGAAATCTGCTTATTTAATTTGCATGTAAAACATGCAGTGCGTTTGCATTCCAGTCATTGTTTCTCTGTGATTCAGTCAAATCTTGTATGCCTAAATTGGGGATATTTTGCCAAATTGTTTCCATTAATGCCTTCTTGGTTTCAGTTTAATTGACAGAATGATACTTGCAACATATAGCTAGTAAAATTACCGGAAGCCTTTTCATATTATACTGAGCAGTGTAGCGGTCAGTGATTGTTTATGCTGGCCAGACCTCCCATTATGAAGATAAATTTCCATCAGCCGAACATGGCAAACACAATGCTCACTTAGTATATTTCTGGGTCCCATATTAGTGGAAGCATTCAGTTTTGATGTAGCAAATATGAAGTAAGGGCACAGAAAGGAAACCTTTATTTTGTCCATCCACCAAATCAGCCGATTATTGAGAGAGTCATTTTAAGGCGAGTGTACAACTTTCTCTTAGCCAGAAGTTCTGTTAATATCAACGATTAGATATAGTAGAATATTGTTGTTGTTGTTGTCTGTCTGCAAAATAAATAGGTAAATTGACGCTCACTGAGTCTCCAAGTTTCTTCATAAAGACTTGCAAAAAACTTGCCAGCGTAATGTGAAAAAAATGCCACTAGATGGCAGTATTGACCTTTTCTTGTAAGCCCAGTCTGGAGCTAGGTTTGGGCATGTCCTCGGCATGTCTGAAAGAGGAAGTCCCAGAGAATTGAAAAAAGTCTGGAAGGTGGGAGGGGGCTGCAAAAGAGTATATAAGGAGAAAAATTGAGAGAATAGAGTAGTAGGTGAAATTGCAAGGAGAAGGATTCTTTTGACCAGAGCTGTCACTCTTTTCAAGACCTGTGAAGCTTTTTTGTGGATTTTTGCCTGTGTTGAGACATCACCGAGCAACCCCATCTCAAGGGACTGTAAAATTTTTTTTTCTTGTATATGTCAATCTTGGTCAGTAGTATAAATTGTAGGTTAGTTGTCAGTCTTTGTTTAATTAAATCTGTTTAAGTTTTAAAATTTTGTCTGTCATCCCTTGCTGTCTTAGATGCCATAACAAATTGGGGCCATAACACCGGAAACTCAGTGTGTTATATTTACTTTTTTGATTTTGTGTTTGGATTGTTACAGTGCCCGAGAAAGTGTTCTGTATGTGTAGATGCTACTATCGCTATCTGTTTGTTGAACAATTATAGGGTGACTCAAAACAGTAGCTTTAGGGTGTCAAGCCTGCTAATGCATTAGCATTAGCTTTCTTTGGTATCTAACTCTCATATGCGGATCACACTTAATAATGTTATTTGCACGTTTTTTTATGTTTGTATTGTTTAACTGATTTCTACAGCAAACATTCCAAACATTAAACTGAGTCAATTTTTCACAATTTATTTTGTATATTTACTGTAAGTTGTTTTTAACTGGTCTAGCTATGTTTCGCATCTAATTTGGCAGCTTATACCCATGTGCTTGATTTGTTTTTATGAGTAATCTATAGAGCATAATGGCAGCCCACTCAGGGGCTCTAATTTCTTGGCGTACCGTGGCACAGCCCATGCAATGGTAATTTCGTCCAGTGCAGCCCGGGGAGTGGTAATTTCATGTGGTGCAACACCGTGCGCAGCCACTTTGGCAATCTGGCGAGATGGGTGTGGCGGAGTAGTAGGGGGAGGTGTCACGTATTCATCAAGATGCAGCGACAATTTCATAAAAAAAAGTCTCCTCTGAAGTTGCGCAGAAAAGTCGCCAGCTCCAACCTGGTTTACTTTCTGTGCAGTGGTAATTTGGCTGACCGGCGCACAGTGTGCCAATGACTTCACTTCTTTCTCAGTCAATCACATATACAGTATAATGCTTGCGTTCTATGCTCAGTAAAGCCGCTTGTATACTGGACGCGAAACGAATTTTTCGCACGACTGATTACAGTCAAAATCAATGCAAAGACGCAAATACATGCGTCTGTTTATTCTTCTGTTTTCTTGCATTGAAGATGGACTACAGTCTTTATTCGGTCTCTCTTTTGAAAATTAGTCAGATGGATCGAACAGATTCACGCGAATTAAATATCGCATGCAGCCAGTAGAAAGTAAAAGCATTGATGTGAGAACAGATTTATAATGAAATAAAGAATAAAAATATGCCACCAACAAACAGAACATCCAAAAAAGATGGCCCACAAATAAATGAATTGCAGTGTTCATTGAATGTTCTGTTTGTTGTTAAAATGTTTCTTTTTGTTATTCTTTATTTAGTAATAAATCTGTTCTAATCGTCCTCTTTTTTTTGGCTGTCAGACACGGAGTATTTTGCATTTAATGTTCGACAGCACTGTATTTTGGCCCGCGCCAATGTCGACTCACTTTATTGAACAGATCTTAAACAGAAACATTGCTTGAAATTCTCGGTAATCAACTTGAAGAACTGAGCCCTCTTATCAAAACTTTCACGCTAAATGTCTCAAAGATTCGGTAGATTTGAAGAAAATAAAAACAATAATCGACAGTCGGACACAATGTTATATTGAAACCATCCGACAGTCGGACACGGAGATCGATTAAAACCCTGTCCGACTTTCAGACACGTAGACACTGCGTTCAATGCAGCAACGCAATCTGCTGAGCGAAAAATTCATTTTGCGTCCAGTCTGCAAGCTACTGCTATTATTGTCACTTAGGTTTTATCGTTTTTAGTGGAGGAAAGGAATACAGCCTGATTGCTATGATCTCGTACTTAAGTTAAGATCACATATTGAAAATAAATGTGTAATGTATCTTGCATTTTTGTCCATGCATGTTAATGACAAAACTTTAAGCAGTAACAGGGTGTAATAACAGGAACACGCTATCCATCGTTTCACTTCCCAATGATGCAGGCAGAAGAAATAAATGAGCAACTGTCGTATTTCATTCCAACTTCATAAGTTTGAATGATCTGACATAGTTTTCGTTTTGAAATTCCATTCAAGTTTGCTAATGGTAATAATTCAAGAAGGCCTCATATTCGTCATGCTTAATATAGACGTAAACGGTGCAGAGAACAAGTCTGAAGCAGCAAAGTAAAATGCAACATTAACGCATCATGCAGATATAGGACAGAGGCTTCTTTATTTCAACACTTTAAAGGTGAGGAGAGGAGCTCATTTTATTGGTGAAGAGTTGACTCGGCTGTGTAAAACCCAGCTAAGCCTTTGCTCCCCCCTCTTTGTTACTTGCGCCGGAAGGAGGGACAGAGGTGGGACAGAGGAGCACTTGCGCCAGGCTACGCCGGGCACGAAATTGCAACATAAGCCTGGACACACCCCATTGGTGCGGCGCTCCCACGATTTGCCGCGCCTGGTCTACAAATTTAGAGGCCTAAGAGTTTCTACTCTAAATTGCTGAATGTAAGATATTCATATACTAACCAGTGAAAAAGAACACTATCTAACAATTGGCTGCATGATCTGCATGATTGATATTTTATATTTTTCACAGAATTTATCCAAAAAAAAAAATTTGAGGAGAAGTTTCAATTCATTTGGAGTTAATGGGCTAAGTGAGCTGATTCATTCAAGAATTAAAATTGTTATCATCTTTGTTTAACTTATCTGGTAATGTTCCTGTTATATTTTCAAAGAATATTGGGTTAGGAAAGGTTAGCGACAGCAACAGGCCAAACTGATATGATTTGCAGCAGCAGTTCATGACAAGGAGACTTCAATTACCCTTTCCTCTGTTGGCCACTCTATCTTGATGCATTTTAATTGATGCTATTCTCCCTCTCTCTTTCACACTGTCTTTCTGGCAGAGACAATGATAGTCAATTGTGTTTGCTCTCCTCATGCCTCTCATTTTCTCTCTCTCTCTCTCTCTCTCTCTTTCACACATAGTTCTGCCTCCTCTGGAGAAACAACTAAATATCTGTAGTGTTGATTTTCCTTCAGTTTCTTCACCTCACATTTTGCTTTGCACACATCTTACACCCAATCTGAAGTTAATTTGACATACCAAAAGAATCCGCCCTTCCTTCGACACACACAATGTCAAGATGTGAATCTTTCATAAGAAGTAAATGCATCAACGCACTTGCCTTTCATCAATGACAAACACACATTAGAAAGCTAATTGTATCAAATTTCAAAGTTTTTCACTCTTTCTTCTTTCTCAAAGTGGTTGTAAACGGCCCCAAACGTGCTGTCCTGCCAATGAGTTCGCACCATTTGTTGTGAGTCATGTGCCAATATACTGTACCAACCACAGTTGTCATAAAATGAGGTCAATTAAAGGAATTTAAGGTAAGGTTGAGTTTGAGGTTGATACAACAACCAAGTGCTTTTGCTGATGATTGGTGTGCCCATATCAATATTGTTTGTACTGATCGGCCAAGTTCCTCAAGATACCGCCATGCGGTCATTCCTGCCTTTGATATAATTCAGTCTAAAATTCTTAATGTTGCATTTATTTGGTGTCAGTATAATTCTGAAATCTAAAAACAATCATAATCTCATCCCTCTAGTCTTATTTGGATACCGGAGGCTAATTTTAGCTTTTTTTTTTTCCAGGAATTATATCAAGAGTACACTCTGCCCCCGACTGTGAAAAATATGTTGTTTGTTTTGTATTACCTCATATACAGAACACTTGGGACTGTATTTGGAATGTATTCAGTGCTCCACGTCGCGTGCACTGATGTTGGAATTGGAGGTAAGGATCAAAATGAGAAGGAATTTAATATATTTATTCTACTGAGGCAAAGCTTCAGTATAGAGAGGGTTTACAACACACCAGACAAATAATAAGTACAAGGATTCAAGAGGGGAATCAAGACTAAACTACAGTCTCACAATTCAAACTGCGATATCTAGGTGTAATACACAATCAGCAACACACTGAGCACAGCTAGAGAACAACAAAGACTTTGCACCAAAATACTGCGAAAAGTGGGTATTTATATGCAGGAACTGAGCTAATGGAAAAATGTGTTTCAGGTGATTCTAACTAACAACCACACGCAGGAGCAGGTCGGTGATCAATATTACGGTGAGGTTGAGTGCTGTATGGAATGCAGGAGAGACATGACAGGATTGAAAATGCAAATAAAAAGAACGGTTATTTGCGATTAATCTTTTATCTGAATTATATACTCAGCAACAAAAGTTTCTGTGACACCATTTATGTGTATGTTATAAATGACACGCAAAGATCTCAATGCAATCAATATGTTTATTTAACAGGAGAAACACTGACTTTTCAGTGCCAACGTCACTCAAAACGAAAAATGTCATTTTCATGCGTCATGAAGCACTTGTCTGACGTCTAACCAATTGTGACCTTCACACTTCAATACCGAGTGTGACTTCCTCGTGCCATGATGCAAGCAACGCATCTCCGGCGCATGGACCGAATCAGATGTGCCAGAAATTGCTGTGGGACGTCATTCCAAATCTGACGTAGACGTTGTCGCAATTCCTGGAGTGTAGCTGGCGGGTTATCCAACCGCCGCAAACGTCGATCCATCTCGTCCCAAAGATGCTCGATTGGGGACATGTCTGGGGATCTGGCTGGCCATGGCAGGACATTGACATGTTGTTGCATCAGATACTGCTGTACAATCCTTGCAACGTGTGGTCTGGCGTTATCATGTTGCAGCGTTATTCCGGGACCATGTTGCATCAAAAACGGTACCACCAATGGCCGTAGCACTTCATCGCGATATCTTTGACCTGTCAGATTTCCATCAATAACAAGCAAATCTGTTCTGTTTCTAGCCGTGATCCCTCCCCAAATCATGACACTACCACCTCAAAAACGATCAAATTCCTGAACACAGTTGTTGGCATAACGTTCTCCACGTCGACGGTATACACGTAAATCACATCGGTTAAGCATGAATCTTGATTCATCAGTGAAGAGTACAAGATCCCACTGACGTTGGATCCACCGTCGATGTTGTTGTGCCCACTGTAGACGCAGTCGTCGGTGTTGTACTGTGAGTATTGGACGTCTTGCTGGCCGACGTGGGACAATGCCAAAATGACGGAGACGGCGACGGATTGTCTGTGCAGACAGTCGCCTCAAACCAGGTATCGTTCTTGCAGTTATGGTTGCAGGTTGGAATTGATTTCGGAGATGGGTTGTTCGAATCCAGTTGTCCTGTCTGGGAGTGGTTACTCGTGGACGGCCGCTGCGAGGACGGTCTCTGACATGTCTTGTCTGCTGATGACGCTGCCATAAGTTCCAAATGGTGTTTCGGTGGACATTCAGGCGATGAGCAACTTCCCTCTGCGAGGTTCCGGATTCAATCATCCCAATGGCCTTCCACCGATCATTTTCAGACAGTCTTGGCATTTAGAGGGTAGAGTTCCTGATCCGAAATGGCTGTGTTTTCGATAAGTGATGCTTCCGTTGTTCGTCAGGCACAATGTGAACATTCCAAAAATTCTCCTCTTTTATTGCCATCCACAAGCATGATTTACGCACATTTTCACGTGCAAAGTCAGTTTCTTGCATTTTCATGATTTCCATTTCAATGTTGTGTTTACGTGTACTGTTTCAGTCTGATATCACCATGTATGACAATTTCATAATTGCGTTATGAAAAATAATTTACAATATTGGTGTCACAGAAACTTTTGTTGCTGAGTATATTAAAGTGTACGCAACAGGAAACTGTGCTTTTTCGGAAATACAATCCACGCTAATTCTGAACTTGATGCCTGCAGCTGCTGCCGCTGAAAGTTGCAACATTTTAGATGGATATGACCGGACGGGTTTGGAAAACATTGAAAACCTTGGTCAATATACATCATTCATCCGAAAGCATTCCCCGCAAATGCAAGTTAAGACTGGTTTATGCACTGAAGAAGCCCCGTATCAGCATGTCAAAACACTGCCGTCTTCGTGGGCCACAAGTTAATCTGAAGTGGACTGACAGTGAGCTGTGCATTGTGGCAACTTCTTTCATCGTTCATGGTAACAATAGACTTTGTGTCCTCTAAGGCAAAGACAAAAGGGACCATCCTGCTTGCTATCAACATATGGTTCAATATTTATCGTCTGTGTTCGTTTTGGGATACGTTTATGTCCCTGGCATATGTAACTCCCACTTCAATGGAAAAGCTTGAAGATATTTTTGAGATGTGTGCCTGCTTATTTAAACACGACAATCCTAAGCCGCATTCGTCACGTGTTACAACAGTGTGGCTCAATAATTGGATAGTTTGGATGATATCCTGGCCTGATAGCAGTGCAGACCTGTCTCCCATTAAAAAGCCAGAGGCATAAAATGAAGGCAAAATATGAAAAAGAGTACCCCAGCCAGTTAAGCAGCTTAATAATTTTAAGTCCACGTTCAAATCTAGAGCTAATGGTGTCCTCTGTTCCAGCTTGATTATTAAGTTTGGTTGACAGGAAAAGTCAGTTAACTCAGAGGTAAACAAGCAATGGACCCTGTTGCAAGCATCAAAATTGAAATGAGAGCCTACAAAAAATTATACAAATAATAAATTTGATAAGGTAAAACATTGAATATTCAGTTTTTTCTTTTTATTTTACTTTAATACAGATCATAGAGGGTTTTTTTATTTGCATGTAACATGTCACGATGTTTTTAGAATTAAAGTTGAAATTGCGCCCACACTGAAAAAATTGAGACATTTGATGAGAGTAAAAAAATTGCGTCAAATTTTTAGATAATTTTTTTGTTTTTTTTTTCAACTGAAAAAAATTACCTTTGTAAAAATTTTTTTAGTTGAGAAAAACTAAAAAAAAATTAGCTGTAACAAGTCGACGCAATTTTTTTTTACTTTGATCCAGAGTCTAAATTTTTTCAGTGCATTATAAGTTTGTGCACCTAAGCAATCCTTGCTTCTGAGGTATGAATGAATAAAATGAGTAATGTCCCACATTAGATAAAGCTATATGGATTTAAATGTGTACATAATACATTGCCTGACATTGCTTTCTGTAGATGGTAATATATGATAATTAGTTGCACTTGACCGCCGTAATGCATATTTCGCTTTCAGCCTCTTATTTTACTGTTTTGTATGCTGCTGTAAAATGTGAATTAATAGCCTTTCTGACAGTGTGAATGGAATTTGATGGGCACAGTTCAAATAACTAGAATTTTAAATCTATTTCCTGAGAAAATGTTTTCTTATTTCCAGCATTATTGTACCCCCTTTATTATTATTATTATTATTATTATTAACCTTTTGACAAAATGTAAATTTACTGAAATTTTCGACTCCCATTTGAAGAACACTGAACACTGAAAATGTGTACTGACTGTTATGTAGTGTTATGTGACTGTACATACATTTTTGGTTCATGGCCAAAAACATGCGGGCACCTGCTCATCCTCACATCTCACTCCAGAATTATTGTGAAGTAGCCCACCCTTAGCATGTTACATCAGCTAACTCTCCTCTAAAATTGGTATCTTGCACACAACTCCTGAATGTCCAATCACCGAACTTTGTGTCCTCGTACGCCTCTCAGTCTGCCATCTCTGGACAGCGTGAACAGTTAGCGGTTCTCCCCCAAAACATGCTCCTATCAGCTGCCACTTGTTTTCATGGCCAAAATCCTAGCAAGTATAGAACAACAGCGGAGGAAACCCAAACTTGCTTGCTCTGAAAGCAACTGATGAGTGTTGTGATGGCAATTAGGAGGCACTTGAGCAATGAGCAATGCTACCCCAAACCGGCTGTACCCCCCCGTAACCCTGAGCGGCACAAAGCCAACGCTGCTTCTCACGTGGCGGCTGGCCAGAGTTGGCTCTTGCACGGCTGGATTCAATCCACTCTTGCATCTCATCCAGCACTTAACACTACATGTAAGAATGTTAACAGGAAAGCATTTGTGACTACCGCTTTGATATAATGTGTTTAAGCCCGACTCAAAGTCCACTTTTAATTTTATCCAATGCTGTTTCTGGGGCTCAATGCAGGTCAGGGCTCTGGGGAGGCCAGTCAAGTTCCTCTACACCTTGATCAGCACTTGGGAACTCAGTCATGCTGACACAGGACAAGGTCTTCCCCAAGCATTGGCGAATCATCCGGAATTTTATTTTACACTATTGTGATATTCTTTTGCTGGAAATAAGTTAGCAAGCATGAGCTATGAAAAATAGCCACAGACCAGGTGTATGTAGTGCAGAAAGCCACAGTATACAGTAGCTCAGCTTTTACTGGGATACAGCCTGGCTGCAGTACATCCTAGTGAAACATAGCTGGGTGAATGGATAGTATATTGATACCTTTTCAGCTATTTGTGAATGGAAAAAATTTCTCTGTACTGAGTACACCTGATTAGTTCACCTTCGCATGGAAAATGGGCCCATGCAAACGTTTTATTTTTTTCTATTTATTTTGGAGAGAGCGTGTTTGCTTTGGGAGTAAATTGATTGCAGAACTGAAGTTTCTGAAGAAACATCTGTCCAGCCTTGTGAGAATTGAGAAGAAAACAAAATCTGGTATTTTAATGAATTTTGGTTGATTAGCAACGTAATGGACCGTTGGTGGTAGACTGATTTGACCTCATTATTATTGTCTCTTTCTTTTTGTGATATGTAGCAGCTTCATTTTTGCATATGCAGTCTGTGGTTATTCCACATATCACAATGGGTGGTTTGTTGACTGAATGATCAATTCCTCGTGTTCAAAAAAATACTGTGCCGCGAAGCAAGTTGTGATCAAGAATCTCAGTCCTTGTCCAGATTTAATAACAGTCTCAGTGCATAAATTGGACCAAAAAGGTGCCAGTACATTAATCCATCAGCTGTTTGGCATGAGCATTGCTTTATTTATATATTTATATCAACACCTGTGGCCACAGGTGGCTCAAAAAAAAAAAAAAAAATGGGGTGGTCAAGGGCAATTAGCTTGTTGCATACTCAGCGGTTTGAATCAGCTACAAACTGTCTGCTGGATAAAATGACTGTCTTCATAGAGTTTTATATGAAGGAAAGAGAGGATCACATTACCAATCTGTTTGAGGAACAGCTCACATGGTGTGACCAATAAACTTACTGTCACCTCATAATTTCAGTTGGTACAAATTGTCCCGCCACAAACGACTTGAAAGACATGGGAGTAAAGAAAATTGTTCTTGTGGAAATGATCGACTGTCTCATCTCCTTGTATTGGTTGAACGGGCAACTTTTCAGAAGGTTGCCAACAGTACGCAACCTTTGGGCGGGTTCTTTTGGGAATCGTTGCACGTGTCAACTCATTGCATGCAAATTATTGATCAAAACTGGCCTTTAAGAACGATACTAGCACCTTCTTTAATCCATGCAACAAAAAATGTGAGCTGCTCTGAGCACAAAGAGGGGTCTTGTCGAGTGTCAGAGAGGAGCCGCTTCTTAAGTGGCCATTGAATGTATGGTTTCATTTTATTTTACTCATTATGGTTCGACTCTGATTCCGCTGATTTCATTTTCATATCTGTTCATATGTGATCCAAGAAATTAAAAATTATTCAAATTATTGATCATAAAATCACTAAAAATGTTTTTTTCATTGCTTTTACATCCTTGTTAAAATGCAATTTGACTGCATTTTTTCCCTATTAATGACAATTGGCCTGGGATCAGTACAGTTAGTACATCACTTTCCTACTGACTGCTAATAGGAGTAATGGGTGGTTAGCCTGGGGGTCAGTATTCAAGGTTGAGGAATAATATCATTCTACTTTAATACCAATAATGATGTGTAAAGTGGATATATGAGTCATAACAGTTAATGTATGATTTATATTAGATCCTCATCAATGTGATTAGGCTACTAATCAGTCGACTGT
This sequence comes from Gymnothorax reevesii, assembly GCA_029721435.1. Taxonomy (NCBI): domain Eukaryota; kingdom Metazoa; phylum Chordata; class Actinopteri; order Anguilliformes; family Muraenidae; genus Gymnothorax; species Gymnothorax reevesii. The sequence continues at coordinate 52,651,192 of CM056587.1, read as the reverse complement.
AAAGAATTTAAGACTAGCATAGCATATTTCATCATTAAAGGGATTGGGAAGCTGTTTGTTCTGTGCAGAGATATGAGATTGCATACTTGCCCTCTGTGCCAAAGTAGAGTTATTATGAAGGGTTCCTCTCTTGTACCTGCAATAAATATATTCATAACAGCAATTAAAAAACACTCTAGTTTTTGTCTATGTTGCTATTGTGCGATAAACCTAATGAAGGCTGATGCTGTGTCATAATTGTCCATTTCAGGTTTGAGACATTGCAATTCACAAACCAGTCTCTTCAATATTTTAAGAGGTTCAACCAAGACAAATGCTGACTAGCAAGCCAATTCCATCCTTCGCTAATGTGTGAAATTCTCACGGCACACAAACTAAGATAAATGGACCCAGCAGCAGAGTTCTTCAGTGGACTCAATCACACTCACACTGGCTCAATGGCCACATGTTCATGTGATATATGGACAATATATTGGCAGAGCTATTGCATCTTGTACAGGCCTATTATTCACACACATTTTTCCCCGTTCTATTCATGTTGATGCCAGGTGACCCCCATTTCCAGAGATTAACATTTAATTATATAGCATTGTACCTTTGAAAGAAAATTTGTACTATCAACATGCATTCAGTTAATTTCCCTGTTATCCTCCCCTTATAATAGTGGCTAAATTAAAAGTGGTTTTATTCAGGTAATGAAGGGGAAGTATAAAGGATACAGATTCGCATTCCGACAGATAGCTTTACTGGTTTTTCAAGCTTCTGTTGAATGTTAAGCATAAATGTGATTGCGCTCAAGGCTGGTGAGGAAATTGAACCACCAGAAAAGACTCTGTTGGTATCATTAGTTTGAAGTGAGCGCATAGAGATTTTGAAAAACTTAAAAGCATCTACGTGCTGAATAAGGAGAGGACAGAGGAGATCCGAAACCAGAAAAAAACTCAATTAGCATTGTCTGTGATAAATGGATCCTTTAACCTCTGTAGGAAGTAGTATTCAATCAATTTAGCCAATTAGAGGCACCTACAGAGCATTTCAATCCAAACCAATATTGTTTTCCCATTAGAAAATACACTGATAAAGTGCATCAAAACAATTTTTCGAGGATGAGTGACATAAGCCCACCAAAAATTTGTTGGCCTCTTAAATTTTTTGATGGGAGGCATCATCTTGGGTAAGCCTTTGACATCTGCAGGTTGTATCTGAACTCTTCCACATTGTGGTCCACAGCCTTGAATATGGCAAAAATGGGTTTGTTTACTTCAAAAATTGGCATATGTGGAAATACTTGATGGGAATCCTGGTAATTCTGGTTATCTCTTTGAACCAGAACAATCGGATTACCCGCATTTGGTACAAGAGTGTGATAACAGTGAGGACAGTAAAGATAACGAGCCAGAAAACAGACTGTACGTGCGAGGCCAGAGCTTATGTCACACAACACCAGGATCGGGAGGGAAATGCCTGTCCTGGCAGTTTTCTAATTATTGCTGGCAAAGATTTTACCATCTGTCATGTAATTTCACAGTAATTTATTTCAACAATTAACACCACAAACAAAGTTTTGGCACTTCATGGGTTATTTTGAGTCAGACATTACCAACTGCCGGAGCTCCGTGCTTAATCAATCTATGGCAATTGAATGGATCAGACCCACTGTAACATGATAAGCGGAGAATTTTCTTCCAGAATCAAAAGCGTATGCGGAATTGCACAGACTATCCCAAATATTGGAGCTCTACATTAAGACATTCTTATGACTCCTTGTTGATGCACTGTCTATGACAGTTTAGGAAAATAATTACAAAATACTGCAGTATGCACTGCCTGCGTATGTGTGTGTGTGTGTGTGTGTGTGTGTGTGTGTGTGTGTGTGTGTGCGCGCGTCCATCTGCCCTGAACCCTCTGCACAGCACGAGCTGAAAAGCTCAAAGTTGTGTTATTCCCCGCTTTCAATGGACCTGAATGCTCCACTTTACTGCCATAATCCGCTCCTCTCTTCACAGAATGGTTCAAGCACTGCCGTTCTGCTCACTGTTGAGGCATTGGCCCCTATGCCTTAATCTCTTCCCCCTAATGGACCCGCACATGGCCTTCTTTTATGGGCTGTTTGGTTTCCAGAATAGAGCAGTTGTGAGCAGTGGTGCGCCTCGGCGTACCGCTCTCCGTCTCTCCCTCCCGTTTCTACACCCTGGCCTGAGGGCCTGGCTTTGCTCTCCGCGGTGAGGCTTTTTTTAGCTAGAGGGGAACACTTTCTAAGCTTTAATCCTCGCACTTGCTGTTGAGCTGAAGCCGAAACACTGGGGGTTTGGGTCAGTGGGGGAGCAATGGAACATCAACGCAACGCTCCAGCAAGGTTCAGTTTCATACAAAAATTCGCCCCAGAAGTACTAGGACAGTGAATAAGTATGAGAATGGCTCTAATTTCAAATCCCTAATAATAATAATAATAATAAAAACGTGCTTCCATTGCTCCGTTTCATTTTCAATCAAGAGCCAAAATTACAGTTAAAATAACTGGCAAAAAAAGGTGCCAGTCAAAATAACTGGCAAAAAAAGGTGCCAGTCAAAATAACTGGCAAAAAAAAAGTGCCACTTTCTAACAGCGCATACAGTTTGGACAGAAATGTAGGTAGAAAATGCTAATAATAATAATCATCATCATCATCATCATAAGTCAATACTAAAGTTAACTTCAGTCAATTCAAAAGAAATTCTGTACACTAATTTAAAGATCAATCACATCCACCTCCTAATCCATTAATTCAATTCCAGTTCATCCTGTGAATTAACTGAAATGAAATTGAATTGACCCAACCTTGCTCATAACAATGGACATAACATGAAAAAGAAGTGAAGACTGCTGGAAATGTCAAAGTCCTCCACAGACTCTGCGTATGAGGAGGGCCCAGCGCCTCCGTTGCCAGTGGAGGTATGACAGAAGAGAGTCCTCTGATCTTTTCATATTCCATCAACATTTCATCAAAGCAGTGTGAGAAAGCGCAGTCTTTGCATAAAAATGTAGAAGCCACAAGAAGAGAAGTTGAGTGTCAAAATCAAAATCCCCCAAAGAGAAAAAAAAAAATTGAAAGACATACACGTCATATACTGTATCTTTTTAATCAAATTAAAACATCTTTGAAATTGCTGTCAAATCCATATCATTTACCACAGAACTGTGCTTAATTTTTCTATTTTTTTGATACTGTTCTCATACAAAAAAGTTTGCTGCTTCAATCGCTGCAGCTTTGGTCACACATATTCCTATCTCCCTGAATCTGATATTCATAAACTTTTATTAAGCAGATCTCTGTAGCTTTCATTTCAGTTTAGCTTCAGTATAACAATTGATCAGAATAACTGGGCAAACAGACTGGAAAACTTCTGCAAAGTTATGATGACTTGCAAAATACTTCCACCTGGGGCTGTTTAACTCTGCAACTTCCACCTGGAAGACGAAAATAAAACCTGTTGTTTTTCTTTGTGAGGTTCTTGATAGGCCTCTCGGGATCCAGCTGACATGTTGCATAATTTTGTACGCACTGACGACAGATGATGGCGCTGGGGAAGAAGAAATCGCAATTTTTGCTTCTGATTTTTATTGCCATCGTGCGTATTGGTCTTTGACCACTTTAGAACTCTTTGAAGATCTACTTAACAAAGGGCTGCTGATTAGTCCACTTTTTAGCAGAAATATGCTGCAGCTTAGCATTAAAAAATCAATAGCTGAATTGAATTGACCTCCAGAGATGATATTGTAATTGAGTCCTAGAGTTTTCGAAATTTATGCAATTTATCAGGGGTGTGTAATCTACACCAGTTGCCAAAAGCAATGAACGCGCATTGAAAATACAGTGATGCAGTGAGGCCAAAAAAAGTGTGTATATAGAGGAGTGTGTGTGTGTGTGTGTGTGTGGTCTATGTTTACCTTCATGGGGACAAAATATCCCCATAAGACACGGAATTCCCAATTTCTATATCTGTATGGGGACATTTTCAAGTCCCCATGAAGAAATTGAGCTATTTTAGGGTTAGGGGTTAAGGTGAGGGTTGGGATAAGGTTAGGTTAGGGTTAGGTATGTACTGTTGAGAGTTAAGGTCAGGGAAAGGGGTTAGGGAATGAATACAAGTCTATGGAATGCCCCACAAGACATGAAAGCCCAACATGAGTGTGCGTGTGTGTGTGTGTGTGTGTGTGTGTGTGTATGTGTGTTCATGTGCCAAAACATTAAAGCAAAAGGCATTGATTATCTCATAACAACAGAGTATGTCAAGACATACTCACAGACCTGAAGCAGTGAGTGAACTGTTATAATTGTCATTTAGCTATGGGAGAGGTGGGACCTGAACAACATTGACAAAAGTCAAATCGTTTTGGCCAGATGAATGGGTCGGTTCATCTCTGAAGCAGCGATAGACGCTCTCAGTTAGAAGTGGTGAGTACGTACTGACGAAATATGGGCACTCAAAGATCAATAATCTTCATATTGATTGTGGGGCAAAAAAATTAACTCCTGTCAGCTACAAGCCATCATCAGCAAAATTTGGAGCGGTGCAAACTGCTAATTTTAGCCAAGGAGGCACAAACCATTAACCAGTGACAGGGTTTTTGGGAGCCCAAAGTTCATGAATGCGCAACGGAAATGATAGCTATTCTGTCTGGCCCAAACCAACAGAAAAGCAACTGTGCCGCAAGTCGCAGAGAATTTTAATGATACTTACATGAGGAATGTGTCAATACACAAAGTGCATCATACCCTGGAGTGCATAGAATTTGAAGCCTCAAACCCATCGTCGGGCCCAGTCTAAATCCGGTCCACCGAAAGCGCCTTCTATAGGCATATGAGGGTCAGGACTGGACCTTGGAACATCTGAAGAAGATTGCCTGGTTCAGTGAGTCATATTCTACATGACATTATGTTCATGTGAGCACCATATACCTGGGCAGGAAGTGGCACAAAGATGCACTGTAGAAAAAACACAAGCTGGTGTCCTAGTTATGCTCAGGGCAATTTTCTGCTGGCAAACCCTCCGTGGCTGTCCATTGGATATTATAAATGACACCCCCCGAAAAATGCGGATCAAGAACACCCCTTCATGGCGACAGTATTTCCCGATTGCTGTGGCCTCTTTCAATAAGATAATGTGCCCAGTGTATATACACTGCATTTTATTAAATTTTTCTTTCTAAGCTATACTGTATCACTGCTTTTTCAATGCCTGTTTATTGCTTTTGTCTCTCCACTGCCTTTTAGTCATTACTGGGATGGGGGTTGATAGGGAGGTTTGAGATACAAAAAAAAAAAAAAAAAGAGCTCTCCTCATAATGGGCTGTGTGCAGTGGCACACATGAGGGACAGTGACAGCGTCACACTCTGACTCTCAGTCCTTGGAAACAAGGCTCTCTTGTCTGCACTCATCCACGTATGCTGGAGTAGCACAATTTATTTTTCCACTTTATCACTGCAATCCCAGCGTTTTCCAGTTGCTGTGTTTCAAATTCATGTTTCATCTGTTAATTCCAACTTTATGTATTTCTGCCTGTATTTCCAGCAACTGGTACAAATTGCATGGTCTGCCATTGTTATATTCATTATACACTGTCTTGATTATTTTTGAAGTCTTTGTGAGTATGGCAAATTTCCCAGAACAATCCAACTTTAATGTCTTTAGAAGAGCCACCGCCGATGAATACTGTTGATTGCAACTGAAAGTGCAAATTAATGCCGAGGGCAGAAAAAATAGTTTATTTCATCTTTGTGTGGGTGTTTCAGACCGATTAGACAACAGACCATACAATCTCAATTTGGATGGTATGGAAAATGCGCATAATTACTAAAGTAGTGGTTTTCAAAATTAATTTGTATTTTACACATTTCATAGTCAACAGTATGTTGATAAGATACTGTTTTAAATGTTAAATGTCAATTTTTATTTATTTGCAGTAGATATCCATTTATGCCATTGCATAACACGTAACAATTAATGAATGACAAAGCGATTACCTGTTGGCTATGTTGATATAATTGATGTGACTCCGCAAGGATGACAATCTGCAAAAAATCCGGAACTTTCGCTGACTTCGCAGCAATTACTTTCGTTATTATCACTCAGCCGTGCGTCTAACAACGCACTTGAGCTGTCACTACATTCAGACGAGAGAACGGATTCTCTTGGCTTGTTGCTCAATTAACCTCGCGTACTAATTTACGCAAACCCAGAAATTATAAAGACGTAGGCGATTGATATTTTCCATCGTCATTGATGTGCGGAAGTAAACGCCGTATATATTTATATATATACGCCGTATAGTGCAATGTATAACAATGCTTTCAAAAATAAATTAGATTATTGTCGGTTCCACCAATCAGTCTGTGCAACTGATTCTAATTGGGGAGGTAAACTGCGAGAGGTGTCTGTCATTAAGAAGTGAAAGGTGAGGTTATTACAGGCCCTGTGTGTCTGCGGACGGACCGTTACTGCACTGTAGAGATGTGTATTTTTCATCAGATGAATTGATATTTCTGGTCTGTCTTTTGTAAGAAATGGAGACCACATACTTTGGACCAAAGAAGAAAAGAGCCATTCAGATAGCAGCCAAAAGTCCAAAAATTAAGTTCTGTCAGGGTATGGAGCTGCGTCAGTACCCTTGGCAAGGATAACTTGCACTTCTGTGAAGGCAAGATTAATGCTGAAAAGTACACTGAGACTCTGGAGCAAAATATGTTATTTTTCAATTGACATCTTTTTTCAGGGACGCCTGTTCATATTTCAACAAGACAAGGCAAAACTGCATTCTGCACTCATTACAAAGGCATAGCAGTGTAGTAATAGTGTGTGGGTGTTAGAATGGTCTGACTTTAACCATGACTTGTCACCAGTGGTGCATTTTTAAAGGCAAAATACAATACCCAAAAACCAACTACTGTTGCACACCTTGAGATGTTGAGAAGAATGGAATAAAATTACACCAGAAACATAAAATCATTTTGTGCCATCAGTCCCTACATGTTTACAAAGCAGTGCCACATGGAACAGCAACATTACAAAGTGTAATATGCTTCACTGTCCCAACTTTTCTGAAATATGTTACGAAATCAAAATGTAAATTGCTATGTTTTTTGAAACAGAATATTTTCAAATAATTTGCTTTTGTATAGTTTTCACTGTAATGCGTTTCAAAGAAAATTTACAAATCAATTTTGATGGAACATAAGTTTTCTGATTTGCAGTTGTCCATGATATGATATGGTTAAGGAATAATTACGTGGGATTAGGGATCTGAATAATATTACCTATTTTGAGGATTTGTATTTGGATTTGTACGGCTGCTCTTTGGGTTGAAATCGAAATCGAAAGGCCCGGTTCCACTGCACTTACGGATACAAAGAGGATGTAAAACGTAAAAAAATCTTGCCTTCCGTTGGAAAACGCTATGCATCCATTGTGTACTCATTGCATACCTGTTTCATACGCTCTGTCCATCGAGCATCCGTCCACTGTGATTTCATCCGCGCAAAAAATTTTGAGCTGCACAAAACTTTTAGAACGGATGAACTTTCCGCCGTGTACGATGAAAATCCGCGACATATACGAGCAACAAATGTTCTATGTCCGTTATCATCCATTAAACGTCTGCTGTATCCTCTCTGCATCCTCTGGGCATCCTCGCAACTCACATCCGCTGCAGCTGAAAACGGAAAGAGGGTGGAAAGATAAGGTACATGGAATGTCTATACATCGTTAGTAGCACGGAAATAGAAAGGATGTAAGCGTATGCATCTCGTATATAAAGTATTCAAAATGGACAAAGCGCTTCATCCGCTATGCATCCGCTCTTTCCTCTATGCGTCCGCTTTGCAGTTATCCCCGGTAAATCCTTCGGAGCTGTCATCCACTTCCATTAGCTTTCATCTGCTTGGCTTCCTGTGAACATGCGTTTAACATCCCCGCTACATACTACCCACGTCCGTTTTTTCCGTTCTGTTTTCGCAAATTTTCGCCAATTTTGTCCATTTCTGGAGCGGATGAAAACGGATGAAGCCACCCCCGAAATTTTGCTAGTCCGCTGTGCCCTATTTACATACGTTTTGTGTCCATCGGCCAGTGGGACCGGGCCTTTATGCTCTCAATTAGTTCAGAGCAAGTTTGGTGATAGGCATCATCCATGTGCACTTTGTGGTGGTCATTGAGGGGAACCCATGTAAATCTGCAAAGTAACAAGCAACTTTCATCCGTAGCTGTCCGAACAAGTTGACCATTGTGTTGTCGAGTCAACACAAAAACAGAGGCTTCATTATAAAAGAGCCTGAGGACACACGACTTGCCTCTCTGTCTGCACTAAAGCTCTAATAAGCAGCAGCTGAGGCAAGACCGATTACTGCAACAAACCTCTGGCTAGAGTGTCTCTACAGATTGTGTGCGTGCAAGTGTAGTGTGACTGAGTGTGTGTGTGTGTGTGTGTGCGTGTGTATATGTGTGCGTGTGTGTGTGAGAGTGTTTGTGTCTAAGTACTATATTTATGTGATGTTTTTTTATGTACATGTTTATGAGTCAGTACCTGGTCATGTGCACGCATGTGCCTGTCTATGGGCTCTGTTTTCATGCCTTTGCAAATGGAAACGTGTGCCGTAGTAATGTCATGCATAATCACATCTGTCACAACCCATACATTTATCGCCTTAGCCCTGTTTAGCTGTTTCCAGCACTCAAATAACATTGTTTGGCTCTCAAGTGGTTGGACAGCAAAAATGGTGGTGTGTCGATGCAAATGGCATCATTCCATGTTGATTTCATCTAATTGAGTTGCAGTCAGCAAAGCTATTAACAAAAAAACAGACATCATTTCTTTCGCATTCTCATTTTCGTTATTTACCCTATAAATAATCTTTACAAAATGGTGATGACGACAAATGGAAAGTGGAAGGTGGCAGGGTATGTTTATTTTGTATGTGAATATTTTCTTTGTGTGGGGGAAATATAAATAATTATCTTCAGTCTGGCCCTGCTGTATATGGTTTAAATCGCCCACATCTTTTCATACAAACACATCACCTGGTAAAATAAACATCAATTTCCCTAAATGCCTCCACACATTATTACATTGGAGCCCGGTTCATTCAGATGACCCAAGTAGGTGGCAGTTATAGAAGTTAGGTGTTTGTTCTTTATCTGTCGAAATTTCCAGTTTGTTGTGACATTGATGCACAGGTTTTAAAGGGAATGACAGTGACTAATCTGATTGGCCTTAATGGAACCAAAACCGCACCAAGACCTCCAGTAATTAATTTGTCTTAATCTACTCATTTAGACCACAGCACCAATGTTGCACTATTACCTGCAGTCAAAAAAAAAATGACAAGAATGTAGTTAGACACCCACAGTTTTGATCTACAGAGCACTTGCGTTTGCCAACTGCATTTAGGTCATAAAAATAGGGCGTTATGTGCATGCATATATGTGCATGGGCTTGCCTGTTTCCTGAGATTTGGGCAAAAGACAACTGAAAGGGAAGAATGAATTACCCAAAGTTCAATTAGTCATATGCTGCTGGCATTATACTAAGCTCATGACAGTGTTGGTTGCTGATGTAATAAATTTTGGGGAAAATGAGTTGATGAACACAATTTCAAATTTTCCTCATCTAAAATATTAATCATAAAGAAAACTGCAGAGCGAATACCACTGAACAACTAGTAGTATCTTTAAATAAATAAATAAATAAATAAAAAAATCTAAGGCATTGATCTCATGGCAGATGTTGTTTTTGCTTTGAAGCAGATCAGAGTTTTTTCAGTTGTGATCTTTTTACTACTTGACTCTCGCGTGCACATACTGGAATGTGCTCTCTGTGGCATTGAAAGCCAAACTAAACTTTTTGCAGCATGTTTCTTTGGAATTAGATTTTATTTGTTGTGTGGCTTTGTAACCATGGTGACATGTACAGCTGAATAAAAACCATACATGGATCGATTCGCCTCTATTTCACAAATAAAACACCCGTAATTTTCAGCAGAATCTGAATCATGATCAGCAATGGTAATATAGAGATAAAACATTGAAATAATTAATGAATTAAAATAATGAACGGTCAAACTTTCAAAATATCAGGATGATGTTTGTTTAACAAAAAACACATAACTCTGCAATATTAATTTGTGATGCTAAGAAAATGATTGCTCAGATAGATTGGGAGGGAGTAAAAACTTTTTCACTGAGTAATGATTACAAAACGAGCAGTTATTGAACTCACCCTTTGGATATTGACTGGCAGCTAGAGGTTATACTGAATGAGGCTAGCGATTTAGGACACTGATGCTAAAAGTACGTACTTAAGTCACGAAATGTGCATTTTGCGGAAATTGAGAAAATCGACTCGGGTAACTATAAAAGATGTTTTCCCATCCCTGCTGCACAATGTGTGAAAATGTGACTTATGTACTTTTAGCACTAGGCTGTTCAGTTGTTGGTCACCCTGCGATGAAAGAAAAGACAGGACATGGTGGTGACACGGGCTTGTGTCAGGGGTTTGGACAGGCAAAGTGCAGAGGTATTCTTCTTCTGGGGCTAAATCTGGATCAAGGTAATACAGAAAGACAGCAAGTCTTCTTAAAATCTATTGTGGCTAAAGTAGCCTTAAAAATTATACAGGTATTCCACATAGGCCAGGACAGCCTGAACCTGTGCTGTACTCTAGGTACAAAAGATTATTTCATTGGACCATCTAAACATGAGTTTGCTTCTGATATATTAGTGCTTTAGCATCTCTCTCTCTCTCTCTCTCCTCCTACTGGATCTACTGAAGACGAATGCATCGCTGCTTCCCTCTGCTCTCTAGAATGGGGTCACCCCTCCTTGGGCTTTGCATCATTACAATTAAATCAAGCTAGTGTAGACTCATCCTAAACAAATAACCCCCACCCCCCCCCCTCCCGCCAAAAAAATGTGAGCACATTTCAAGTTCACACGTGTGCTCCGCCTCTCAATAAAACATATCATGTCATAAAATTGGCCAGATATGCCAAATACGCACCATGAAACATGTAAGTGATATTATGGGTTGGGGCTATGGGGGCGTCTCCTGTGTCCTTATCACTTCCGGGGCTACGACACCCATCAACACCGCTTCACTCCACCACCCCCACCCCACAAACACGAAGAAATGGACCCATATGTTCACGCAAACACCAAGAGGCACACAAACGCACAGACACGTCCCCAACACCATGCAGGCGGGTCCGTCAGAAAGCCACAGGAGAAATGGCAAATGACAGAGGTGAATGAAGCTGCTTTTCTCTTAATTTCATTTAATTTGCCATAACAGTTCCTCTCATCTGGCGTTATTAGAAGACCAAAATGAAAGGGAGACAGCAGGGAGAGAAAGAGTCAGGGAGAGAGAGAGAGAGAGAGAGAGAGAGAGAGGGAGAGAGCAGTTTTCACTTGACTGGTCTATGAGTGCCACCATGTGGATAGAAACACTGGCCCTCCAATAAAAAGGTTTGACTTTTTTCTTTTTTTTTCAGCCGGAGCCGAGGGATATTGTTTGTTTGCATTTACCTGAGTGGGCCGGCAATTTCTTTATCTTTCCTTTCCCCGCTTATGCTGTAGTCCGGTCAGTGCTTAGCAAGCAAAAGGATTTATTGTTATACTCCGTCTCGGCCATGTTTTGCAAAAATGTAACCTTGTGCCAGGTATTAGTTCATTTTTTACAGGGATCATCCACCTGCTGCACTAGAGCTGGTAATACAGTGTTTCTGAACTGTAAAATAAAAGGCAAGGTCTCTGGTGATATGGTTCAATTGTCATTCATCATGATTTACTGAGTCCTTCAACATGTGCAGGGCCCACACACAAAAAAATATCACAACCAATGACTGGCTTCTGGCCTTCGTTCAATTATTCAATTTTCCCGTCTGCTCTTTTTGTTAATTATCTCAACTGTTTCCCCTTACTTCGTTATCATCTCCCTATCTATTTAAACCTTAGCTGTAATATGAAACAGCCTTTTGTTTGGTGCACTCCCTTTTTGTTGTCACTGGAGTTTTTGTACTTGTTTTGTTATGCCACATCTCTTTATTTTCGTGGGTCCTCCTATTCCACTACTTTCTTGGTGCCCTGCTAACATCTTCTGGGTGGCAGGACATTTCACCTTCCCCTCCTAAAGAAATGCTAGATTCAGTTGCCCAGTTAACTGCAATTGAAGCACCTATTACTAAAACCTTGACTTGACTTGACTTGTGGGGTTTTAGTAATCAGTGCTTCAATTGGTACTGGTGCAGCCCAGATTCCATACTTGCGTGAATAAAGATAACAATTCACTGTTGAAAATTACAAGGATTGTACAACTGTGCACAAAATTTGTGTGCCCCTAACGGCAATATATTCTAATACAGGTCTCTTGCGCTAATTAATTTTTTCGGTTTTTTTTTCCTTCCAAATTTTCCCCAATTGATCGAATGAACAGTATGACAGTATGAAACCCCTCTTTTGGATATTTGACCTTTCCTGGCCTACATATGAAGGGATAAATAACATACAGCATTTTAGTCCATTACAAGAACTTCATTTGGCTTGTGCTTTCCTTAAAAACAATATTGGTGGGCTCATTGGATATAAGTCCAAGTTTCCATCATCCCTCTACACAAACGGGCAAAACACAAAAATTCCCGCAATTTTGGTAGATAGTGCAATAATACGGAGTCATTGTAATTTGATTTAAATTTTACATTGCTACTGTCTTGTTATGTTAGGTACATATGCAGTTTCCTGGCTCTGCGGTCTTGTTAACACTGTGGGTTATATCAGGTTTTTGTGGTTGCCCTGGTGTTTATGCGGTCTTCCTCCACACTGTGATTGACACCAATCCCCTTCCACCTTTCAGGTCATTTTACTCTGTCTAACTTTCCAATTACTGTGGATAACATCCCCCTCCCTCTCTCTCTCTGTCCATCCCTCTATCCTAAATGCCCGCTCCCACGAGGACCCGCTGTCATTAGAAGCTTGTATATGTATATGTGAATAAATACCAAGTAATAGTTGTGCCATTTGAGAAACAGCCTTTAGGAAATGCACAGCTCTGTTGCTGAGGGAACAAAATAATTACCCTGGTGCTGCTTTGTGAGCGACACTGGCGGCAGCAACTGTGACATGGCATTCAGCTCGACATGGAGGTGATGTACAGCCAGATGCGCGCAGATGAATCTTCTATGCTAATAATAGGCCTTCACAACGCCATGTATACGCTCTCGGAGCATATTTATAATCTGCGGAAGACAAAGAGCGTGGAATGTCCCCATCAACAGGAGATTAAGTGCACATCAGCGCGACGGCCTGAAATGTATGGGCCCCTTGGGTTAGCGGTTAGCACTAGACCCACATCACGAAGCACCACAGAGGTGTATGAGGAGAAGGTATGGGACTGCTGCCCACTCCCTGCGCCAGAAATCCAAAGTGAACGACTCAATTACATTAGGGTAAGTAAATGCCCTGGTTAAATAACCCTGCCTTTAACTGTTAGCACATGTTCCGACGGGTCTCTCCAAAAGGGGAAAAGGGAAAATGTATGCAGAGGTAATTCTTGTGTACACTCCCAGACTGCAAATGGCAGGCTCTACGTCCACACACTGGAAGGGCGAGGGCGGGGGACTAGCTGCTCCGGCGCCGCAAAGCTAGCGATTAGTAATTCCGAGCAGCAGTAACATTTGCATAGGAGGAACGCATGTTGGAACAGTCTTCCATGGGAATGCCATTCCGCTGAAAAGCGTAAACATTGTACACCTTTGCAACATATAGGGGAAAAGGTCACGATTCAGGAACGAGGCTGGAGTCTGTCTGCACGCCGCATCTGGACTGTGGGGTAGAGGTCAGGTTGAAAGGTGAACATGATCTTGTGTAAATTATGAATGTTTAAACACCTTGTTGTTGTGTCCAGGTGCTCGGAGAAGAACAACCGGTGAATATAAATGTGCGCCTCAAAAAACTCCACTAAATCAATATCGGGACAATTTTTCCTTCTCCATGTCCTTCGCAAACCAGTCACCTTTCAGTCCAGTTGTTTCAGTTGTTAGGAGTCAATAGACTGATATGTAGTTTTTAAGCTCTCACATTTGAATGATATTTCTGGTCTTGGCAGGCATTACTCAAATTACGTTTTTGACTTACAGTCCATGAATTTATGATGATTCATAGGCAGTGCATTGACAATCTGGGTTCAAATGTTCATGAGCATAATTGGCAGGTAAACATCGTAAAACACTGAGACCTTTGTTTGGAAATAGTGTCCAAGCTGCTGTTTATTTCAAGGTTATCAAGAAACAATAAAGTCGAAGTATGCAGGATGTTGCATTGATTATAATGCACAATGTACAGCTTTCAATGAATAATTCTGACATTTCTCATCACATTATCCAGAGGATATGTATGGTATGCTAGCATATAATAACAATGTTTTAAATAGTTACATTTTTTTTTAGTTTTCACCCTAGATAAAATATTGCTGCCTTAAACAACAAGGCAATCAGAGATAGCAGACCTGGCCCCAGCCACGGGCTGACAGACAGAGTGACAGACACACACACAGACATGATCATTGCTTAACCTGGCCCCCTAGGGGAGGGGCCAGGTGATTAGCTGGGTCTATTCAGAATGGAGCAAATGGCAAATTTATATAATCCATTATTTTTCTGGGTGTAATAAATGACACATGACACCTGACAATAATTAATCTAGGCCTGAAAAGATTCTGAATTTAGGGCGAGCACTTGAGGAGTTTGAGTGAAGAATATATATGTTTATCTGATGGTAGCAGCTCTACATGTGGACTGCAGCACAGGCTTTGGATCAAATTTTGCATTTTCACATCAAATCATGCCAGTTGATCAACTTGTCAATATAATTAATCAATTTTAAAAATTCAATACGGCAGCAATGCATATGTTCAATTATAGGAGACGCGATGAAAGTTGAGGCTTGTGAGTGCCATGATGTGTGACCCATGTGGATATAATAATAATACTAATAATAATAAAAGTAAGTTCTATCAGTTTTGATTCTTGGTCTTACATGGCTGTATGACCCTAGCAGTAAAAAGTCATAGAGAGATATTGCGAAAAATGTTGGTTGGTTGGTTGTTTGTTCTTATAAAAGAGGTAAGTAGTGGCATTTTTTCAGTGTATTTTGCTTCATGTAAAATATACCACTAGAGAAAACATTGGCAGCTGTCTCAGCTCAGTAATTAGCTGAATTAATTGTTATAGACTATAAAGCAGTTATTCAAATAACCAACTAATCCTTATTACAAGTTAAATACTAATTTATTTTGGGGGCGGAAATCTAAATAGAGTGGGTTGAGGAAAGGACTTGTTTGTTACATGGCAAAATCATCGAGCAAATTTACTTTCAGAAAAGCTTGACAAAATTCAGTTAGCTGCTCAAACAAAGCATGACCTATTATTGTGGTTTTAGGTACAGACAAAATTTGATGCTTTGTGTTTACAGTTCTCGTAATAATGCAGGAAGTGATCATGCAAGAAGTTGTAAGTTATTCCCACAATGTGTGTACACTCACACTAAGGTTTTTGATAAGACTTTATTCCGTGCATTGCTTGTGAGAGAACAAATGATTCGAAGGACAAAATTTTACAAGAGCTTCTTTAGAATGTCTGGAAGTAAATTGACTGAAAACTTCCTCATTGTCCGACAAAAAGGTATGGTGTCAACTCCTGTCAACTGCAGTGGCAGCTGGAAGGAAGCAGTTTGTGCTGCTGTCCACCAGAGGGCAGCACCCAGCCCTGTCTGGCAGGGCAATTGTTGTGGTGACTTATAATCACGTCAGCCGTGGTCCATTGTTAAAATCATTAATGGTAAAATGTTATTTAGTCAAAGCCTGAGAGGGGAGAAGGCTGTGTGGGATATGGGTGCAATGCTTTACTCTCTCATTTTGATACTTGAAAGTAGATCATTTTGGATGTGTCAACCATCTTGTTCTAGTTTAAATTTGGAATATTTCAGTTAAGAGCCTGAGGCTACTCTTTTGGCGAGCATCTTTCCTGTTTGCACTCTGTTCATAATACGGTCCCATGGCCGACCCCAGGCCGGCACCACAAATCTCAGATCTCCTGAGTTTAGGCTTGCGGTCTTCAAGATTGATCACATGACAGATCAAGGCTCAACCTGAATGAACTACTATGCAGATATGTAATGAAACGCCATAACTTGAGCGACCTCAAGAGTCCTTTAAAACATGGCTGCACCACTTAGAGTGCCACCACCACGCACCTGCGTCGACACACAAAGATGAAAACAAACACTTGTGCACACACAAATGCATATATGTGCCCACAAGATAAAATAAAAGGCATATATGCAAACATAGGAACATGATTAAACCTGCTTACATGTTTAGACAGAATTCTGCGTCAGCTGCGCGCACAAACATGCGTGCACTTGCACTCTGAGAGATCCTCACAGATGGTCATCAGTATGGAGAAGAAACACCAGGAAATTGAAGGACCTCATGCAGAGCTGTTAATGAATACTTTTAACAGGACAGGTGTAATTGGTTTTTACAGGCTAACTGATGGCCAGCAGCTTCACTCTAGGAAGAACGACATGGGGGGAGGAGGACTACTGTGCCTAATTTTACCTCTGTTTAACACAGACGGATTTCCTCATGAAGTCCGAAAAGCTGCATCTCACTCCCTTAAAGTCAGTAGTCTAAACCACAAATCCCATGAAATCTGTGTTTCTTAGTGTGACAACACAGTTTAAAAAGTTCACATCATCCTAACAATTTTTATATGACTCGCAAATTTTGCTCAAATAAAAATTCACTTCTTGCCTCAATTCTGAATTATCATTTGAAATTGAAGAGCCTAGTGCTAAAAGTACTATAGTCAAATTTTCACACACAGTAAGGTAAGGGCGGGAAAATGTCTCCTATAGTCACCCAAGTCAACTTTCTCAAATTGGAAATTTTGTGGCTAAAGAAGTTTTAGCACTGGGGTCTTCAATTGTCGTCAGGAATATATCCCTTAAAAGTCATATGAATGTAAAACTTGTGTACTTGCTTCCTAAGACTGTTTTCTTCCTCTAATGGAAAGAATGTTACTGTGAATTTGATGTCAATTTGATTTCTCAAATGTCAAATCAAGTGCTTAAAGGCATGAGTCATATCCATTCCCCTCCCATCAATGTCCTCTCATATGCCCAATCCATTTTAGTTTTTAATGCGTGTGCAAATTTAACATTAATCTTGACTCTACTTTCTTTGAGGATTCCAGCATATGATTTGTTTTGCTTATGCTACATCACAAGATCTTTTTGCTGTCCATAACACCATTGACATGGTCTAAGCTCTATAAATCATCCTCCTGTACAGTCTGTATCTCACTCACCAAGATTACTACTATGTAACACACTTACAACACTCATCGTGAAGCAATCTGCAGCACACTCATACACAACAGTGCAAGAATGCTCCATTAGTCATAGTGGCAGTCAGCATCTTGTGGACTTTATTTTCCAATCACAATATCGCGGACATTTTGTCAGGACAACTACTTTGTCTGGAAATAATTGGCACTGGGGGAAATCACTCTTTGCGTTATTGCTGAAATATTATCTTGTCTTGTATTTTCTTTTCTTTTGACATTAGTGCAGAGTTTCAGGAACAATCTGCTGAAGTTATACTTTGAAGCATCATTTCTGGTCACATTTGACTTACAAACAATTGCTTGCACTCATTTTCAGCGTTCGCAGGTATAGATCAGTGCAGTGACCAATATACTCTCTGTTACACTCCATAAAACAAAAACTAGCGACTACTTCAATTTATTCATGAGGCAAGGTGAAGAACAAAAGGTTGCTGACCTAAAGGAACATAGTGTGGGATTGTACTCGTGCTTGTCTGTAACTCCCAAGTCAAACCCTTCCTCCTCCTCAGGCCCAGGCTGTAAATAAAAAGGTGATGAATGTTTTACAGGACTGTAGTCTCGGAGTTCGAACCACGACTGCACCAAAATTGCGAGCAGGAGAGGTGACCTGTCCACAATAATGTCAGACAGGATCAGCGCTCCACAGCAGCTTTCCTGACAAATACTATATTAATATTTGCTGAGCTGAGAAGAGGAGCCGCTGTTAGGCGATGCCAGGTGTTGAGATGCCTGGTTCCAAGCCACAGGGGTTGCATCCAGTGACCAGAAACCCAACGCGGCCTCCTTCCTCCTCAATCACCGTGGAAACTCCATTTCGAATGCATTTTATACTCATTTTCGCCATATTCACATTTCATTGCCAGAGGACAAAAATAATTCTGAAAGCCATTCCATTCATGGCCGAACGGCTGGCCTTGCATTATAAAATCCACATGAGATACGGCGCAGAGCCTCCCCTCTGATTTCTGTTACATTTAATCACACCGAATTGTATTGCACCGTAATCAATGCAGGACCGAAGGTGTGCGAGGGGCTATGATTTTAGATTAGGGCCTTATTTTCTGCTGAGGAAAGGCACGACTCATTAACGCTGTGTGTTCTTTGCATTGCGGCTTCCTCGGTTTTAGAGAGGTCGTGTCTGCAGTGCAGTAAAATAATCCATTGTGCTGCTCAGTTATTATCTCACTACGTTGTGCAGTGTGGGGAGGGGGGGTTGGTTGGGGGAACCGTCTATTGAACTTTAAGAATAAGCCTTGAATCAGCTATGTTGGTATTTATGAGAGGCAATGGGGAATTTTAAAGCCTGTCAGCTTTTGAGGGCGGTGTTTGGGTCTGCCTTTAACAACACTGGTGGGGATTTAGCCCATACGTGTGTGCAGTTGTTCTTCTTGCTGCACTTGCTGTTTCTGTTGCCAGGCATAGTTGTACAAGTTTTGTTGCTCATTACTGCAGTATCCAGTGCTGAGGAGAGGATGTACAGTAACTTCCTTCATGTTGTTGTCTCCTATTTGTTATATTCCACTTCATTGTTGAAATTAAATTAAAAAAAAAAAACTTGAAATATCCCACAGAGACCAAACGCCTCTTTCTGATGGTGTCCTAGAAACAGAGAGATCTCGTTATAATTTAGAACATCAAGACAATCTACATCTGAATAACATAAAGTGATTAAAGATAAAAAAGATTTTAAAATAAGCATATTGAAAATTTCAAACAGCTCCCGGCTATACATATGCATAGATGGCGGAAATCCGCTAAAGATGTTCAGCTGAACATGAAAAAATAGTTCAAATATTATTTGAAACTTTTCAGAAATAATTGAGTGTTGTTTTTGCTGTCAGATTGAGGACCAAAGTAATATTCGCTAATTTCATGATGGCTAATTAATATTTTTTCTATCATTTTACACTCCATTTTTTCCGTGATGAGCATGGATTTTCCTGCACAAGGAAAGCTCTGCAGTGGAAGAACAAGGCCAAATTTATGCATTGATTGCTTATCTTGTGTAAATTAGATTGTACTAAACATGTTTTTCCATCATATTTCTTTTGATTTATTTGCCACTGAAACCCCTTGTTTTTCTTTTCTGTTAACAGCGATTCCAATTAACGGTACATTTTTGACAGTAAAGGATGGTTCCTGCCAAAACAATTATTAATAATAATATTAATAATAATAACCAGACAGTTGGTCGCCCTCTGGTCAGTGTGTATCACCAGAGCCCCAGAAGCAATCGCTCCCAAAATTGATAGGCTTTGTAACCTTACCACTCACAAGGCTTACGCCAAACATAAAATTGATTGGTTAAAATATGTGCCATATGGAGCGCTTGCAAGCAAATCTCTATGGCCCCGACAGTGGACGCGACGTGATGACCGCTGATCTACAGTATTCCTGACTTGACCTTCGGGGATGCAATAATAATAATAATAATAGCATAACATAAAATAACACTGCATAACATGAGTGGCGAGAACTGGCCATTCAGCCCAGCTAGGTTCACCATTTTCCTATCACTATTATGAATCTTACACTTCAGATACTCAAAGAATGAATGGTATTTAGCACTAAATCAAGTCTGCCTCAACAATATGGTCAGGCAAGCTATTCCATTCTGAGATTACTCCCATTTGTGACCCCGATTTCGACAAAACAGAACTTAGCCTTGCTAATCTCACATAGTCAACTTTGTTAATCCCTTTAACATATTTAAAGATCTCAATCTGATCACCCCTAAGTCTCCTTTTCTCAAAACAGAAGAGATTATGGATCTCCAGCCTTTCCTCATAGTTTTCATCTTTTACACCAGGAATTAACTGAACTTCTCTGAACTTTTTCTCGAGCCTCTATATCTTTCTTAAAGTATTGTCCCCAAAACTGTGCACAATACTTTTGATTTGGTCGGATGAAAGTTTTGTACAAGAGAATCATAACCTACTTAGATTTATACTCAATACTTTTAGCTGTATATCCCTGCTTCCTGTTGGCCACTGCTAAGACACAGAAGCTAGAAGTTGTGAGGGTTTTTATATGGAACATATTCCAATTTTTAATCTCCCATGAAGTAATCCCGTCTAATGTATTAATTACCTACATGTAGAACTTTACATTTAGCTACATTGAACTTAATTTGCCACATTTCTGCCCAAACCTGAATTCTGTCTAAATCGTCCTGAATCTTTTTAACTGACTCCAAACTGTTCGCCAAACCTCCCAATTTATCATCATCCGCAAACAATTTGCTGTCAATGCTCCTAACAAGTTCTTAATATAGATGAGGAAGAGCAGGGGTCCTACCACCAATTCCTGAGGGACTCCAATTCCCACGATGCCTTGCTCAGATGAGATCCCTCTGACCACAAGTCTTTGTGTTCTGTCCTGCAACCAGCTTCCTGAATACCTCCTATAATTCCAACAGACCTCATTGTAAAAAAATAAGTTTTGCATGCGGTTCTGTATCAAGTGCTTCCTCAAAATCCATGTACTGTATATGATGTCATTGGCCCTGCTCTGATAATAAGTCTTGGTGGCTTAGGCGTGGTTTGTCAGGCATGAACTTCCCTTACGGAAACCACGTTGGCCATCCTTCAAGATATTATTTCAGCTTGTCTTTTATTATAGATTTCAGTATTTTGCATGCAATGCAGGTTAAACTGACATCTATGTTGGCCTTTGCTTATGTATGGGGTGAGTGCTCTGAGCACAAACGTATGTATGAACACATCTTCCCTTGTTGCGAAGTGTTCCACAGCTTCCTGCTGCATGCGTCAAACAACAACAATATGAGCTGTGTGCCAGAGTCCATCCTCTGTCGTTGACTTCTCCTCAGGATGTGCACGCTTAGTGAGAGCCTACACTTCTCCTCCTCTCTTCGCCCGGGTACAGGGTAGTGAAGACATCTCGTATTTAATTATGCGCGACTGAAATATCCCACAATGCCTCTGAGTGGCTGGCTGCGTGAGTGTCTGGCTGAAAAGGCAGTAATAACTTTACCGGGAATTAGCTCAGTGGAACTGCTGGACGAAGAACAGATTCTTATTTGCTGCGCAGTACCCAGAGTACGAGCACTCTCTCAGGAGTGTGTGATATAAAATTGTGCGTTATTATGTTACTGCTAAACTAAATTATCTGTTAAATTATTTGGGTGTAATAAATGAGATCCTGGGAGTAAACCGCTCATGTTGCATTGTTATTTCTCCAAGCTGCATATCAACACCACCCTCCCCTTTCAAGGGCCCAAATTTTCTCACACATATACAAAATATATACATTCGTGGATGCATGCTCATATACTGTACAGTATAGTATACCTAATCCCCACAAAACAGAATGTGGCCCGGGCAGGGAATTGAACCCCAGGCTCACAGGTAAGAGTCAAATGCGCTGACCGCATCGCCAAAGTGCCAGGCTCCTTAGCAAGGTAGCCAGGGAGTGTACTTGTTAGGAGGCATTTCTCGTGACGGGACCCTTAAACTGTCACATCTCTCCCGCTCTTTCAGAGCTCCATGCTTTACGCATGCTGCCATCCATTGGGATCTCCAGATCCTGCCGATTACGCCAGAATGTGGGAGACTGAAGGAGGGCCCGGGCAGGGGATTGAACCCCAGACTCCTATGGGGGTAAGAGTCAAACATGCTAACCACATTGAAAAGAGGCTCTTTGGCATGGTAGCCAGGGCGCATGCTTATTAGGAGGCATTTCTAGTGACAGGACCGTTCAACTGTCACAAGAAGTTTGAAAAAAAAGATTTGCCGCACAATTTTAAGCGTTTGAAATTACACGAAAAGACTTCTATTTTTTTATTCATTGGCTGACAGTAATATGTAATGTGATTCTGTTCCTGTTCGGCTGTTCCACGAGGCACACAGATGTTCTCTGGTTCATATGATGTCTTCCGAACTCACTTTTGCATGCTGCCTCAGAGTTTTGCAGGGGAAATTTCTGGAAAGTTCTGCAGCTGATAGAAGAGTCACATGGTGTTTGTGTATGTGGGGAGGGGAGTAAGGGGTTTTGTGGGAGGGGCAGGGGGAAGATTATAAGTGGAATCGAGAGTGGACAAAAAAGTAATTTACTGTGTGCGACAGTGAGAGGGAAAGTGAGCTCTCGAGCTTTGTCAGTACTATTAGAATACTCAATTTCAGTTCTGTAAAGAATTTTAATGGCAATTATCATAATGTTTGCCTTAGGGAGTGGGGTATGTTTCTCCTAGTCTTCCCCTGTCTCTTGCCCAGCAGATGCTGGAATAGACTCTTGAACCAGACGAGGAATATACAGTCGAAAGATTGGTGGAATATTGTACATAATTCATACTGTTAGTCCCGGTAGTACCATTGCATCAGAGGTGTTATTGCTAAATAAACCATGTGGATTAAGATCCAGTGTTTTCTTTACTCTTCAGCGTGAAGCACAAGGGCAAATTCAGCTCAACTTTTGGCACAAAGCCCTTGTACACTGAGGAAATAAGCATTCAGCAGGCAAAGCAGCAATAAATTACATGCATGAGGCAGTAAGTGTTTAATTACCCCATTTAAAAACACACTTGCACAGTACAAACATGCTTATTTACCATTTGGTTGAGGAGAGACTTCTGGCAGAGTTACATGAAGGAAATGGTCTATGGGAGAACATGCAAGTAATAATGTTTTAACTTGTCTTAAATTTTCAATGCCTAATATTTTGTTGCGGAAAGTTTCGTTATAGCTACTGACAATTAATTTGATGTAACTATATTTTCAATATCATTTCAATTTGGTTTGCTTGCGCAAAGCAATTTTTGAACTCACACTTGGCTTTTGACTTAAGAAGCCAGACAAATATGTGAGCATCAAGTGAACAGCATCAGTGATGCGATCAGTTATGACCAAACCTTTACAGTGCTGAAAATAAAATAACGATAATAGTCATTATGCGTAAGTCTGCAATAATCAGCTTTTCAGCTCGAGGTAAAGTCAGCCTGGCCTTCATTACTTGGCATCTAAATAAAGGCAATAAAGAGATGATAATATGAAGCAGATGAAGGGCTTGCTTTTCAAAGGACAGCAGAAATTCAGAAGCTTCAGCAGACTTCATTGGGGCTCTTAATTACATGCCTGTTTCTTATTTTATCATATTTATTTGTTTATATATTTGCGTGCGTGTGTGTGTGTGTGTGTGTGTGTGCGGTTTCAACTTGCCACCGATTCAACTGAAGTGGTAATTGATTCTCAAGTTCCAATTACTCTAAAGCAAAGAAACAGAGATAGAGGCCTCATCTCCACCCCGGCTGCACTGGATAGAAAAAGGCTTTGAAACATCAAAGTCCGCTCTCTGATAAACCACTCCAAGCTTGGTCCAGTTATTTTTCTCTTCTCAGCTCTTTTATTTTCTCTCCTTTTTTTGTTTTAAGTAGAATATTGTCAATAATCACATTACCTCTGCATCACAACAAAGTGCAATTGCTCTTTGTAGCATCTTAATCGCAGCCATCGAGGAGTGAATTCAGAAGCCAGTCACTAATTACAGCGCTTTTTCACTTGACCTTTTCACATTTTCAATGGCAGATTCTAACTTCAGAGACACACGACCCTGCTTTTTACATCTTTCCTTTCAACTTGAGAATGAATCAAACTTTTTCAATGTGTTTTCTTTGGTATATTGTGGTGAATTCAATTTATTATTTATGTGTCTTAAAAGATGTAAAAACGAATTTGCAATAGTTCAGGAGGTATGTGACAAATCCCCCCCACCTCCAACAGAACAATGAATCTTTCCAGCAGGTGAATCAGCTTTTATGACTTTTTGCTTTATTATTCAGAGATCAACCATTTCAGGGAGAGTAACCTTTCAAGGTTTGACCCTTTTCAAGAATCGCAAATGTCGAAAGAGGCTGGCACAAAGGGAGGTGCTCTCTCCACCTTGATTATGCACTGATAAAAATCAAAAAGGACTCACTTTTTGTCAGTGGCAGCTATATACTTTGTTTTCACACACTGAATGCACTGAAAGGCTCAATGGCCATCAAGCTATATTGCACTGCGGTGTTTTCATTGCCCGCTAACCGTCCTGCGTTCACTGGGTGGTAAAAGGTGACAGGTTATGATTGATTGTAATGAAAAACCAGTTAAATGTCAGCCGTTTATTAAAAGCAGCACGTGTATGCTTAATTCACCCCGACTGTGGCACAAGTAACAAGACCTCAATTAATCTGCTAATACCAACATCAGGTCTTTAGCCTCCTTTTTTCTAAGGGATCATATTGCATGCACTTTCAGCAACAAGAAAAAGCTTCAGCCATAATTAAGTCATCTGATTCTGCCTTCCTGTTTTTTTATTGCCAAGGGGTAGGGTAAATGCAGAGGTTTGTGAGAACTGCCCCCCTCTACCCTCACTAACCCCAGGCCTCTAACACTGAACAAAACAGCAGCTCTCAGTGGATGTTAAGTAGAGGTTAGCAATAAATTCCTGTTGTGGGCACTGTATATGCAGGTTTTAATTCCTAATTAATGGCTATTTACATTTTATAAGTATTATTATTCAAAATATCTGACATGAATGCTTACTTCCAGGATTTTGCCAACAACCAGTGCTCATGCCAATTCACCCTTGTCACAACAGAGTGAGGAATACACATATTTACCTGAAAAGCAAAGTTGCTCATCCATCGATCCATCCAATATCTCACGTGTGTTTTCCTGGTCAGAGCTACAGGGTTACTGGGGCCTATACAATGGAAAAGACAGTTATACACCCAATACAGTCACCCAATACAGTTCACCCTTAAGTTTCTTAGTCATCAGTGACCCCACCGCCTTGTATTCCCACCATGGAGGGGGAGCCCTGCTGCCACGCGTTCCATGAACGGTGAAAGCTGGAGGTTTAAGTCTGGTTGTCCTCCACCGGTCCGTGCGCTGCTGCGCCTGAGTGCCGCAGGCCGTTTTTTGGTGGCGATCTTAAAATCTTTAAAATGTAAAGCATTTGGATTGTCAATTATGTAGGCTATATAACATAACACCTGACGAAGGTCTACGACCGAAACGTTAAAGTATAAAGTATTGCAAGCGTAGACGACTGGGTGCGGGACTTATTCGTTTCTTCCATTGGGCTGATTTTCAGTCATCTCCGATGCACCTATCCACCTACAGGTGCGCATTTGTATTATTTTCTACGATTTCCAGGCTATAAAACATAAAATATCATGAAGTGAATTTATTAAGGCCGATTTCATTTGCACTCATGTGTGTGGCCAATGCTGAATTTTTTTCTTGGCCACACGTATAAGTGTGCCAGTTGATGACCATTCCAGTGCCGCTTATAAAGTACCGATTAAAATAAATTTGACCCAGAAAGAAATTTTAGCTTTGGACACACTTAAAATAAGTGTGGGCAATGGAGAAATGTGCATCTTGGCCGCACTTATAAGTGCGTCTAACACAAATTTCGAACAATTTTTGTGCTTAGACGCACTCAAATAAGTTGTAAGTCACTTCGATTTATTAATGAATTAAATCAAATGTCTGCTGCACTTTGGTTTTCCACCCCAATGGTGTTCACCGCAGCAGCAGTAGTTTACCAAACTACAGCCTTCTGGGCTCCATTTATGACACTCTTTAAGCTTCCAAATAAAATGATTTTGTTTTTCTCCACCTCGGACATGATAATTTATATTTCCTCCTCTGTGAAGTTCTTTCTTCTTTGCCGTCTTTCGAGAGTCCATGTCGTAAAGTGGGCAGGACTGTGCCTCCCAGAGCATCAATTTATAGGGGCGTGTCATGTAAATTACAATGGTTTCAGCCGCCAGATTTATCAATGCCACGGCAGTTCCACACCAAAATCAGCGACGTATACACTTTTAGTGAATTAGACCTGACACCTGGCGAATGCTGATATTTACACCAGAATCTACACCTTATCTTACGCACATTTGATAAACGAGGGCCAGTGTGAGTAAACATGCAGCTTTCAAATGACTGTTTCATTTTTTGAAGTTAAAAAGTAATTCCAACCAACATCACCCACATGAAAAAGTAATTGCCCTCCTAGACCTAATACGTCATGGTGCCAAATTTGGTTGGAAAAACTGTAATCAAACATATGGCAACTGGCAATGAGTCTTTCGCATCTGTAACAAAACACCAGAAATCAGGGAGCAAACAACAGGATTTCTTTAAGGCAATCATGTGGGTGAACAGCCTTTGCAGATCACAGTCCAGCTCGCTAGTCTCTCCACCACCGGGATCTTAGAGAAGAAAGAACATAGGAATGATTAGACATACACTTTACCTCCGAGTTCTTTGATGGCCGACTCAAAACCGGTTCCCTCTTTTAAGCGGTGGTCGGCTCTGATTAACATGAGACGCAGCTGTGTCACCTTGTGTGCCCTTTTCCCCGGCCTGCTGAGCCTTACGACTCGCACCTGGTGGGAACCGTCCAGCAACCTGCAAGTCTCGGGAGTGATGAAAGGGCGTTGGCTCTCCTGGCGCTGTCCAGGGTCCTAAAGTCCCACTCTGGGGAGAAGAATCGGCTGTTGCGGGCGTGCTGACGTGGTCGAGGGGCGTGGCCATTCCCCGATTTGCCTCACATCGCTGTGGAATACGTTTGGCCCACTCATGTTTGCAGAATTGTTTCATTTCAGCCACATTGTTGGGTTTTGGAGCATGAACTGCCTGATTAAGGTCATGCAACAGCATTTCAGTGGGATACAAATCAGGATTTTCACTAGGTCACTCCAAAACCTTAATTTTGTTTCTATTGAGCCATTCAGAGGTTGACTTGCTTGTTTACTTCAGATCATTGTCCTGCTACTCAAGCCAAATGCGCTTGAGCTTTAGGTCACACACTAATGGTTGGACATTCTCCTTCAGGATTTTCAGGTAGAGAGCAGAATTCATGTTTCCATCAATCATAGCAAGTTGCTCTGGTCCTGAATCAGCAGAGCAGCTCCAGACCATCACACTATCATCACTATGTTTGGCTGTTGGCACAATGTTTTTATTGTGAAATGCTGTGTCAAGGATGCCAATTTTGCCCAGTCTCTTTCTTACTGTGGAATCAAACATATTCAAACATTTAAACTGACTTTAACGTGAAACATGTGAATGTGACAAATATGCAAAAATAGAAGAAATCAGGGAGGGGCAAATACTTTTTCACAGCACTGTATTGAGCTCATGCATATGTATGAGTGTGGCTCTTTGTAGCAAGATGAGTTGTGGCTTGGCTTTCGGGGGAAGTGAAATACATTTTTGAAAAAAAAAACACATCCCTTGGCTGCCACTCTTACCATGCAGGAAACTGCTGTCTTCGTGCCACTGGTTTTCAATTAAACATAACACTCGCTCTAATCCAGGAGTTGGCAAATAAAAAACCTTCATAATTTCCTGTTTCCTTTTATTTTTTAAATTAAGTACTGCATTCACTATGGTCAATTCAAACCCATAGAATTATCAACTGCTGTGCTAATTCCGATCACTTATTTTTCACACCTTCTGCCCTTTCCTTGCTCCTGAGCCAGGTATTGATCATGGACTACATTCATTAAGAAGATTCCAGTCCATTTAATGAGCTTAAAAAACATGAGGTTGGAGTCACCCAAAGAAATCATGAGCAAAAAAAAAAACCTGAGATTCTTTGCACAAAATTATTTCTTGGAATGTGTGACGTTCGTGGATCCAGCTTCTCCCGTCAGCTGCATCTGTAACAAACATTTCTTTGAGTTCTTATTTCCAGGAGTAAGGGCATTCCAGTTTGCCTCCCTGGTGAACATGCGTAGCACTGAACAAAAATAAGGAGAAGAAGAAAGGGAAAGAGGACAGGATAAGTGAAAGTAAGCATGGAATGAGCTCATGGTTATACTCGGAACAATGATCCAAATCCAGTATGTCACTGACGTCACTGCACAGACAACAAGACCCACAGCGCAAGAGCCCACAAATGTTCCAAATTTGCACTGGATAGTGCCTATGAGACTAATATTCTCTGAAAATACAACCGATTGAAAAGGCGGTCGTTACTTGCTCAAGACTCCATAGTTGGGGTTTTCAGTGATTTTAGGAAATGAGGTTTAAAATACTATTATAGCAGCCTTTTCCTCCACCTTATTGTTTCTCCTAGATTTTTGTATACTAGCGGGTGCGGGTATTGAATATAAACAGGTATAATTCTTTTCCTCAATTTTAGCATCTCAAAGCTGTGATATATGATGTAATTTTTGGCTCTGATTTAAGTCTGACTGGAGTAAAAGTACTTAAGCATCTGCTCGACTTTTATGTCTTTTTCTATATTCTTCAATCAAGGCTTCCTGGGAAGGTGAACTGAGGTTACAAAAGTAAAAATAAAAAAGTATTGTTCATATCATTTGGATTGATTAAGCACAACTCTTTGACCTGGCGGTACATCGAATTAATAAAATTGCTTGGCTGAATTCATGGATAAAAGAAACACATTGCAGTACCTCTACTTTCTTTCTGAACCCTGGTATTTCCACCTACGGTTTCTGGTAGCTCCATTTTTGTTGACACTGATGCACTGAATTAACCTTTTGTAGTTTTTTTTTTTTCTTGCTGTAGAGAGTCAAGCCATTTCATAGAGAATGTGTGACAGTATGAACAAATGACTAACAGCTTTTTTAAGGTCTTTTAGGGTGAATTTGCAATCTGACTTTCAATAATTTATTTTACAATATGTCATTTCTAATCCTTTTAATGCCAGGGAGAAATATAATGGGATTATAGCACGTGCTTGGGGGGATTGCGGGATTGCAGGACACTCCTGAACTCTATTGCAGCAAAAAGACGCTCGGACTGAATGAGGAGAGTCAATTTAGTCTCCTCCCCTCTAATCCTTTTTGTTTGATTCCTTCTGTTGTGTTCAAGAAGGACTTGAGGAACGGAAGCAAAGTTAAGATTAGAGCAAACCTTTTAAAGGATTTCAGCACAGCCAGACTCTCCCGTGGCGCAGACAATAAATCCCTACCCCCCTACCCCCAGTGTTTGAAAAAGCTCCTGACCAGTGGCTCAGGTACAACTGGATCAATCATTTCTCTTGTTCATACTCATTTCCATGATGTCATACTGCCCAAAGGCACCTCTAACAAGCATGACATACTCAGCTCCCCCTCCAAGGGATGGCTGATATCTGGCCAGAAAACTAAACACGGTGGACGGACAGACATACAAACAGGAGGACGGACAGAGGTACTAAAAGGTACATCTACATAATTACACAATAAGATGTAGCCACATCAGAAATTTTGAATGGTTTAGGAGTCATGGCCCAGAAAAGAAAGGGATGGCTGATATCTGTTCTGGGCTGGAAACAAAAAGCGGGGATGCGACGGACAGAAGGACAGACGGAAGTCTCAAAAGGCACATCTGCACAATCAGATGTATCCGCATCATAAATTTCTTTGAGAAATAAACTGTTTAGGAGTTATGGGTTGTAGGACAGATCGACGGACACGCTTCAGGCTAACATTTATTCCTATGCCCCCATTTACTTTGAAGCAGGGAATAATGACCACAGTTCAGTAATTTGCGCCGTCACAATATTATAATTTTTCCTTCACATTTTTTTGAGGTGGAAACGCACTGTGGGAAGCCCATACACCACTTTCTCCCCATACAACCATGAGGTTGACTCCCCACCAGGAAATTTAACACTTGGAGTCGCAATCCATCTCTATTGGTGAGCCTCTATTTCCCCGCTGTCTTAATGTAAGCAAGACATACAATAGAAAAACAGGCTTTTCCACTCTTTTGTGAAAAATGAAATTAAAAACAATTATCTCCCATAATTACTCATTCTTCCCAATGAGGAACTTGCTGAGTACTAATTGCCTTAAGGCGTATGAATGCATTCATATGGATGCATTTCAATTGTAGGATTCAAGAGTTGTGACAGTACTTTTCACTAACAGAGCATCATGTTGATTCCGGCAGGCAAAAAAACTCAACAAAACAACAAAAAAGGTTTCGTCTGGATGAATCATCTTGATGGCTCAGCTGATTAGTAACAATCACATACATACACATATTCAAAGAATTTAGCAGGAATGCAGTCTCAATACTGGAAAATGTGGAAGGCTTGGAAGATGTCCCTAATAAACTGTGCAGAGGAACAAACAGGACAGGCAGGTTAACAAGAACATAGTCCTAATCTTGGAGACTGGGAAATAGACTTAGGAGGGTGTTCCTATTACAGGAGAACTCCGGTGTGAAATTGACTTGGGGTGTATTGAAACATGATAACGAGTACTAACTTTTGTCGAGTACCTCACCTGCGTATGCAAGAAACTTTTCGAAATACATGCCTTTTTAGCCGAAGCTCCGAACAGGCTTACAATGGTAGTGAATTGGGCATTGCGTTGCCATGCAAAGGAATCGCTATTTTTTCATCATTAACAAGGCTCAAAGTAGCTCCACACTTCATTGGTAGAATTCCGAGGCCCGGGCATTTAAAACGAGGCACTCAGAACTTTGAAAATGCACAGATAGTCTATTCAAAAAAGACTGTTTATGCAGATAGTACCTTGAGGTAGTTTCCAGTCGCCTCCATCTTGAAAGTCACGATAAGTCAATTGACCAGCACGAACAAATAGATTGCAATCTGTTCCTCTATCCTTCCTATTCGTTCGTGCTGTATTTGGTATTTCATTCATTGCTTCCATCTGTGTTTAATTTTGGGTCTCGCTAAACTCTGAGTGAATGCATTCTCTGACAGGATAATTACTAACCCGTACTAAACAGCACTTATTTGAGGGTGATTGTAAATATTTTGTAGTATTAATCTTAAATGGGACTTAACATGCTGATCCTTCTTTTAATATATACTGTATTAGTAATGTAATAATGTTGGGTGTCCATGCTCAACCTCTGAAAAGTTTCTAAACATAAGATACAGGGATTTTGCTGTAATCCAAGATCGTGATTTCGTAAGCGTCATTTTCTCTCTGAACAGCTCCTCCCGAGATCTTCACGAGATCTGGGCAAAACCTGACGTCAGGTTGTGCCGTCCAGTACAGCCAACCACTGCGCTAGACCTGCCCACACCGGAAAATATTCAAGCAGGCACTAACAACGGCAGATCATACTATGCGTTAGTAGCGTCTACGCTTTTGGAAACACGAAAGAAAAACCGCAGATCATTTGACGTGCAATTTTGTCAGTATCTCTCCCAAAGCTAATTGTCCATTTACTTTTGGACACAAAGAAAAACAAATATTTCTCTTCCAAAAGAGGATGCCACCAGAAATCAGTGGGTACCTTTTTTGTCTAAAAACAGCCAAAGGATAATTTGACACAGGATGAGTGTTTCAGCTGCTTCTCAAATCTGAAGCAGCTGCATCGATCAAGCGTTCGGAGCCACAAGCTGTAAGTAACGATATGACAGCAAATAATGTAAGTGAAGCTAATGTGTTACGGGTGGCTAGCAGGACCACTAGCGATAGTTAGCACTAACAACTGGCCTCAAATGCAGGTTTTGTAAAATATCTGAAGAAAAAGCGTACAGTGTATCGGTCAGGAAAGTCTGTGACTCACAGACACAGAAGCCGTAAGTTGCTTTTACTGCATAAGCCAACCTGTCGTGATAGCCAGTTGATTGTGGCTGAAGCACAGCGGCTAACGGAGCCAAGTTACTGTTGCTAATGTTTGTGTGCTAAATATGCAAGTGTGATATCAGGGGAAATTCTACAGAAGGTGAGTGAACATAAAACTCATTTGAAGCTAACTTTTAATATTGTTTGTAATTTGGATGCTTAGTACAACTGTTCACAGTAACAGAACTTCCTGTCTGTAAAACCTGTATTGCAAGGGTTTGTCTCTGTGGTTATGACCGCTCGGTTACCAGCTACTGCATGTTAGTTAGTTCCCGTGCTCTGCTAATTAAAAATGTTAACTTATATGCTGCAATTACCATCGGTATGCTTGTGTTACTTCGGTTAGCATCAATGTGACAGTTTCATCATAACGTTGACTGATTGTAGCCACTACAGTTGAAGCTAAATGGAGAGGTGCTGTATGTGTCTGCCGAGTTGGGCTGCAGTTAGACCAGACGTAGATTTTGCAGAGCTTGAGGTGCGTTTTTGGGTGCTTATGAAACGATCGCTTTACTTATCTGTGACCGGGGTCTGCCTGATACATCTCCAATGTCTGGGCAAGCTCTCTGATACTACTGGTGAAAGCAATAGGGAAGTGCTCAAGCTATAACGTGTCCGGGATAACAAACAAATTCTTTGCATTGCCATCGAATATTAAATTATAAATATTAAATTCTTTTCTGTAAAAGTGATGATTCGCTAGCTCCACATAAGCAACAGTTCACGCAGACGGAACTTACAGTCTGTAAAACCTGTATTATGTTCATGGCATAACCGGAGCTCTATCTAGCTCTTGCACGTTATTCATAATGCGCCCATTTTCCGCGAGGAAAAGCTGGTCATTCCGAAGCAAAAAGTAAACCATTACCACGGGCAATTTCCGAAAAAGCCATTTAGCTTGGAGCTTTTGCCCCTCCGTCATATACCAGAGCCGAAGCTGTTCGTTTCTCCACGCTAACAACACACCACAGCTATGCACACAAACCAGCAGGTCCTAATACACACCGAAGCAGTCCATAAGCTGTTGGTCCACTTTTAGCTGCTCCTCACTGTCAATGTTTCCCTCTAAACTCAGACCCACTGGATTTCTACGGTCTCCGGTCTACACTTGGGCATGTCGAGCCATTCAACAAATGTGTCTATATGGGGTCGATTCTAGCTTCCCCGGCATCCTAGCTATGGAGTAGAAAAACCGCTGTACTCACCAACTGTTGCCGTAGCAAACTGTAGCCGATAGCAAATTCATGCTTGAGCTGCCAGACTTTTGCACTGTGTCTTCCACTTTCGCCATGGCGTTTATTAGAACAAGTTAATTTCATTAGATCTGTACACATGTACTGCGTTAGTTTGCAGAAAAGTCCCGTCGATTCCTCTGGAGCTGGACCAGGATAACTGCATTCTGCTGCTTCCTCCCTCCTAGATCCGCACTCCACAGAGCTGGCCAGTCAGAAGAAAGTGGACACACGGGGAGTGGGGGTCATAGCCACCCCAATGAGGCCTTTCAGGCAGAGACTACAAATGGGGTTTTTTGAGGATAGCAGGATGAGCGAAATAAGTACCCTTTTTTTTACTTCAGGAGCGCGATCAGGAGTACTCTAGGGGAGTCAAAGACCAAAAAAAAAAAACTTAATAGCATATTCAGTCCCCGTTAACTCATTAGCGAGTGTGAACGTTTCTAGCTTTTGTATTCCTGCCTAAGCTTTCCCTTATTAACTGCATTTAAAGCTGTGCTTTCCTTTGCTTCTCTCGTGGTGCTTTTTACTCCTCGCGATTAGATTACCTCAATCTAAACTGTCTGGTTGGATTGATGGTCTCAGCGTCTTGTCTCGAGTCATTTTAGTTTACCTGGTCCTCGTTAATTTGTTTATTAATCCCATGTGTTTCTGTTCCAGTCGAGATATCTTTTCGAGTCCCTGCCTCCTCTCGTGACTATAAATGTGGCAGAGATCGGAGGAGACATCAGATGGAACTTTATTAGACTCTGCACTGCATGGTGAAATCTCAGCTCCTTGTGCTTTCCGAGTATTTCCTTTGACTGATTCCTGAGTCTTGAATTTTGCTGCGCCCACTTCTTGTCTGCCCCTTGTTTAAGTCTCCCAGTGTGTGCGTCAGTCTGGTTAGGTCCAGTTTTTGTTTTTCTCGTTTATCCACTCTTGGACTGAGTATTTCTGTTTCCCCCTGCCTTGGGCAGTGTACCTTATTTTTCCCAATCGTTCAGCGCATGTGCACGGTGTTTTGTTTCTGGCCTGTGTGCATATTTTCTCCTAGAGTTTTGTGTTTTTAATTAACACTTTCTATCCTGCATCTGGTGTTCCCCAGCCTACTTCTTTACAGCAGGTTGCTAGATGGGAGGTGGAGCAATGAGAATTCATAGAAGGGTTGTGAGACGTCTAAAATAAAGGGGCTGTTGGCTTTGATCCTAATCAGGCATGTGATGAAAGGGCCATTCACCAATTTCAGACATGGCATATCTGTCCTCATAAACTGAAAAACATTGGTTAAATTTGATTTGTGCGTGCACAACAGAAAAATGCAACTCTTCATTACTCGGACCGGTAGGCCACGAGTCTAAGTTTCGGCTCCGTTCTTCTTCTTTTTTTCGGGGTTGCAATTGCCCAGGTCATGCACTCACGCGGTTTTTCAATTGGCCCAGGCCTAAACCCGGCCTGAGTACAGGCTCTGAGG
Source organism: Gymnothorax reevesii (assembly GCA_029721435.1). Taxonomy (NCBI): domain Eukaryota; kingdom Metazoa; phylum Chordata; class Actinopteri; order Anguilliformes; family Muraenidae; genus Gymnothorax; species Gymnothorax reevesii. The sequence goes on along the minus strand of CM056587.1, from coordinate 52,616,503 downwards.
AGTCTCTTGTTTTGTTTACTTTGTTTTCTAAGGTTGATAATAAGTTGCACACAGAGACTTAACAAGTAGTAAGAAATTGAAATCACTAATTCTTTTTTGTTCATGTAATATATATGTATCCCAAAGCTGGCCATTTTAACGTGATAATTAAAGTGAGAGAGCTTGAGGTGCCTGCCTGTTTGCTCTGAAGTGGCCTTTCCTTTGCGCTGGTTCTACCCATGGGAACAAATTAGGGGACATTTTCTGAATTGGGGCAGCATTACTATAGGTTATTCATACATCATTTGCATGAGGAACTGAAGATACGGAGATACTGTTTTTGTTTCTCGAAAGAACTGTGCGTACGCCATAAACCTCAGCTCCTTTGTGGAATAACATCACTGTTTGACTAGATCAAAAAAGAAGGAAAAAAACAAAACACCAGCTTTTCGAACCAGATGTCTTGTCAGCACATTTTTACTTTTATTTTATGTTCTCTTCTGCAAGTTACATGACAGGACCAAAGAATAATCTAATGTTTTCTTTTTTTTAAAAAAATCTTTCATTTTTTTATCCCCTGAGAGGTGAGCAATGGGGGAGCAAGGTCTGTAGCTCTATTTTTTACCTTCTCCTGCATTAATATATATAATATATATATATTTTTTTTTTACTTTTTCAACATTTTTGTAATGTTTCTTAGTAGTACATCCTCTTGAGGCCATTGTGTGTGTCTATTTAACAGGGTGCCATGGCTTGTGAAAGTGCCATAAGCCCTATGCTCGCCCAAGGCCAAAGCATTACCATTCAGAGCATTGTACAAGCAGAAGAATATTGTGCTTTTATGTCCAAGGTCCCTCCATTGCTGTAACTCATAGCTGAGTGGCCCCCTTCCCCAAGAGTGGCATTTACTGCATCAATGAATGGTAAGAAAGCCAAAGACCACCCCAGAATAGATTGGATGAAAAATGTGTTAACAAAGCATTATGACTACCCGTGTCTCAGCTGAAATGTGGGGGTGTAGAGTGCGGGTTCCGAGGCGAAGGGAGCATTGCTCTGGGGAGCTGAGCAAGAAAAAATGTTAACAGTACAAAATGGATGTTAGCCTTACAAAGAAAGAGATTATAGAACGCCGAAAAATAACAAAAAAAAATTTCTTTTGATAATTTTCCTCTCACTGTGAGCCTTCAGGCCCTTAAAACCAAGTAAAAGTGACCCGTTTGTCATGGATAAAATTTAAGATGTTCTTATCTGTTGTTAAGGCCATCTGCTCAAGATCACTCACCTAACATGAAGGAAGCCAGGGGAAAGCTCACAGAATCGTTCCCCATAATTCAAGCTCACCAGAGAATGGGACAGCAGCATCCACGAGTCATTTTAAGTCACAAATTACAGTCATTATTTGTGTTTAAAGAGTGGGGTTTTTCATAGAGCTTGATTGAGATTGTAACTTGAGTTCTTCCTTCTTCAGAGGGATGCTTCTACATGAGTTACACGATAGCTTTACTTTGGTCCTGTGGTCTAATCCAGTCCAACACAAATGTTATGGTTCTGGGTGGTGACAGCAAGCACAAGTTTCTGTCCTGTTCAACTCCAGTCCTGACCTTACCAGCTGGGCTGGGTATCAAAAAATGGTGCCATCCAGTCCTGAGAAAAATAAGTTGGTTCTGTTTGGTAACAAATAGCATTGAGACATACAGTGCCTAAAATTGATCTTTATCACACGAAAGAGTGAGGCAACAAATTTACCTACACTGTTGAATGTAAAACAGGTAACAAATCAAGTATGATGAAACATTTAATTGTCCATAATAAGTAGGGCTGTAGCGCTGTTTGTTGGTGATCACTCTGCTACAGTTGAGACAGGAAGTCATGTGGGATTGAAGCTGAGAATTTACCTTTGTGTTTATGGGGTTTTCTTAAAATAATTTGTGTGTTAAGACTCAAACAATAATAGAGATTAGACGATTTGCTCCCGAGGTATAACCTTTGTCGCAGTTGGGACAGGGAGAATCTTCCCCCTGTATCTTTCCCCCTTTTTTCCCCCTGTAACAACTCGGTGAGCAAACAGCCAAAATAAGTCGTTAATCTGGTCAAATAAAAGCGACAGGGGTTTTTTGGGGTTTTTTTGGGGGGTTTCAGTCTCCTGGGAGCAAAGCAAAGTAAGGTAAAGTAAAATAAATTTAAACGCTAAATTAAGAGAATAAATAAATGCTAAATAATAGTCGAAATAAGTGAATTGTGCAATATACAAAGTAAAACAGTTTTCAGGGACAGTGGTACTCGCCTGTTTTTTTTTCCGTAGCTGTTTTAGCTAACAAACCCTTGCAAGCTCTCAGCACCAAGAATATAATCGAATTACCTCGATATCTAACTATAGCCCGGCTTGGTTCATACTGGGTTGCTTGCCTTTCATACAGTCTTCTAGCCAGTAAATATTCACCAGGGTTTTTAGACCCCTTCGTTCTCTATCCTGACTGCATTACCGCATAAACGCATTGCCAAGCTGAATATTAACGCGAACCGGGGTTTTTGTCTTTCCCGCATTTTATTATTACTGAAGGTCTCTTCTGATTAAACACATTATAAATACCCTATCTTTGTATTTTCCTCTGGTTGCTGTGCCTTGATCAGCTGATTAAAGTTTAACTGCTTGTTCGAGAGCTGAGGACAGCTTGTTGGGGGAGGTACCGCGCTTAATTCACTCACATAGTAAACGACTTGTTTATTTGGTCCATTTTAATTAAAAGGAACCGCGGCTTTACTCTTTTCTCGGTTACCCTTGGTTGTATTTGTGGCTAGCTAGCTAGATAAGTACTGTTTGCATTGTTGGCTGGGTATCTGAGATTTAGTATTTTGTGAGTGGCGCAGCAGTCACTTGACTCGTTCATCTAGGTTAGGTTAGAATTTAAAAGGTAAGTGCTCTGTCTCCTCCAGTTTTTCCTGGGCGCTGAAGCCAGTCTGTTTTATCTGGGCTCTCAGCTAAGCCCTGTGATATTGTTAGTTTAGTATATCAATAGTATTGGGACTATATAAACCGGCTATTAGGAGTGCTTATTACATATAGAGTTTGGCTCAGTTTGGTATTTCATCTCTGTTAACTGAAACTAAGCCCCTGTTAAAAGAGGCTTATAATCAATTTACTTTGTTTCCCCGGGGTTTCTATTGTGACTGCTGCTTAGGGCTTCCTAGGTTAATGAATAAATTAATAAATTGTGGTTCCTCGGCTTCTATCTCGGCATTAGTAATTTTCTTTTATCTAGGGTTAGCAAAGTCATTAGGTAAGGGGTTCAAAATGTGGCCAAAACTATGTGACGGTTGCAGGATGATCACACTTTTGGAAAGAGATTTCCATGGTGGGTTTGTCTGCCACCGGTGCCAGCTAATTGAGCATTTGGAGAGCAAGATACTTAGCATAGTTGGCGGCGCGACATACAAAACCTAAAACCAGTGAAGTTGGCACGTTGTGTAAATCGTAAATAAAAACAGAATACAATGATTTGCAAATCCTTTTCAACCTATATTCAATTGAATACAATGCAAAGACAAGTTACTTAATGCTCGAACAGGTGAACTTTGTAATTTTTTGCAAATATTAGCTCATAAGGAATTTGATGCCTGCAACATGTTTCAAAAAAGCTGGCACAAGAGGCAAAAAAGACTGAGAGAGTTGAGGAATGCTCATCAAACACTTATTTGGAACATCTCACAGGTGAACGGGCTAATTGGGAACAGGTGGTTGCCATGACTGGGTATAAAAGCAGCTTCCCTGAAATGCTCAGTCATTCACAAACAAGGATGGGGCGAGGGTCACCACTTAGTGAACAAATGCTGATTGTCGAACAGTTTAAAAACAACATTCCTCAACCAGCTATTGCAAGAAATTTAGGGATTTCATCATCTACGGTCTGTAATATCGTCAAAAGGTTCAGAGAATCTGAAGAAATCACTGCACGTTAGCGACAAGGCCGAAAACTAACATTGAATGCCCGTGACCTTCGATCCCTCAGGCGGTACTGCATCAAAACCGACATCAGTGTGTAAAGGACATCACCACATGGGCTCAGGAACACTTCAGAAAACCACTGTCAGTAACTACAGTTCGTCGCTGCATCTGCAAGTACAAGTTAAAACTCTACAATGCAAAGCGAAAGCCATTTATCAACAGCACCCAGAAACGCCGCCGGCTTCGCTGGGCCCAAGCTCATCTAAGATGGACTGATGCAAAGTGGAAAAGTGTTCTGTGGTCTGACGAGTCCACATCTCAAATTGTTTTTGGAAACTGTGGACGTCTTCTCCTCCGGACCAAAGAGGAAAAGAACCATCTGGACTGTTATAGGCGCAAAGTTCAAAAGCCAGCATCTGTGATGGTATGGGGGTGTATTAGTGCCCAAGGCATGGGCAACTTACACAAATGTGAAGGCACCATTAATGCTGAAAGGTACATACAGGTTTTGGAGCAACATATGTTGCCATCCAAGCAACGTCTTTTTCATGGACGCCCCTGCTTATTTCAGCAAGACAATGCCAAGCCACATTCTGCACGTGTTACAACAGCATGGCTCCGTAGTAAAAGAGTGCAGGTACTAGACTGGCCTGCCTCCCATTGAAAATGTGTGGCACATTATGAAGTGTAAAATACGACAACGGAGACCCCGGACTGTTGAACAACTTAAGCTGTACATTAAGCAAGAATGGGAAAGAGTTCCACCTAAAAAGCTTCAAAAATAGGTCTCCTCAATTACCAAACGTTTACTGAGTGTCGTTAAAAGGAAAGGCGATGTAACACAGTGGTAAAAAGGCCCCTGTGCCGACTTTTTTGCAATGTGTTGCTGCCTTTAAATTCTAAGTTAATGATTATTTGCAAAAAAAAATAAAGTTTCTCAGTTTGAACATTAAACATCTTGTCTTTGCAGTGTTTTCAATTGAATATAAGTTGAAAAGGATTTGAAAATCATAGTATTCTGCTTTTATCTACGATTTACAGAACGTGCCAACTTCACTGGTTTTGGGTTTTGTAGTTCACAATCAGTAGAGTTCCTAGAGGAACTAAGTAGTATGTTGTTTAGAGAAATGGGGTGTACGCCAAAGCAGGGTGGTACTGGGATCCCAGAACAGGCAGGGAGAGAAAGTTGGGTGACTGTAGGTCGGCAGCGCAGAAAAGGGCGTGCACGCCGTACAGCGACAGCTTCTCCAGTGGTTGAGGTGTCCAACCCATTCCAGCCCTTGCAGGAACTCGACTTGGCCCCTGACCCTGAGAGTGAGGGGACTGATGAGCAGCAGGGCACCCTGTTGGCCTCTACCCCTCAGAAAAGAGAGCTATTTATAGTGGGGGACTCAATACTTAGAGGAATAGAAAGCTTAGTCTGTTCGCGCGACAAGGAGTCTCGTACGGTGTGTTGCCCGCCTGGTACCCAGATAGGGGACCTCCTGGAGCGTGCGGACAAGCTCCTGGCCAGAGCGAGGAGGGATCCAGTTGTCATAGTCGATGTTGGGACAAATGACATAGGTAAGGGTAGGTTTGAGGTTCTGCAAGGCAAATTTGTGGAATTAACTGAGAAGCTTAGGAGCAGATCCGCAACGGTAGTGTTCTCCGGGATTCTACCGGTACCACGTGCAAGCAGAGGTAAGCAGAATTTTATCTGGAGGTTTAACACGTGGCTACGAACCTGGTGTAGGAAAGACGGGTATAGGTTTATGGGGCACTGGAACTTTTTCTGGGACAGGGGTGACCTGTTCAAGCCTGACGGGCTGCACCTGAACCGGAGGGGTACCTTTGAACTGGGCCAGCGTATGTTGAGGGTAGCACAGGATTATTTAAACTAGATACTTGGGGGCAGGGAGTGAGTATTACACGTAGGTAAATGCAGACTGCCCCGATGGAAGCTGATGGCGTAACATGCACTATCGATGTTTTACTTTGCAAGCAACAAAGCGTAGTGGGGGGCTCGAGGCGGCGGCCACATGGGAAATCAAGTATGGCTCTGGGGACCATACTTTAAGAGAGATATAGAGGCTCTAGAGAAAGTTCAGAGAAGAGCCACCAAGCTTATTCCAGGTATAAGAGATGAAAGCTAAGAGAAGAGGCTGAAGATCCTTAATCTCTTTAGTCTTAGGAAAAGGAGACTCAGGGGTGATTTGATTGAGGTCTTTAAATATGTTCAAGGGATTAAAAAAGTGAATCATGCAGGATTCCTTCGACCAAGTGTTGTGAGTTGAACTCGGGGTCACAAATGGAAGTTGACTAAAGGTAAATTTAGCACTGATATTCGGAAATATTTCTTCACCCAAAGAGTAATTTTAATGTGGAATAGCTTACCTGACCATATTGTTCAGGCAGAGACCTTGGGGGTTTTCAAGAGCAGGCTTGACCTAAAGCTAGATACCATTGAGTCACTTAGTATCTGAAGGGATATATTCAAATTAGTATAAAGAAACTGGCGAGCTTAGTTGGGCTGAAAGGCCTGTCCTTGCCATTCATGTTATGTTATGTTATGTATGCACCATGACCCCAGAGTCTGATAACTAAGCAGATGTCACAGTCCAACAGCCAGGCCACCAAAAGAGGCAGGTTTGTAATTAGACTGCGGCATCGATTTCTTGTTTTGTTTTGAAGTTTCCACAACTCTTAAAAAGGGGCTATTTTCCAATAATTAAACCATACAGTTTAAAAGTATTGGCTCTGTATAAGTGAGTTGTTTGAAAACCATATGCACTTTCCCTTTGCAGTTTGAGATATTTGTGCATTTATGCCCTCCCCCCCCCCCCCCTTTTCCCTATGTATTTGCATTCCTTAACCACAATGCATTTGGCCAGCTCACTATTCCAGACACACCATAAACTCTGTGTGGATTTCTGACACACAGCTGCCATAACATTGGAGAATTGTAGTATTGTTCACATTACCAAGAAAATTATGGTTGTGAGAATAATGCGGACAGCTTGTTCTGTGCCCAGGCTCGTGGGGTACAGTAAGGTTAAAAAAATAAAATAAAAAGACTTAGCACCAAGTATTTTCTTCTTGAGGACAACAAGAGAGATCTATAATCAAAGTTCCTTGGTTGTTCTTTGACACCAATTCTGAGAGATGTCGCTGCACCATCCATTTTTTTACCTGAGCAATTGACTGCAAACAAGACTTACTATCACCCTCATAACCCATGCTGAAGAGGATGACCAACGGAGTTGCTGGAACCTGTTCTCTTATGTGAATGCAATGATCACAAAACAGTGTGCTACTAAAATCAAAATTCACCTATTAGCTTGCTCCAAATCACATAACAATCGCAAGCTAATATTAACATATCTAAACAGAAATGAGGCTGCAGGGCTTCAGCAGTAAGGTTGCTCCTGTCCACCTCAACTGGAGGCAGATGAAAACCTTTGTTCGGTAATCAAAGGTTAATGTTACAGAGGACAGGTTGTCTTGCTAATTAGTTGTTTGTAAAATGCATCGTCAACCATGACATCCTCTGACATCAGAATTTAGGGTGTCATTTCCCCTGTTGAAAATGTTGCAATATTAGAAAAAATAACAAGGAAGTTTTGTTTTTGAGCGACATTGAGGGCAGGGCCGGATTAACACAGTGCTATGCCCCAGTGTGACCAATCGTGAAATGCACCCACCGGGCTGCATGTACTTTACTTCAGTAGAAATGCAATGACAAAGGGAAGTCTTACCTTTCTGTTACATTCTTTGAATAATATTTGTCAGATTCTGCGCAAAATAATTTCAAAATGTGAGTAAAATGCCCCAAAATCTCAAAACTGATAAACTGGGCAAAGAATGGCAAAGTCATTGTATTTGGATAAGCAATGTTTTTAAATGATGAAAGAAAAACTGAATTCTATCGTAGAGTTAAAGAGGAATTGGTGCCAGAAGTTTTCTGCATATTTAGCTTGCTCGGTTCCCAGGGCAACCACATAAACGGAAAAATTCCAACTTTTATCTTTTTTATTGTTTATTATATATACGTCTTTAGATTGATTCTGACTGGCTTCCTGGTGTCATTTTTCATTTAACCCCAGATCACCCCTTAATTATGAGTACTTTCCATCCAGTCACTAAAATAGCAATTAACTTGGGTATTGAAATTTAAGGCAACCAAGGCCACAGGTTTACATTTACCAAATACTAAGAACTGAAATTCTATGGCAGAAAAAAAAAAGGGAAAGACTTCGTGCAGTGAACTCTCTATTGTTAGCTTCTGCGATCATGCTAACGTTCTCCGTCTCCGAGTTCAGCTGTTGCCATAATCTTACCTGCGACAGGCTCCCGTTTACGTCAGCTAATATTATTCATTGCTGCACCTGCCTCATTAGCATTAGTGTCTAACGTACATGGCTAACTTTTGTAATGTAAGCACTTGCTGCTATCGCTGGAGGAGCGGAATGGACGGGCGGAACAGTTGCCTCTCTACTGACAGCTTCTTTACCGCGAGTAATGTTAAAAAAGTAAGATATTTCTGATATGGGATCAGGTAGACACCAGAAGCGAGGTGAAGGGGAATGAGGATTTATTGAAAAACAAAACAAAACAGGCACGAGGGCCAACGAAAAACTTGGCCCAAAGGGTTGCAAAAGGACAAACTAAAGTACGCTACACAGAGCTATAAATAAAGAATGCAAAACGGCAAAAAACAAAAGGCACTGGAAACTCCAGGCAAGAGATCAAGAAAAAAATAAATAACAAGACTAATATATATATATATATATATATATATATATACACACAAAACAAGAGGCTAGGACAAGACTAGAAACTAGAAATGCTAGGGAATCTTGACAACAAGAACTTGGCTACACTTGCACATGCAATGAGACGCGACTAGAAACAAACTTGAGACACTGTCTGCCAGCCAACTTCCACCGCATCCAGATAAAGGCTTGGAAATCATGACATGAGGGGTAACACCTGGAGAGAGAGAAACAAGAGGCATGGCAAGATCAAGACATGGACAGAGATTGGATGACATGACCTGCTCATTAAGAGAATGAGCGTGCTCAGCTTAAGTACCAATTAAGTATGCAGCCTGGAAGCAAGCATGAATGTTCAGAACAGAAAAGCACAGCAAGATCTTGAAATAGCAAAGCAGGAATCATGACAATAAACTCCCTGTCTAAATTAGTAATATTAGTAATGTGCCTATCTAATGAATTACACCACCCAGTGAGTGTTAGTAAATGTTAGTAACTTAAAAACAGTTAATTGTCAATTAAGCTTAGAGAGCCCCGAATCAGCACAGCACAGAAGGAAGAGGGAAATACCAAAGCCAACCCAGAGCTCTGAAATGTGCAACAACGAAGGCACGGGGCGGAACGCAGACAAGCGGTGGAGTGGCATGGCAGACCTGGCGAAAACAAAAACATGGAAAAGTAAAACATGGACAAGGAATGAAACTTGAAATGTAAAATCCTGAAACAAGAAACTCTTAAAACTATGACCATGAACATGAACTATGAAACTATGAAACTTGGAACATGAAACTGTTAAAACCATAAACAATACTGTTCTGGCCAAAGGCCAGAACCCCGGAACACAACAATTTCTGATACATTTGGTAGTGTGGATATCTTTCGTATTTTTTTATTCTGCTATTTCCCGATTAGCACAACCCCTCGGTTGTTATAAATCTAAAGAGGTTTATATAATAAACACCAAAAAATATACAAGCTGGCATTTTTCTGTTTATGCGGTTGCCTTGGTAACCGAGCAAGCTCATTAAATATGCAAAAAACTTCTGGCACCAATTCCTCTTTAACTCTATGATAGGATTAAGTTTTTCTTTTATCATTTAAAAACATTGCTTATCCAAATGCAATGACATAGCCGTTCTTTGCCCAGTTTATCAGTTTTGTGATTTTGGGGCATTTTACTCACATTTTGAAATTATTTTGCGCAGAATCTGATGAATACTCAAAAAATTCAAAGAATGTAACAGAAAGGTAAAACTTCCCTTTGTCATTGCATTTCTAATGAAGTAAAGAACCTACAGCCCAAATTTCACTGATTTTCAATGATAAATGAAAAAGTTATGGCTGCCACAAACATGAGAAACGTGAAAAAGTAATACCTTAGGAAATCAATGGAAAATGCATTAAACCGCATTGAAAAGTTGAGTTCAGTTTTTATTCCATGTCGCAATTATTGATTATTAAAGGTGGGTTATTATACAATATTTTTATTCAAAAAAAAGTTTTTTGGAAAAATAATCAAATTTGGCCCATTTAACCCCAGATCACCCCTTAAGATTTCAGGCATTGTCCCTGAAGGCAGCAGGGTTGTCACACCGTCCTTAAAGGCACCGTTATCACCATTGGCAATCTTCTTTTGAAGGCTTGTTCAGCTGGTGCTTTTGCTGTCATTATTGCTGTATGCCAGTTAAGTTGTTAATAAATGAAACGCTAGTATTATCAAAGAGAAAAGTGGTCCATTTCTGTGTTCTTTAAGTCATGTTAAGTAACTTTTTAGCGGGGGTTCATTTCATGATTGGTCACACTGGGGCATAGCACTGTGTTTATCCGGCCCTGGGAAAGAGAAAACTGTCTCTCGCTACCCCACGCAGTGCTTGAAGGAGTAAGGGTCGATTCACCATGTAGTGCGTTTTTTTTTTTTTTTAAAGATGTGGGTAATTAAACCTTAGACAAAACTACACTCATGGTATTGAAACAAGGGTGAGGCTGAAGTTATTAGTATTTTTTTTTGGAATGTATGTTATATAAAATCCACCTGTGGGACCCATGTCTCCCCATCTGCAACATGTGTTACTGAAGTAGATTCAAACTGATGTTTGAAGGGTCTACGACAACCTAGCTACTGAACAAACATTTTCTTGAGTGCCCCTCATTGTTTCATTCTTGGGGAAAAAAGGAAAGGAATCAGTGGATGAAAAATAAGCAACATGAATGAGCCCTATGAGTCATGCCTCTCACATTCCAGGAAGCCTTGCCTCTCGACTCAGGCTGCTGAACAATGCCCAATCTCATGTACAGGCCTTAGCCTCAGCGAAAAGCCCAGTGCAGACCAGCCCCACCACATGTCCTCTCATAATCTGTTGCTACTAACTTTCTCTTCTCTGGCAAACAAACAAATAAAATCTTGAGTCCATGGAGTCTCTCTCTCTCTCTCTCTCTCTCCTTTTTATACATCTGCTCTCCATTTTAGCTTCTCTGTCCACCTCTCTCATCCCTCTTGATCTCTCTCTCTCTTATGGTTGTTTTTCCTTTTTTTTTTTGACTCAGTGGATCACAGGGGGCATGCATCTCCATTATCGACTTCCTCCGTCTTTCCCAGGAGACCTTCGATGCGGTTAAAGGCGTGTGCGTCCTCGAAGCGTGGTGTTCCTCGTTCTTCCTCCCGTAAGTGTGCCCCTCACTTACCTCGGCCAATACGCTGAGTCCAGAAACCGTGTCAATCCTCACAAAGCTCCAGCTTCATCATCCATTCCTCCCACACTGTTTCTCTGCATCAACAGTACACCCTTGTCAATTACTTTCCCCCGTCCACTATCATATTGCCTCCTCAGTAGAAGTCACCCATTGTAACCTTCCGTCAGTTCGTTTGGCCTGGGGTCAGAAGTGTTTCCACTTAGCTTCTTATCCTCAGTTAAAAGTTGTGGGCAGAGTGGAAACCTCATCCATCGATGAATGATTTTTATTGAGCTGTTATGGACAACTGGCCACTTAAATGCACAGTGAGCTCAGTATCATACCAACACAGCTCAGTAAGTTTCATATTAATTGTCTCCAAAAAAGGGCATTGGCCTAGCACATGTTATTCAATCTACACAGATGCATGTATTTTGGCTTTTTTTTTTTCTTGCTTTTTGGTATATATAGAACAATTCTCTCGTAGTCCCCCATACAGATGTTCTCAGCTTCATAACACACCTGAGACACGTTTATTTATACGTTCACATGACATCGTATGGGCAGGTCAAATGAGAACACTGCTCCTTTCTGCGGGGACACCAGGGGAACCATTGTGCTGAGGGAACCGGAGGGATCGTGTAGCCAGTCTGATACAGGGTATGATTAGGTGGCAAGATGTGGAGAGCCAAGTTTTTTTTTTTTTTTTTTTTTGCAGAAGGTTAACACCTTTAAGCTTTTAAAAAGTGCGACGGGCTGGTCTAATGACTACAGTGAGTCAGGACCTGGGTTTAACATCTTATCAGCAGGGCCTTTCTCTCTATAGCAGAGGATCCCATTTGCTGTGCTGAACAGTAGACTTCTGTTTCAGTCCAGAAGGGATGTTTGCCATCTATTACCCTGCTATCAACAGCTTAGCTTTTCCCAGGAGGCCTCCTGGCTAAGTACTAACCAAGCTAATGTCAGCTTAGCTTAACTGTAATGTCAGCTGTCATAGGACCTCTACTTCCTAGCTCTACTCACCCTCTGCTTTTTGCGCAGATTGCAGTGGTATGAAATAAATTATATGATATCAAATTAGGAAATCACTTGAAGCAGTCCTAATGAGAAAGTTTTTCCACCTGTCTTATTAGCGCTATAATATGCTCAAGATTGAAGAATGGCTACTGCCAGATGTGACTCGGAGACAGTATTATTGGGTTTTGCTGCTTATTCTGATATTGAAACATGATTTAAATTGATTTTATTTTATTTTCATGGTATCTTGTTTCTGAACAGAACTAACTTCTTGTCTCGGAAAGTTAATCCCACAGGTTACACTAATTTCATTTTTGTGCCTCGGAAGACGGTGAAATGCTGTAGCAGAACATTGAAGACCTGCTGTTCAATTGCCAACAACAATATGGCATGTAGGAGAAATTTGCAAATTTAGCCATGATTTTGTCTCACTTAACAAAACAATGTAGCTGTAAGGCTTACTCGCCATGATAGTTTTTAATCAGACGTAACGTGAAGTGTTATTTAATTGTTTTTTTCTATGCAGAGACAGACACTCCAGGCTACATTAAGATAATGGACACCTTGTGTTGCAGTTATTCATTTATTTATTTTTTTTGCCATATTTATCACCCACACCAATGAGCAAGTAATCCACGCTAATGCTTGTACTGTCTCGGTGTTAGTATGAAATAATTGCTGATACTATTAACTAAATTTGAAGAAGTAATGGCAGAAGCAGTTCACTGGAAGTCAGTTTGTGGGGCTAATAGTCTGACGGAGGAAGGAAGAGAAATTGGCAGGGTCCCCAGTGTTTCTATCCTGTCTTAATATTTTTAACCACAAATCCCTGAGCTGTAAGATTTGCATATAAATAAACAATTCCCCATTTCTGAATTCTCTGCATTTCTTCTGCAGCCACCAGACGTTTCACTTAAATATTCCTGTGTGGCTGGACAAATTTAATTAGCATGTAACAGTTTATGATTATTAATATTCATTGGGCTGGCATTTGCGCTGATGCAAATTGCAGCAGATGGACAAACTCGGTTCTGAATAAAACTATGCATTTTGCATCCTCAAACAAAACATTTATTTAGAATGAATATGCACAGGAGGGAACGGAACGCCGATCATTTGCAGAGAGCGAGAAACGCTCCTTGAACCCTGAGGACCGCGCGCACTTCGGGGATCTTATTCTGGACCTCAGCTGAACATTATGCGATCCAGCATCCATTCGCCCTCTTCCTGTAGGATGAATTTAGCAGAGCTGCAAACTAATTCCTCCTGAAGGGGTGCAGTGGGTGTCACCACACAATGAGAAGGTTGTCTGTCTGCTTGAATCTGGCCTGGCCTTTCGGCGTGGAGTTTGCATGTTCTCCCCGTGGGTTTACTCCGGGTACTCTGATTTCCTACCGCACTCCAAAGACATGCACATCAGACGCTAAACTGCCCATAGGTATGAGTGTGCGTGTTCTGCCATGGATTGGCGAGCTGTCCAGGATGGGTCCCTACCTTTTGCCCATAGTCAGCTGAGAAAGGCTCCAGCTCCCTCTGCGACCCAAGTGAGGTAGAAGAGGGTATAGAGAATTGATGGATTGATGGATGGATGGATGAAGACTCATGGGAGTGGGTGAATGGTGTTTCAATTTGTATGCCCCCGTGTTGGATTGCTAAAGTGTTCAAAGTGAAAATTTTCTCCCTGTTGCCTCCCTAACGGATGCTGGGATAGGCCGCCTGACCCCTGACCAGGAAAGTGCAAATTAGAACATGAGTGGATGGACGTAATTCTGTGAGCCGAGAGTTGAAAGTGTTGAGAGCTTATCTTGGTTGTTCTCTTAACCTGGGATCACAACCACCCAAATAAATTCAATGACTGCAGGGCTTTTGTGGTTTTTCTTTCAGTCAAAAAGATGATGCTGAGTAGCTAGCCAATCAGTGCGCTAAATTGAATACCACAAAAGGCGGCAGACAGTGAAGCCCCACAGGGCCCAATGTTGGCCCCTGCTGGTAACTGTCGATAAAAGCCAAGCTTCCATTGGATAAATGGCCATAATAAGGTTGGGTTAATCCAATTGTCTTATTTCTAAACAGCTTGGGGGAGTAACATGTAATAAAGAGATGATGCATCATCATGTCTTGAATTGAGAATAAAACAACATCTTAACACACAAGACATGAAATATACATGCGATACATGACAGGTAATAAAATCAGTTGTAATGATATGAATGAATATAATGATCATTTAATCGTGGCTGGCTTGCTCATGCTTCACGGCTCAGGGCTCATTTTTGTCATGCCATGGTCTGTACAGACTCATTTTAATAAGCTTGAAACTGTGATGTATTATGCCCATATAATTTGATTTCGACTCCGTATCTTGCCAAGTGCGACACAGGCCAATATTAAGTCAAACAAGAAAAAAAGCATCCTCTTCTTGGTAGATCCGATTTATTTTATATCATTTTTATTTTTGTAAAATAAATGTCACATTACTGTGCACATTGCGTATTGTCCAAAATTATAAGTCCCTCATTTTAATTTCAATGTAGTTATACGGTACCAACTAGAGATGAATTGCAAATGGTGATTGGTAAATTAAAGCTCCTTCAGCCTGGGTGTTCCACTTAAAATATAATGGACATAAAAAATATTGGGAAACTGCCGCACTCACTTAAATGTCATTTTCAGCCATATCTGTGTGTGTGTGTGTGTGTGTGTGTGTGTGTGTGTGCGTGCGTGTGTGTGTGTGTGTGTGTGCGTATACATGCATGTGTGCATGCATGCTTGCATTTGTGTGTGTCTTTGTACCTTTGTATCTGACTTGCAAAATGCACTCCAGCATTTCTGTTGATTGTTACATTATCAAATCTTGTGACATCTGACCAGTAGTCTGGTTTGGAAAAAATAATAATTGTACAAAATTTTTTTGTATCTTTGATGTTTTGTTTCATTTGTTTCATTACTTTTTACACAGAATTCTGTTGTTCAGCAAATTTAAAATTTGGCACTTTCAAGCCATTCCCTCCAAAAATTTGTTCACTGTCACCACGCAACTGTGCTTCAGTGCGCCATTATGTTTCTGGCGTTTCTTTTTTGGAAATAAAACATTTGCTCTGTTTCTGAGTGTAACCGTAATTCAGATGGACATCAAAAGCAAAAAATAGCTGTTTTTTTTTCAAAGAACAGCATAAAGTCATCTTAATGCTTGTTCTGTGTTTAGTCTGTTAGGTTTGAGCCACTGAAACAGTTGAACTTTTTGCTCAGGTGACCCCGTATTTCATGAATTCTGAAGTTTCAACCTACCCAGCACCACCACATTGTGCACGATATAATAACCGAGCCATAAATGCAAGCATCTGTTCTAGGCATTTCTCAGGTTTCGGAGCAATTAACATGCCTTCTGGATCGATCATACAGCTGGCCATGAAGCTGAAGTTTCACAAACATCGCTACCTACACACACTTCAACCTGGAGCAGTTTGGATAACAATTTAAGGTATTGAGTGCAAGGGCATAACTTGGGTTCAGTACTGCGGGGGGTTAAGATATTTTCAGTTGCATCCCGAGTCCGGACAAAAGCCTGTCTGGACGCTATATCCCAGTTTTCACCACCACATGAAATCGTTTTGCCAATGACATTAATTTCAGCGCATACATGATCTTGGTCAGTAATAGCCTGAGCATGTCAGTCAGTTGCATGCAGTCAACGTTACAGTGTCAATGTTAGGCTACAATGTATGAGTTGAGCTGTGGCAGATGTGACCCAGCCTTCATTTATTAACGCATCTACGGGCACAGCCGTAACCACCATTGAGGACACCGAGGTCCGGACCTCAGTTAAATGTCCCTGAATTTAAGTTTTTTCTACCCACCTATTTTTCCTCTCACTGTGCCCGTTTATTCTGTAAATCGTGTGTGTGTGTGCGTGTGTGTGTATGTGTGTGTGTGAGAGAGAAAGAGAGAGAGTGCAAGTGCAGTGTTGGCTATTTAAATGCATGATACTCCCGTTTTCAAAGGTGCATAGTAACAAAGTACAAGTACTTCATCGCAGGTCTTAAGTAGATTTTTTTTCCTTTTTTTTGAAAGGAAACATTGAAATCGCTTACTCAATGACTAATTACCTTCTGGACAGATATTTTTCTTGTTTTAGACCCTGATGACCAACAACTTAAAATTGTTGGTTGATCTGTTGGCGCTCTCTTCATTCTAAGTGCTAATATTCACTGCATTTAGCGGATGACTGACTGTGACAGACGCAAGATCGTTGTCACTCTTTGCTGGAGTGGAGCAAATGCGATTTGGGACATACCAAGTGTCCTTCAAGGGAGGGGTGATGTTTGTCAAGATGCTTTTGTCTGACCATAAAAGCAAACTTTAATGATGAAAATCGACAACTTATTCATTGAAAATGGTTAATATTTTGTAGCATTTGAAATTATATTTGGGGGGTTATATTGGCTGGTATGTATTTTTGGAGGGGTTATAACCCCCCAGCCCCCCTATAAAGCTACAGCAACATTATTGTGTCTTCATCTCATCTGGAAGTATGCAGACAAGCCACAGGGCAGAATTTCGGTTTAGAAATGATAATTCAGGACTGAGAAAAGTGGTTTGTTGCTGGCTTAGTTCATGGACAGAGGAATCACGAAGCAGAACTTCCTGGCACCTGAACTTTTTCATTCCTCAAGCTTGATTATTTTCAGGATGTCAACCTGCCAAAGTCTTCTTTCTATTAGACAGCAGACATGGTAACACAAGCAAGGCATCCAATTCAGCACAGCTCATACTCAGCAATAACCTCTGAAGAATAGACTGCACTGCCATGTTTCTGTGTTTATCGCCCATAGCCTTGGTGGATAATAGAATACAGGAGCTTTAGTTTCTTCTACTGAATCTTTGTGCATTTCAGGTTCTCAATTAAATCTGTGTAATTTTAATATTCATATAAATATGTAAAAAAAACAAGATGCGTTTGTGAAACAATGATGCCCCCGTGCATAACATGCACATGCTAACCATTAAAGGTCTATCATGAGTCAATCATACGTTAAAGGTCAAGGTCACAAGGTCAACATTCATTACCTCATCAGAAAGGCCTTATCCTAAGGATTACATATGCCAGGTATCAAATGCCTATTACAATCTAATGAAAAGTTATGGCCCATGTTAAAGTTTTTGTCACCAAACGTCATGCTCCAAGGTCAAGGTCACAAGGTCAAAAGTCATGACTCCATCTGAAATGCCTTCTCACAAGCAATGCATATGCCAAGTATCGAAGTCCTATCATGAGCCGATCAAAAGTTATAGCCATGGCAAAGTGCGGACAGACGGACGGACGGACGGACAGACGGACAGGTGAAAAACTATATGCCCGCGAAACTTCGTTTACGGGGGCATTAAAAGCCTCATCTCTCAAAAACTGTAAGTGCCAGAAATGTGGTTGAAAGCAGTTTTTAACATGGGATCATCTCAAGTCATCAAATAGTTATGCTCTTTCCAAAACACTTTCTTCACAATAAAAATAAGGCATTTCAGCGCCCCTATTTTGTGGCATTGCTCCACGGTTAAGTTTAGGCACCAGTACTACTTGGGTGAATATGAGTAAATGTGAAAATATGACTTTGGGTTGGGGTTAGAATTAGGGTAAAGGTTATGTTTAGACATCAGAACCTTTTGGAACCAAAACTACTCGGTTATGTTTATGGCTAGAGTTGGAGTTGGTTAGAGTTTGAGGTATGGTAGGACAAGGACTATAGGAAGGACTAAGACCACAAGATATATCGTACATCTTGCAGTGGCACAATGGTTAGAATGACCATTTCATGAGCCAGGAGTCCCGGAATAGCTCTTTCTTTCATTTTTACCATTGTCGTCAAGTCCTGATGCTGTCAGTTTTATATTAAAGTCTATGGCGATACCTACGGCATTCAAAACTGATGCAAAAGGATTTATTTTCAATTTCTACACTGATGCCCAGGGCATCTTCCCAAACATCGCTTTATAATCCCAAGGGAGTGAGATCTGCCTGCTTTTTTGAAACTGGACAATTGCACCTTTATTACCAAACAGTAATTTACCATTGAAGTCCAGTTTCTATTTATATTCATTGACTTATATATACAAAATATCTGAAAATCCAGACTCAAAATTCCAATTCAGACCTTGGAGGAATTTTTCTGAAGACCAACAACAGATATGAAAATGATACATACTGAATGTGGAGTTCAAACAAATTCACTGTATATTCATAAAAAAAAAATAGTTGACATTGCTTTCCAGTCAAATTCAGGAACAGTTTTCCAATAGAGGAGAGTCCAGTTTTGTCTCTTTTTTTTTTTTTTTTTTAAATTACCTAATATCACAGACCTGAATCTCAAATGCATAGGCCAGGAATATGTTTCAGTAAAGCTGACCAACGTATGTGAGAAATGTTTGACAGTGCTGGAGCGTAAATTGATAATACAGTAATTACAGACACTTCCGTGTGCAGCGTCACCTTCACGCTGAAATACAGATTCCCCCAGAATCCCCCACAGGATGTAACACACAATGTGTGTTGAAACATTAATGAAAGAAAACACTTACACCAGGTTACCATGCAATAATGCAAAACGGAAGATGGTTTCTTGACTTTAGATATACATCTGTAAATGCAAATGGCCTATGGCCCCATCAGTGAAAGAAACAGTAAATATGCCATGGTTTTTTTTCCTGAAATTCTCCAATGAGAGTGTAAACGGATGTGACGATGAGTAAACCAATAAAGACCAAGGATTAGCTAACAGTGGGTTACAGAATGCAAAAAAACTAATACACATATCTTTCAAGAGATTTGTCATGTGTCTGTCCATTGCCACAAAAAAAACAGCTCATAAAGAAAAAATCTAAACAGTTTTTCTTGAAGCCCAAACATTTAACTATTTAAAACTACTGCGGTTTCATGCATCTATTTCTAGCACATTAGACCATACCAATAGTCACAGACTCATTCAGAGTGCTGCGGCTAGAGCTTTAATAAGGACCTAGAAATCAAAGTACTTTACACAGTTCTCAGGACGTTGGCTGCCTTTTGTTTATTTATGAGTCAAACATAAAGTTAGGGCCAAAATAAATTTGCAACCTGCTGCTACCATATAAATTTGCTAGAACTCTCAGGTCATCTGGGATCAGTCTATTAACCGTCTCCAGAGTAGAAAGTAGTCGAGATAAAGCCGCTTTTAGTTATTTTGCTTCTCTGAGCTGGAAAAGGCTTTTTGAAAATGTTACATTTGCCATGACTCTGTTGACTTTTAAATCTAAATTAAGTACTTTTATGTTTGACCATACATTTCATTGAATTTTGAGTCATCATTCACAAATGTGTACCACATGTATGACAAAGGTGGCAATTTTTGAAGAAGAGCATTTTCCTTTAAAATCTGTCATTTAATCATGCCCAAGTGTGGTGAAACTCTTCAGTGAAACTCTCAATAGACACTACTGATTGGATGAAAAGAGTAGCGCATATTGTGACAGAAAATAATTTCAAATTCTCTTTTTAAAATGTGAAATCCCATCAACTTAATTCAATTCTTAGATAGTTTCTTCTGTATTTTGTGGGTATCCATCAAAACGGATGTAGAGATAACAGATTTGGTGCAGCAGGTGCCTGCTTTTCCGCAGTCAGGTATTCAGAGCCTCGGATGGAGGTTGATTTGGACTCTGACCAGGTGTCTCTGGTTTCATTCATGCCTTCATAAAGACCCAGACCACAGTGCCCTGGGGAGATACTTCCAAGGACACCGACTCTGTGTGCTCCGAATCCCAGACACGCGCAGAGTACAGGTCACATCTCCGGGGAGTCATCAGCCTGAATAGTCACCAGTGTGAGAAGCTGTCTGTACAGACTGCAATGGGCTGAGGAGGAAAATGTGTGATAGAAGGAATGAGGGACTGCGCCAGGCCTGGGTAAAATAAAAATTCCAAATGGTTTAACACTTTACGAGAATATTAACGAGGATTACTGACATATGCGCTGTTCATGAAACAGGTTTTCATCAATAATCAGAACAAAACATAACTTAGGTGTATCTGGCACTTTTGTATTGGATTGTGTGCTAAGGTTAGTGGCATTTTTGATTTTTTTAATACATGTTCTATTTATTATAGTTTTGTGAAACATTTATTATGTGCTTTGTTTATTTCATGGTATAATTTTCCTGATTATCATGGTAGTTGCCAATAATTCTGGAGCAGACTGTGCTCAGTCTTGCTCTAGTAATATTCAAACAAAAGAATTGAATTCCAAGTGTACTTTTCAGTCAATTATCTTTTATGCATTGTCTTACTATTACATTATTTCTACACTGTCTGAACGTCTGAAATAAAGGTCAATTTTGCCTGGTTGATAGGCAGTTAACTTGGGGTGTCACAGGACTACAGTGCCATGTCCTATGCCCCTTCACGTAGGTTCTTGTTCCACATCTTTGTTCACATGCGTATCACTTCCTGTGTCACTTCCTGTTCGTTGCTCGTTGTCTTTGTGATTCTCCTCATCTGTTTCTTGAGCATAACTGCTCCACTCCCTGCACCTCATACTCATATTTTCTGTGATGGTCTCTGTGTGTATAAGCCTGCCTGTTTCTCTTTGTCTTTGCCAGATTGTCTTGTGCCTCCCTCATAGAGGTTGCCTTGCTTACCAGCATTTAATTCCAGTTCCTGGTTCCTCTTTCCCATGCCTTCTTCCTGTCTGTCAGTTCCTTTGTTTGTGTTTTCCCTGGTCCTGCTCATTCTTTACTTGCATCCTCTTTCACCTCTCCTTCTGACTGATCCTCTGGTGTCAGACTGTCACCTGCCTGTTTAACTTCACACTTCCTACTCCTAGCCACCGAAAATCCAACTCTGCCCGTCTATCAACTTAATCACTAGTCTCACAAGCATAGCACTGGTTGCTTGTATACCAAAACCTGCCTGTCAATTCTACCATTCATTTCAGCAAATTCTGCGTTTTGATTGGTTAACACCAGGTATCTATTCACCGGTAAACTACCTCGCGCTGGGTTAAGGCCTCGTCATGATTACTCGGACAAAATAAGGCTACAATTTGCGTACAGTCTTACTCGCTGGCGAGCTAGTTGGCTGCCTAGCTAGCAATAGCATAGCTAGCGCGCCAATGTATTTAGCTACATAGCCAATTGTCTAGCGAACTTAAAAGGCTGCAGTTTGCTTTCAATGCACACACTGCCATACTCGTTAGCGAGCTAGTTGGCTTCCTAGCTAGCAAGCCAAAGTGATATCGAACAGTGTCTCTTAGCTAGCAGGCCAATATTTTTGTAGGGGTGTTGACAAGAGTCATGGTAGAATAGAGATAAATCTACAGTATTTTTTTCGAGCACTTGGTATTTATCGTAGGCTAGATACCTGGAATGTGGTGCACCATGTGGGGATGGTTTTTGCTGCTTAACTTCCTCGTGTAACAGTGCAGCAGGGTATCTAGCATGCTGGATATTTTTGCGTCAGGCGAGGAAATTACTCACCGTGTGGGGGCTACCTGCTGCAATGTTACACGTCCTCGACTAAGCACAACATACAGACTAATCATATGATGTGCAGACGAGTCGCATGATACAGAAAATGGTGGCGCCCATGCTAAATCCTCAGCCAGGATGTCTGTTACAGTTTCAGAGGGTGCCGCCATTTTTCTGCTGCACTGTCATACGAGGCGGTTACGCAGCAAAAACCATCCCCACACGGTGCAACATTGCCTAATGCATATTGCATCAGGTCTCAGGGCTTTGCATTGGCTGCCTGTGTAAGGGTTTTGCCTTGCAGTCTCTCCTCCTGCTGCTGTCTTCACCTCCACTTCAACAAGCCACACCTGTTGCTCGTTGAGGTGGAGGAGAGAGTATTTAAGAGCTGCAATTGCCAAAGCTGCATTCCGAGATTTTAGCCCTGCTGTTTTATGCTGCTGCTCCCCTGATCTTTTGATTGTCTTTTTCAAATTCTTATTAAAAATTATTTTATTTTTGTATCAGCCCGTGCGTGTGGGTCCTATTTTCCTGCTTTTGGGCTACTGATCCCAGTGCCCACCGGACTGCAGGTTACATCCGGCAGGACCAAACCATGACAAAATGCAGCTGCCAGTTATGAACCCAGCCAGGCTGATTTTTAGGGGAGCAGCAGCAGTGTTTTTTGTGCAGGGGCCAGTTGGGAGCAGTGTTCCGGGTCCGGAGGCGCCTCGGCGGAGATGTGCTCCTGTGTGTACCAGGTCCAGCTGCGCCAAGTGTTCCGGGTCCGGCTGTGCCATGAATTCCGGGTCCGGCGGTGCCATGTGTTCCTGGTCCGTCTCCACCATGTGTTCCTGTTCAATGCACGTTTAAATGCAGCTATTCTCCTGATAGTCTTAAGATTTCATGGCAACCTACTCCACAGACAAGCTGCTGCATACAGGAAGGATTCTTTACTTAGGTTACTTATAACTCTGGGAAGAACAAAATTTGTAGACCTGCCCCTTGTGGAGTGGTTGTGAACATCCCTCACTCGCTTAAAGCAATTTCTTAAATATTTTGGGACATCCCCAAGGACAATCCTGTGTAGGCTATCATACTAAACTAAATCTGAGAGACTCTATCCTCTACTCTCAACCAGCCTATACTCTCAAAATGAGAAGGGTCAAGGTGTGTTCTCATGGGCGGATTCAAAATAATCCTAATTAGCTTATTCTGAGAGGTCTGAAGCCTTTGTTTTAGGTACTTAGTTAGACCATTATACCATAAGCAAGAAGCATAATCATATGTGGCTGAACTATAGCTCCTCCAACATCAACATTGCCATTTTATCAAGAAACCTAGAAATTCTAGCCAGAAAACATACTCTTTGATTTACTTTACAAAGCACTTTTTGAACTTGACCCACTCCAGACATATGGCTATCCAGAACACATCTAAGATAAATAACCGAATCCTTAGCAGTGAGTACAGTGTCCCCAACTTCCATGTGAAAACCTGGAGATCTGTTCAATTTCCCTCTTGACCCAAACAAAATTGATTCTGTTTTACCTAAATTAAGGGATAACCTATTGTGTGACAGCCACTTGCTAACATTTAAAAATTCTGCACTTAGAGTCTTCCAACATAACTTCTGTCTTTATGT
Source organism: Gymnothorax reevesii (assembly GCA_029721435.1). Taxonomy (NCBI): domain Eukaryota; kingdom Metazoa; phylum Chordata; class Actinopteri; order Anguilliformes; family Muraenidae; genus Gymnothorax; species Gymnothorax reevesii. Next base: position 52,593,028 of record CM056587.1, on the reverse strand, counting down.
GAGTACAATAGTGCAGAATCATTGGAGAATAAAAACAGGTTACAGGAACACACAGATTTTAAATCATTGACATATAAAAGAAATAAAAGAGGACTTAAGACACTCCCTTGAGGGACCCCACATTCTACACTTTGTGGCTGGGACAGTGTCCCCCCCACATCCACCACTTGCTTTCTATCCTTCAGATAGGATCCAATCCATCTAACAGCCAAATCATAAAAACCAATGGCACTCAATTTGGATAGTAAAAAGACATGATCAACAGTATGGAAAGCCTTCTGCAGGTCTAACATGACCATACCATGAAAATTTCCGTTGTCAACCTCTTTTCTGGTATAGTCAGTTAAATATAATAGGCATGTGTTAGTAGAACGGGACTTACGGAAGCCTGATTGGAACTCATATAGTAAATTGTGAGATGACAAATATTTAATGATCTGTTCAAAAATAATTTTCTCAATTATCTTTGATAGAGTACACAAAATGGAGATGGGTCTATAATTACCTTGGTCAAGTTTACTCCCTTTCTTATAAAGAGCAGTCACTCAAGCTTGCTTTAGGTCCTAGGAAATATCCTTGCTGAATAGACATATTAACAATGTGAGTAATACATGGGGTGATACACTCTGCTGCATCTCTCAGAAATCGAGATGGAATTTTGTCAAGACCCGTGGCTTTAGAGCTGTCAAATTTTTTAGCTTTTCTAGAATCACGGACTCGGACACCTTTTCTCAGGAGAAGTCATTTGCTTTTACCCCTCGCTGAGAGTAATACTTTAAAACATAACTTTCATCATATTGTTCTAACTGACCAGGAAGTTTGTTATCCCCAAGGTCGAGACTTATTTTGCTAGTTTTAGTTTTCAACCTATTATTGTAGCCTAGCTGTTTCAGGGACTGCCAAAGCTTCCTGGAATCATGTCTGTGTTCCATAATTTTCTCATTGAAATAGGTCTTTTTGGAACACTCCACTAATCTACTACTTAATTTCTCATTTTTTTGTAGTCTGTCCAACTCTGATCGTTCTTATTTTTCCAAAATTTATCATACTGCCTATTTCTCCTTCTAATTACCTCAAGTATGTCATCATTTATCCAAGGTTCAGTCCTCTGTTTAATTCTTACTACTTTAAAAGGTGCAATTTTGTCAATAGATTGTAAAAATGTACCTTGAATAGAATTCCATGCTCTATCAACATCAGTACATTGTAACACAGGAGAGCAGTTCATTTGGCTTAAACCGTTTATAAGCGCCTCTTTACTATATCCTTTCATGGACCTAATTTGTATGGAATTATGGTCATTAAATACTGTTTTCTTAATCTTCCGAATACAGAGGATCATAGAATGATCAATCAGACCATAGTGTCGTACCCCGCTATTTACCATCTTTGTTTTGTCAGAAAGAAGAATCAGATCAATCGTAGTTTGAGTAGCGGCACACACACGTGTAGGTTCATTAATCAGCTGCTCTAAACTTGAACTACTGGTGCCATGCTTTTGGGGTCCGGCTGGTGCAATGCGTTCGGGGTCTGGCTGGTGCCATGAGTTCCGGGGTCCGGCGGTGCCAGGCGTTCGGGGTCCGGCTGGCGCCATGTATTCCGGGGTCCGGCAGCGCCATGGGTTCCGGGGTCTGGTGGCGCCATGTGTTCCGGGTCCAGCGGTGCCATGTGTTCCGGGTCCGGCGGCACCATGCGTTCAGGGTCCGGCTTGTGCCATGCGTTCAGGGTCAGGCTGGTGCCATGCGTTCGGGGTCCGGCTGGTACCATGCGTTCGGGGTCCGGCTGGTGCCATGCGTTCGGGGGTCCGGCGATGCCATGCGTTCCGGGTCCGGCGACGCCATGTGTTCTGGGTCCGGCTGCGCCATGTGTTCTGCAACCTGAAATCCGGCAGGACCAAACCATGACAGCCAGTGGGTCAATGATTTTTTGATTCGAAAATACTTACACTTGTTTATAAATTATGCAACTAGTTAGGGCAAAAATAACTTTCAAATAAATTGGGCGACTGGCAGTCCAGAGTAAGGACTACACGGAATGAAGCCACTTTCAATTGTTTTGCAACTCCAAGCTCGAACAACCTCACTGAAAATGTGCAAGTTGCCTTGACTCTGACTTTCAAATCCAGTTTAAAGACTTTAATGTTCAACACGGCATTTCACTTAGTTGTAAATATTTGACTCTTTATTTTCGTAATGATTTTCTTATAGATTAAACAGCACTCTGCATCTCTGTGAAGAGATTTTAAATTGCTTCAGTTTTTGTATTTCAGGATTTATGTTGATGTGTGGAGAAGGATTTTTCTTGTACCTTTCATATTTTTGCATTTTTTTAATGTCATATCTATTTTGTTTTTTTGTGTGTGTGTGTGTGTCTCTGTGAAGCACTTTAGCCTACTGTTATGAAATGTGCTATACAAATAAGCTTGCCTCCCCTTGCTATTCTTTCATGTGATAAGATGAAGAGAGTGAGAAGCATGTCATTAAGATAGAAACAAAGGGAAGAAAATTGAGAGAGCAGCGTAATATAGGTGTCAGATGAAGTAAGTGCAAAAAAGGACAGGGCTGGGCAAGTGAAGGGGGGAGGGGAGGGGAGAGGTGGGCACAAGAGATGCCCCTTACTTCAATGCCCCCCCACCCTTTTGGAAATTGCTTTGCGTATTGGGCTGTCCACAGCAGGTGGCCGTCTCCCTGCAGCTGCAATTATAGTGTTTCTCTCTCCACAGTCCAGGGCTATTACACTACAGAATAAGGTGTACTTTCTCATGCCTTGTTACCAAGCTGAGTATGCCTTCTTCCTCGTCGCCATGGTAGCCAGTGACAGTTGCCATGATGATCGCAGGTTGCTGCTATGACAGGGGTGGTAGGGGCAAGGAGCATCTGGGAGGTAAAGATTGACAGACATCCACTGTTGAATGCCTATCCATCTCCCCCATCCCCATCACTGGGAGCCAGCAAGGGTGATGTGGAGGTAATTAAATCTCAGAGCTGAAGTTGGGTAATGTATGTAATGTATGTACGTACAGATGGGCTATATATTAACTCCAGTGAGAAACCATGAACCAGTATGCGGAGAAACACAACTAATGCACATTTATCTGTTAATTTCTTTGACATGGCTTGTGTCCACCATTCCCCTTCAAGGAAAAGGGGTCACAGCAAATCAATGCAATGTTATTCTGTGTAATCACCTTTATATCCTATGATGAAGCACTCCTAGCATGATGAGAGTGGTCTCTTCCAGGATAACAATGGCCCAAGCCCCACAGGGAAAAAGGGGTCACTTAATTGTTATAAAAAAGAAGACAACGACTGTCCCAAGCCAGGTGACTCATCAGGCTGGTGCTTAAGCCTGGTTACTGTGGCATGGAGTCGCTAGAATTATTGCTACTCCCCCTGCATGGGATGCTAGTCCATCACAGGTTGCCCCCAACTCTTTGTCAGGTCTCCCCAACCATTTTGCAGGTTCACAGTTGCACCAGCAGTTGGAGTATGGCTCTGAGGGAGTAAGGTGTTTTTTGCCCAAGAACACACCACAAAAGCCATGGACTCGAACTCAAGACCTTTCACTCCCAAGTCAACCACACTTAACCACTGCCCCACTGCGTCCCCGAGTAAATGATTTTTAGGGTATGAAAATGAACCAAGCGCGTGCTTACACCAGCTGAACTCATATGGGAGATTTTGGTAAGTAATGTTAGATAGTGCTCTTCTTGATTCTATGCCAAGGTATGTTTAAGCTGATCTGGCAGCTTATGAAGTCCCACAACATACTACGACCGTTGATGTAGAGTTTCCCATCAATTTGTCATCCGTCTGTATCTATGTATCTGTGTATGTACGAAAGGGCAGTGTCTGCCAATGCTCAGCGGGAGTGGACGTTACTGTCTGTTAAGAGCAGGCTTGGTAAATCACCTCAAATCTCATGGACAGTGGCAAAACCAAACAGTTTATGGTGAAGCTTTACCACCATGTCTGCCAAGGTAGACTTGTCCTACATGTGGCTTCCAGGCACTCCAAAATACACAAAGATGTTCCTCAACCGACAACTTCGATAGATGGAAATTTCAAGGATCACATCTGCGAATGTTTGTGCAAGATGGAAGCTAGGTTGATAAGTCGCCAGTGAGCATATGAGGCAGCATTAAAATGAAGAGATGGCATTCTTCTTTTGACAAGGAGCAATCACTGTGTGTGTTTGTGAGTCTGTGTGTTTAAGTATCATGGCTGTCAGAACCTTCCTGATCTATGGGCAGATGGGCTTTAAATGATCAACAGGTATAGACAGTCTTGATTCTACTCTCTAAACAGCATACAGACAGGCAATTACTCAATATAGCACAGGGCGATGAACCTGCACCGTAGCAAGAATGAGACAGAGGGATCATTCCATATGAAATCACCAAAGTTCCCATCTTGATGGTCTCAGAAATGCTTAATTTATTTGAATAAATATAAATTTATTTAAAATATTTGATAATATTTTGTTGCCTGTGATGAACAAATTAAATTGCAGGTTGTTTCAAGTTGATATCTCGTTCCGTTCTCATTTTATGGGGCCCCGAAAAAGGGGGCGTGGCCCACGTTAACCCTCTGGTCACAGTTTGTGACCATTTTCAAAGGGTTATAACCAATGAACTAATAAGGATACAAATTTCATTATTTCAGGATATATTTATTCTGTTTAATAGTCTGCAACAAACCTTTTAATATAGTGATTAACCCTTTGAGTGCTTTAAACCCCTTGAGTTCAATGAACCCCTAAACATTGAAATTTGGTGCCAAACATGCCGATTTCAAATTAAATATTATGCAAGTATCCTTAGAATGTCCCCTTTGCCATTTACATTGTTGATAGTATACCTGACGGAGTTTCAAATGTAGGTAAAAACATCTTTCTATCTTCATCCAATTTGGAGAAACATTAACCCCTTTTCAGCTCATTACTGGAACGGTGCACTTTTTGACCCTCATTTTGACCATGTGGGCCTGTTTTGATTTTCAAAAAGTTGGCCTCAAATGAAAGCTTATTCAAAGAACTTTAAAATGCAACACAATCAAACTTGGAACAAATATTCCTACTTGGAAAAATAAGACCACGTTTAAGGGCTATTTGCACATTGGCACAACCCAACCAGTAAATGAAAATTTACTGTTTCCATTAGAACTGTGACAAGGAAGTTGTCATCAAACTGTTTGCTATGCTAAGAGGCATTAAAAACACAACAAGCAACAAAGAACAAAATTTTGTGCAAATAATATAATACGGAAAAAATGAATTCATGGATATTAAATGTAGAGTATTAGCTCACAAATGGTGAATTCTAACAAATGGTTAAATCTGCAGACCACTTGCCAACAACAATAGTCCGATAGATAAGCCACTCCGCAAATGATTAACAGAAAGGAGAGTGAGCAATGTAATGTTTTTTGCATTGCTCAACATTAACCTTGGCGATAAAAATCCTTAAAAACTAAAAACTTTACATTTGTGAAAAGTTATGATGCCATGATTTACTTTTGTACACGGCCGGAATGAAAGCGCCCAGAGTTGCAGCACACTTTGAAGTGCGTTGTGCAACTGTTTAACGTCTGAAATGTGATACAGGCAGACAGGATGTACCCAAGATCGACCAAGGCCTGGGCAGTCATGTGTGACCATGCGTGCGGAGGACCGTCGCCTTCGTTCAATGCATCCCACAGACCACTTTCATCTAGCAACGTTGACCGCAGCAGAGGTCCCCGGAAGACGCCCCTGACCATAGGCGCCGATTTTTGTGAATGCTGGTGGGTGCCCAAAACCTAAAATAACTTGCTACTATTACAAAAATAATTAATAATAAATAATAAATAAATAAAAAGTAAACGCAAGTGTTTTGCAAGCTTAGACCGACATGAACACCGCGCACACACGCACACACACATACACACGCACATACACACACACATCGATGATACACATCACACAAATAGAAAAAGTCAGGACCACCCAATCAGTTCGAGAGGCCTGTCTGAATGAACAGCATCTACCAAATCCCCAATCCGACACGGAAACTGGTTATACAATATGCCTAGCCAGAGACTATATGCAAACGCAGGGCTCCCCGCACTGCTGGAAGTAATTGAACCATGACGTACTTTTCAGCACCTTACCAGCTCCATTCGTTCATTAATCACTTTGATATTCTGCTGTCAATGATCAGCAGTGCTTAGTTGACACAACCTTAGTTGAGACAGATATGATTATCAATTAAGCGTTCAATGACACACACACACCGACAAAGTAATAACCATAGCCACCAAGATTGCATAAGTAAAAAGACTCACATGAGCATCTATAATAAATTTTAGGTCGATGTCTGTCTGTGTGTCTGCATGTACATGTTTTTCTCCTATATTTCTCAAATCAATGCATAGGCCCACACAGCTACTACATGTAAAATAAATAAATAAATAAACTATTTTGTTTGCTCACCGTTGATGTTACTTGATGAGGAAAGTGTTGCTCCAAGTAACTGTGCGCTTAATGAAATGGTTTGCGATTTCATCCAAACGTTGGCCAACGTTAGAGCAAAAACTCCTTAGCTAGCGAACGAGCTAACCAGCCTCACTAATGTTTATACTGACTTAGCTATGCGGCTTATTCGTGACCACTGGCTAATCTGTGAAATAATTGCAATTCACTGTCTTATTGGTTTATATGTACCGAAATTAGCTAACTGAACTGGCGAGCTAGCTTGCTAGCCTAGCGTGTGAGCTAGTTTGTTGGTTTTTTTAGTCAACGTTAGCTGGCAAATTTTATTTTTGATGCCTATTAGTGCCAGCTAGAAAGCTAAAAGCTCGTGGTTCAATTCTAGCAACATTCGTCAACGAAATAATAGCTATTCATTTATGTTCTCTTGCATTAAAAGCACCAAATATGACTGTTAGCTGGCTTGGCTTGCAAACTAGCTAAGCAAGCAATCTTATGTCTGTTCGCTAGCTAGTTAAAAAGTTCAGAGCACTTTAATTGTGCTGACGTGGATACACAACATTTCTGTTTTTACAGCGCGTTTCTCCAATTGGAGGTGTTTTTGGCGGTTCCATTGCGTTCTCAGTTGGAGATATTTTGGGCTTGTTGCAGTGCGTTGTCAACCACCATAAATCAGTGATTCGTTATTTAAGATGGGGCCTGTTCAGGGCAGCCCTGTTGGAAAACTCGCAAGAACTCAGGAGTCGTTCAAAGCTTCGGGGTCTACCTTGGCAAGACCTAATGCTGCATTCCAGGAAGTCGGACTTATCCCACTCGGATGGTACCAGTTGCGACCTCAAAGCGTTCCATACGAATGTAAACTGCAAAGATGGCTGATCGCGAAAAGTTGTTTTTTATTTTGTTCATCAAAAGACATTCTGACCTCCAGCAAACCTGCCTTCTTGCAAGCAATCAAATAGTGGAGGAGAAACAACAGCTGAGGTAAATAGCTCACACTGTAAACTGCCTTCTTTAGTCACATCCTCACTGAAAGTCAATTTAAAAATCATCTAAAAATTCATTAAGCTAATTCACTGTATGAGAAAAAATTTTATGGCGTCTCAAAGAAACTTAATTTAACTTCATTATTGTGTCATCAATATGTTGTCTGACTCTTCCTGTATTGAACTGAACCGTGATACAAGTACATGTAGATAACAAGAAAATACTTGATTATTCTCTGTGATAACATATTGTGTTACGTGAGGTTGTGTTGAATAACTAAATTAATTTAATAATAAATAGATACAGATAAATATATTTTTACAATCGCATAAATTATCTTTTACCATTCACGGTCTGTGTTTCCATGGGCATCGGCATTTTGTCGAGTGATGTCAGATTGAAGCAACTCGATGAAGTCGGGGTAGATATTTTTTCCCCGACTTCGCGACTAGGACCTCCCAGTTCGAGTGGCGTTCCAATGGTATTTTCCTGGTCGGCGGTTGGAAAACTCCGACTTCCCACTTTTCTGGAATTCAGCATAAGCATGATAGTCTCAGAGAGAGAGACTACGCCGTAACGTGAACACACACAGAGCTGCCACAATTTTAATCGGATAATACGATTCAAATAGATGCAGTTCATTTCAAAGATGCAGTTTTCCCATGAGTTTTAGTTTTATTCATTCTCCTTTTTTTCTTTGTTTTTAACGGCCATCCTGATTGGCCAGTGGGTACTCAACCTTGTCAGTGGGTACTCGAGCCCCGGAGCACCCACGGCATCGGCGCCAATGCTCCTGACCATATCAGCTCCCATACGGTGTGAAGATGGGATGCAGGCATCTCTTCAATTCCAGCACGTGTTGGGATGGTCCTGACGTATCGCAGACGTGCTAGTCGTCGTCAGAGGGGACAGGCACGTTCAAACAAAAATTAGCCTAATTGTCAGTGGTGTCACATTATTTTTAGTGGCGGATTGCGGCACTTGCTCTATGCGCCTGTCCTCACCAAGAACAAGTAGCACATCTGCAACCCATCAGTACCATGCTCTAAATGAAACACGCCTTCATTACAGAGCTGTCTTCAGTCTATATGGGAGATGATATGGTCAGGGCATCTTCAGTAGCAGTTAATATTGCCAGATGAAAGTGATCTCTGAGATACATTTCAGGAATGTTACAGTCCTGCACAACCATGCCAAACCACAGCTTTATGGTAAATAGGTCCACATTGGTTTCACTTTTATTCTAAAGGAATACATTATACTTGCAACCTAAAGAAAGTTGTGGTTACACATTTTTACAACTTCCCATGAAGAGTAAAACAGAGTTGTGTTTGAGATACTGACTCATTAAAGCTAGGTGTTAATTCTAATTCTTAATTTAAACTTCCTTTCACTGTGTTTATGGTTCACAAAATTAGCTGTTTAACGTAAATGATTTGACGTGTTTCTAATGCAACACAAAAGTGCTACTTTAGAGTAAAATAGAAAAGTATATTTTGCGCAAATTGCTCCTGTGAGACACGCACAAAAGTTAGCTTCTCATTTTCAAGGGCGCAAGCAATCCATGTAGTTCTCCTAGGACTTGTAATCATTTTGTTTCTTCATTGTAGTTTTCCTTTTTGTATTTTGATAATAACGTTTGAATGAGGAAGTATAAAGAAGCAGAAATGGTGTCCATGGAGACTGAGTGGGGAGAGGATGGGCTGGTTCTGTCCAAGGCCAAAGAGTGACTGTCGCACCTTACAGAGAGCTTCCAGCTTGACAAAGGAAATACAGAATTTTCATTATTAAATTCTAATTCCAGAGCTGTCAGTTTCTGTTACTCACACAATGCTCACAGTACAAGAGCTTATTGATTTAAGTTGCAATCTACAAACAAATGTATTACTTGAGTTTTCCGGGCCAGGAGCAATGTTAAATCAAGGGCAAAGCCACCAAATGGATTAGGCGAAGGGACTGAGCCTCAACCAGTCATACTGATGATGAGAACTTCAGGTTTTTTTCATTTTTCTCTTTTAATAAATGAAAAGAAGAACCCAGAAGTTAACGTGCATAAACGTTCATTCTCAAATTCGCACATACTCAAGCACATACGCACAAAGACACAAATCACTCACACGCACTTGCACAAAGTCCAGTACATCCGCGTGCATACAAAAAAATACACAAAGTAAATGTTCACATGCTCATATACTGTAAAACACCACAGAACTGTGTACATGGACTGCACAAACACGCTAATGCAGAAACGCATTCAACCACTAAAGTCGACAATAATAGGCAAGCAATAGCTACAAGGTTTAGAGATAGGATGGCTTTTGAGGAGAGAGACTGTGCATTTTGCTGTTTCACAGCATTGGTTTGAGTTCAGTGATCTAAAAAGTGCCTGTGTGGAACAGAGAGAAGAAAGTAGCGTGTGTGTGTGTGTGTGTGTGTGTGTGTGTGAAAGAGAGAGAGAGAGAGAGTGAGGGAGGGAGAGAGAAAGAGGCTTTGTTGGGCCCCAGAGGCCTCGATGAGAGTTTCTAAATCAAAGGTGATACAGTACGGCTGAGCCTCCAGAAACAGGAAACAGCAGCAGTTTGATATCAGTGTTTTTTTTCACTGAAAGCACTTTGAGAATCACTGACACTCTCAGCCATTAGACGCTGGCTTTCATCAGTGCTGTCAGCGTTTACAGTACCGCTAAACGAGGAACAAAACAGCAAAGAGAGCACTGGGATTCCACGAGGAGGAAAAGGAGGGATTAGGTCGTGTAAGGTCAATATCAATAATGAGCCTCATATAAATCTGCACTCAGCATCAATAAACCCCCCGTTTCTGAAGCATCCGGTGAATGCACAGAGAAACCTGCTCTCTGCCAATTTCATTTTAATTATCCAAGGGCACACGTTTTTTGAAGATCCTTTTTTAAAGAAGAAGAAGAAAAGGGCAGTATCCATCTCCGCTGCGCAGAAATGGAATTTTATCTCTGTGTTGTCGGCAGGACCGAGTGATAAAAAGAAATCGTAGCGCACTGCAGGCGTTACGAACGCCAGCTATCGGCAGCGCATCAGTGCCCCCTGGTGTTCCAGCATGGTAATGATGATAATTACTCCGTTCGAGATTTTGATTGGTGTTGTGCTTGTGGTTTGTGATGTTTGACTACGATGGGTTTCAGAGCAGTTCTGTTTCAAGGTGATATTTCATGATTTGGAACATTTATAAACACACGTAATATCTTAAAAACCTCTTGTCTGAAATATAGTTCTTTGAATCATGGGATAAGGCAGTGTGGGGTCGATGAATTGAACTCAAATGGCTCAAACTGCCGTTGGTAGTCCCTGCTTGACCTAATCCATGCCCAACTCTTGCAACACTGGTCAGTTAAAAGAAGGGGCTGCATTGGCTGTGAGAGCAACATATGTGATGCAAAATGAAAAGGAATCGAGATGCCCATGAAGGTATGGAGGACAAACTTGCTCTCTACCACTCAACCTTACAGAAAGTGAGATGGATTACAACCATTAAGGCGACTTATTGCTCGCGAGATTGAATCGTTGGTGGCGTGGCTTTGATACGGTGGGAGAGGGGAGAATGGAGGGGGAGAGATACTGAAGGAGAGAAGGAGAGAGAGAGATGGGAGGAGGGTGGATGAAAAAGTAAGTCTCGCCCAGAAGTGATGGACCAGGTGGTCCGAGCAGCTGGAACGGGAAGACTGGATCAGTTTCCGCAGCAACTCTTTCACCTTGCGAGCAAATTAGCAAAGTGAGAAAATATGGAGTGTGTAAATGATTGTGACAATCACGCCACAGACCCTACGGAGCAGGCATTCATCTGCGGGAGCCATTATTACATTAATGCGAGGTGGGACCCAGCTTATTTGCCTATAAATTGATTAAAAAGTTATTTAAAGTCCATATGTGACCCCGATGAGGCCCCCAGTCTGACAGACCCATACATCTAAAGACCTGCGGTAATGATTGTGGGGGGAGGGGCTTCAAGGTCCAGGTTAGGAGGGGTTGACGGTTGTTTTAATCATTAATGGTAATTAGAAGCTTAATTTGAATAAATAAGAAAATGAGGAAGGCTGCGTATTTATGCAATTTGTCTGCACCTGACCTTCAACCCCCAGAAAAGGTGACCACAAGGGCGCCTAGCTCAAGAGAAAAGGCTCCTTCAGTCTCTCCAAGCAGCTTGAGGAGCTGAAATATATTTACCTCTCCCCACACACACACAGAGGGGCCACACTGAGGTCATGAAGACATGGAGAGAGGTCAGCCTGTAAATTGAGTTTGCTGACCGCCATCCTCCGTCCTCATCTCAGTGCAGGCTGAGCAGTAAAGTGAACGGTTTGGATGTGAGAAGAGATAATGTTACCCATTCATTCACAGGCACCCACATATATGATATATGGCCAAATGATCACACACATACAGAGATGCTAACCCAAACGCTGACGTGGTCCACGCATACATGAGCACAGGCAAATAGCCGCTTGAGAACTCAGACAACCGAACACCTGTGTACACACGAGTCGCAGGCCCGAGCACACAGGGGCACCCCACACACATCGCGCCGGTCGAGGGCGGAGGTAAGCGGCAAGTCGTGGCGCCGGGCGGCCTTTAGAACTCCAGCGTCAGCAGCGTATCTTCGGCCGCATCCTAAATGCCGCGCACTGTTTTATATGCACGCCGCGCCAGGGCGGCGAGGGAAAACCGCGCCTCTAATTTATTCAGCTATCAGAGATGACCATGCAGCCGGCCGCACCGACTCACCCGGCACATGATCTACTGCGCCCTTCAGCCTCCGTGTCACCGCAAAGGTGAGGCCCTCGCTAAAGCAGGCAGAGCTAATGACCGCTCGTCAACTTCATCTCGCTCTCCCTCCCTCTCACGCCTGCTCGCGCGCACACACACACACACACACACACACACTACCTAACTCTATCTCTCTCTTCCGCGGTGCTTTCGTAAGCCACGTGTAATTGTACTTGTAATTTTACTTCAGTAATCCCGTACACCAGCCCACACACTTCTCTCACTCTGTTTCTCTCTTTGAGCCAAATCACAGTATCAACCCAGTGTGAAGTCAATCATTCAAATTGTATCATATAGTGATGATGTTCAGTGCTGAGTTGAAGAATCTCTCCACTCAGCTGCACTCTCCTATCTACCACCCCTCCCCCCCTTCCCACCCCCATCCCCCACCAACACTGGCTATTGTGCTTTTTTTGCCTGGTGGAAAAAAGACCTGAGCAGCCCAAGTTGAGCCAAGACACTGATCAATACTACCGGCCCTTCTGAAGGGTCAATTACCACAATTCATTGTTCAGCTACTCTCTCAAAACACACCAGGGGCAGCAAGCCGCAAGGTTGTTAAGGAAGGGTGCAACGGGACTGATAACTCAAATTGGTCGCTCGTATGCCATGATTTAATCTTTTAGTCTCTCCCTTGGTGTGCGGACTGAAATCGGCGCTTAATCATGCTGACAAAGGAGGAAAATAAATTCCCCAATAAGCCCGTGACCTTCACATCTTACCTTCCTTTTTAATTTGCCTCTTTATTTATTTATTTATTTATTTTGTAATCAGTTTTAATGGAGGCAAGATGAATTCTTAAAAAAAAAATGTTAATCACAGGTGAGAGTTTTCTTTCTCGTAGGACCTGGTGACCTCTTGTTCTCTGTTTCCTCGGGAAAGAAATCAACAAGATCAGCCAATGTTGCCTCAAGCATGTTTTTGATTGTTGCAAGTGTGTTTTTCATGTGTACTCTGAAAAAGGGCGGTACAGCGGCGCTTCTCACAAAGAAATTTGTGGGTTCAAATCCGGTCTTGGACTTTCCTGTGTGAAAGTTACATGGGTAACACTTTACAATAAGGGTACATTAGTTAATGCAGTAATAAGCATTAACTAGAAATGAACTAACAGTTAACTAATGCATCAGAGAGCTAACTAAGCATTTGGTATCCTTAATTTACCATTTATTAATGCTCTTTGACATTATTATTATGAAGTTGAAAACATCCCTTAAGTGTGCCTTAAGTAACACCTCAAACTATCAAACTATTCAATATTGAATAAATAGATACCTTTGTTAACATGAACACTATCACTAAATGATGAATAGAACCATTGGTTTACTGTTAATGAACTTAATTAATGCTTCTTTCAGCATTAGCTAAAGTTAATGAATGCAGGCTTATTGCACAGTATTACCGTTGAATGTTCTTCCCGGTTTCGCACGGGTTTCCTCCAAGTACTCCGGTTTCCTCCCACAGTCCAACGCCAAGCATGTCAGGCTAATTGGAAACTCTACATTGCCCACAGGCGTAAAATGGTGCGCGAATCTTCTCTGTAGGAAAGATTAAAGCCTCACCACGTATCTTAACTTCAGTTGTCTGCTATGCATCTAGATGCAGAGCTGCAAACCTGACTGACTTTCTGTGAAAAAATTTACTTCACCCGATTGTATGGTTTACCGTTGTAGCACCAGCGATGTAAGCTGCTGTTTTGATTGAAGTTTATAGATGTGATAGATTGACTTCATATTTTTTTAGGGTAGTAAAAGTAAATAAAAAAGATTTTAGTGTAGACGTTTCCTATCCCTGGTGACACAAATGGTCTTTTGCAGTGAGCCCACCATCTTGAAGCATTAGTTCGTTATTCATTGGCCCAGCAGGAGCTGGCTTTTTCATTTGTTCACGTCGCTCTTTAATCGTATACTCTGACATTCTGTTTGAAAGGGGAACTTTCTCCTTCATGTTTTCATACCAAACCAGCCCAGACCTGAACAGGACACAGCTCTACAGAACTCCATTCCTGAGGGGCATTGGCTGTTCCCTCCTGGCATGCTTGGGGATATCCAGGAGAGCAGCTGTGGAGAGCGACAGGGAATTATGGCTCCGCAGCTCCCATTTATGGCCTGTGCTCAAACTCATTAAACCTCGAACAGAGACAGAACCGCTTACCCAAGCTAAGTGATACTGACATTATGGGACGCACGACACATGCTGAGTGATTATAAAGGCTTTTTGTACACATGTGACTCTGAGTTCTCCATTAACAGTCTGTCCCTGAAGCATGACATCACTATAATTAAATATTCACAAATCATTTAAAGGGACAGTACCTCAAAAAAAAAAAAAACAAGCAGCCAAAACCTGGTCCTGGATTTCATTTAAATTTCCATATCCATCAATTGCCTTATCCATGGATACTAAAATCTGGCAGTCAAATCCAAATTTAGCAGCACTTTTTTTCCCTTTCGCCTAGGTCATTAACTGAACAATTAGTGCCACTGATGTGCCAGACTGACTTTATATCAGACTCACAGTTAAAGAGAAGACGGGCAATAGGCAATACTTCACCCTCACAGGACAAGATTTCAGCTACAAGGATCTTATGTCTCAGTTAGCTGAGGCACCGAAAATGCAAATATGTATTCATGTACACATCCATACCACAGCACAGATTGGACTGGCTCTCATGTCCAATGGCAATGTTGTTTATTGTTTGTACAAGAATACTGCACTCAATCGTTTCCCCGCACATAAAATCCACTCGCTGCGGTCTGTTTCTGCATGTGTAATCACATTCAAATGAACCCACATGAACAGACCTGAGGGCATTTCCTCTCGAGCACATGAAATAAACACATGAAGTAAGCAGGGTTTACGCGAGGCGTTATTGAAAACACGCAATCTTTCACGCATTTGCATCGTGCCTTTAATTCAGCAAAGTAGGACAAGGGGATTCACAGCGAAGCAGTTATGAGAAAATGAAAAACGAACTGCAAGAATAGCATCTAAATAGTTAAAAAAAAAAAACAGATTTGCCACTGAAGTCTAATGAAAACTACCATAATTAAACTGCCCATGAGCTACCGAACTACAAGCACTGCATAAATTAACTTTTTTCAGAATAAAATCTATCAAAACTGAAGCAATAACCGACCATTTTTGAAAAACAGTAATTAATATTATTCATATTCCTATTATTATTATTATTATTATTATTATTATTATTGAAGATGAGCGTCAGGGAATAGGGGCTGGAGAGGCTATGGCTGCGGTTTGTTGCAGGAAAGCGCTCTTTGTCGGAGAGGCTGTGCGAAAGCGGTGTGATCGTGTAAACCGCAGTGGAAACAGACAGTCCTGTTGCAGCAGTACTGATCTCTCAGGATAATAAGGAGCCCTGCACATCCGCTCCATCTGACACTACACAGAAACAATACCTGCAAGTTATAGTTCTCTCTCCCTTCCTCCCTCTCTCTCTCTCTCTGTCCCTCTCTCTGGCTCTCAGTCCCTGTCTCCCTCTCTCTAAACCTCTATCTCTCTCTCATGCTTTCTGTCTCTCTCCCTTTATAAAATATTTCCCTTTACTTACCTCATTAAATCTCATCACTCTCTCCATTCTGCTTTTTTCTGCACTCTTCTGTTTTTCTCATTATTAAGTTTTCTCCACCTCTCCTTTCTTCTGTCTCTCTCTTGCCCTTTTTTCTCTCCCCCTTGCTATTTCCTCTCATCTCCCATTTCCCTCTTTAATTCTGTCAGTCCCATTCTTCCCGCTCCCTCCCCTCTTCCAATCTTTTCCTCTCTCTCTCTGTTCATTCCCCCTCTCCTCTCTCAGTTTATCATCAGTAAGCGGCTGACTTCTGATGAAACCGAGCGCAGATGAATTTCCTGCTTGTTATTACCATTCTCGCTGATATTCGTAACGCCACCCCAGAGGGGCGCTTCTAATTATCTGCTGCCAAGTGTCACTTCCTACAAGACTCCCCTGGATTACCAGGCCCACCTTTGATCCTGGCTTTAATTTCCCTGGGAGGAGGAAACTTTACTATTTTTATTATATAGGGGAAATAACTCAGACGCGGCCTTGATTAGCTTTGGGGGGGCGGTCAGAAACGAGAGCGCAAGCACGCCTCATACACGCACGCGTACATACGTGCACACGTGCGCTCTCAAGTGGCGGATGGATGACAAAAAAGTTCCCCAATTTGAGGGAGTTATGGGAGAGGAGCGGGAAATGTCAGCGGTGTTTGCTTCCTTGCCCACGCTGTCAGCAGGACACTGATGAATTGCCGCGCTTCACTGGATTCCGTCTGAGGGGAAACGGGCCCTGCGCTCCCCCTGCTTTTCCGCCGTTCGCGCTGGCTGACCTAATAAACGAGCGCCTCGCCTTTATTTTCACTAACACGCTCCGGTCTTGCATCATTCAGCCTCGTCAAACTGTTGCAGCAAATCAGAAATAAACAAATACGCGTCATTTCAAGGGAGCCCGGGGAGATGACAAGTATTTTTCTCTTTGTTCTGATACAACTGCGACTCAGAAAAAAGCGCGATGCACTCTCAACCTCCACATCTCACCCTTTTCTCTTAATGTGTCTGCGTTCGTTTCTCTGTGATTGAGCGTCGGTCCCTCAAGAGTGCGGGTATTTTTGTTTTTTACTTCGGCATGCAAAACTTTGGGCACAACTGGTCAGATTGCACGCTTAGTGGAATTTCCACATGAAAGGACTATTTTCGCTAAGCAATTCAACAAAAATGCCGCAATTATTCTCTATTTTCCTCAAAATTTGACAAATATTGTGAAGAAATGCAGCAAGCTTAAGTTTGTTCCCTTGCAGAAGTCGAGTTAACTTTCTCCCAGATAAAGTTTCAACACAACATGCAATTTGACCAGAGGTGGCGAAAACTTTTGCATACAGTAGCGCTGTATTGGGCATCTCCTACTCCTGTGGTATTTAATTAACACTTACACTGAGATCTGACCCAGAAAGGCCCAGTATTCACAGCAGGGCCTGGGGAACAGCTGGTGCCTAGACACTCTCACTGATAGGTGAAAATAAGTTTGTAATTCCACCGAGGGCTCATGACAGTTGATGACAAATCCGCAATGTGGAGCTGAGTGTTGCACTGAAAGGTTTAACATCTGATCAGTCAATCAGGCTTCATTTCCTTTAAATCCAGTATCTATTGTGCTTTTTTTTTTGCAATTGCATTTTTGCATACTATGCAGATGTTGTGTGTGCACTAGTGTGTGCGTTTGTGTGTGTGTGTGTGTGTGTGTGTGTGTGTGTGTGTGTGTGTGTGTGTGTGTGTTGAAATTATCCCCACAGCCTACGCATTCCGAGCTAAGTTCTGCGAATGCAACAAAAGCTCGGTTCTGATAGGAAGGAATGTGTGGCTTATCTCCAGGCGTACCCTGAATGTGCGCTGTGCTAGTTCAGCCATTACTCTGCTGTCTGACTTCCTGTTCTTCCACCTGTTCTAGAGCTGCTCAATGCCCCGGAGATCCCATAACCTCTATCCACACCTGTTTCCCTGCAGCTCAGCCACACTCCAGCCTTTCCTCTCTCCCGGCTTCACTGCGGTGCTTTTACTCAGTGTTCAACAACAGAATTCACACCCCTCTATACGTAATATAATACACCATCAATAAGCCATTTTACATTTAATTAAATGATAAGAGACATAGTACTTGTGAATAAAATGTTTATGGTTTCCAGAGCACACCATGCTTGCATTCATATAATACATTCTATCGGAAGCGCCTGTAAAATATTTTGATGTTATTACTTCATCCGTAGCAAACATAAAAGTTTTAGAGTATCCATTTGTTTCGAGACCATTTAAGACAAGTATGCATGGACATGGCAACTACGCATGCATATTGTTAATTGTTCTCTTTGCATTGGACATAATTGCTTATGAAAAGGACATTCATGTTTGTTAGACAGTTAACCTGAGACCACAATTAGAGAGTGCAATTAATCAGTGGGCCTTTAACCACATGACCCCTCATAATACATCATATTTTTGTATATATCATAATATTTTAGGGAAAAATAATAAACCAGATTGCATTACATATTGAGCTTAAAACAATATCTCCAGTAATGCACTATGCCCCATAAAGAAACACCCTGACATACACTCACATCTTAAAGTATTCAGTCCTGAGATTTATCTCTTGAAAACATTTTAATTGCATCCAATGTCTATAAATAACACATCTGATGATTTTTATTTCGCGAGAGACACGTTTCTTCTTTTTAATCTGTTTTTGTTATTAATTATTTATTTTCAAACCTATGTTATATTATTCTTGAGGGAGCACATTTCTCACGCATTGCAATGCTGCCAAAGAGAGAGACTTTAAAATCCATTTGTGTATGATTTAAGGACGAGCATATAGATTCAAAAAATAGAGTGGTATTGGTTAATGACGATGCATTATCCAACATGAGTTAGCTTTGAGCCCTATGGCATAACCCCAGAGACAAATCTAAAAAAAAAAAAAAAGCTTTTTTTTTTGAGTTGCATGTCTTCAAAGTTTCCTCTATTCATGCTTGAAATGGAAAAAATGCTAAAAGGGAAGCAGTTTTTAGATCTAGAAAAAAAATTACATTTTAGATTTCAACGCAGATTCAGTTTTGTAAAATTAACAATAAACTCTGAAATAAATATCTACATACTTGATTTTCACATTTAGATAAACTTGATACACCAAGTGACCACTTTATTAGGTAGACTAGTTCAGTGCTTGTAAATACAAATATCTAAACAGCCAATCACGTCGCCGCATGCTAAACAGCAAAAAAGATCCAGTAAGCAGTGGTTTTGAGAGCAAAAATGTGTTTTTAATGAGAGAAGTCAAAGGAGAATGGCTAGACTGGCTCAAGCTTACAGATATGCATCATACCTGTGCTCTTCAGAGGGGTATCTCTGGACACTCACCATATCAAACTTAGAAGTGGATAAGCGACACCAGCAGGAGACCTCGCCAGGTTCCTATCCAGTCAGCTAACAACTGGATACCAAGACTACAGTGGGCAAAGGCTCACCAAAGCTGAACAGTGAAGATTGGAAAAGTGTTGCCTAGTCTTTCTGTTGTGACACTACAGATGCTACCATAAAAAACTGAGAAAATAACATTAATCCATTGGTTTGTCCAGCCTCGTGTCAGCAGTTCAGGCTGGTAGTGGTGGTGAGAAGGCAAGAGGAATATTTCCTTTGCATACATTAGGCCCCTTACCATACCATTTGAGCATCACTAAAGTGTTATAGCTTACTTTATAATTGTTGCTAGCCATGAGTAGGCCTCTTCTATTGGCTACTCTCTGCAGGGCAACATGGAATGTCACGCAGCGCATATCATGGGAAGCTGGTTCCATGGACATGTCAATAAGCTCAATGCCCTTCAATAGCCTCCAGAGTCAGGCGATCAAAGTCTATTACACGACCTTCGGGATCAGGTGGAAGAGGAGCTTTGCAGCATGAACGTGCAGCTGACAAATCTGCAGCAACGGTAAGATCCTCTCATGCAAATGAGGGCCAGAATCTCACAGGAATGCGTCCAGCACCGTGTTGAATCCATCCCATAACAATTTCAGGCTGTTTCGGGAGCAAAGGGGAGTTCAGCTCAGTATTAGGATAGTATTAGTACTACTGACATGATGGCCTGTGTTTCACAAACCCATGTCATTTATAATTGCAGTTGCTACACCTTTTCTTCACTCGAGTGAATTTTGCACATTGTTTCTTTCCAGAAATCTGAACCATTTTGTTGTGTACGATAGCAGCCTTCTTGGTATCAGTCTGTGAACCAATTGTCACCACTGTGTGAGCCCATAGTCGCCAGGTCATCTGTAATGTTTCTGAAAAAGATATGTTGCTTAGATCAAGACGTTTTAAAATGCTCTACTGGCTCGTAGAAACCTGTCACCCACAATGTTCTTAAGTCACACACGAGAATATCTTTCAAATTTACCTTTTAACAGGACACTCTGTAATAGCAGGGGACTTTATAAGACTCAACATTATTGTTTCACTTTCAAACTGCTGTTCATGAACAATAAGGAGTGAACATTTATGGGGGGCTGTCCTTTTTGTTCCATTCATACTTTGCTATTATTGTTCAGAATGCAGAAAGGCGTAATCATATATGTGGCAACTACAAATTTCGGCATTGAGAACCACGGCAACTACAGGTGCAGGTACATTAATTTCATTTTTTTGCAACTCCAAAATGCTTTGTTGTTTTATTTTGTTTTGTTTGTTTTATCATTGCAAGGACAGTCCTGGTATTTAGCTGCATTCAAATGCACTGCAGGCACAAAGCTGCATTGTAGCAGTCTGTTAGACATTTACTAAGTTTACGGCAACTTAAATATGTTTTCTCCCCAACACAGATCTCACATTTGAAAATCAATAGCAATTAATGCAAATTGTAATGTATAAGTAAACATGTATATCGTGTGCAGCACCAATGTACTGTGTCTCATGTACATGGCATAAAAACATACAGTTTGTCACAGACTGTTCCTCTGTGAAAATTATGCACAAATATTCAAGTCAAAGCATCTTGTTCTGTATGTATGAAATTCAAATTCCCTGTATGGCTGTCTGGATTCACGGTCTCAAGGTTGTTTTTTGGGGTGAATAATGGTACCTGATCATTGAGCACAGCCTCGAAACTGGACTGTGATTCCTGCTTTGCAGTGGAGATGTTTTGAAATTACGGCTCACACCTATGAACATTTTTACAGTGAGAGAAATATTCTACAAATGATGATGTTTAAGGCCTCATGTTTATGGAAGAAACCTACTTCTGTGAGAAAGACAATTTTCACAGTTATTTCATAGTCAGTCTTGCTGAGAAAAACCGTGAATAGAGAAATTACACAGTTGATGCATGTCTTCAAATTACAAATGAACTGTTGACCTCAGTGACACTGGAAAAAGCTTAAACTGCATTCGTATTAGCACTGCTAACACGTTGCCCGTGTTTCACAAATCTGTGTCGCTTAGAATTGCAGTTGTTACACCTTCCCTTCATAAATTCAAATTCACAAATCAGCCATAGCGGTTTCTGACCTAGCCAAGTTTTTGTGACGGGAAAAAAATATAAGTTTTATTCAGTTGGGATTGAGGACAAATATTGATTGAATGCCAGGGAATGTTGTCAATAAAATAAAGCATATTACCACAATGTACTGTCTGTTATTAATCCAACCTGCATTTATGTTTATTTGGGGAGTGCCAAAACCTATCTCAGTATGTACTGAATGAGAGAGACTCAGACTTAGCCGGGCCTCAAATCCATGGCAGAGTACGCACAGTACATCAGGGATCACCAAATCTGGACCTAAAATCCAAATCCAGCTCTGTTTTATATTTCTTTCTCCTTAATAAAGAACTAATTAAGGGCACAATTAGTACTTTGGATTGGCCAGACTGTCTTCTCACCTGATCTCTGTGTAAAGAAAGGCTGGAAAACCAGCATTTATTGGATATTGAGGACTGTGATTCGATGATAAAGGCAGCACATCATTATCTCACATTCATACAGCACAGCATCATGGATGCCCATGGAGGGAGCATACTTACTCTATACAGACAGGCTGTGACCTCATAGCATTGACAAATTAGTGTCACATGGTAAATACTTAAATAAACCAGGTCTGTGTATTGACCAAATCAGAACAGGAGCATTCATTTTTTTAATTGTGTAATTTCCCCTTAAATCATTTTTTGTTAGGTTTCTAAAAGGCTATTTGAAATGACATGAGTGCGTACAAGGATCTCCTGTCAGCTTAATGCCTTAAAACAGTACTGTGTATCAGCTACCTCCAAGGATGGGCACTTAACTCTCAGAAGAGCTTCACAGGGCCTTTGTGCTGGACTTATATTTTTTTCAGGACTCTTGTTCAGTACTTGGGGTCAAGAAAAATGCAAGGCTGCCAACAGCCGATATCTTATCAGGCCAAAATATTCCACTCAGTGTCATACAATGGCAACAAGAAACAGCTTTTTGAAGTCTTTACCTGTGGAGACTGTATAAGAGGTAGTGAGACAGCCTACTGAATGGTAAAAATTAAAGTACTGTACATGAGCTCCAAGTAGATACTCATATTGGACTGGAATAGGATTGGGAGATGAAGAATTTGCCAACATGTCATGTTAGAAGGAGAGTTTATTTAATAATTCCATGAGGCATGCAACAACCACAAACTAATAACTGACTGCTAGAGAGAAATAGACTGACAGTTTGATTGAAAGGCTTGGTGGCCTTGTGTTTGTCCTGCAGTGAATAAGTGCTAAGTGCTTTATAAAACTATGTAATCTGTGGCCAATGATGTAAGCTCCTATTGTTTGGAAATCATTATATTGAGCCCAAAGGTGTTTGGTGGTTCAACTGTGATCATTTCATAAATTGAAAGACATATCTGTGCCATAAGCTACAACCATGCCACGGTGTGCAGCTCAAATGAAAAATTATCCCTCGCTATTGAACTGTGCGCCAGTGCATTTCCACAGAGGACGCAGAACAAAGTATTAGAAAATATATAGTGAGTAAGAGCTCTCCTTTGACCGTTAAACCCAAGCAATTAATTTTTCTCCCCGAGTAACACATGGGATTCTTTAAAATACAATACTTTTTAAATAAATGTATAATAAATGAATTTTATTTGCAGTCGGTTTGTGTAACCCTTGACATCTATTACGCTATAAAAATTGAGATACTTTTTTCATGCTAGGTTACACAACACATCATATGTAAATACACATTCACACTTCAGAGATAACTTCCCTTGCCGAGTTAATGTAAGCAGAATTTCAAAATCTGCACAGAAATGTTGCATTTGCTCGTTGAGAATTTATGAAAAAATAATATAATAGGGCCTGTGTTGGGCGGAAATTTTTGCCGGCTGTGCGCGCTAGTTTTGCTCTATGAAGCTGAAAAGCGGCAAAAATCTGCCCACGTTGACAGTCCGTGCATGAACTAGCATAAAGAATGATTTATGATTATTCAGGACGCTGGTGTCCTGACGACTGGGGGCCTGAGGTTTAGGAGAAGAGCGGTACGTTGAGGTTAGCTGGCTGCCTAAGAAATCCAATAATTCTGTAGGCTCTTTTTTTTGTGCTGCTCTGTCCCTGCTCTGGGACAGCATGACAATGGTCTGCTGTAAAAATGGCCATAAAAGCTGCTTGGGCCGTAATCTACGGAAGGAAAAGAGCTGCATCTGTTTGAACAGTTTGCCTCAGTACCCTCTGGTCTCTCACTAGATGCAAGCAGTTAATCCCCTGCAATAAAGATACACAACTCTTCAATTCAATACAACTCCACTTTATTTGTATATTGCTTTTCACAAAGGACCAAGAGCTCAAAATACTGTATTTTGCCTGCAGGCTCTGACCCGCATATGTATTGCATGGGCATCAATGTCAAAGGAAAATTCTCTGGAGGATAGAAGAAGAGACCATGGAGTAAGAATTCATTCCAAGTAGACGTTCCTAGGCAAACTAATTAAAATGGTGGTAGCGTTCGGCGAGATTTGGATTTATTTTCTAACTACATTCCCAGTTCCCATTTTACAGATGATTACTCCGGGACATAAACCTGCTAGTTCCATAGTGTTTATTTCTTTGCAGATAAGCAAAGCTGGGAATTTGCGATATAGGATAGGCTTGCACTGGCTTAAACTGTATTTAGTTGACTGCATGACAGGGGCGTTGCTGTTACATTGTCATCCGATTATTTAAAACCAGTGCGTTTGCTTATTGAAAGGAAACTCTTTTAAATGAGGAGTTACGTTTTTGCGTTCTTTGGACTATTCTCCTTAACATTATCTTTGTTTTTTTTTTCTGTTGTAGTTAGCACTTCCTCTGTAGAGTCATCAATTTTCAGGGGTTATTTTCTTTATAAAAAGCAGTTGTGACAGATCTCCCTGAGAGGAGAGGCTGTTTAGGGGCCAATGATAATCTATCAAAGAAATTGCGTACTACTCCTTATATCCCGCCAAAAACAGTGCCAGAATTTTCATGAGAAAACACACATAAACACTTATTGTAATGATAAGAATGTTTGGAGTGCTTAAAGTTGAATGTTTAGATAAGTCAGATCAGAGTCCTGCATGGGACGACCCATGTCTTGCAATTATCTCAAAATCAATTTAACATCATGCAGTACTTGCAACCCCTCTGTCCCAGTTCTAATATCAAGTACACGACTTCTTTGAAATGTGCTGATTATAATCATAATCAGTTTGGCCAACAAACAAAGTACTCATTAAAAGCATCATTTTTAACAAGCAGCAAAGGCGTGGATGAAATTTTTGTCATTGCTAATAATTAATATGAATTTCTTCCATGTAGCCCACTTGGCCATTGAAGTCGAGATGTCAACAAAAATCTAAGCTGTTCTTTTTGCTCTCATATCATCCACGTTGATTCATTTCTTGCCCAGCCTCATGGTCAGTCAGCCAAAGCAAGTTTATTGTACTCCTTTCCCACACTGCCAGAGGTTGCGGTAGCCTAATCAAGAGTGAATTATTATATACTATTATATACTAACATTGTTTCCGTTTCTTTCTCCCAGTCTGCTTTTTTGAATTTTTTTTTTTTTCTCTCAGTACTGTGCCCCACAATAGTGAAGCACTCCATTCGGTAGCTACGGTATTTCCACCCCAAATCAATGAACTGGCTAGCAGCCTTAGTACCAAAAATAGTCTACATATGAGCACCTGAACTGCAATACCAATTATGCCATTTCATATTGCCTGCACTCGGGTGACATAATGTCTCCTTGAATGATATTTCAAGATGTACTGCTGAACCCAACTGTTCAGTACATCACTTTCTGTTCCTTATTGGCAAATTATGCTCACAAATAGCCCTGAAATTATTTAAGTAGAGTCACAAAAATGTAGAACAGAATGTATGGGCTTCAGCTGCTTTTGCTAAACTTTTCATTTGAGTATTTACTACGCTGTGCTGCTCAGGATTTGTCTTGCTTAGGCAAATGCATTTTCGTGTTCCCCAGCAGATGGCGGTGTTCTCCAGAACGATCCCAGTTTGATCTCTTATGACTGTGGATAATTGGAGTAATTTGAAATGATAGGTAATTGCAGTATTTGTGAAAAGCTTTTGTCGGTGGTTTGGGTCAAACACGCACTTTATGACTAAACAAAATCGTTTAACGGCACTCTGTGAATGGATTATTTTCCCTGACTGCATTTTCTGATGGGGAAGGGTCTTATTATCTGAAAATTGAGCATAGCATTTATCTCTTTCCTCACATGCTAAATGCACCTTTGAATAAATGTGTATTTTTAGAAAGCTCGAATATAGTTTCTTTTAATACTGCCAGTGAGACATTCTCTGAGCTACGAAACTAAGGCTTTACTGAATTGCTTGATAATACTTTTGAAAATCTATTCATTAAAAAAAACCCATATATTAGAGAACTTTTTAGAAACTTGGAACGTTGATGGAGTATCAGTGTAAACTCAAGTTGGTCATGTTGGGGGCAGTGAGAGATGTCAACAGAAAAAGAGTACATGATCAACGTTGCTTTCTCGCTTTTATTGATATGCAGTATTTTAATTCCAGTTCATTATATCCTCAACTAGAATACAACCCCAATTCCGAAATAATTGGGAAAAAGTGTAAATTGTGAATAAAATCAAAACGCAATGACTTTCAAATCACAACAGCCAGTGTTTTATTCACAATAGAACAGAAATAACATAGCAAATGTTGAAACTGAGAAATTTTACAGTTTTATCCACAAAATGAGCTCATTTCAAATTTGATGGCTGCTACAGGTCTCAAAAAACTTGGGACAGGGGCCTGTGTAGCTACGGTGTAGCATCCCCTCTTCTTTTTAAAAGAGTGGAGGCGTCTGGGCATTGAGGAGACAAGTTTATTTAGTTTAGCCATTGGTATTTGATCCCACTCTTGTTTAATACAGGCTTCCACCTCTTGGAGAGTTTTGGGTCTCCTTTGACGGACTTTTCATTTAATTATGTGCCAAATGTTCCCAATTGGTGAAAGATCAGGACTGCAGGCAGGCCATTTCAGCACACGGACTCTTCTACAAAACTATGCTGTTGTAATAGCTGCAGTATGTGGTTTTGCATTGTCCTGCTGAAATATACAAGGCCTTCCCTGGAATAGATGCCATCTGGGGGAGGGCATGTGTTGACTAAAATCTTTATATACCTTTCAGCATTCATGGTGCTTTTTAAAACATGCAAGTGTCCCACACCATATGCACTAATGCGTCTCCATACCATCAGAGATGCTGGCTATTGAACTGAACGCTGATAACAGGAGGGGTGGTCTTTCTTCTCTTTAACCCGGAGGTCACAATGCCCATGATTTCCAACAAGAATGTCAAATTTGGACTCGTCTGACCATAGGACACTATGCCACTTTGCTACTGTTCATTTCAAATGAGCCTTGGCCCACAGAACACGGCAGCACTGCATGATCGAGGTTTAGGTGGCATCTGTGGATGGCCCAGCAGATTTTGTTTACAGACAGTGGTTTCTTGAAGTACTCCTGGGTCCATTTAGTAATGTCAATGACAGAATCATGCCAGTGACTGATGCAGTGGCGTCTGAGGGCCCGAAGATCACGGGCATCCAGTAAAGGTCTTCGACCTTGTCCCTTACGCACAAAGATTTTTCCAGTTTCTCAGAATCTTTTGATGATGTTATACACTGTCAATGATAAGACCTTCAAAGCCTTTGCAATTTGACGTTGAGGAACATGGTTTTTAAAGTATTCCACAATTTTTATAAGCAAGCCTTAACAGGTTGGAGAGCCTCTGGCCATCTTTACTTCTGAGAGACTCAGCCTCTCCAAGACATCCCTTTTATAGCCAATCATGTTACACACCTGATGCCGGTTAATTACTTGCTAAATGTTCTTTCAGCTGATTGTCTTATATATTAATTGCTTTTTTCTGCCCTTTTTTCAGGTGTTCCAACTTTTTTGAGACCTGTTGCAGCCAGAAAATTTAAAATAAGCTCATGTTGTGGATAAAAATATTCAATGTCCCGGTTTCAACATTTGAAATGTTATCTGTGTTTTACTGTTAATAACATATTGCCTCATGTGATCTGAAAGTCATTGCATTTTGATTTTATTCACAATTTACACTTCTTCCCATAGCGAAATTGGGGTTGTATATCATATTTCATGTATACTGTATTAATATAATACCAAAGTGACAATTATTCTGTCTTTATCATTTGTGTTGTTATAAACAGCCTCTTTTGGGGTCTCCAATATTTTCAGCGATAAGTACCCGGAGTCCACCATGTTGAATTTATGTGTTTCTGCGGCTAACCCAGTGCTGACCTCTGTTACCTGCAATACCGCTGCAATCCTCATTAAATTTTATCAACACATCAAAGGACAGGCAAAACCCCAAAAGCAAATTTAAATGCGTGAGAAATTATTGACCAAAAGTCACATTCACCGTCAAGCCAGTATTGAAAGTTGTAAACTGGCTTCACTGACTACATTCATACCTATTCTGTCACCCTCCGTATACAGTGGTGGCTCCACATTTATTGACTGAGCGACAAGCAGGACCCTGAAGAGTGACCTCGAATAATGCCCGAACACAATAAAAAAAAAATCTTTTTCCACTGCCCTCCCACTGTTAGCGCATCATCGCGCTCTCCGAGTAAGCTCTCCGGCATTAATACTCCTCCCCAACTCAATTTCCTGTCAGCTTGTTTTTATTCCCCTTTCAGGAAAGTTCATCTTCTCGCCTGTGGAGTGCAGTGATTTTCGCCCATCGTGCAGACGCTGCGATATGACCTTGGGGTGTACGGTAGGGCGAGATTGAGGCAGTGGACGAACCCCCCCATCTGTTCCGGGGAAGTCAATAAGGCTGATCTCTCCTGCCCTCAGAACATCGAGGCTCTGTCGGCCTCCTGGCCAGATGATTATGGAATGTCCTCACTGGACGTGGACTGAGAGTAAGAGATTGCTGTGTGACCCAGGTGAGGGGACTTGACTTGTTACCAGAAGGTCACGGGTTAACATCCCAGATGGGAGCACTGCTGTTGCGCCCTTGAGCGAGGTACTTAACCTCAACAGCCACAGAAACTAAAAATATACAGCCAGCACGTCAAAGTCGAATTTAAGCTCTGAAGGTCATCCTGGATGAAGACATCTGCTGAGAATGTTGTTATGATTATTATTAATAATGGAGAAGCAGATTCGTGCTGATGGCAGCTCATCGTGCCTCCTGCCTGCTGGGGGGGAGGGGTGGGATTAAGTCAGGTGCTGCCCCTCTGTGGTCATGTTGATCAGTACTGCTCCCCAACTTCCTGTTTCCTGTACCATGTTGCTGCTGTTACACCTGTACTATACTGCTGCTGCACCCTGCTGCTGATTTGAGCTGTGGCAGGATGGGCATGTGTTCTAAAATGAATATAGAAGGGCAAAAAATAGTGACATTGTAAGCACGCCCCCGCATAACCATTACCCAATCAGAGGCTAGAAACTCACAGTCATTATTGCCTTCATTGACTCTCTCCCCCTCCTCATTTATACTGTATATATAAATGTGTTATGACATTTTAGACATCAAGGACTGGCTGAATGGAGTAGGACAAAATCATTTAGAGTTAATGTGTGTATTTGGTGCTGTTTTTTTCTGGATGACAGCTAGAAAAGGGGCCTCATTAAGCTCCATATAATCATTCAAGTAAAGTCATCCACAACAGGTTGAAGTTTTGGAGCTTTTTTTAAAAACGGGGGAATTATATAGTGTTGAAAATTGGATCAATAATCCAAATAGCACCTTCATAAAGGGAAGAGGCTAAGCAAGCACCTTGAAGGGGTCTCTGTGCCATGGATTTTCTAAACACCTCAGACTGTTTTGTATTGTGCAAGCGTTTGAAGACTAGAAATGACTTGGAGAAGGGGGTGTAGTGGCAGGGGGAAGGGATCGTAGCTGAAGATGATTTAGTACCGGTCCACACGCAGTCGCTCGGTCTGTGAGCAGACAACTTCAGCCTTGTATCTCCGTCAGACAGAAGTCAAGGTTTTTTTTGCACTTTTACGATCTGCGTCGCCATGGTTTCACTGAGCGGGACGCAAGTCAATCTAATCTCAGACCAGCACCTGCGTGCTAGAGCTTAAATAGGTTTTTCAGGCACTTGTGATTTTAGTGGTGTTACGCTTTTATGCCACCAAATATTTTTATATTGTGTATAAGCTTTCTTATGGCCTTTCTTTATTGATTGTTCTACAAACTGGCATGTCATAGCATGGGCGAAGGCTAAAAGACTACAGAGTGGATCTTAAGACTGCAAGAACTCATTGCTATAAATGGCAAACTCAGACCATTTCATCCTACGAATAGAATTTGCCGGAATGTTCAAAAATACTTTTAATGCTTCTCTTTGTTTTTACTGTGTCACAAATAATCCACAAAATCCACAACATGATCGCACTATTAATGCTTTCTTTGAAAACCTCTTTAGTACTTTTTATCCTTAGTTATGATAACCACAGGCCATGTGATTGAGTTGCATCACTTCCCAATGCATACCAGGGCAGTATGAGCCACATGGTCATTCCAAGAGCGAAAACTCAGAGAAGCTTTCCTGGAACAGCCAACTATATGACAGCTCAGAGGAAACAAGAGTGCAGCCCAGGGGCTTTTTAAAAAGATTGTTTAGCCGTTCAACTGGACTTCTGCCTGTAATGGCTGGTAGACCAGTGGTTATGGGGTGTGCAGAATAAAAATCAATGTTATTGCTCTTGTTTTTGGTTATCTCATTTCACTCCTGAGTTTTGTGTGTTTTGATTCACGGACACAAGAGAGACCCATCCGCGTCATCCCTGTTTGGACTCAACGCCGCTTGTCTGGCTAAATTGTTTCTCTTGTGAATTTAACTTGACATACAGCTCAAAACATAATCTCTGGAACAGAGCGTCCTGACCTTCTGAACTAAGTGCACACAGGAGGACACAAACAGTGTTTGTAAGGCGATGTGCGAACTGCTTGAAAAAATACACTAATTTACAAAACCACTCAGGGTGCCAACTGAGTCTTTTAAATGTAAACAGAAAGAATAAGTCGAGAATGATGTTTAATTCATAAGTCTGAACTACGCCTAACAATCACAAGTTCATTATTCTGTTTGTATTACAAAACAGAATCCATTCATTATCGTTAAGCCTTTTACCTTTTTTGCGGATATGTCCCATTTTGCCCAAGAGAGGGTGCTATACACTAAAATTACCAATGATTGAAGGGCCTGTCAGGCTTGTGGAACATTCTTGCACTTGAGCAGATTCAGTACGAACGATTAGCGTTGGAATCATTGGTCAGAGAGATTGTGCTTATTCCACTTTTTTGTATGTTTTTAGTGATTCATCCCTCAGCAATTACAATGAGTGTACATCTTCAAGACTTGTTCCAATGTAAAAATCATCGCAAGACATTATTATTGAGGAGAAAAAGAAAAGAACATCTCATAATGCTTGTCTCAACTTTACCATCGCTCTCAGGAAAAACAATCAGGAAAGGATTAATGTACTCAGAAATGTTCCAGTGTCAGGTATCAGCTAATTAAGAAAAGGGTGTTGATTTAAGAAGATAAATGTCAACTGCAGTAAAAAGTTGGTTTCAATTCACACAAGGGTCAGCCAGGTAAATCCAATGAGAAGACAAAGTACGCAAGGTCACTGACGTGCCTTAAGTTTTGCTATTTCTGTTTTCCTTGCCACGAAATGGACACCTTCCCCTCCTTCGAGTTGATGAAATGAATGGGTTCCATGAATTCGTTGGAGGCGATGTTTGCAGAAATCCTGGAACAAACATTTTCCAAATATCACGATTTTGCTTTTTCATTTGCAGCACAAGATTGTGAAATAATCATTGTCTAATGTGCTTCAAACCATATGTGTCTGGTGAAACTCAACTCGAAAATTATGAGATAATGTACACTCACTAACCTTAGGCAGGTTATATGAGGAGAGTGTATATTTTTATCCATGAAGGACACTTTCAATAATATAGTCTTTCTCCCATTGACTGCTATAAAACCCCACATTAGTCACTCACTACATCCACCAGTGGGATAGAATCAGCTAATACTGGAAAGGCCCTTTACTCCTCGTTCCCACAATAAAACCCCTTATATAAGGACTCCAGTCCTACAGGGTCTCTGTGCTTCATGCAAATGGTAGTAACAATGCCAGTGGAAACTGAAGAACACTTTCTCGCAGATTCAAAATACTTTTACGAACCCAGGAGAATTGCCTTCAGAAAGTTTACCAATCCACCAATCAGCTTTGGTATTGTGGTTGTTCGCTGTATAGAGATTGGTAGAGTTGCACTAAGCTTTCTCCGAGTAAGATGATATCCCATGGCTACATTCTGCATTTGTCGGTTGCCATACATCCCTCTGTCACAAAGCAAGGCCATGGGGTTTGGCCTCGAGAGCTAGACTGTGCCATAGCAGGGGGTATTTGAAGATGTGAGCACTGCAGAGATGGCCGGAGTGACACCAGAAACAGTTTTTTTTTACTTTACTATGTTCTGATTTGACAACAGTTCCAGGTTTTACTGATCTCATTGATCTCTGGGTCAGGAATGATCCGTTAATAGTCAAAATATGCAGTTTTCAACCAGTAATGGTTTATCCCGACATAGCTACAAGGCAGGATTATAAATTACGCATCAAACGCATGCTGCTCCATGGTTACCTTGAGCCAGAAATGTAATGCAGCTGATAAACAACTACAGAAACTCATGCAACACCAGGGAGTCTTTTAAAGTAGCGAGGGAATGTTGACAGACATCATCCCACCCGAGCCTGCGGCAGTCTGAATCAGAATTTGCAGGATCTCCCCCCGCCTCCGCCCCCGCCCCTCCTTCCCACTATTCCTGGTTGACTGCTGTTTAGGAAGGATATGAAAGCTTGGAGCGGGACGTCCCAGATTAAGCCCAGTCGTCCAGCTCACAGATTACCTGCGATGGAGCGGAAATGAGATTTTTCACAGCAATCCAGATGGTATGTTAATAAGGAAGAGTGAGGAGGAGAGAGAGAGAGAGGGCAAGTGCGAAGGAGAGGAAAAGATGTAGAAAGAGGGAGAGACAGGGCGCAGGAGAGAAGTGGAGGGAAGGAGAGAAAGGCGAGAGGGAGAGAGAGTAAAGGAGAGAGAACAGGAGAAAGAGGAAGCGAGAGAAGTGGGAGCTTTAGGTCGAGAGAGGGAGGGAGAGAGGAAGCAGAGGGAGAGAAGAGGAGGAGGGAGAGAGAAGGAAAAGGAGTGGAACGGAGGGAGGAAGTCAGAGGGGGAGGGATAAAGAGATGGAGAGGGAGCGGAAGGCAGAGAGAGATGGAGGGAGAGGACAGTGAGGGAGGGGGCATAGCAATCCTTCAGGAAACTGACTAACCGCAGGAAGCTCAGGAGGGATTTAGCACCAAGGCCTGCGGTTTCTGTGAAGACTGTGGGTCGAGGAGGCCAAAGATGCAGCATCACCGCGGTGACCAGAGCCGCTCATCGGAGGAAACTGTCAGCCCCTTGCAAAGCACTCTTCTCTTAGCGTCATTAATGAAGATGGTGAAATACAGTTTAAACGCTCTATTAATTTCGTTGTGGCTCCAACGACTCTCAAGCGAGTCCGCTTTAGAGTCAGTATAACGCTTTAATGAGACCCCCTGGTCATAATCTATAGTCTGTGGAGTAATACTATATGTGTGAAATATCACAGTGACTACCTCACTTTAGCCACACTGCCCACTGGTGTCAGATTAGCTGGCTCAATATCCAGGATTGTGCTTTGTTTATGAAATTTACACTGTTCTCTGAAGAGGTCACAGAAATCTGCCCACCGCAGTGCCGCTGATCATTTCCATCCATCCATCCATCTTCTACCGCTTATCCGGGGCCGGGTCGAGGGGGCAGCAGTCTAAGCAGGGATGCCCAGACTGCCTCTCCCTGGACACTTCCTCCAGTTCTTCAGGGGGTATCCCGCTGATAATTTCTTTAAGCAAAACATAATTTATTCATTTCAATATATTTCATTGTTATTTGACCAGTCCATTTATTAATGACGGCTCAAAGCACAGTAATTAGACTTCAAATGTTTTACCTAGTAAGAAAGATTAAAGAAACATTTTGCACACACGTACTTTAAAACATTCACTCTGTAAACTCACAGTTCATTAGTTGAGGAATGTCCTGTTCCTCATGAATATCACTACTCTCTTTTACCCGTTGTGTTCTGTACAAGGATGAGTCAGCCAACTTGTAGCCAACTGTATCATTCTGGAAGTAGACTCTGCACAGAGAGCTGTTTGTGAATATCAATCCATGCCAAGCGCGTGAGAATGCTCCTACCCTCCTGTGGCAGGCATCTACTGTAGCATACTGTAGCTGATCATACAAAGCATGGCTGTACTTCATGCTTGTGAAATACCATCCACATTGTTTGTCCACTGACTGAGTATACCAGGGCAGTCGGGCTTAGGTTAACACCTCTGCAAAGTGACGTACTGTGTCTCCCATACTTAGACGCTGGAGGTAGCATAACCACCGACCCATCTACAGCTCACCTTCCCTGCACTTTTACTGTTCCTACTTTTTTTTAAAAAATTTAATTTGTCTTACATTGACTTCTGTCTTCATGTGCATTCAAGAATATGAATTAATGAAGGAAAATATCTGCAAAGGGCACATACTAATATTGTGCACACGTACAGTATATGCAGTCTGGCTAGAGGTGGAAACGTGTAATGGTGAGCTCGTGGACAAACATAATTCTCTTGAATCAGACACCAGTGGATTGTTTGGAAACAGTGAGAATGTGGGCGTGTCTGTGGGATAATCCTGGCCATCGGAACGTTCAGTTGTTGTTCAAATGTCAGTTGAGCAAAAAGTTGGCAGGTTTGTGTGCAGTGATATGTTCCATAAACTAGCGGATCGTGATCATACTCTTGGTCATCGTGCTCAGATTTTCCTGCATTTGGGCACCACATAAGTCCTATTCTGTTTGAAAACGCAACTCTTTAGCCCTCCCGTGCAAGGGATTGCAGCAGTAAAAGGATGGGAACCCCAGTTTAATTGGGTAATTGGATAAGTGTTCTGCAAGTGTCTGCAATGTGAGTGTACAGAGATTAAATACAGCTGGTCTGAGAGGCAGAGAGATGAGTTTACAAGCATGTGTTTCCATTTATGGGGTTAGTGAAGTTCAGAAAATGTTTTTTTTTTTCCATACAAGGCATGAACTTATATCTCGATGTTCTAGAAATGGTTCATCACCACAATAAATAACAACTTGATTTTTGAGTTTCATTGTTAAGAATACTAATAGTCTTCCATGCACATACTCATTTTTAAAATAAACATGATTGCGTGTCTTATCTTACGAAAATTTGCCCAAAACTTGATCAGACGATCTGCTATGCATTCCTATTGCTGCAAACCTCAGTGGGTTTTAGGCCTTTGGCGTGAATGTGTAGTAAATCATATTTTGAGATGGTCCGTTTTCCTTCTTTCTGAAGCCCCTTTTTGTGAAACAACATTCTCGCCACCTTGCATGAACTTGCCTCTTGCTCAGACTGTAATGTTCAGCGACAGCATGTGAAACTGCAGTATGTGGCCAAACTGGTTTGCTCCAGGGGTTTAGCAGATTTGCAGATGTGTCTGCAAAAACATAAAACAGGCTCCCCAAATTCTTGAGAATGAATCTCCAAGGGATAAACGATGAAATGTTCCCTCCTCCTTTAAAAAACTGGAAATGCATCTCTTTCCAGAAGAATCCTTGGGGGAACACATAGTGTGTGAGTACTGCAGGTTGTTTTAGTGCATCTGCTGAATCTCTAAATACACAGGACTTCATACAGGTTACTTCTTAGAATTCATCAGCATACTCTGAGGAAAACTTCACATTTGAGCATAATCAAAAATGAATCAGACATATGAAAGTCTATGCACAGCTAAAATATGACTGCTCATAAATCTCAGCTCAAAGGAATGTGTGTGTATGCTGGCTAAACTCCAACCGGTGCTGCAATCACCAATTACGCTGAACTGCTAATGTTAATCCTAATTAGATACTTTAGAGTCTATTATGGGAAGGGCCCTCTCAAGGCAACAATATGTCAGAATTAACTGTGCGTACATATGTTCAATATCCCATCACATCCCAGGATTGTTAATGGGACCAGTCAATGGCATTTTCACGTAATGTGGCTCAGTGACGTGCGGTCAGAGGTTAGTTTGGTGAGGCAGAAACCTCCCCTTTGCTTGATCAACAATCAGACGATTAACTAGTTTAGTGAGGCTATTCGGCAGAATGATGGGCCAGTTTAAGTTTCCGCGGCGTTATTACTCAGTAGGCTACATCGAACATGAAATGTTCATGAAACTGCAGATTTGCGAGTATTTGCTTACAGGAAGCCAGAGACGTGCGGTGAGGTGAGGCAGTGACCCAAACTTTTATCACAGGATTTTTTGAGCCTGTTCCCATGTTCTATTCCTGATTGACAATGAAAACCATTAAGAACAAGCCTTTAGGAAACCTGATAGGCTACTGATAGTGGAGATTATGATTTCATTCACGTATACGCTGCAATTCGAGACTGCGAGGATGGAAATCTGAATAAACAATTTGGAACAATTCTCGGCTCTCTGTAATTCTGTATATCGTTCAAACATTTTCTTAAGTGGATTACGAAAGAAGACTGAAAATAAACGCCTGCTTTTTGTTTGGGTGTAAAACCGGGTATTCAAAGGAGAATACATTATATAGGCTATTGATTAAGCATTTCACTCTGCTTAAGTCGAACTGTGTTAATATTATTGATGACATTGCTTCGGCTTCCTGGAAGCAAGTACGTGCAAATCTGCTGTCCGATGAGCATTTCAGGTTCGATAGACTAATAATAGAGTAATAACGCCGCGGAAACTTAACCTGGCCCGTCATTCTGCCGAATAGTCTTACTAAACTAGTTAATCGTCTGATTGCTAATCAAGCAAAGGGAAGGTTTCTGCCTCACCAAACTAACTTCCACCGCGCGTCACTGATGTGGTTTAGAGCAAGTCAATCATTCAAAAATATACTTAAAATTCATTTTGTTTTAGGCACAAAACTCCTAATTGCATGTTTGTGTTCAACACTTGGACAGAGAGAGACTGAAAACATTTGAGGAAAATTTATAGTCATAAGAAACACCAAATCGAATGCCCATTGACTTGTCCTTCATTTTTGAATCGTTTCAGCAGAGGCAGCCGATGGACAGAAAGCAGAAAGGGCATAAAATATGCTTTTAAACTGATAATTCGTCTCAATCTGTTTTCAGCCATTTTCCTTTACTAAAGATACTCTCCTCACATAGGTGTAGCCAATTCTTTTCATCCAATTCTCTTCTTAAAGACAAGAAATAAAATGCGTCCTTTGGATGCAAAAATGCAAAAAAATTTCAATCTTTAAATGAGCCTGTCCTCCACCAAAATATGCCTGAAAAGGTCGTTTACCAAGCAGCTTTTTACGACCTAAAGTTACGTCTAGGAGTTAAGCGACCTCTAGCGGTCATTTAAATAACTGCAATCTGGTTTCTATCGTCAGCAAAACCTAATCCTAACCCTCATCCTAAAATACTAACCCAAATCCTTCCCCAAACCGTTATTGTAAGTGTATATATGACTGTGAAACTGTTTCTGGAACTGAAACTGTAATTCTAACTATCTTCCTGCTGCCAGTAGGGGTGTGATTTTAAGAAACGCTCCAATGGGTCGTAAATCAGAGTAAATAAAAATAATTGACCTATTTGAGTGTATGGTTGGAGGACAGGTTGTATATACAATACGTTGGTGTTAATCAAGAGGAATGATTGAAAACAGGTGAATAATCATCCATTTCAAGGGATGTTTTCCACCTCCCATTATTTGCTCAGCAGCCGCCACTGAGTTTAAGGAAAATTAAGGTTTGAAAATCCAAACTCTCATTTTGAAGAACTTTTAGAACTGATGAAGTAAGCAGCATCAGAACCCAGGTTAAACGGTCGGCGGCTTGAGAACTCCAGCGATCTCCCACGCACTCAGGTCTTTTTGGGTACCCGTGAACCTTTTCACCCATGTGAATTCATTCATTCACTCACTGGCTACCTCATTTATCTCAATGAGCACACTCGACACGCAAGACGTACTAGTGCCTGCCATGTACGTGGGCCCTTGACCAGGAAAAAAAAACAAAGTTTTAACGAGAACCAAGTCTTCAGAAAAGTGTTCATCTGTTTTTGTTTAAGTGTAATAAAAAAAAAGTTGTCAGCTGCAAGTTTCACTTTATATTTAATGAGGGGCCAGGTGGTACTTTAACAAGTGTGATTTTTCCTTTCTCAAAAGTCTGCTTGTTAAAATGAGTAATAGCTCAATAGTCCTGCTCACTCACCTGTGAGGGAGGGGGAAAGGGTCTGTGATGGCCTTTAAAAGGTATATATGACAGCACTCTTATGTGATCGTGCAAAGCCTTTGGCTTAATTACGTTACTCCCATTCATTTCAGTAAAATCCTTACCATATTAGCTGCCAAGCAGAGAGTATTTGTGTCATAAAATTTTCCATTTTGTCTTTTTTTTTCTTTCAGCTATTTTGGCATTAGAACCAAAAGAATAAAACTGTCGAGCGGATTTAAAGGCAAGGATATATCATGAAAATCCAGCAAAAACACAAAGCACTACCAGCAGAAAATATTGGAGGAAAACATTATTAAATTCAGGAACAAATAATACTTGTCAATATGCAGTGGATATCGCTAATGTATTTTAATTGGTGGAATTCAAACCATTTTCAATTTTTCTGGAGTGTATGAAACACATTGAAAGGGTTCAAGAAATCTGGATGCGCGTTAGTACTCCAAGACTCATCACAAGTTACACACCCAACCAGTGACTTCTTGCACAATGCAGGGAGGGAGTCATTTCTCCTGGGATGCACTGAACCCATGCATGTTTTTTTTTAATTCCCCATGCCTGTGAACAACTCATAACTTGGCGCTTAGCTGGACTTTAATTAAGATTGAAGCGCTTATAACAGGACATCTGGAGGGGGATTATGGTCACCATGCTGACAGCATATGCAGCTGCTGTAATTAATGCTGTGCGCTTTTTGAGTCATGTCTTTACATAAGCTTTATGTAACTTCTGACAGACAGAGGATTAGAGGATAAAGGGGTCATGTTATGCTTTTTGGGTTTTCCCTTTCCTTCAGTGGGTTTTGTGCTAAATGAGCATGTAAAATGTGTACAAAATAACAAAGTCCACACCAAAGGGAATTCTTCTCTCCAACTGAAAACACATTGTCTGACTCCTTGAAATGCTCCATTTGCTGCCCAGCCTTATCTTTTGTGACTGGTCTACATCACAATGTTACATATTTGCATAACACACATCTCCTGAACTGCCGGAAATGCCTCATTTGCAGTCCGGCCTGTAACTTGCCCATGTGACAGTGTCACTCATTCGCATGATTCCCATCTAGTGGCTCGTTTGGCACATGCTCAAACAAGGCTAGGTAGAATGGAGGTGAACAAGAGATTGGTTAGTGCTTATCTCTATGTCGAGAAGATTTTTTTTCCACTATAAAGGCAAATTTCCCTTTGCATCGACTTCCAAAGGGGATGAAGTGAAGTAAATTTAGTTTTACCACTATTCCTCAGCAGTACAACCCAAAACATTTATTGTGTTCCCTTGATTTTAGTGAAGACTGCTTGTTAATGTTATGACACAAAATATCATCTGTGAATATGATGTTTTACTTTCATGAAACCAAATAATCATTATGCATCTTTTTTTTTTTAATTCCAAAGAGCAAGCCAAGCACATAAATACTGCAGCAGCTATAAGCTATGTTAAACGTAAGCCTGATGGATCTGTTTTCTAGCTGCTTCTCAGTGGTCTTTGCTGTGTGGGCTGGAGCACTGTCATATTGAATAATAAGATCTGATTCCTCCTCTTTAGAAGAAATAAAACTCTTCAACTGCAGAGAGCGAGCTTTTCTGCAGCATTCTCCTGTACTCCAAAGTATTAATTGAGTTTGCACAGTGATGCAGCTCAACAGTACCAGCATCAGAAATTTCTACCTCCATGCTTAACTGTAA
The DNA here is from genome assembly GCA_029721435.1 of Gymnothorax reevesii. NCBI lineage: Eukaryota > Metazoa > Chordata > Actinopteri > Anguilliformes > Muraenidae > Gymnothorax > Gymnothorax reevesii. The sequence goes on along the minus strand of CM056587.1, from coordinate 52,553,669 downwards.
AATTGTGATTCATCCCCCCCCCCGCAGAACTTTACTGAACCACTTTGAATCAAACTCTCAGCGCTCTGCCAAGAACTTAATTTTGTCTTTGACGGCCAGAAATGACTTTTTAACACATTTCCTAGACACGAAAACTGCATTCGTTAAAGCTCTCGTTTTTGTCCTTCTCAAAAGAATTTTGTGTTTTTGAGGTCATTTCATCTACTGGCAGTTTTTGTTGGCTTTTTTCCTGTCTTTGAGAGCCTTAAGATTTCCTTAAGTGGTCATTCCTGCATGAAAAGGATTTGGGCCCTCCAGATCCTTTCTTTCTGGCAACATCACCTGTTATTTGAAAACACTGACCTCTTAGTAACTAATAAAGAAATTGGGATTTTCTCTGCCTTTGAGGACTTGTAAATTTAAGAATAGTCACAGCTGACCTGACGGAAACCAGCTATGTGGTTCCTGATAGTGACTCATGGATGATATTTTGCTTTTTTGGAGCAAATTTTCCCACTCCTTTGAAACTGGCAACGCTGTATATTGAAGATCTCTCCCCGTTCAATCACCCTTGGTTCCATTAATCAGCAGTGGCCTTTGATGGTCTATATCAGGTGCAGGAGATCACCCAATAATGACTAATTTTTTATCGTGTCAGGCAGGGATGGTGGTGCCCAGGGTAGCGCTGTGGCCTCACACCACAGAGGTAATGGGTGCGACTCCAGCCTGGAGCCTTCTTGTGTGGTGTTTCCATGTTCTCCTTGTACTCGTTTTGGTTTACTCCAGGTTCTCCGCAATACATGCTGATTGGAGACACTAAATTGCCCGTGAATATGAGAATCTGAGTGAACTGCATTTGATTCAATTCATGCTTAGTATGGCGGATGACAGGATATCACCATAAAATTACGTGCAGAAAGTGTCGTCAAACAATAAATAAATAAATGAATAAATAATAGTGCTGTGTCAGCTTATAAGGGCCGGGCCTGTTCTGAAAAGCCAGACAAGCATTTAGCAAAAACTCTTGCAGCTCAGAGGAGTCAAACAAACCATATGAATGACTTCATTTACTCACTGAGTGCTGAAACATTGAGGAGGATTCTTTAGGATTGACAGCACTGCTGTAACCAATCATTATGGTTTGTAGGGCACGCAAGACAGGCCCACAAAATAAATAGATCAACTGAGTGAAGATGAGGACACCCTGTGACACTCTTAACTGCAAATTCCAGCGGGACGGTCCAGATTTGTACCTATAGGTGATAATATAACCTAGTGCACAGTGGCCCAGGGGACTCTCAGCTGGAACTGATACAGCCAATATTTTGTTTCTTCCCATGGGAAATATCTGAGCGAACAAGAGCTTTATCTGGGCCTCATATCATATGCTTTTGTTGTGGTAGTTTACAACAGCAAGGGTGTTTCTTTGTAGCTCATAGGGCAAAAGCAGAATGAAGCAGTTCATACAATCATTTGCTGCATCAAACCGGCTCCAAGTAGAGGTGAACACACTTAAAACACTGACTGACAGGAACAACGGGTAATGCAGGCTAAGCCTTCCCTAAATTTACTGCTGTATACATGAGGTCACATTTATTTCTGGGTTGATAGCTTACTTTTACAGCCCCAATTTCAAATAATTTGGGATGCTGCGTAAAATGCCAATAAAAACAGAATGCAATGATTTGAAAATCTCATAAACTGACATTTTATTCACAATAGAATATAGACAACATATCAGATGTTGAAAGATGTTGATTCATGAAAAATATTAGCTCATTTTGAATTCATGGCAGGAACATATCTCAAAAAAGTTGGGAAAGGGCCATGTTTACCATTGTTTTGTATCCTCTTCTTTAAACAACAGTCTGTATACGTCTGGGAAGTGAGGAGACCGATTGCTGAAGTTTTGGGAGAGGAATGTAGTCCCAATCTTGTCAAATGTAGGATTTTAGCTGCTCAAAAGTCCTGGATCTACCTTTCCAGATTTTTTGTTCTATGATCCACCAAATGTTTTCCATTAGTGAGTTATCTGGACTGCACGTAGGCCAGTGCAGCACTCAGATTCTTCTATTATGAAGCCATGCTTTTGGGATGGATGCAGTACAGAATGTGATTTGGCATTGTTTTGTTGAAATATGCAAGACCTTCCCTGAAAGAGACTTTGTTTTAATGAGCATATGTTGTTCTAAAACCTCTATTTTCTTTTCAACATTGATAATGCCTTTCCAGTACAAACTCCCCATGCCATAAGCACTAATACAACCCGATACCATCAGAGATGTAGGCTTTTGGACTGAGCAGTGATAACAAGCAGGATGGTACCTCTTCTCTTTAGACCTCTGGACATGGTGTCCATGTTTTCCACAAAGAATTTCAAATTTTGATTTCTCTGACCACAGAAAAGTTTTCCATTCTGCATCAGTTCATTTTAAATTAACTTTGGCCCAGAAAAGATGGCAGCATTTCTGGATCGTGTTCACATATGGCTTCTTCTTTGCATGATACAGCGTTAGCTTGCATTTGTAGATTGCATGGTGAACTGTGTTAACGGACAATGATTTCTGGAAGTGTTATTGAGCCCATGCATTGTATTCCAGTGCAGAATCATGCCTGTCTTTAATGCAGTGCCACCTCAGGGCCCGAAGATCACAACCATCAAATATTGGCCTTCGGACTTGTCCCCTGCACTCAGAGATTTTTCCAGACTTTCTGAATTTTTTAATGATATTCTGCACTATTGATTCAAAGTCTTCTTAATATTACAAAGACGAACATTTGCCTGAAATTGTTCCACAATTTTTAGATGCATTTTTATTTGCAGATTGGTGAATCTCTGTCCTTTACTTCTGACAGACTCTGCCTTTCTAAAATGCTCTTAATATACCCATTCATGTCGCTGACTTGTTCCTAATTAACATAATAAGTTGCAAAATGCTCCTCCAGCTGTTTTTTTTTAATTATTTTTTTTTATTAGTACTACTTACTTTTCCGGCCTTTTTTTGCCCCTCTCCCAACTTTTTTGTTGCCATGAAATTGAAAATATTTTTCATGAATTGGTAAAATGTCTCACTTTCAACATTTGGTATGTTGCCTAAGTTGTATTGTGAATAAAATGTGGGTTCATGAGATCTGCAAATCATTGCATTCTGTTTTCAATTACAATTTACACAGCTTCCCAACTCTTCTGGAATTGGGGTTGTAGTTGAACAAACCGCTGATACATTAGACTGCTAAAGTTTTCACATAGACAACCTTATGTAACTACGGTATGTCCACTCACTGAAGAGCAAAACTCAAGATGTTCTTGATGTCATAATGTTAAGTGTGTACAGTTTTCGAAGTTACATCCACTAATCGATAACTTCCATTAATTTGTTCATTCATTCAACAATGAATGGATCATCATCTTGCCTGGGTTATTGTATTAGGCTATAGTGTGTGTCATTATCGCTTTAGCCACCTGGTTATGCTTTCTTTACAGATACATAAAATAGGCTAGCACAAATTTACAAAATTTTTCCACGTGTTTGAAAGCCAGGCTTGCCACATCCGATTGCAAAACACAATGTCATTTAACATCCCGCCAATTACGAGCAAGAAAGAACTTTTTTGGAAGCAACAGCTAGCTATGGTTAATTTCATCTCACAAAGGGGATACAGATATATTTTTAGCTGAAAGATAAAACCATCCATAAAAGATGCCACCAGCAGCCCCCGCCACACTGCATTAAGGTAAGACAATGATTTGATAATGAAGTTATTGGCTGCCGTGTCCTGATATGGACACTTTTATCTGCAGTAGCCTAGTTGCCCCTGATGCTTGTTCATGAGACTTGTAGTGTAATGGTAATAATCATAATAATGATTATAATAATAATACAGCTATACTAATACATATTAATAATCTATGACAGCTCCACTGCAACAGTATTGGCACTGGCTAACACAACCAGGTTTTAAACCAGGGGTGGGCGATTCCGGTCCTGGAGGGCCGGTGTGTATGCAGGTTTTTATTTCTATCAATTACCCAGACTAATTGAGTTAATTGATTGCATGCACAAATATAGATTTGGGCAAAGATTAGTTCAAAGAAAAATATTTTATGAAGGGAAACAAGAGCAGTCTATGGTGGTCATTTGTGATTATTTAAAGAAATGTGCCAGAAATGTCAGATTTCATAAATTGTTTGGCTAATTTAGATAATTAACTAATTAAAGGCCAGAAGTTGATGAGAAAACCAGGGACAGATATGGCCCTCATTGCCCTCCTCTGGTTTAAACCCTAAATATGTGGTATTTTCTAAATTTCGGCCACGGCCACTTCATGCCAGCCCATTCTCTGATATGCCTCTGCATGTTGCTTTTAGAGGGTAGCCTACTTGCATTATTTGCTAGGCTATTGTTCACAGTCAGTGCATGCTGCATAGCTGTGATAAACAAAACAGCATTGTTCTCCATGTTTGTTACAATAAGTAGGTTTTTAGACTGAGGACAGCCAATATCTGGACAACTATCTCGCCATCTATGCTTCTCGGCCAGTTATAAAGTGGATGGACAGAAAGACTAGCTTCCCTGAACAAATATAGTCAGTATTATATTACTGTGATGTAAATGATGGAGTTTGATATGCACCGTTCATTCCAGAGTCGTTTATGGTTCTAACTGCTTGAACTGCCCGCTTTGATGCGGGCAGGTGTTGTTGAGGTCGGCAGCTGTTACACAAGAAATATGTGTCATGAACATTACATCACAGTCCATGGTCATGAAAACAAGCACGCCTGTTGGTCAAATGTCAAATTCTCAAACCTCCGCCCACACACTGCCTTCATGGGAATTGATATGGGATCAGTAAGACTCCAGATGCGGGGAGATGGGAATGAGGATTTTATTCAAACAAAAACAAAACAGGCACGAGGGCCAACGAAAAACTTGGCCCAAAGGGTTGCAAAAACAAACTAAGGTACGCTACACAGAGCGGGAAACTAAATAGCAAAAATGGCAAGAACAAAAAACCACTGGAAACTCCAGGGAGATATCCAAGAAAAATAAACAAGACTATGGCAATATTTACAAGGGCTATGAACATGAGCAAAGACTTGAACATGAAACAAGACTTGACTAGAACCAAAACTTGCAAACAAGAACTAGAACATGAACACTGAGCGAGACGCGAGACACTGTCTGCCAGCCAACTTCCACCGCATCCGGATAAAGGGTAAGTAATCAAGGACACATGAGGGGCAACACCTGGAGAAGCAGAAACAAGAGGCAGGGCAAGATCATGACATGGACAAGATTGGTTGACAAGACTTGCTCATTAAGAGAATGAGCGTGCTCAGCTTAAGTACCAATTAAGTATGCAGTTTGGAAGCAAGCATGAATGTTAAGAACAGAAAAGCACAGCAAGATCTTGAAATAGCAAAGCAGGAATCATGACAACAAACTCCCTGTCTAAATTAGTAATATTAGTAATGTGCCTATCTAATGAATTACACCACCCAGTGAGTGTTAGTAAATATTAGTAACTTAAAAACAGTTAATTGTCAATTAAGCTGAGAGAGCCCCGAATTAGCACAGCACGGAAGAGGGAAATACCAAAGGCAACCAGAGCTCTGAAATGTGAAATCCTGAAACAAGAAACTGTTAAAACTGTGACATGAACATGAACTTGAACTATGAACTCTTGAACATGAAACTGTTAAAACCATAAGCAATATTGTCCTGGCCAAAGGCCAGGACCCTGGAACACAACAGGAATTGCATTGTGAGGTTTTTAATTGCATAAAATGAAAGTGTGGACTTCTTGCCTAAGGTATCTGGAGGAACCCATAATACTCACTGTCACATGATTCTATGTAATGAGTATGTTGTACATTTGTCATGTTTTTCTGCTCTGTCCCTCACCTCTCAAACCTGCTGGCACAGAACTTCACTGAAAGGTCAGTAAGGGGGGAGGGGGGTCCTAACATGTTTGTACTGGATGTACAGTACATCCACAAAAACACTTATACAGACAGCATAACTACCATTCTTTAGGCTGAAATTACTTTTCAGAGAAGAGCTGAACTCATTGACGGATTATGAGACGCCGGGCCCCTGGGCACGGACACATGAAACAAATGCTGGATTAGCTCCTGAAATTTCAGAAGTCAGAGCCGACCGTTGCCATAGGCGGCATAGGCGAATACTAGGGGTGCCGTCCATCCACAGGGGCAACCAAAATGAGGAGGGGGGGAATTCTACATTTTTGACTTTTAATATTTTTTACTGAAACTATTTTAATACCTTTATTTCAAAATATTACTAAACCCACAACATAACTGCAAATAATATCTATTAAATGGTGGAGAGACTGCTTTTTCATCGGTCGCCTGCAGCTTCACCCTGTGGCATGATAAAATGTGATAAAATTGAGCCGCCTGATTCAGATGTATTTTAGCCCTGTGATGAATAATAAGAGGAGAATGAGATGAAAAGACAGAAGTAAATTGTGATGGATGATTTTATCTGACTGCATAGTATTTACCATCTGAACAGAGTGCTCCCTTTAAAAGCGCACTTGGGGCAGTCATAACATTTGATAATTTAATAAATAGCAAGAAATAAAGTCAGTTACTCCAGCTTTAAATTGAAAAGGGAATGTCTGAAAGACTATTCAGGTGTTTGGGAAATATTTTAGAGAAGTACACTCTACAGTGTACTTTACAGAAGTACACTATTAGTTTTAATTACACTGAGCTCCTGCTTCACTGAGGCTGCAAAGCAGCATACCTGCCTCAAGAAACCAGGCATGTACTTTTATTGATTTCTATTCAGTCTTTTTATCATTATTTCTTGTTTTTGATTTTCTAGTTATCCCAGCTTATAATTATGAATTAAAATACTCTTTCTTTTCCATCCTGTTGCACAAACTATAACTAAAAGCGAGAAGCCTTCGCATTTCCATTATTGATTCGTCATATGCATAGCAAACAGCATGCATCATGTGAGAGAACTGCTCATTGAAGGCATATTTTAAGCACGCGTACAAGGCGTAGGGGAGACTGGGCGCAGCTGAGACAATTTTTGGTTCCTGTCATTACTCAAAAACCCCTCGAACTGTTTGAATAGCAACTATTTTTATGAATTTGCCTTAAATCTACATGTTACTTGTCATCAATTGTTTTTCCAAGCAATGTTGGAGTCACAATATTGATTGAACTGCTTGAAGTCAAATGTTACTTTTGCCCCCATGCGCAGGGCAATAATAAAATATGTAATACTGTGAGGTTTTACGAAATGAGCCAAGAGCGAGAACCAGATGAATGCAAAATGGAGGCTTTATTTCTGAAGGGGGAAACCCCCCAACAGAGCTGGCAACAGTACAATGTCCACAATCCACAAACAGAATCCAAAGGGCAAAGTCCAAAACTGTAACCAGGGCACCAATAACACAACTCAAGGTCAGGCAAAAATGGTTCGGTACACAGGCGTGGGTTTGGTGGAGAGACAAACTCATAAGCCGTAAACAGTCCGAATCCAAATACCAGGGCAGCAAAGACAATAGACGTGGTCGGGCAAAAAGTAGGTCAAAACTCACGAAGGCAATCAGATCCAAAAGGGCAAACCAAAAAAAACAAGTGTCGGGCAATCCAGTCAGAAAGAAAATATCACAGTGAGCAAGGCGAGGAACGTAGCACAAGACAAAGGAGTAAAGACGATCTGACAAGGAACTAAAAGTGTAGACACCTTATATACATATCCGGGTTAAACACATGACTAGGGTAAACAGGTGTAGTCAATGACATGGGAGTGACACATGAGGAAAACTAATTACATGAATTTGGCGAATGCCGAAACGCAGACAGGGATAACGAGACATTCCTATGAACGAACAAACGGCTCCGGTTAAGGAGTACTAAAGTGTACAGTCTAAAGAAAAGGGAAAGCAAGAGATATAAGAGGAAACCGCAGTGGAGATAATTAGTGATAGACAAGGAGGGCGGAGATACAGATTGGGCGAATGCTGAGAGATCGTTAGTCTATTAGTATGTGCAGCTATACAATCCCGAGTGCAAGTTAGTCAGTTAGTATAAATGTACAATGTTAATCGGGGTTAGTAATTATCGAAAACAATAAACTGTTAGTAGGGTTAGTAGATAGCATAAAGAGAGAGGAAGGAAGAAAATGAGATATGAAGAAAGATTGAAATCCCAGAAACCAGGAAATCACCCGAATGAGTGGCACGTCAGACAAGGGACCGTGGGCAAAGACCTACACAAGACAAGACAGGGTAAACGAAGTGCAGGACTAGAAATCACAACAAGACGATGAAAGAAAGGCAAGGCTATGAAACATGGCAAGACTGTGAAACATGGCAAGACTATAAGACATGGCAAAGACATAAATAATACAAAACATGAAACATAATAAAACATGAAATCAAACAACAAAACACAATACATAATCATGGGGATGGTCAGGGGCAGGCAGTGGTCACTAAAACACAAAAGGCATACATGGCAAGCCAGGCACAAAACTTAAACATGGAACAGACAAAGCATGGCAGAGATGCAGATTCACAACAGAACCCCCCCCCCAACGAACGCCTCCTGGCGTTCAATTCGAAGAACGTGATGCAGCATGATAGTCTCTTATTAAAGTCTTATCCAGAATGTGTCGGGCAGGAACCCAACTGCGGTGTTCCGGTCCGTAACCCTCCCAGTCGACGAGGTACTGTAGACCTCTGCCTCGTCGACGAGAGTCCAGGAGGGCACGGACCGTGTAGACTTCGCCTCCGTCGATGATCCGGGCGGGTGGAGGGGGATCAGGTCCAGAGGACAGGTGGTGGGTTACAGCAGGTTTTAACTGGGACACATGGAAAGTGGGGTGTATGCGTCGCATGGACAGGGGGAGACGGAGGCGAACGGCAGTGGGACTTAGGACCCTTTCAATGGTGAAAGGGCCCAGGAACTTGGGGAAAAGCTTACCCCCGTTACCTCTGAGGGGAATGTCCCTTGAAGAAAGCCAAACCCGTTGCCCAGGTCGGTACGTGGGAGCAGATGTGCGTCTCCTGTCGGCCTGCTCCTTCATCCTGGAGACTGACCTGAGCAGGGCCTGGCGGGTGGTAATCCAGGTGCGTCTACACCTGCGCACGAACTCACGAGCTGAAGGAACGGCTACTTCTTCCTCCTGAGACGGGAACAACGGGGGTTGGTAGCCTAGGCAGGCCCTGAAGGGGGAAACGCCGGAGGCAGCCGAGGTGTGGCTGTTCAGGGCATATTCCACCCACGGCAATTGATGGCTCCAGGAGGAGGGGTTCCTAACACATAAACACCTTAGAACATTTTCCACAGACTGGTTAGCTCGCTCGGTCTGGCCATTAGTTTGGGGGTGAAAACCTGATGACAAACTAACTGAAGTGCCAAGTGACTTACAAAATGCTTTCCAAAACAGAGCAGTGAATTGGGGGCCACGATCAGAAGTGATGTCGGTGGGGATTCCGTGAAGTCTAATAACGTGTTGAATGATGAGATTAGCGGTTTCTTGAGCGGAAGGGAGCTTGGTGAGGGGGACTAAATGAATGGCTTTGGAGAATCTATCAACTATCGTGAGAATGGTGGTGTGGTGATTGGAAGGAGGAAGGCCAGTGACAAAATCTAGTGCAATGTGGGACCAGGGGCGATGTGGTGTAGGAAGGGGCTGAAGCAAACCTTGAGGGGGCTGGTGTGATGTCTTAGCCTGGGCGCAGACCGAGCAAGCAGCTACAAAACCCTGAACATCCTGAGTTATCTCTGGCCACCAAAATCTTTGGAGAATAAAGTCCTTGGTGCGGCGTACCCCAGGATGGCAGGACAGCATGGAGGAGTGTCCCCACTCCAGGACCTTGGGGCGCAAAGCAGCTGGAACATATAGGCAATTAGTGGGGCAAGCACTAGGGGTAGCAGCATTAGCTTGGGCATCCTTGACCTCTCTTTCAATATTAAAACATAGAGCGTTAATGAACGCTTCCTTAGGGAGTACTGTATCATTGCAAGGGCCTCCTTCTCTAATCTCAAAACAGCGTGAGAGGGCGTCAGGTTTAACATTCTTACTTCCTGGTCTGAAAGCGATGTGGAAATTGAAACGGGAAAAGAATAATGCCCACCTGGCTTGTCGTGGGTTGAGTCTCTTGGCCGTCTGAAGGTACTCCAAATTCTTATGGTCAGTCCAGACAATAAAGGGAACTTTGGATCCTTCCAGCCATTGCCTCCATTCCTCCAAGGCCAACTTCACTGCTAACAGCTCCCGGTTGCCGATGTCGTAGTTTCTCTCCGCTGAGCTGAGGCGGCGAGAGAAGAAGGCACATGGATGGATTTTCCCATCCTCCGTGGACCTCTGAGACAGGATGGCTCCAGCTCCAATATTGGAGGCATCCACCTCGACGATGAACTGGAGCTCTGGGTTGGGAATGGTGAGGATGGGTGCAGATGTGAATCTGGTTTTTAATTCCTTAAAGGCGTCCTCTGCTTTCTCCGACCAACGAAACTTGAATTTGGAGGAGGTGAGAGCAGTAAGAGGAGCTGCAACCGAACTATAGTTCCTGATGAACCGCCGGTAGAAGTTGGCAAATCCTAGGAAAAGTTGGAGTGACTTACGGTCCTCAGGTCGGGGCCACTTAGTAACTGCCTCCACCTTTACTGGGTCCATGCGAATGGTGCTCGGAGAAATAATGTAACCCAAAAAGGTGGTGGTTTCAACAAAAAACTCACACTTCTCGGCCTTCACGAAAAGGCGGTTCTCCAAGAGGCGACGGAGCACTTGGCGAACATGCTTAACATGGTCCTCCTGGGATTCAGAAAAAATTAGAATATCGTCAAGATAGACAAAAACAAACTTGTTTATCATGTCTCTTAAGACATCATTGACGAGGTTTTGAAACACTGCTGGAGCGTTGGTAAGCCCGAAAGGAAGAACCAAATATTCCCAGTGCCCCGTGGGAGTGTTAAAGGCGGTCTTCCATTCGTCCCCCTCTCTGATTCGCACTAAGTGGTACGCATTCCGGAGGTCGAGCTTAGTAAAGATCTTGGCTCCTTGCAGGAGATCAAAAGCGGTGTTCATGAGGGGAAGTGGGTAGCGGTTCTTAATAGTTATCTCATTGAGGCCACGGTAATCAATACAGGGTCTTAATGATCCATCCTTCTTAGCTACGAAGAAAAACCCCGCACCAGCAGGTGATGAAGACGGGCGTATAATGCCTGCAGCGAGAGACTCTGAGAGATACTTCTCCATAGCTTGGTTCTCTGGTCTGGAGAGTGAATAGAGTCGGCCTCTAGGGGGCAAGGTACCTGGCTTCAGGTCTATGGTGCAGTCATAGGGTCGGTGAGGTGGTAAGCTGGTGGCCCGAGACTTTGAGAAAACCTCCTTGAGGTCATGGAATTCTAGAGGAACCTTTTCCAGGTCTGGAATCTCCTCCGGAGATGGGTTGTGTAGAGGGTCGAGGGCGTTGCGGAGGCATGTCAGGGAGCAGTTGGGGCTCCATCCCTTAATCTCATTCTTGCGCCAGTCGATCTCTGGTAGGTGTTTGGCCATCCATGGATGGCCCAGAACGATAGGAGCATGGGGAGAGTGTAACAGGAGGAACTGAATGTCGTGGTGGTTCCCTGACACCTTGAGTCTGATGGGGCTGGTTGTATGGGTTATTTGAGCGATCCTCTGGCCGCTGAGCGAATTGGCCACTCGATCAGGAAAGATCTTCTCTGTGGGAACCCCCCATTTCCGGGCCAGCTCCACATCAATTAAATTTTCCTCCGCTCCGGTGTCCACGAGAGCCTCGGTGGATCTGCTCTCGCCCCCCCATTCCAAAGTTACAGGAACGCATGTGCGGTTGTTAGTTTCCTGTCCCGGCGTCACCCCTATTACTGTAGCTATGCGGGCACCAGGAGGACCTCTTCTCTTCTTTTCTTTTTCCCTGTTAGGGCACTGAGCGATAAGGTGTCCTCCCTTGCCACAGTAAAAGCAGGCCCCATCACGGCGGCGGCGATCCCTCTCCTCTACAGGAATGCGCGTATGTCCCAATTGCATGGGTTCTGGCTCAGGGGGGCGGCTGCCAGTAGGGGGTGATCGAGGCGGAGTACTCTGGGGAGCTGGATATGGTCGTCTGCGAGAAGCGAGGCGTCGGCGCTCCTCCAATCGCGAATCCACGCGAATAGCCAGGTCGACAAGGTCGTCCAAGTTCTCCGGCAATTCCCGCGACACTAGCTCATCTTTAAGTGCTTCGGATAATCCGTCAAAGAAGGCATCATAAAGAGCTCTCTGTCCCCATCTGCTGTTGGTGGCCAACGTCTGAAAATCAATGGCGTAGTCGGCTACAGGACGCCCACCTTGTCGCATGCGTAGGATCTCTCGTCCTGCCTCGTGACCCAACTTAGTGCGATCGAAGATCCGCCTCATCTCTTCACCCAGTAGACGAAAAGTCTGTACACATGGGAGATCAGCTTCCCAAGCCGCTGTAGCCCACTGCTTAGCTCTTCCCGTCAGTTGTGTGATGATAAAAGCAACTCGCGCTCTTTCGGTGGGGAAGGACGAAGGCTGCAGGCTGAAGATGAGCTCACACTGGGTGAGAAACGCCCGACATGCTCCCGGGTTCCCGTCGTACCTCTCCGGCGGTGGCAGACGTGGTTCGCAGCTGGGTAGGGGCGGGGCGGAAGCGGGAGCAGGAGGAGTATAGACGGTAGGCTGGGGTGACTGTAGTTGCTGCGCTCCCTGTACTGAGCGAGTAAGATCCGCCAACTGGAGACTCATGGTTTGCATGTGCTGCATTAAAGCACGGAGCTGACGTTCCTGAAACTCCAACTGAGTGCCCTGCTGGTGCACTGCCTCCTGCAGAGACTGGTCTGACGCTGGCTCCGTCATGGTCAGATCGTAATGTGAGGTTTTACGAAATGAGCCAAGAGCGAGAACCAGATGAATGCAAAATGGAGGCTTTATTTCTGAAGGGGGAAACCCCCCAACAGAGCTGGCAACAGTACAATGTCCACAATCCACAAACAGAATCCAAAGGGCAAAGTCCAAAACTGTAACCAGGGCACCAATAACACAACTCAAGGTCAGGCAAAAATGGTTCGGTACACAGGCGTGGGTTTGGTGGAGAGACAAACTCATAAGCCGTAAACAGTCCGAATCCAAATACCAGGGCAGCAAAGACAATAGACGTGGTCGGGCAAAAAGTAGGTCAAAACTCACGAAGGCAATCAGATCCAAAAGGGCAAACCAAAAAAAACAAGTGTCGGGCAATCCAGTCAGAAAGAAAATATCACAGTGAGCAAGGCGAGGAACGTAGCACAAGACAAAGGAGTAAAGACGATCTGACAAGGAACTAAAAGTGTAGACACCTTATATACATATCCGGGTTAAACACATGACTAGGGTAAACAGGTGTAGTCAATGACATGGGAGTGACACATGAGGAAAACTAATTACATGAATTTGGCGAATGCCGAAACGCAGACAGGGATAACGAGACATTCCTATGAACGAACAAACGGCTCCGGTTAAGGAGTACTAAAGTGTACAGTCTAAAGAAAAGGGAAAGCAAGAGATATAAGAGGAAACCGCAGTGGAGATAATTAGTGATAGACAAGGAGGGCGGAGATACAGATTGGGCGAATGCTGAGAGATCGTTAGTCTATTAGTATGTGCAGCTATACAATCCCGAGTGCAAGTTAGTCAGTTAGTATAAATGTACAATGTTAATCGGGGTTAGTAATTATCGAAAACAATAAACTGTTAGTAGGGTTAGTAGATAGCATAAAGAGAGAGGAAGGAAGAAAATGAGATATGAAGAAAGATTGAAATCCCAGAAACCAGGAAATCACCCGAATGAGTGGCACGTCAGACAAGGGACCGTGGGCAAAGACCTACACAAGACAAGACAGGGTAAACGAAGTGCAGGACTAGAAATCACAACAAGACGATGAAAGAAAGGCAAGGCTATGAAACATGGCAAGACTGTGAAACATGGCAAGACTATAAGACATGGCAAAGACATAAATAATACAAAACATGAAACATAATAAAACATGAAATCAAACAACAAAACACAATACATAATCATGGGGATGGTCAGGGGCAGGCAGTGGTCACTAAAACACAAAAGGCATACATGGCAAGCCAGGCACAAAACTTAAACATGGAACAGACAAAGCATGGCAGAGATGCAGATTCACAACAAATACTTCCAAGTTCATACTCTGGAAAATTCAAAAATGGCGGTGATTCGAGGGGTACACCAAATTAATTAAGGACAGCTCTGGGAAAAATCAACCTTCCTGGAGAAGGCGCACCGCAATTTGTTATACAGATGGCAGCTATGCTGCATATCTACAATGACCTGCTCTTTGTTTCAAGTTCAGCAGTTTCTGATTAAAGGGCATTACAGTACTTCACTGAGTACTTCATAATAAATGAATGAACAATGCATTTATATAGTACTTTCTCAATGGTGCTCAAAGCACTTTACGGTCATATGGGGGAATCTCACCTTACCACCTCCAGTGTGTAGCACCCACCTGAGTGATGCTTGGCAACAGGGGAGAAAGTTGGCTGGTAGGGTCTGGTACTGCATACCATCAAAAGATTGAATGGCGGTGCTCAGAACTGGGAAGAGGGGAGGGCAGATGCCTGCCAAAACCCAGTTTCAAAACTAGTCACAGTCACACTTTCAGCAAGAATACACATCTGCTAATACAACACCTCATCTCTTTCTCAACTGCTGCCCAGTCGTTCTGAATTTCCTCAGATCCGTCTGTGGTGTGTTTTGATCCATACTTGACAGAACCCAGATGCCTTTCATTATAGTGAGATAAACCTAGCATGCTAACGTTTCTGCTAACGTGCCGCGAGCAGCTGACCCGAGTCCAGCAACTTACAGCTAGACACAGGTGTCATCTCTGCGTGCTTGGTCATATATTTTCTTCGTTGTCTTCATTGTGTGGACTATTGTTAGCTAGATATATTCCATAGCCACAGCTTATGTTTTTACGTGTCAATTTTTGTGCTTCAGTTCTTTTTCAGTTTTGGATTAGGCATTGTTGGGAGTAAGGCCTGCATCAGTGTCATCATTTGACTATTGTTATCAGGCTAACAGGCCGCACTCGGGTATCTATTTCAGTTGGCCACTAGTGATGTAGCTAACTAACTTGCTGTCAGCCACGGCGCCTGATGACAGTAGTCTCACTACCTAGCCACCTCATGTGTCTTTTGCTAATGTCGTCACAATTCTTGTAAAATGTCAAAGCTAGTTTCAGAGAGAATGGAGGGAATTAGAGGACTGAGATGGCCAGACGATAAAAGTTCCCCACGTGTTGCATTAATAGACTGCTTGCTAGTTTAATGGTTGCTAGTGTGACTTGCAGCTAGGGACAAGGATGACAAGCTGTCTCTAGCTGCAAGTTGTCCAGCGTTGTGGGGTCTTGGCAAGCAGAAGTTTGTTGTAAAACCTCCCAAATAAATTGTGTAGCAGAGTACATTATGATGTTTCAAAATATTCTGTTTTATTCCAACAACACAGACAGCAGCTCCCACAGGCTGTGTGTTGGGTGACAATATATCTCATATCAACAGAACACGACGGCGCATGCCCGTCTGTCTTTACTTCCGAAACACGGTACCTGCGAAAAGGTGCGTTAATTATTCTGAGACATTTGATCTATTTTCACAACCGGACCATGGGCTGTATCAGCGTCATTTGTTACGGGACTGGATGGATAATAAATTATTCCAACTAAATTCCAAACATTCTCATGATTAGCTGACAGACTGACAGCTCGTTCTAATTATCTGTCATTGTTTTTAGATAATGGTACAATGCAGCCTATGATCGTTTCAAAGAAAAAAAAAATTTTTAATGGAGGGCAAAATGCCAAATAACAGCCTTTTGTCAAAGAATAATGCAGAGAACAACTATTCACATGCTCAAGAGAAAAGAGATGCTGACACTGAAAATGTTCCCGCTACTGTTAGAAGAACAACACCCTGGGAAGATGATTCGGCGCAAACTGAGGCCTTGAGCGAGGAGGCATAAAGTCCATTTTTTAAGTGTTTTGTTTTGATGGGGGGAAAAAACCCTTTATTTTGCACTTTGAGGGAGATACTTTGAGATTTTGCTCATACCAATTTGTTTCTTTCGTGACCGATGTTCTGAAAATTCAAAAGAGAGACTTGTTGGCTGTTCAGCTCTCATGGACAAATTTAATTAAAACAAGTTAGGATTTTGGCTCATACGATTTGAGGATTCATAATAATTTGTTCTCTCTTTTATTTATATGACACTTATGGTGCTTTTCCACCACATGGTACCGGCTCTGCTCTACTCTATTCTACTCGGCACCGGGTACTTTTTTGGGGTTGCTGTTCCATTAGAGGATTGTACCGCCTCCATGGTACCTGCCCGTCGTAGCAACGCAGCTTGTTACTGCCACAATGGCATCCTCCGTTATATCAAGTTTACTTTTATTCCATCGCTTTTGTTAAATACAGTACCATGAGAAAGTATTTTCCCCCCTCCTGATTTTTTAAATGATGATTTCTTACATTTTTTAAATGATGATTTCATTTATTAAGGGGAAAAAACTATCCAAACCTACCTGGCCGGATTACTGCCAGACCAGTTGAATCAAGAAATCACTTCAATAAATCCTGTCTGACAACGTGAAGTAGGCTAAAAGATCTCAAAAAGCAACATGTCATGCCACGAACTAAAGTAATTCGAGAACAGATGAGAAACAAAAAAAATTGACATCTATCAGTCTGGAAAGGGTTGCAAGCCATTTCTAAGGCTTTGGGACTCCGGCGAATCACGGTGAGAGCCATTATCCACAAATGTAGAAAACTTGGAACAGTTGTGAACCTTCCCAGGAAGGGCCAGCCGACCAAAATTACTCCAAGAGCGCATCAACTACTCATCCAGGAGGTCACAAGAAAACCCAAAACAACATCTGAAGCAGTGACTGCGGAGTACAAGATGTACACCATGTCTGCACCACAGCCGCAGGTTGCTTCTCCACATCCGCACCGCATCCGCAGGAATTAGATCAAAATGCGGATGTGGAGAAGCAACCTGCGGCTGCGGTGCGGACTTGGTGTACATCTTGTACTCCAAACAGGCCACTAATTTGAAAAACTGCTGGCCTCACTTGCCTCAGTTAAAGTCAGTGTTCATGATTTAACAATAAGACAGAGACTGGGCAAAAAATGGCATCCATGGGAGAGTTCCAAGGCGAAAACCACTGCTGACCAAAAAGAACATGAAGGCTCGTCTCACATTTGCCAAAATACATCTTGATGATCCCCAAGACTTTTGGGAAAATATTCTGTGATCAGACGAGAGATAAGTTGAATTTTTTTGGAAGGTGTGTGTCCCATTACATCAGACGTAAAACTAACACAGCATTTCATAAAAAGAACATCACACCAAAAGTCAAACATGGTGGTGGTAGTGTTTGGGGCTGCTTTGCTGCTTCAGGACCTGGACAACTTGTCATAATTGATGGAACTATGAATTCTGCTCTCTGCCGGAAAATCCTGAAGGAAAATGTCCAACCCTCAGATTGTGATCTCGAGCTCAAGCGCACTTGGGTTATGCAGTAGGACAACGATCTAAAACACACCAGCAAGTCTACTTCTGAATGGCTTAAAAAAACAAAATGAAGATTTTGGAGTAGCCTTGTCAAAATCTGGGCTAAAATCCTATTGAGATGCAGCGGTATGACCTTTAACAGGCCATTCATGCTCAAAACCACTTCAGTGTGGCTGAATTAAAATAATTCTGCAAAGAAGAGTAGGCTAAAATTCTTCCTCAGTGATGTGAAAGACTCATTGCCAGTTATTGCAAAAATTTGATTGCAGTTGATGTCACCGAGGGTAGCACAACCAGTTTTTAGAATTTAGGGGGCAATTACTATTTCACATCGGGCCAGGTAGGTTTGGATAGCTTTTTCCCCTTAATAAATGAACTCATCATTTAAAAACTGCATTTTGTGTTTACTGGGATTGGCTTTGTCTAATATTAAAATATATTAGATCGTCAACCAAATTTAAGCAAGACCAATATGCAAAAAAAATAAGAAATCAGGAAGAGGGCAAATACTTTTTCACGGTTTTGTATGTATGTGGTAAAATCAGGGGACGCACACTACCATCACCACGTTATGGCACTAAAGTCCGCGTGTGTTTAATTGTAATTTCTGTTTGACATTTTCCTGATGCATAGCATAGCAGCTGATATTGTGCCCGATTATGTTGTAATAGCGTACCACCTAAAAACACAAAGCAACGATATACAAAACCCAAAACCAGTGAAGTTGGCACGTTGTGTAAATTGTAAATAAAAACAGAATACAATGATTTGCAAATCCTTTTCAACCTATATTCAACAGAATACACTGCAAAGACAAGTTACTTAATGTTTGAACAGCTAAACTTTGTAATTTTTTGCTAATATTTGCTCATGCGGATGCGGATTAGCTCATGCCTGCAACATGTTTCAAAAAAGCTGGCACAAGTGGCAAAAAAGACTGAGAGAGTTGAGGAATGCTCATCAAACACTTATTTGGAACATCCCACAGGTGAACGGGCTAATTGGGAACAGGTGGGTGCCATGATTGGGTAAAAAAGCAGCTTCCCTGAAATGCTCAGTCATTCACAAACAAGGATGGGGCGAGGGTCACCACTTAGTGAACAAATGCGTGAGCTGATTGTCGAACAGTTTAAAAACAACATTCCTCAATGAGCTATTGCAAGAAATTTTGGGATTTCATCATCTACTGTCAGTAATATCGTCAAAAGGTTCAGAGAATCTGGAGAAATCACTGCACGTAAGCGACAAGGCCGAAAACCAGCATTGAATGCCCGTGACCTTCGATCCCTCAGGCGGTACTGCATCAAAAACCGACATCAGTGTGTAAAGGACATCACCACATGGGCTCAGGAACACTTCAGAAAACCACTGTCAGTAACTACAGTTCATCGCTACATCTGCAAGTGCAAGTTAAAACTCTACAATGCAAAGCGAAAGCCATTTATCAACAGCACCCAGAAACGCCGCCGGCTTCGCTGGGCCCAAGCTCATCTAAGATGGACTGATGCAACGTGGAAAAGTGTTCTGTGGTCTGACAAGTCCACATTTCAAATCGTTTTTGGAAACTGTGGACGTCTTGTCCTCCGGACCAAAGAGGAAAAGAACCATCTGGACTGTTATAGGCGCAAAGTTCAAAAGCCAAGGCATGGGGAACTTACACATATGTGAAGGCACCATTAATGCTGAAAGGTACATACAGGTTTTGTAGCAACATATGTTGCCATCCAAGCAACGTCTTTTACATGGACGCCCCTGCTTATTTCAGCAAGACAATTCTGCACATGTTACAACAGCATGGCTCCGTAGTAAAAGAGTGCGGGTACTAGACTGGCCTGCCTGTAGTCCAGACCTGTCTCCCATTGAAAACGAGTGGCGCATTATGAAGCGTAAAATACGGCAACGGAGACCTCGCACTGTTGAACAACTTAACCTGTACATCAAGCAAGAATGGGAAAGAGTTCCACCTGAAAAGCTTCAAAAATAGGTCTCCTCAGTTCCCAAACATTTACTGAGTATCGTTAAAAGGAAAGGCGATGTAACACAGTGGTAAAAAGGCCCCTGTGCCAACTTTTTTGCAATGTGTTGCTGCCTTTAAATTCTAAGTTAATGATTATTTGCAAGAAAAAAAAAAGTTTCTCAGTTTGAACATTAAACATCTTGTCTTTGCAGTGTATTCAATTGAATATAAGTTGAAAAGGATTTGCAAATCATTGTATTCTGTTTTTATCTACGATTTACATAACGTGCCAACTTCACTTGTTTTGGGTTTTGTACATAAAAGGCAGAGAGTATTCATATTCAGGCTTCATGAAACATTTCACTTTGAAATTGAAGGCACAACACGTAGCAAATGCACAAATCACAGGAGATGGCAGAGTATTCAAATTTATGGCTTTACGATGCGTCATCTCATCTGTTACCTTTCCAATGAACAAAATGCTTCATCAGCACCCATAAAGTCATTTTCCACGCAATTTTCGTAAAATAGGGGCAGCACAATGACTTTCTCAAGGGACATTAGGGGAATAGAATTGGACACAACCCCGTTGCTACTAATTTTACAACGAACAGTGTCACAAAGCAACAGCAACTTTAGTGAACAAACGCAACCTTGTTTGAAAGGTAAGGCAACGCACAGAATATTTATCAAACTGCTTTAAACAACACGTTTCAAAAACACAATTTGCGGACCTGTTTCGATGATGGCAAGTGAAGCCAGTTTCCTAGCAATAATGCGGAAGCGAGTCGTCTTTTGCAGAGACGATTCTCTCTGACCAATCAGTGGGCAGCAATGTTGCACATCACATTTTGAACCTACTAGTACCTGGTCGGCCGACTTTTGGAACCCCAGGAGAGCAAGTACCAGAAGATGTACCTACTAGTAACGACTAATACCAAGTACCAGGTACTTTTTCCGAATGGAAGAGCAAAAAAGGCGAGTAGAGTAGAGCCGGTACCGTGTAGTGTAAAAGCGCCATTATATTTCTGAAAGTCAAAAGACAGACTTGTTCAATGTTCAGGTGTTAAATAAAGGTGTTCAAAATTCAGACAAAAATAGTTGGGGTGATTTTTCTCAGTTCAATGTTCACATAAGCTTGTTAAAAGTTGCACCTTAACAGTTAAAATGAATGTTTTGGGATACACAATGTCAGGGTTTCAAATTTCCTTTCTACTCCCTACAGGTATTAAAATATAGAAACTTTTTTTCAGCATGCATGAAACAGAAGAGAGGTGAACTATATGAGGAAATGAAGGTTGTAGTAGTACAACGTTGTAGTACTGACAAGAATCTAAAACTAATTTCACCCCTGCGTGGCAGCCATTTTGTGCCAGAATGCTCACCATACATCAGCAGAGGTGGAGAGGGAGAGGACAATTAAATCAGGGAATGATTAGGTGGCAGGTTGAATATGCCAGATTGCAAATTTAGCCAGAACACTGGGGAACCCCCTTCATTAGCGTGGATTTAAAAGGAGCACAGGAGAAATTGCTTATCAGCTGTGATGCAGCCAGAGCCTTTTTTTCTCTATCATGGCAAATACCGGCCTGAAGGGTACACAATGTCAAATTGAGAGCTGCCACTAAATCTACATTTATTATCACAAAACGCAAAGGTAGTAACAAACATACAAAAACACTGTTTTGGCAAAGGAGACCGGCGCGGCTGACCACAGCACAGACAGCAAGTCCCCACAGAGATTTCACCCTCCAACTTCTCAAAGATCAACCCTGACTCCTGAGCCAAAAGTAAAGGAAGTGGGTCTTCCGGGATTGTTTCTGACGAACTCTGGTATTGGCTTATAACTTCAGAAGGAGCAAAAAAAAAAAAGAAAATAAGCCCCCAGTGTCAAAAAAAGCATCAGCAAAAACAGGCAAAAGCAAGCAGGTAAACAAGGCGCGCAAAAAGGAAAAGGAAGTCGGCGCAGATAGCATCACGCATCAAGTGGGATGACCCAAGGAAGATAAACAGCAGCCTCTATTTTACATCCCTCCTTTATAAGGTCATGCACAGGAAACAGAGGAGGCAATTAGGTCTTGCACAGGTGCAAGCCATCATTAATCAGCTTCTACACAAGAAGAAAAAAAATACTGCATGCAGACATAACCTCTTGAGACATTTGCAAAAATTTAATAAATCAGATATTTGAATGCATTATATGTCAGATATACCATGGACGGTCAAATGATCAGAAACTGTATTAAATACAACACTGTTTTCTGTTGAGGGTGGTTCAGATGGGGATCGATTAAATGCCTTGGGGATGTTTGCTGCTGCGTCCATCCGTCTGAATTAGAAAGCTCTGACTTAGGGTCAAAGTTCCCTTTTGTTCCCGCTGTTTTTGATGTTTGGAGTCCTCATCCCTGACATAATTAATTAGCCTTTATGCGACCACTACTCCCAATGTTTGGCCGTGGTTTCCGTCAGCACACAACCGCGGGCACAAGGAAGCACAAGTTTTTCTCCATATTAGGATCTTTCCCTGGGACCACTGCGGAGGCTAAACCTGTAAAGCATAAACACTTGTGGCAATGACTGCCTTTGAAGAAGGATGTTGTGGGTTGTGCTCATAAACGGGGTGGAAAGTGACTAATGTCGTTCTAGGTGTGGGTACTGGGATGCATCCGCTTCCACGGGAGATTGTTGCCCTCCTTGCTCAACTTGGTTCTGCAGTCAGAACTCTACAGCCCATGTACACTGCTGCCGCTTGACAACCAGCTCGATCAAGCCATTCCCAAATTTTTATGAATGTTAATTACGTTTCAAATTTCACTTGAGTTTCGTGCCCTTGACCATGCTGAAAGCAAAAATCAGCTCCTCGATAAATTGTGATGGAGTTTGAATTAAAATAAATATCATAAATTTAACAATGAGTGGTTTAGAAAATAAACCCCAGGTGCATTTGATAATCAGTGGGCTCATATAATTATACGGATATTTCATTAAATAAAGTTGCAGACAACAGCTGATGCTCCCATCAAACGTGTCTGATCTTCATTGTTCCTTTGTCAAGGAAACGTCAAAGCATCCAGTCTGTGTCTCTCACAGCCACCCGTTACAATGATAACGTCAGTACGCTATAAGTTTTTAACTCGTAATCCCATTTGAGCATGCTCGCCTATCTGGAGTTTCAGTTGTGTGATTGCACAATCCGCATTCCTCTCTGATACCTCACTGAGCGAGCCGGCTCCAAAATTGATTCAAATGTTTTCAAACTATCTAGCCGCGGATGTGCTCCAACAAGACCAAGCAAGATTTGAAGTGTCACACCCACTTCAATGCAAATATACTCTCATAGCAAACATTAAGTCCTGAATTTAATATTCATATTTGCTCTTCTTTTTTATTTAGCAACAAAGCAACAGATAATATGGAGTACTTCTTGTAAAGACAGTAAGATTTTTTCAGAAATATGTTTAGTATAAGACCGAAACAGTGTACAACACAAAAAAGGCAAGTTTTTTTTTATTTCAAGTTCTTCCTACAAGGCAAGGGAAAAAAAAGGATTTATGGAAAAACTTTAATTTTAAAAGGAGTGACCTGCTTAACCTCTTAAACTCCAGGGTCCCCCAATTAGGGGACCCTGAGACTCACCGCAGCAAAATACCTACAACGCCGCGCTAATTAAGTAGCAATATAGTCATATTACACATCAAATGAAACAGGAGAGCCTCTGCTACAAGCACATATAAGTCATTTTTACATACACCGAGCACAACTCAAACGCCAAGCATATTAATGTTCAAATATCAAAATCCGAGTAGCGTCAGAAAATCAACCCTCTCTCCACATTTCCATGTCTCCCTCTCTGATACTTCATGCTACATAAACAGAGATATACTCTATTCATTTTGGGTATGTCATTTTCAAACAGAAACCTAAAAAAGAGGCTGTGGCTTAAGAGGTTAAATAAATTCATTTCTCAGTCAGTATTTCTATTTCTAAATTTTAAGGCTCAACAACTAGAAATGCATATAAAGGAACAAGTCTATCAGAGTCACTGGTTTTTCACTGATCATCCCAATGCTACTGTAACAAGCATGATAAACCGGTATCCGCTTGTGTCTCAGTGATACAAGTTCCCAGTAATCAATGTGATGACGTGTATTTGCATGCGACATGATGATATATAAGGACCAGGTGTTCAGCAGATTAGGGGTGAGAGTGAGAGAGAAGGACAGTCGGAGTAGGAAAATGGTGGACCGCTCGTCGGTTGTTACGCATGGCTATCGAGTGCCTTAATGCAGTCACAGTCTAGCTGCCCCCAAGTTCGACTCCCTCTCTTTTATGTGCGTCAATCGTATTGCCTTCCCCCACATTACTTTCACTCTCACCTCCAGGACAATTCAGCCCGGCGGAGCAGGAGCGAGTCCTCCCCGGCCGTTAAAACCGGATGCACTCCCATCAGCCACGGACAGATCCGTCCCACTACGTTATATTTGCACATTCCTAAAATCAAAACATTGCGATTTCATTTTTTTTTTTCCTTTGTATTGACTAGGAAGAACATTACTGATTATGGGAATAGGTGATTCACGAAATGGTGTCTCGGGAACAGGTTTTACAATCATCTTGAATATAGACCATATTTTATCTTTGAGGGGATTAAATTTACCCATTTTCATTCAGCCAGTTTATACTTGAACTTCATTTTTATGGGATAAAAAACGATGAGCCTTGCATGCAGAGTTGTCAGCTAGTCGTTTGCACATTCTCCGATTGTGAGTCATGTGTATTAAGTTATTATGCCCTATTTCTATTGAATTGCTTATGGTAAAGAACCAGCCTTAAACTTCATAACCTGGAAAGGTCAATCCATTCTGAAACACTAAGTATAGGAGCTGTGTCATGAAGAAGCAAGGTATCGATAAAAAAGGCAGAAATTTGTGGGCTTTAGTCAGAACAAGACCTGCCGCAGCTATGAAAACGGTGAGAAAAACAGAAACCAGGAGAAAAGAATGAAACTTAGATGGCAGAAGAAAGGGTAGCTATACAAAGCCATGCAATGGCGAACTAAAGCATTAATGGAGTCAGAGAGATCTGTTTAAAGCCCGGCGTATGTCCAAACCTGAAAAGACAAAAGTTTTGTGTCATCTTGTGAGACGAGAGCAGATGAGAGTGTTTTCCATCCATAGGTACAATTATCTGCTGTGGCACACCAGAGTAGCACAGTTACACAAGAGACATTTACTGCCATTACTGACAGATGAAGGGGAATAATTTCCCTCAGGTCGATCTGGGCTGTTTGTTTTTTGACATCAAAGTGACATGATGAGTTATGCCTCAGCTAACATAGCATTATGCTTAAGCATGTTAGCCATAAGCCAGGTGACACTGTTCGTCATGTCGCAATTGACATAACTTGAAGAAATTGTCAAGTTATGAAGCATGACATTCACTTACTCTTGATTTATGCTGCCATTATGTCATATTTACAATGACATTTCACATGCTGTTATTTAAAGTGTGACCCTAAAAGGTTTCTGGAATTAAGCAAAAGCATAATGTAGAGAAAAGCATATTACTATCATATTATATTTCTGCTTTTCATTGAAAGTGGACAAAAGTTAAGCCCGACAAGTATTTATAATTATTTTTGCCGGCAAGAATAATCATATTTTCTGATTATAACCAATCTAGTTGCAGATTGTCTACAGACAATCATATATTACTGTTGGAGAAACTGATAATTAAAGTCATCAAACCACAGAAGTATTCATGTTCATGCAGCCATGTTTACTGTTATTGAATGAAGCACACATTTCTCACAAACTGTACTTGCAAAAACTGGGACCTGTGGTTGTCTGTCTCTCATTAAAGATGGAAGGTGTGTTAAATACCAATCTTCTTCACTGGGGATATTAAAAATGAAACTCAAACCTCACAGTCTCTTTTATCTTACCATTAGGAGGCTCGGGGGAAACATGTAAGGGTTTCTTCTAAATAAATAATAAAGAAAACAAGCTCTGTGGAGCCAAGTTTTGTACTGCTTGTCATAATCCTATTGTTTATTAACCTCCTCCTAGAAATGGGAATCCCGGTAGGACAAACAGTTGGCAGACGTTAAAAGGCATGTCAAAGTCGGTTTTGACAGTTTTAAGGATAGCGGTGTACGCGGCGTGGAGTGCAATGATTCCGAGACTATCCCAGTCATAATTTTAAATGTGAAGATGAAAGCGCGATCAAATACTCCAGCTCTCCGTGGGAGATCGTGAATAACACCAGCTGGTCCAACCCCTAAAAAGCTGGCCAGCAAACGCAGGTTATTCTGAATTTTGTTTCCCAATCGATGGGAACATTGAACAAATCTACAAACTTATAGGAGTTGAAAACCTAGTTAATTTTACTCCTGCTTAACGTGTCCAAATTCATGCCCTCTACTTTATAATATAGTGATGCTAAAGTAAATTGCAAAATTCAAACTCTACTAAAGTAAACTATAGCAATGGCTATAGTATATTTGTAACAAACTATAGTTTACTGTAGTAAAGTGTAGTTTACTATAGTTTACATCAATTTTACCGTAGTAAACTACAGTTAACTACTGTAAATTTTTATAAGGGTGTTCTCAGGTAAGGAGTACAGAGCAGTGATTCAATGGGTATCTTACTGTCCCGCTTACTATTTTTCTAATTCTGTTAAAGAGAAAGACAACAGTCATATGAAGTGAACTGCTAATGAAATAGCTGCCCCAAGCAGCAGTCACACCCTGCCAGATAGCGTTAACGGACGTCCAATAGATAGACATTTTGCGAAAGAAAATTTTCTGTTGGTGAAAGTTGTCTCCGTCGCTGCTTGATGCTGAAAATTCCCAAAACTTCCCATCGGATAGAAAATACACCACCTGACAAGAAACGCAGTCGCTGAACGGGAAACGGGCAAGGCATGCAGGCGAAAAATAAATTTAACTAAGTTCGTCAGACTACAAAGGTAACTAAACATTACGAGGGCATTTTATTTCATACCACATATAGAATTGAATATAATTTAATTACTGTTGGTTAGTTTTCACTTACCGGAGCCTCTGAATCTGACTCACTCGCGCTGCTCACTTCCTCGCATCGCACGCAATATTTTTTTTTTGCGTAGGAGAGGGAAACGGGTCAATGGAGTCAGATTCAAAGGCACCGGTAAATGAAAACTAACCAACAGTAGTGACATAATATTCCATTCTATATGTGGAATAAAATAAAATGCCCTTGTAAATGCCCCCCTAGTTACCTTTGCAGTCTTACGAACTACCATTAACGTTATTATTGTAATTATAGCATTTCAGCTCCCATTTGTTTAGAGTGAAATGCATCGTTTTTTTTTTCTGCCAGAGAGGCGCGTGACTCGCAAGCGGAGACAGCGGTAGGCAACTGGAAGGGGCGCTGCGACGGATGACAGACAGGAAGCTTGGCAAATAATTTTATTCGGACTGAATAAAATGATTGGTCAGACTTTTATCAGAAAAATATGAGAATTGAATATTGAAGAGTTTCAACACCGGTAGGATTTCTTTTACATTTTAGTGTGCCATACACTTACTAGGAGCATTTCAAGATAACAAAAGAAAAGTGTAAAAATGCCAGAAAGGTAAAGATTGCTTTAAGAATGAAGTGTTTTTCTTTTTCATGCTTTTTTTTCCCAAGTTTTAATTGCACTAAATGTTTGGCATATTCCCTTCTCATGGCAACAATTTAGGATGATTGTGTAACTTCCTTGATAAAGTTGGTCAGTGTAGCTAGAGTGTTCCCCACCACTTCTCAAATATTCGACGCCTCTTCCCCACCAGCCTTATGTGCTTAGTCCTCTTCACCCCTTTAAAGACTCATTTGAAAATGAGATGGTTCCGGTCACACAGTTAAACCTCAAAGAAGTTTGAAATTCACTTCTCTTTAACTCCAGATCTCTTCAACACCTAATGTTCCCCACTCCACTACCTGTTTGATTGACCCTATTCCATCCCCACTCGATAATTCCATTTGCCAGGATGTCATTCCTTTCATATTCATTTCCTTTGTGTTTAATTACTCTCTTGCAGCCAGCATAGTTCCTGGTGCCCTTAAGAAAGCGCCGGTGACTCTTAGCCTTAAAATAGCCTCTCTGGACCTTGGCCAATGTACACTGTTCCTGACCTGTTTCACTCCGACGTAAATCTCTCAAAGGTGCAGTTTGAAGAGAGCTGTCTCGCTAACTGCGAGAAAGAAACCGTACGCACCAAACAGAAAGAGCACAGACATCTTTCTGTGGGTCAGGTTATGTTTATTGGAATCGTTCGCACACTCAGTGTTCTATGAATCTGCAATTTTCATTCACTCAGAAAAAACTTACTCTGTGACACCCAGCATTCACGGGGTAAAAAACGGACCCCAGGGAAGCCAGCGGTATTCATGATCCGGTTGGCTGACTTTGTGAAGTCATTTGCATGTGGGAGGTGTGTCCAATGTCTGTGAGCAGATGAATGACTTCTGCCTTTCACACTGTGAGTGCAAAGCCGTCTGCAGAGGTCTGGCTGATCGGCGGGGAGAACATGTATCATTAGTAAAAGGTCTTTGCTTTTAATTCCGGCTGGGGCACAATCGCTGTTGTTCATAAATATGCCCAGAGACCAGCTGTATATCTTACGAGGAAAATTATGGGTAAGTAGTGTGGAACTACATGAGGGAAGACGGCTGAGACTTCGTAATGAGTGTGCGCGCGTGCTCGCGCGTGTGTGTGCGTGTGTTTGTGTGTGTGCAGGTGTGAGTATTTGCACTGGCGCGTGTGTGTTTGCGTGAGCTCTGTGTATCGAGCTGGATTTTATTGATTGCTAAGAAACTTGCAATGTTTTGTGTTTCTTTGAGTTATTATTCACAGCTCACAGTTTTTCCAAAGCTCAAGCAGTCAATTGAAATGCTAAGAAGATGAGCCCACCTTTCTTTGCTCAGCTGTTTTTTGAAAACCGATCGCATATGTAAACCCAGCAGAGTTATGCCGGCCCTGTTAATCATCTGAAAATGATTAACAGAATAATTATGGAAAATGTCCTTTTCCTGACAGTGTTGTTGATGATGTCATAACGGTCATGTTTGCAATTTTTTTCTAAATGCATCAAATATAAAAATAAAAATTGAATATTAAAGAACCTTGCCTTGCAAAAGTTTTATGACAATATATGACAGGTAATAGGACAATTTTGTCAACACATTTCAAATATTTGCTAATTATTTGATTAAAATGATTCACACTATTTTCATTTCTGTTAACACTGCCTTTTCTCACAGACAAAAATTTTTTTTACAGGGATTCTGTGTTCTCCTGCCTCTCTTTGGGCCTCTGTCCTGCTTTCCAAATTTCAGCCTCGCTAAAGAAGTGGTCTATAAAATCAAAGAAGGATTACCCAGGGGAACACTGATAGGAGACATTGGTTCAGACTTACACTTGGATTTCTCTGTTGATCCTCCTCTTTTATTCAATCTGGCTTTAAAGATTAGCCAACAGTATGTGGACCTAAATAACAGGACGGGTGAGCTGTACACATCTGCCAACGTAATTGACAGGGAGACTCTTTGCCAGGGAATCCAGGGGGCACAGGAGTGTTCCCTGGCCTTGGACATCCTCATCCTTCCGCAGCAATACTTCCAGCTTGTCAAAGTGAAGATTTTGATAGAGGATGTGAATGACAACAAGCCCAGCTTCCTGTTGGATGAAATCAAGCTCTTCGTGCCGGAGAATGCGGCAGTGAGCTCCCGTTTTGCACTTGAATATTCAGCGGTTGACCCCGATACCGGGATTAATGGGGTTCAGACCTATTGGCTCGTTGATGACTTTGGGGTGTTCACTCTGGATGTGGAAGAGAGTGAGGGAGGGGAGTTGACCCCAATCCTAATCGTGACGGGCTCCCTGGACCGGGAGACCAGAGAGGAGTACGAGACCAGTATCATTGCCGAGGACGGAGGAACACCCCCCCTCCTTGGGACAGCCACACTTCGGATCGTGATTACAGACATCAACGACAACTGCCCTAAGTTTCGGGAGGAGAAACAGGTTAACGTGACCCTCTATGAAAACACCACAAAAGGGTCACACCTGGTGCACCTTCATGCTCATGACCCAGACCTTGGTGCTAATGCGCAGATCACCTACACCTACAGCGAGCGAGTCCCTAGGAATGTCAGGGCCCTGTTTCGCTTGGACAGGCTCACCGGTGTCATCAAGCTAGCAGGCAAGATTGATGCCAGCACAGCTAAACTCTATAAGCTGACTGTCCTGGCTAACGGGCCTGCCTGTATACCCGCGGTCGCCATGGTGATGGCTCACGTCATCAAGGGGTCAACTGGCCCTCCAGTGGTGATCCCGCGATTTATCGCCTCAGAGAAGGATGGCATGGTGTGGCTGAGGGAATCAGAGCCAGCGTCTTCGCCCATCGCCTTCTTCACGGTGAAAAATGCGGCAGAGCAGGGACAGAAAGTGGAGTGTCGCCTCGAAGGGGAGGGCCCTTTCAGGCTGTCTCCTTACAAGCTGATAACGGGTGAGTACCTTCTAGAGACTACCGAAAAGCTGGATTATGAGCAGAGGCAGGAGTATGAGCTCATCGTGGTGGCCAGCAACAGCCACGGCATGGTCATCAAGTCCTTCATCAGGATCCACGTGATGGACGAGAACGACAATGCGCCTGTTTTCAAGCAGGCTCAGCTGGATTTGTTTGTAGAGGAGAACAACCCACCCAACACCTTCCTGGCAAAGCTCCATGCCACAGACGAGGACAGCGGGAGCAGAGGCGAAGTCATGTATCTCCTGGGTGCTGACGCACCTTCTATCTTCAGCTTGGACCAGGACTCTGGGGTCCTGACTGTGTCCACATCTTTGGACCGAGAGGAAAAGGAAAAGTACCGATTCACAGTGCGCGCTCTGGACCGGGGGTCACCACGCATGGAAACGGTGGCCACGGTCATTATAACTGTCGTGGACCGCAATGACAACAGCCCACGCTTCATCAACAAAGACTTCACCTTCTTCGTGCCAGAGAACTTCCCTGGTTTTGGTGAGATTGGCATGCTTTCAGTCACTGATGCCGACGCTGGAAAGAACGGTTGGGTTGCACTGTCTATTGTCAATGGCAGCGACATTTTCATCATAGACACAGGGAAAGGAGCTTTAAGAGCTAGGAAGCCTCTTGACCGGGAGCAGCAAGGCACCTACTTCCTGTGGATCGAGGCTGTGGATGGGGGTGACCCGTCACTCTCCTGCATCACTATGGTAACTGTCCTACTCTTGGACGTTAATGACAACCCACCCTTGGTCTTGTTTCCTCAGTCAAACCAGTCCTACTTGCTAGTCCTACCCAGCACCCAACCAGGGACAGCCATAACTGAGGTGTACGCAATCGACAAGGACACGGGCATGAATGCAGTCATAGCCTACAGCATCGTCAAAAGGAAGGGTGGACAGCCGGGCTCCTTCCACATCGACCCCGACACAGGCAACATCACATTGAAAAAGACGCTCAGTGACAGAGGCCTCTATAGTCTCCTAGTCAAGGTTAGTGACCATGGACAGCCAGAGCCCCTACATTCTACAGTCCTGGTCAACCTGTTTGTTAATGAGACGGTCAGCAATGAGAGTTACATCCAAAGCCTCCTCATGAAGGAGGAGGCAACTGAAATCGAGGAGGCCCCGTTGGGGAGACAGACAGTGGGCCCCATTAAGGATGATCACTTCCCCTGCCGCCTCATGCTGACGGCGCTCTTGGCCACCTGCCTGGGCCTGCTACTGCTGGTAGTCCTGCTGACGGCCTACATTTGCTGTAAGATGAAAACACACAAACATAGCAAGGTGCCCAGGAAAAGGGAGGCGGACAGTGAGTTTACGGACATAGACAGGAAGCTGATGGAGATTTCGTCTGTATGACCATCTGTTGTGTGTCAGGGTGGCGAGCAGTAGGGAAGGACTATTATACTAACTCCAGCTGTTTACAAGACTTTCGATGCTCTTGAAGTGGGGCATTTACATGTACAGAAGACTTAATTTATGTGAAGAAGAATTTATATATTGTATATAATTTAATGTTTTATAAGTTTTGTAAAACGGAAAGAGTATTGTTTACTTTATGTGCGTGACATATGGTATGCCTAAGTATGATGGCCCCCCTGGGCTATGAAAACAAAATTCAAACAATTTAGAATGTTCTGCTATCTCAAAAAAATATGTATAAAAACATGTAGTGTCACTTAGCCGAAAGCAGCCAAGCTATTCTGCTTACTGCACATTCTCCAAAAAATAGCATGTCCCCCCTTGTCACTTAACATGCTGCACTAATTTCATTTTCCTTTCTAAAAACATACCCGTAAAGAGTGCACAATTTTTGTATTTATTCAATCCCACATACTTTAAAACCCTATTTATTCTGGAAAGTTCTTTGCACAATTCTGTTCCCTTTGAATTTCCAGTTCCCTTCTGATTCTTCGGTAGGATGTTGAGCTATGTTCATCAACAGTGTTCTGCTTTAGGAAGCAGATCATATTCTCCCTCATTTATGGTTTAATACCCTGAGTCTATCTTGTCAATATTATGTACAAACAAAATGCAAGTATTAAAAAGAAGTTTATTTTCTTAGTCATATGAATCCCTTGTTTTGCTGACATGAATGATGCCCTGGGTTATTTTATAAACTGATGATTTAGAGGTTATTCATTTCCTGCAGCTCGGTCTACATTAACAGTGTTACACCATTATTCTGCAGCTCATATGCCTGTGGCTGATATGACCTAGAACTGAACTTATACTCTGCCTGAACTGGGGTATTGAATTGAAGTATTGAACGGTTTGCTTTTGCCAACTGCTTGACTTGAAATGGAAATTCAAAGACAGCGCTCTTAGTCTTTTTTACGCTCCTTCAGTTGAATCTTGCGGTGCTTTGATTGTCCATAAATCAGATTTTTTTAGAATTTTGATTGTGAAGGTGCCCCAAAATAAAAATTAATTCTCTAAGCAGTCAGATAACCTTAACAGTCAAGGTAAAAGGCCAGCATCACCTGCCAAATTGCAGATATTTAATTTGACATACCACAGGTCACTTGAAGCCCTGAAGCCGCTAAACGCAAGTCACTGGCCAAGAGCAACTGCACTGTGGTAAAGAGTGAATGTGCAACTCGGAGTAAGTTTGGCTGTTGCTCTGATAGACTCATTTGGAACTGAATAAGTGTGGCTGTTGCTCTGATAGACTCATTTGTAATTTCGGACGAACAATATTCCATATCAACCAGTTTAATAATTAGTCTAAGTGGTTTTTTTTTTTCATTTTGACTTTATTTTGCCAATCCCACTTGTGGATTATTCAACCTATGCCAAGTATACCCCCCCAAACCGAACGCCAGCATCACCTCATGGCTCCCATGAAAAGGAGCGTTGGGGGACATCTTGGGTTACGCAGCAAAAGAAAAGGTGAAGGTCCATTGAATGAAAGGTCTATTGAAGTAGCAAACCCTTTCTTTTCCTCTGTTTCACACTGGGGGATGCATTACAGTGTGTACAGATTATCCTGCTCTTAGACAGATTATAAAATATGACAAGTTTTTTGCTTCTGCTGATGGACCCCTCAACACTTCGACGGCACGAATACGGGCCCATTAGGCAAGTTAGAAACAAGAAAAGACAAGAAAATTTACCTTCAGTACGTCCTTTATGGGCAGTTTAAGAAAATGTTACCGGAGAGGTAAGGGGTTAATGAGGAAACACTGATTTAATTTACTTTTTTTACATTTCTGAGACCCTACGAGTCTATGAGGCCTGTTTTTTTTTGCGACTTATCAAGTGGCTTGTTTCCAAATCATTGCAGGTGGATAGTTTTTAAATTGCCGTTGACAGCGGTATGTAGGTGTGATTATAAATGCATGCGTGTGATCTCTTGAGGCTGTATTCATTCATTACAATGCATAACTTCAATATTAATGAAATAACAAGCTGAGCAAAAAAAAAAAAAAACCCAACAAAAAATCGTGCCAAAGGATCAGACTAACAGCATAAATGTCAAAAAGAGAAGGAACTGCTCAGTCCGAACACACTGTGCACTCATAAGGCAGCTATATATTTGAACAAAATACAGCTATGAGCCCTCAGGTGTTCATCGTGGTTAAGGTTTGACTCCATTATCTTTGAAATGAAGACAAAGGCTAAAACCAATGAGGGAGCCACACGGCTTTCATGTGCAAGCAATCAGAGCAAACCGAAACAAAACTGAGTGACTCTTAACACCTGCAAAAAACCTGCACATGTACCATTAAAAATCAGACTGTCTCTAGTTTTGTCTTATTCATCTCAAAATTAAGTACCATAAATTTGCAGAAGAGCAAAAAAAGAGAGAGACTCATTTCACCCTGCCATCATAATATTTTGCAGATAATTGCCACTGAAATGGAAGATTGCCAAGAGCCCATCTCATCTGAGGGCAACACTGGCTACCCAAAAGACTGGAAAACATGCTGCTGTTAAGCTCGGCTGTGCCTTATAAAAGCACATGCCAAGGGGCCAAGGATTCAAAAGTAAAGAACCTCAAGTTAAGTGGGTGAATCTAATTTCTTACAATGTGATAACCACATGATGATCAAGCTCTCTGTAATTAAGGCCTGGTTGATGCTGGTTCTGAATTACGAGGGCCCATGTGAAATTTCATAATGCATAGAGTAATGATAGTATTATGTATTATTATTATTATTATTATCATTATTAATTTCAGGACTCAGAAGCGGAAAATCTGAATCGCAACTTAAGATGCACAAGTTTACTACATAGAAGCCTCTTAGGTGCAGCTATTGTATTTTTTATCTTATTTAGGTGTTCTTTGGTTAACCAGGGCAGTCATATTGAGCCACAGTCTCTTTTCCAAGCGAGCATGAACCAAAAAAAATGGCAAGAAGTATAAGGTGACCATCACCACCCTATACCAGAATTATTTAATTATTAATTATTTTATTCTCTTCCAGACATATTACATGATCCCTCAGTTTAATCAACATTCTCCACTTTTTTGTTCATTACACTGATTATCGCGGTTGCTGTATTGGCAAAATTGTTATTCTCCGAATCGCGATTCAAAATTAAGAATGCAAAGCGTAAACTCTATAGAATGACAGCTATTATCTTTAACCCTTTGTTGCATAATGGTTACTAAGGTAACCAAACCCACCCAGTGTCCTGAAAAGACAAAGAGGAAAGGATTCATGTCACAAAAGGTTGAGTATAGTTGCATTTGGATTACTTTTGTTTTTTATTGTTTTGGTTTTTTTTTTTGTTATTTTTTAGGTGAAAATAAGTGTGTGCCAGATACACATGGTGACCGTTATT
This sequence comes from Gymnothorax reevesii, assembly GCA_029721435.1. Lineage (NCBI taxonomy): Eukaryota > Metazoa > Chordata > Actinopteri > Anguilliformes > Muraenidae > Gymnothorax > Gymnothorax reevesii. The sequence continues at coordinate 52,518,787 of CM056587.1, read as the reverse complement.
TAACATCTCTTTCATGGTCATTGAAAGCATGTATTAACTTTTTTTTAATAACTCCTCCAAAGGTTTGGCAATTTATCAACTCATTCAAAACTGAGGTTTTAATAAGCAACATAGTTTTGACCAAGAAAGTTTTTACCTCTCTTTTGAAGCATTATGTGTTATTTTGTGTTGGCAATGAGTTACAATGATTAATGCGAAAACACTCAGGTTATGTTCAGTGTAATACACAGCATAAAAAGTCTTATGAAAAGATCATTCTTTCCGATGATGGATTCCCCCATTAAGGAATAACACAGCTAGTCGTGTTTTTAACAATTCTGTGAGTGTTTATCAATTATGCGAGTGTTCAGTACAACCAAAACTGCTTCCAGTGATGGACTTCTGACTATACTATATTGATAACATCCATGACTTTTCTGAAATGTATTTTATAAAAATGAAGCTTAGCGAAAGTTCAGCCAGGAAGACTCTCTCTCTTTCGCGCTCGTCAACTCAGTCTACTTTGTTCATGCATGTTCACTCCTGATTCTCCACAGACAATATCCGGGGCTGTCAATGAGCAGTCAGCTGCCATTGCAGCTGATTGCTTCTATCCAACCAGGGCACACCTCAGTCACATCGCTAGCCAATCATTCTGCTGCCGTCTTTTTAAATTTCTCCGCCCTAGTTTGCCCATGCTGCCGCTCGCTGACCCTCCTCCGCCCCAACGCCACCCTACTCATCAGACCTCCCGTTCCGCCACTCCAGCTTCACCAGTCTTCAGCCACCACCGCATTAGTGTCTGGACTCTTTGGGGGATTTCCTGCGGCTGGTCCGAGCAGTGCTGCCGATCTTCGAGTCTTCCCAAAGAGTCCAAGCGCCAAAGACTTGATTGGATTATTAGCATGTCACCCCTTTATGCTCAAAGGATAATAAATATTTATTGATTTCACTTGAGTCTCTCCTGGTTGAACTATATACTTGGGTGTTTTTCTTTTCTGATGCTGTAAAATGTTTCAGCACAAAAAAGTTTTATTTTCTGAAAATAAGGCATTCATTAGTTTGTTCATATCATCTAATTACGACATTACAAAGAAAATGATTTAATCATCCAGTCAGTTAGTTTGCTTTCCTTGCATTCTAGTGTGTATATACTACCATTACCATACAATGAGTCCGTTTCTATAATTTTCTCTGACACCGAAACCAACAGTAATTCTACCCTTCAGAAACAAAGCTTGATTGTAGCTGTTTCAGTGATGGAACACCTTTGTACGCCATAATAACAGGCTTTAATTCTGATAAATTCAACTGCACATTCATGATGTATATTGTTCCTGAGGACGCCTGGTCCTCATCGACCTTTTTGAGTGCAGATGTATTTATCTTAATCACTCCTGAGAAATTTGGCATTGCTCGCTGTCTGAAAAAAGTAGTTTTTCTCAATTAACTTTTTTCTTTATATCTTTAGAATCGTCGTCGGTGACATTCACCTTATTTCATGCAGGACAGAATTTAGTGCAGCAAACTTGTTAGCATTAGCAGTACCTTCTGAAAACTTCAACTGATGAGATTCTATTAATCACAGTGAAATACAAGAGTGTGCTATGAGGATGTTATAAATATTTAATTTGTTCACAGTTGCACACTGGAGGCTCCCAACCTGCTTCCTATCTCAGGAACACTATTCAGTGCTGCAAATTTGCAAGCACAAAACATATTCAAATTGTTTCTGTCATGAATACCGCGACACCCATTGCTTGAAGTATCATGTGTGGAAATGATTCTTCAATATATACTGCTGTGAAACTCCCAAATTTACACAATGATCCTGAAATGAATAAATCCTTAAAATCCTTGGGGAATCAACAGACTCCGACCTTTTCAGACCCACTTTTGAATTTAAATTTAAATAAATATATATATATATATTTTTTATCTCTTGAAGCCTCAGATTGACAGAGCTGGAAGAAAAAAAATTATGTGTCCCAGTGGTCTAATCCTTTATTTTGACCCACACAAGCCCTGAACACACATTCTTGACAGATTAAATCCTGAACTTTCCATAACCTCCACCCCATACAATGCCATTGTGATCCTTAAAAGGAAATGACCACCCCCACCGCTCAGTATCACCCGAGCATCTTCGCTAGAAATCTTTCTGGACAAACTGCACTGTCGACTTCACCTCAGCAGAACTCTTCTTCCTTTTAATATGCTATTTTATTTTACACAAACTAGCTTCTTTTACATTTAAGGGTTCCGTCAAAACAATAAGGAACATATACTTGTTTCCTATATCACCAAAAAAAAAAGTATTTCTCCTCGACATAGTCTTGATTTTGCTGGGATAGTATATAGCCTATATACAGTCTGCTGTGTCCTGGTCCCAAGCTATCTGGACAATGGCGTATCTGAAATTACATTGAATTATTAATTGCGTAGACAGCAAGTAATTACTATCAGTCATGGACTGCTCACATTTCTAGATTGGCTTTATTGTTCTGTCCCTGCTTTGAATTCAGACAAATGCATGCCCGATAAAGGAAGAAAGGTCAAGTTACCCCGGTTCCAAAATGTGATTAGCTCTGTGCCCCGGTTATGATACAAACCACTTCATCTCCTCTCTTGTCTCCCACTTCAATTATGCATTTTGATATTATTCTGCATTTGCTAAATCTCCGTCTTTGATCACAAGGGTCTTTCATGGCTGCAAAACCATAGAAATGATTCAATCCCTGTCGCTCATCGCCCGCTAGATTAAGTTACTTTTTATTTTTCGTCTGCGAAAAAAGATTTGAAATTCCCTGCATTGTGTCCCACAGTGCTGCAGGAGGATACAATAATATTCAGTGCATGAAAAGTTTTATTCTCACATGAAGCTTCAGTACAGGCTTCTATGAAGTCTAAAATCATTATTCCTGACTTTCAGCAGTTATTTCACATTGGGCTGCGGCGCTGAGGAAATCATGCTTTTGCTCCATTTCCTCGGAGGACTAACTAACGTGTCAGCCCAAAGACACCACTTTGTGTCATTCCTCGACAGATAATCCACAAAACTGCTGTAATCAATTTACCTGTGATTGCAGCAAATGTGTTATCGCCAGTTTAGATTCAGGAGAGAAGTAAACCTCCTGCCCAAGGTTGTTATGACCTCCTACGCCTGATCATCATAGTAGAAGGTTGAGCCCTTGTCAAATACCGGTATATTTGGTTTGCAAAACACCGTGGCTTCAGCAAATATGCTTGGAATGAAGGGAACTAGTCAGTGTTCCTTGAATCACTTATTTTATTCATTTTTCCATCAAAACCCACTAAACTGTCACAAAACAAGGACTTAAATTTTTATTTGCTCATTTATTTAAGGAAATGTGGGGCTCTCCCATTCCTTTTCAATGCGCCACATAAAAATGCCCGATTCTTGCACTGAATCTCAGCGCAACATAATTTTCATATACTGCCTGTTTATAGGTGAAAGTTGCTGCTGTCACAGAGCATTGTGACACATGACATCATATGATATGACACTCATGTACTGTACTGCACACTCTAATCCACAGATGATCTTGTACGGCTAATGAACATGACTACAATTGATTAACAACATTCCCAGAACAGTGAGTAAAATTTAAACCACTCTGAAGTATTAGTGCTGGTTAACCATACTCAACAAGAACAGAGGAACATAGGCTAAGCTCAAACAAACTCCATTGAACTCCAAAATAAGTCATAAGTAAACCCATTCCAATATTGGCAACGCTCTGTTTTTCATCAAGGGGAAATTGCTCCTCTGGAGCCAATTTAGAATGCGTAGGCTTTCCCGACTGCCAAGCTTAGCCACAAATTAGGGCACTTTCACAAGCAATAATATGCCAAAAAGACCAAGCAGTAGTTGAGAATATGCATGGGAGCTGCAATCAAAGGACTTAGTCCGATTGTTTACTTTCGCTCCTTGCATCTCCCACTCTTGTCCTTTCATTTCTTATTAGCTCCGTTTCATGAAGGAAAGGATGCAAACAGGAAATATGAGGATCAAGTCAACATGTAAAAGCAGGACTGCCAATTGTGGTAAACTAGCTGGTCTGAGATTGGAGACTGGGGGGTGGGGTGGGGTGACGGAGGAGGTTAAGGGTTGGTTGGTGCTGTGCATTTATTTTGTGAGAGCTGAGAATCTGCACAACAAGAACAAAAGCATTGCTTGATCTCAAATTCAGAATCGTAGAATGGTCATTCTAGACGAGGAATATTCACTCTTTTCCAGAATGAGCGGGTGTGGGTGCAGGCTTTCATTCTAACCATGCAGTTTTACACCTGATTCTACTAATCAAGGGTCTATGGCAAAAGCTTTAAGGGTTGATTAACAGAATCAGGCGTGTGACTGGTCGATTAAAATGAAAGCCACACCGGCTCATTCTGGAAAAGAGTAAGTATCCCTGTTCTGGACAATAGTCATCAGCTGTCATTCCCAAACCCGAACCACTATAAATGCTGGTTTTTGTTCCAACCACATTTGCGATCCCAGAATTTTAATGGGTCATTTCTTAAGTGCCCTACTTACAGGGAGTATTTACCCTTTAAAGATACATTATGTCAAAAATACCCATGAATGCCCTGAAGCAAGCAGTACTCATATCGTACAATATTGAAAATGACGTCATCGCCTGGAAAGAGGGAATAATTTTGAATGATAAAGTTCATCAATTGGCTAATAATTGGTGAAATTGAGGGAAAATAGTCTTTAAAACTAACCATTTAAAGTTATTTATTTATACACATAAAACTTCAAAGACAAAGCAACTTATCCCTTAAAATTATGAGTAACCACTGTCTTCATCTGGTGATCACTTAAAAAATGTTACTTCAAAAATATTTATTTGGAATGTAGCAAAATGTAGCAATTCTGTGATTGCAATTGTAGAGGAAAAACCAGCATGCAGTGTTCCCTCAGGACCACAGGCCCTTAGGCCCAAAATAAGAAAATTATCTTTTTGATCCAAAGATTATGTCGCTAATTGTATCTCCGGGCAACATAGCAGTGTTGGACAGGCTGTATGACAGCCCTACCTCAGCAGGGTCAATACCACCAGGCTTCTGCGCCAGGACGCCACTAGCCAGGCACAGACATGCCCATTACCCTCATCAGTCTGTACCACCTAAGCTGGGCAGTCTTCGTTTTGCTCTGGGCCCTTCTCCAGTCATTCCTATTTGCCTATTAATAAATAACCTCATCTGAGTTTTCTCTGATTCTGCATTTGGATCATTTCCTGCATCATAATGGAATCGTAAGAGTGAATTATTTTGCAACATTTTTACTGAAATGTTTGACACTAACTTCTTTACAGAGCCTTAAAAATCTTATCAATTTTCAAAGATATGATTGTGTAATTGCTTGTTAAAATTATTATTATGTCAAAACATACAAACTGCACATATTAATTTCAGCTGTGCACATTTCATTTTTTATTTTTTGATTTTACAGTTTATTTCCTTTTACACTCTGGAAGCAAAGACATTCTCTTTTTGGATGCTATGTAGCTATTCATAAAGCCGTTGCCATCAAAGCTTACCAGCTACAGGGTAATCTGCGTTACCAAGTTACGTTAAAGTATTGCTAGCGAATGTTTGTACGTACACCATCTGTCATTTGGTCGACAACGTAGTATGGTGCCTTGGTCCAGCTGTAACGTAATTCATAAGTTACAAGTATTTATGCCAAGTAACCGAACCAAATGTTTCCGAACTCTAGCATGCCTTGCATGTCCTTGCAATAGATTACTGCTAATGTCGTCACCGTGATGCACAATTCTGCAAGAACTAAGTTGAGTGGCAACCATAAAAACTACAAAATAATCAAGGAAAGTACAGTTTATCCACCGCAGAATACAATTCAACTGAGAGAACAGAGAACAGAATCAATGATTGATATATAAACACAAAAAATTCAGTTAATCACTCATCCCTAATTAGCTCACCTGACAAAGTCAGATGAGCTTATGTCATGGCCTGTTTGTCCGTCGTTCATCGTCGTCGTCATTCGTATTCGTTTGTCATTGTTCGTCGTCCATAAACATCTCCTCCTTCGAAACCACTGGGCCTATGAAACTGAAACTTGTCAGGTACCTTCCTACCCATGAGGACACCAAAGTTTGTTCAAGGCGTTCCGATGTCAAACATGGCCGTGGCGGCCATATTGAAAATCAGATAATTGGCCATCTGAAAGCTATTTATGCACATATTCAGCTGAAATTTGGTATGTAGTTACTATGTGGCAAGATACATCACATATCTAGTTTGAGTTAAACTGCTTCTTGCACACCCTTGACTGGTCAGGTGAGCTACAGGGCCCGTGGCACTATTTTTGTACCATGTAGCCTACTGTGAAAAACAACAACTCAACTGTCAATGTTTAGTGTGGAAAATTGAAGTTGGAGCATGACAGCCTGAAAATAGGGTCTTTTGCGTGAGTCTCACACTCACTGCATGAGAGTTGGCAGCACAGTGTAAAAGGCAAATGACAAAGATAAAAATCTAAATAATAGCTTTGCTCCATCAATTGTCAGTTTAATGCGCAACAATTATACCATAAGAGATGTCTTTCCACAGGTGAGTACTTATTCCAAAAATGTAATTACTCTGGTCATATTAGCATCTGCTTCAGCCATAACAGGAGGAATTTCCCACACGTAAACAAAACGGAATGTGTCAACCTTATGTTCATCCAAAAGTTAATCTATCATGTTCCAGAGCGATCTAAGTGGCACTGAAAAAGCCAAATGAATCACTCGGAAACTTTAACAGTAATGCATATTTCAGATTTATGCAATCTTCACTGACATTATCATTTTAAGCCAAGAGCCTTTTACGTACAGCTGAACATTACTTAGTTCACAACCACGGTTCACCCTGAAATTTTGGTGACCCTTGTGGGGCAGAACAGAGTGACCCTGAGTGAATGGATGTGCCCTTGACTTTTACTTTTTTTCTTCCTCTTCAATGCATAGTCATTGCAACATGGCCATGGTTCTGAAATCACAAATTTCTCCTGAGGCACAGTCAATTCACTGAGCTTCTGCCAGAATGGAGAGAGGCTATAATATGTCACTGTATCAGGAATTAATTTTAACAGAGCAGTCAGAGTAATTTATACCACTCAGAGGTGTACCACCAGAACCCCAAATGTTAATCAATATAAAAACAAAATTACCACCTGGCTGATCGGCAAGGGTGGAATTTTGGCATAAAATGTTGCCCCTTAAGCTGCCGAGTTTCTCACTCGGTTAAGGCGCCGCATTGCGGAGCAATAGTGACCACCATCATGCGGGATAGATCCCCGGTCGTACCAGCTGGCAGTGGTCGGTAGCCTTTTCAGAGCAGCGCACAATTGAAGCACTGATTACAAAAACCCCACAAGTCAAGTCAAGTCAAGTCAAGTGTGACTTATGGGGTTTTAGTAATAGGTGCATCAATTGGCTTTGCACAGCAGGGAAATAAATTGTGAAGGGGACTGCCGGGTTGGGATATTAGAATCGTAGCTTTGCTCATTGCTCCAGCGCCTCCTGTTGGCCAGCCGGGTGCTCGTCAGTAAGATTCTAAGCTTGCTCATGCTCAGGTATCCTCCGCCGTAGTTCTGAACTTGCAAAATCTTGAGCTATGAGTGTAACGAAGCAGTGGCTGACTGGCACGTGCTTTTAAGAAGAGCAGCAAACTGTCTTCGCTCTCCCAAGATGGCAGCATGGGCCACAAATGAGTATGCTTGAGTACATAGTTCTCTAATTGGGTATTTCAGGTTTGTGTGGGTTTGGAGATGTCAAATGACACAAATTAAAAAAATAAATAAATACATGTTGCCCCTTTCCCCATATGGAGACATGCACTGAGTCAAATAAGAGAAAATACAGTCAGAAAATGGACAGGACTGGGCCTGAGAATGGTTGTAGAAAACAAATGGAACCTGAAACAAGACTAACAGTATGTTTTAAACTAAGATTGGGGGAGGGGTGAGGTTAAGAATTCTAAGCTCCTTGGATTGACCGACACACTTGACTGCTGGCTGGTTCAGGTGAGGACTATCTGACCCACTTCAGGGAATTTGCATTTATACCTCTTCTCCCCTGGCTTAGGTCCGCCCTTACCATATGCTAAAGAAGAGTACAGGATCCTTTTACATGCTTTCAGACATTTGCATTGAGTAAAGGAGTGTGTGCTTGTCAGGATAGTACGTCACATGCAGCCACTGTTACGTGTACTTAAATCTGTACTTGCCGTCGGAAGGCACTATACGTGTAATTAACATATGGAATCCTTTGCTTGCTGGCCGGAGGATTAAGATTACCTTCACATGGGAATGCAGACGAACTGAAAGTTTTTCTTTATCCATGTCATGACCTCTCCTTCACAGTCGTTAAGGCAAGAAGAAGAGTCAGGCTGCGGCAGATTACTGCACTCATCAAAGATGCCAGTGTGAATGCTGCCAGATCAAAGTGCCTTGAGCAAGCATCTGTGTTAAAAGCTGTGTACGCACGCAGTGCTGTACATATATTTATCAGAAAATTTTACTCCTCTTTCTTGTGCTCTAATTGTCTCCTAAAATTGTAACCATATATGATAAGCCAAAATATTAAAACCGCTAAACCCCACTGATAATGCAAACGGCAGTGACAACTGTGCATGTCAAGACTTGCAGACAGATCGCAGACCAGGGCCTAACTGTTATGACCAGAGTCATGGCAAGGCACTGAGGTGCTTCCAGTCAGCAGTGATGAGTACCTACCGTTTACTGACTGCGGTTTAAGGAGGGACAAACCATGAACTGGTAACAGGGCACGCTAGGCTCGCGAATGCACTTGGGGACTGAAGGTCATCTCACCTGGCCCAAATCGACAGAGGGGCTACCGTGGCGCAAGTCGCAGAGAATTTCAATAGTAATTATATGAGGGATGTTTCACTGCACTCAGCGCACCACACTCTGCTGTGTATGGAGGTTTGTAGCTGCTGACCAGTCAAAGTGCCCATTGAGTCGTCCGGTGAGTCCCATTTTCTTTACATTATGTGCACCAACTGGAAACAAGTGCACCATTTACCTGGGGAAGAGATGGCACCCAAAATGCAATGTGGGTAGAAGCCATGCAGATGGAGAGAGTAGGACGCTCTGGGATAATTTTTGCAGGGTAATACCGCTTCAGAGAATTCAAGAGGAGATCACTTCAACAGAAAAGTTTTGATGGCAAGAGCAGGGACTTTCACAATATTTGGCAGGTGGTTTTAATGTTGTGGCTGATTGGTATTTACAACAATAAATCATTTAACATAATAAATCATGAACAAAAAACATACAATATTGAACACATCAAACAAAATACAATGATCTTCACTAAATTCCACATGTTAAAGCATCAGGTGTCCTGAATTACTGAATTATCTCCGAGCAAAAATCCCATTGTTTAACCGTGCCCAGTGAATGTGGCAGATCTGCCTTGCGCTGGATCCCTACCTTGTTGTCCCCCTCAGCATCAGCCTCTCTGGAATTCCTGACTCAATAGAAAGGCAGGATTCATAAAGAAAAATGTGTGGCCAGCCGAGCTGTGGGATGCCACTGATATTGCAGGTTTTATTGGGATTGACAGTGTAAGTAATAACACTCCTACATGCTCTTCCTTACAAGATAACAACATGCTCTGACCATTCCAGGTATCAGACCACTGCAAAACAAGCAATTTTCTTCGCCCCTCATGGTGGCCGACTGTTCAGTAGTCTTAATACATACAGTATATTTAACCATACTTACAGTATGTTGAAATCGCATATTTATGCTTGACTGTAAGCAAATATAGTTTTTCCCAATTTTATTACAATGCATACGTGTAATAAAATATTTGTGAAATGGTTGCCCTTAATAGTAACAATGTGTAATAAGCCAGACATAAGATTTTTTAATAGATCATCACCATTAATAAACTATTTTCATCCTAACAAAATGTTCTTTTTCCTGCTATGCAAAACAGTAAAATACAATGCAAGTACAGCAGTTATTTTACCTCAAAAACAGTTACATCCTATATTTGTCCAAAAATGAGCTCATGTTGAGCATTTCAATGACCAGATTACATAGGGAAATATAAGGCTGATAGTGTAGATTTTCTGTCAGAACGTCCTGCCAATTATTTTCGTTCAGATAGCTGAGCTTGCAATTTAGCACCTCCTTTATATTTATTTTGATTGGTTAGTGATTTGGTTCAGTTGGCTCGTGCTTGCCTGCCCATCACGTCATTTAATGTGCTTCATATTTTTATGAGTTACCACAGATTACCGCGCAGATATCAATTAGACATTGTCCAATAAATAATGGAACCACAATTACACAAGAGCATATGATGCTATTTTATGAATGCCTAGACATGACAAATCCTAATGACCAAAGCTCTCATCACCTCATTACAAGAAAAACTAGTCGCTTTTTGTGGAGGAAAAAAAAGAGTTCATCTGAAATTAGTGCATTTGTCCAGTGACTTTTGACCCAGGTGAAGCTAGTATGGTAATGTGCAACTAGACATTGGTATAAACACATCCCTAAAGTATGAAGCCCTTGTGCCAAGCGGGTGCTGAGATCTCGTCCGCACAAAATAAAACACATTTTCATGTCCAGTGAACTTGGCCTTTGACCCAGGTGAATCTATTATGGTGGGTGCAAAACTTGACGTCAGAATAAACATATCTTGAAAGTATGAAGCTGTTGCGCTGAGTTGTAGATGAGATATTGTATACACAACAAAGCATGACGTTAATGCCGACGTGAACACTACCGCCAATGTGAAGGCTACTGCCGATGCAAACGGGAAACCAGGGTAAACATTATGGATATGCCCTTTGGGAAACCTTAATATATCATGCAGGCTTAGGTCCCTTTTTTGTGTGTTTGTTTTTAAAATCAATATATTTATTTGCAACAGACAGAAGAGGATTCCCAGCCAACAACATAAATCTAAGACAAGCTTTATATTGTTTGGAATTCAAATCGACTGACCAGCGTTTGAGTGTTTGGATTGCAACTGAAAATGGTCTAACGAGACATTGATGGGATTTTAAGCTTTGAAGATACCCTTGTTTCTATTGATTTTGAAGGTGCATTTTTTCCCCAAATCAAAGACCAAGCCCCAAAGAATTCATTGTTTACAATTTAATGGCGAAATTGGTCAAGTACACTGATTAATTCTTTGATATACAGTATGCCATTGAGACAGCCCCACATGATTAACCATCTTATAAATAACATGCGAGGGATAGTTATTCTTAAAGGTCCTATGATATGGATTGTTTTTTTTTTTTTTTTTTGTAAAGTCCAGATGGAGAGTGGCTTCCATGTACTGAACATTTCAGAAAAGGTTTAAATCGAAGAGTCCCGAGCATATAGATCCACTTAGAACCCCCTTCCACTGCAGCATTTGAAACACGCTGGTTAGAAATTCTGCTATGTCAGGGACTGACTTGCTCTGTAAAATGCTCATGTACCTGCGCTGCCTGAGAGCAATGCTCCTATCCACGGCCTTCTCGACCTCCCCACCTCTCTCTCCCTTGTGGCTTTTCCAGTTTCGCTCACGACTTGTCCATTGTTTGTTCATATCGCAGCCAGTGAGGATGTCTAAGGCAATAGCAATTGCTGTTGCAAGGACCTGCAAGGACTACTTTTTAAACAAGGCCAGTAAAACTCCATATTCGCTAAAAAGCTATTACTGGAGGATGGCTCCACTCCCAGGAGTCCATGAAAAAACTGCAACTCTGGAATCTGTGGTGTTTTTGTTTCTGTTTGCTAATATTTAAATTTAGTTCCAGGTGTTCTTTAAATGGCAACTGCATGTCGCACTTGGTTGTATACATAAATGACATTCGTCAAAGTTGTTTGCCTGCACACTTAACCTTTCTATATTTATTAAGTAGTTCCCTACCAATATAATTTATGTGTATTTTGAGAATGCCGAATGGTTAACCAGGGATTTTTGATAAATCAGCAAAAAATATTAAAAGGATAGATTCCCTATTGGCTTTTTGAGTCCATGCAACAAAAATTAAGCGGGCTTTTGCGATGGCTTTTTGAAGCAAGCCATGAAAAAATCGAATGGTCAAGAAGTTTTAATCATTAGCTGACACTATAGTACTTGGAAAATATGACTTATCATTTTAACTATTTTAACATTATATTACCAAACCTTGCTTACCAAACTCTAGTTGTGCCGCTAACCTTACATTAACATATGCTGAGAGTGGTATGTATTTTAGCAGTGCTAGTCAGATTTAAAGAGGATTTTCATTGGATTTCTTAGAGCTGCATTCAACTGAACTGGGTGCTGATAACTTAATCATGTCCAAAGTGAAAGAAAGAAATATACTTTTCACTTCCTCTTTTTAAAAATAACTTAATTAGTCGATTGTTCTGTTAAAACTCCATTGACTTTCATTCATTTTGTGAGCACCCTTTGCCTGTAAGTTCCACCCCTTGTCCCTCTTTCCCTCTCTGGAATTATTTGCTAGTCTTTAACTCACAGTATGAGGGGCTGGTAACCTGATTTGCAGGCCAATACAGGGCAGAACTCATTACAGAGAGGATCTGATCACTCAGAACAGCCTGTTCGTCAGAGGAGAGGAGATGAAAGGCAGGGAATCAGCAAGAAATGATCAATATTTATGTTAATTTATCTAAAAAAGTTAACAAAATTCCTATTTGGACATTCAGGAAGATAATAACTCTAGGAAAAACAGTGTAATATTGGAAAATTACGTGTAGCCAACCTTTTGCACATAAATGCAACATTTAAATGATTCTAAAATGATCTTATCACAATGTACTAATTGCTCAATACTGACAGCTTTGTTCGCCATAATGAGATAAGGCCACCACAAGAAAAGGCTAGCACTAAGGTTAATTTGACTGAATTGGATATGTCAACACACTAAGTATATTTGAATGTCACAAAAATTCTTAGGGCACATACAGAGATTATAATTTTCCAAGAATGTTTTCGGGAAGAGAAACGTGGAATGGAAACCATACTGTATTTCATTAATTTCGCTTTTGCGATTTCTCTCCGAAACATTGGCTGGAATTAATTTTGTTTTATGCATAATATTTTTGGACCTCTGAGGAGACATGAAGAGAAAAATTCTAAACTCTCGGTTAATACTGCAATTAACCTTTTAGCAATTCCAGCAAGTTTCATCGGCTTTGAACTTTGAAAATTTGTTCATTACGGTATGACCTCATTAGCTAATTTGAAAATACTTTCTTATTAGAGGAATAGGTCAAAATGATATTGAGCTTTTATGGTTATAAAACAAGTCCAGCTATCAAACTCAGTTAGTGCTGTGATCTATGACCGGTGCTTGTTAATTCCAAGCACTGGAGCATTGCAGAGCGAACCTGAGTTTCCACTATTACATTTTTTCCAGTACTTCTAATTTACAGAAGCATACTTCTCAGATATAAGTATGAATTGCCCAATATTTAGAAAGATTAGAATCAAAATAAGACTTTGACGCACACCCTTTCATTGAGTGTTTTCCATCAACATGTTTTTCATTCAACCAAGACAATAAGCTTAGTGTGATCAATGCTAAGTTTAAACCAGTGCAGAGTAATTTAATATAGCTAAATTAGATATTTGGATGAAAGCTATACCGTGATGTTTAAACACAACATCCCAGACTCTGGGGGGGCTTGCTGTAGCGCCAGCAGCGACAGTTTTCCATAGAATGTAATCACTCACCAGTGGGCAAGATGCCCAGCTAATCCATTTACAATGGTACAATTGCGTGCCAAGGGGGAGATAAGCACCACTGACCTTCTCAACTCCTTGCCACCATTTCAGCTGCCACCACAAAGGGAAAGGTACCCTTGCAACATTGTGCTAATGACAATGGAGTGCTAACACCTCTTGCAAGCTCTGCTTTATGAAGGAAGCCGGGAAGGTTACTTTGAGAACAGGAAATGTGGAGTTATAATGGGATATAGTACGCTGTATGAAATGATGTGTTCTCTTTTCCTGACAGGAAGTTTAGGACATAAAGTAACTGCCACTTAGAATGGAACATACAATTTCCTCTTTTTTTTAACCTGATAGGTCATTTTGAAGATAAATTGACTGCATTTATTTTAAGTTATGATTAGCAAGTTATGATGACTCCACAGCACGTGGCATGGCAGCCTGTCACAAGGCACATAAAAGATATTTAATTTACACAGCAAATATTTACTGAAGCAGGTCAGGATAGGCTGTAAGGCCCAAGTGTTTGCGTTCCACAGGATGCAGGTTCAAGCCTCACGGGTGATTTTCACCATTGCCTTAATTCCTCCACTCACGCACATGGGAGAGGTAAGCCCTGAGGGCATTCTGCCAGAAAACCTTTCGGTCATAAGAAGACGTGGTTAACGCTGTGAAAGAGCTTATCCTACACCTAACCAAATAGTTTTGGTGCATGCTGCTAAAGAAGCAGTTTTGTCGCCCGAACTTAACCAAGAGGTTCTGTTACATAAACCTAAATGGTTTCGTTACCTGAAGTTAACCAATCTGTGAGTGAGAACAGAAGATTATACATAAGTCTAAAAATAAAAAATCTATATGGCTTCTCTTGATATTCAGACCATGTTTGTCTGAGCAGGAGTCCTATGCTTAACCCACTCATCCACCACAATTTGCTTGCCAAAGGGACTGTGTGGCTCTGTTTACTATGTCACCTGACTTCCAAAAGACTTTGTGGCAGATAGCCTTTCTGACAATAAGCCTTCAGGGCTAACTTCTCCCCACAGCTTTATGCGCTGGTGCTGTTTCAATGCACTTATTGTGTTGGATGTTTATCAGCATGAATGCCTCAGTCAACTGTTTAATGACAACAAAGCCCTGAAGCAAGAATCACACTACAAACACTTTTTTTTTCTAAGTGTTGAGTCCCACTGTCTAACAACTACACCACATTTTTACGCTAACAAATTTGCTATAAAGCTACAGAACTGTACACACACTCTAAACCCTGACGAGTGTGGTGGACTCAAACGTTTTGGGGAAAGCGATTATCTCAAAAAAACCGAGTTGGCCAGCTTAATAATCTTGTGTTCACACATGTTAAACATGTTAACATGTTAAAAAATATATAATGTTACCTTATTTTCTTTAAGTTCCTTCCACACAATGCAATTAAGTTTGCCTACACAATTTTTTGAGGTATCATTGGTTTCTGCAAAACATTTGAGTTCTCCCCACTATCAGGGTTTACAGTGCACATAGCATCCAAATCCTACATGCATAGCATCCCAGACAGTGCTTTACTTTCAGCACATGTGAGGACTTGTCTGATTAATCTTATTACACCAAATAGTAGTCATAAATACGAGTCTCTCATAATTCCAAAATAGTAAATCTAATATGATACATTGTGTTTGAGTCCTAGATTTTAAACTAAGTCACCCTGCTGCAATGTCTTCAGAACAATCAAGAGGAAAATTGCAACGTGTCTACTGTTTGGTGGCCATTCTCTCCCCTCAGAAGAAGAGTGTGTTTTGATTAGTCATACCCTTAATGAGTTGAGCTCTGCTCTGATAATCCAGTGAACACAAGCTTCCTGTCCCATACACTATGTGCCAGTAGTTTAGCTACTAATACGTCAATGTAAATAAACCATGAACCAGTTGTGAGAAGTGTTGAAATGATTAGAAAGGAAACAGAGCAAGAGAGAGAGAGAGAGAGAGAGAGAGCAAGGCAGTGGCTGAGAGCAGGGCGCTGAGACAGACCTTACAGACATGAACTGTGCAGTAAAGGTCCGTTTCTGATGCTTGTGTTAAGCGCTGAAATGGAAAAGGGGTCTTGGCCAGTTAAGTGGGGGTCAACTTTCTCAAAAAGGCTCAGTACAGCGAATGCCACTATACAGGTGAACTTCGAAGGATTTTTTTTTAAATATAGTATTGGACCTTGAAATGCTTCATTTTATTTTTGTTACACACTTTATTTCCAAGGCCCAAATCTGTGGTTAACTATAAAGTAGACACTAAAACCTGCCGACAGTGTGGCCATCCACAGTGCAGTTTCACATCACCTCTGTGAACGCTGCCGCAAGCCTCTGCTTCGGCACATATCCAAGCCAATGAAAAAGCCATTTTAAAATACAATACCACCATTACTGAGGTGGCATGACGACAATCTCATCCACAATGTTTTTTTAATGTAACACTAAGTCTCAAGCAGTTTCATAATGCCTCCGGGGAAAATTCCATTATATACATTTTCTCCTTTTCTTTAATATAGATGATATAGCTGTGTACAAAGACTACTGAACTGCAAGCCAAACGCCTCTTATGGTTTTTTAATATATCTTTAAATAACTTAAATAACATCATATTGTTGACATATAACTGGCTATTAAGCCTCTGAGCTGAAACACATTCCCACTTTTATCACTGTTTCTGCATGCCGGTGATGAAATATACCCACAGAAATGGCTAAACCAAAACAATGACACGTTAGTTCACTTGCCACCGATGCCTGGTCCCGGAGGTTCAGAAGCAACCCACAAAGTGTGCCGGATAAGCTCTATAGCAGTGAATCTGCTAAACCCATGCCAATATAACACATTGGCCTCAATTCACCTCATTCAGCCACGCCCATTTTTAAAATTTCTTGTATTCCGCAATTGTCTTTAAACTTCCGGTCAACTAGCTACGGCTAGTCAGCTACGTTGAAAAACCCGGCAAATTAAGATGCAGAGGCCAACATGGCAAGAGTCAAAATTAAAAATAAAAAGCTCGGATGGCCTCGGGTGTCATATGGAGATATTTCTAATTATTTAGTGCTGTCGGTGGGCATCGATGGGGCAGCCATGGAAAAGTAAATTGGCATTATGGTGGAAACATACTGAGCAACCAAAGAAACGCAAGTGAATTATAATTAGGTCTATGCACTGGCACTCGTCAACGACATTTCAGAACTCTTCAGCGAATGAAGTTAATTTTGGTGACTAGTATGTGGTTTCGTCCATTTACATTTTCCAGTCGGACAGTAGTCTATTTTTTACTGCAAGTTGCGTGACTGTGCTGCAAAAACAGGTGTATGTCCTTGTCGCAAAAATTACCCTCATTCGCAAATGAGTGCTGAGTGCCAGTACATAGACCTATTTATAATTGAATTATTTTTCGATACGGAATGTAGCATTATTTTGTCGCTGTTAGATCGCATGGGGGAGAGAAGCCATGTCTTCAATTGCCACTTGATTATTCTTGAATTTTAAAACGTGTTAATAAAAGAAGTCATCAAGATTTAGCCAAGACTAATTGTTGTCCATAAAGGGATGGATGTTTTCCCCTGAATTTTCATGTCTAGCGGCGGCCCTGACGCCCTATAACGAGTTATCTCGTTGTTGGCAGTCTTAAAGACAAACTGGAAGACAAGTTTGCACGTAATTATTATAGAAAATCTAATTAATTACGAACGTATGCACATTTACATTCGTTTCATCAAACTTTTCTTTGTTCCGCAGTCACTTTGACTGAGTAACCATAAGAGTACATTAATTAGCGAACTTGCTTTTCTTTTGTTGCTCAGTATATCTTAGCCATTTTACTTTAATGGCCGTAATATGTAACATCTCGATTGCCAAACTTCATTATGTAGTACATCAAAAATGTACAGTAAGCTAAGGCCGCTGTTGAGACATCCTAGAACCACGTACGCAGTCAACACCTTACTTTTTTCATTTTAAAATGATATGGATATATCCATAAACTAAGTTGTATGTTTCCATTAATTTGAAAAGCACCAATTCACATTACTCTATTTTGATGCGTTATGCATAATAAGTCAGCTGTGTAGCATCTAATGTAATGTCCATATGAGTGCATTCATAGCACTACATAAATTCAGTTCGAACACAGCTTAGCAAACCATTTATTAACCATTCTTCATTCTTAATTAGTTAGCCTACAGACCTTCATACTTGATGACAAAACTTTTCAGCAACTTGACAGATGAGATCCAAAATGATAACTATTGTTTTTGCATGATCCAAACTTCCATGAAAAGCACTGAACACACATACACATAATTTATGGTACAGCCTTTATTCGATTGATGTTTTGGGTTGGTGGAAATGTCAGAGTATGTGAAATCCGAGCATCTGTTTGTGTGCAGCATCTGAGATCAACGGGAGTGATGCAGATCAACGTGGCTGATTTTCGTCTGAACTAAGATAATGAGTCCTAAAAGAGATAGCAACAGTTGAGCATGAGATCAATTAGGTGTCCATTTTAGAACAGAGATGGTGATTATGAGATAACAGGGGAAGGACAGAAACAAGGAGCATTAAAAGAATGGTAAAAATAATGCAGTAGGCTACAATGTGCATAACATTTCAGGGTAGACCCATATTTTACTATACTCCACGAAATGGTTATGAGTCTAGCGCGAGGCTAAGTTACGTTTGCTAAAAGTAAATTAACTTTCCAGAATTGGTTTTAAAACATATCGGTTTATAAGGCACATGCAGTGCGTTGTGGGTTCGGTTTATCTTCTTGAATCCTGAGAAGATAATGGAGTTCACACACAAACGAGCAAGAATGGTCTGACTCTATAAATGTAGTTACTCATCTGTTAAACGGCATTACAGAACACACTTGTGAAAAAAGGTACTAATGTGATAGTGCTGAGCATACTCATTAGATGCTAGCTGGCTAACGGCTAGCGATATTGATAGCTGTTGGCGCTGGCAAAATGTTATCTTACCTGGGAGCCTCACAAGCATCTGACAAGCCTTTTTCGCCGGAGGGGTCACATATCCATTTCTCGGGGCATGGGTGATGTTCTGATGGTCTGCCGTCCACAAAATGAAACGAACAGACACAAGGCTTTTTCAGCGGATTCCTTAGGTGTAGCACCTTTAGACACATACGCCGGCTCTCATCGCCTGATGGCAGAGGATGTAGGTTGTAAGGTGCCCCATACCATTCTGCCCTGGTTTTCCCGTGGACAACACAGGATTGTTCCCAGAACAGCTGTCTTCTCTTCCAGTTGAAATGGCAGACCCTCAAGAACAAGTAATGCTCAACATCTTGATTTGCTAATGTGCCAAAGTACTGCAATCGCAATGGACAAAGTTGCTCAACGGGAAGTTCAAAGACAAAACGGAACAACATGGCGTCGCCCTTGTTGACGCGCGGAATAAGGTGAATTCCAGTAGCTCTCAAGCTATGATTTGGGACATGATGATGAAGCATAACACAGGTTGAGGGGGTCAAGGGTCACACATTTAAAAATAACTTGCGGTAAAACTTCAATTAATAGCCAGTGAATTTAATAGCTTGAAATGCGGCTAAACTCGATCCTTAGGTAGAGACTGGCTTCTTGAGGTTTCTCACTTACCCAATCAGGCTACATTCATTCATTCATTCATTCATTCATTCTCTATACCCGCTTATTCCTCACTAGGGTCGCGGGGCAAGCTGGAGCCTAGCCCAGCTGGCTACGGGCAAAGGCAGGGACCCATCCTGGACTGGTTGCCAATCCATCACAGGGCGCACACACCATTCACAGACCATTCACTCTCACACTCATACCAATGGGCAATTTAGTGTCTCCGATTAACCTGATATGCATGTCTTTGGACTGCGGGAGGAAACCGGAGTACCCAGAGCAAACCCACGCGAATACATGGAGAACATGCAAACTCCACATAAAAAGGCCCCAGGCCCAGAATCTGGCTACATATCAGCTTAAAATAATGGTATTGGAAATACTAGAATTTTGCCAGGACTTTCAGTTGTATGAAAAACAATGTTAAATCAGACAATCAACATCATGGGAATGCTGCTCCAAACTTATTTATTTACTATCTCTGTTTTAGTTGATCAGGCTGTGCAGCAATGAATGTCAAAACCCATGTTAGTCCTGTAGTCAGACATGGCTGGCATTACTTTGATGAGAAAAGGGTTTCAAAGCATGCATTTGCCATTGTGCAGGTCACGTGTTTATAAGACTTTTGATCCACTAGTCATGGGTCTTTTTATGGGGTGTGAATCCACAGAGCAACCAACTTTCGCTTGTTACATGTGCCTGTTTTTTTGTCAAATGACGGCAAAAAAAAAATTCAGATGACATCATTGTCTTTTAATTAAATGTTTTCAAAAAAACATCTAAATATAGAGTGTATGCTGGGCTGGAAGCAGGTTGATTTTCAAGGCATGCGATACACTCAGTATAATTTGAAAGTAAATTAAAAACAGTTGAGAGATCTCAGTTTGCCCAGCATTCGTGGTTACACTGCAATGTAGAATAAACCGTTCTTTTTTATGTCCTGTGATCAAATACTGATGGTGGTATTTTAAATTTAATTTAAATGCAGCCTCTTGCTGTACAATAACAGAATTATTCATCAGTATTTCAGATAATACTGGTAACCTGAAACATTATCTCTGATGAATAAAAATGTGAAACAGATGCTTGTTCTCCAATACCACCATGCTTGTGGCTAGCACACTCACATGAGATATTAGATAGGTGTTATGAAATTTACGGGAGTGGGCTTCCAACCAAATGACTCCCAAGTCTCTGATTGCACAACAGAAATTTAGCATTTTAGAATTACTTCTTGATGTGAAATATTTAAGTGCTCACACACCATTTACTCTCGTCCTGCCCTTGATTATCTTTCATAAACCATGTGGGATTAGGTTGTGTGCAAAATTGCTCATGCTTGAAAGAACTCCATTAGAAACAGAGCTGATGTTTGTCAAAGTTGTGTGTTGTAACCACGCTAAAATGAGTTAATCACAAAAAAAGCTATCTTTAAAGTGAAACTTTTCCATGGAGAAAAGTCCAAAATATGTCAAATTAGTCAGACTAGCCCCAATGCTAATATGAGCTTACTCTCTATCAAGATTACATAATTGTGAAAATAATGAATTGGTTTTGTGGGTTTAAAAATGGATAGATCATAAGAATATACAATTGCCAATAATATAAGCTATGCAGGCTCTGTTGACTGGTTAAAAATGGAATGCTTTGCACTGACTGAGTTAGTCTGACACATACACACACAGGTAGATGTGATTAACAGCAGATATACAGGGTTGCTCCAGATTTCATGAATCAGTTCTGATGTCTCTTGATGGGGAGCAGCCTATCACAAACCATTTGCAGGTTTCATAAATGCAAACATTTCACTCAAAATTTAATCCTGTACGTTCGTTGATATTTCACATTTTATATTATTATGCAGCTAAGTTACTGACAAGAATAAAAGGACCAAATCAGCTTGAGTAACTTATCGTGTTGCTGTACAAAGCCAGAGCTTTTGAATACAATTTAGATACCATTTAAAGGCAGAATATCATAGAAACCAAATATGGATATTCTTAATGCTGGCCATGTTGAATTAATTAGACAGTTAGCTTTTCATAATAATAAGCTAATGTGACGTGTGAAAATGTAATCTAGCTGTACTTATCCAGGTATGAGCTAAATAATAGACCATAAAACACAAAACTGTACCAAAAATGAGTAGGTGGCACAGGTGAACTATGACCTCTTGAGTGTTGCTTGCACGTTCTCCCGTCTTCATGTGGGTTTCCTCCTGGTGTCGGTACCAGATGTGCTTGGTTTATCATATCTGCTTGGGGTCCTAATTGATTAATGATGATGCACTTCCTAACACAGCTGTACGCCCTGGTTAGCAACTGCAGCAACTGACAGCTGTACACGCTTGCTAGTAACCACGACAGCTGAAGACATGCCGTAGATATTGCACCGACAAGCTTAAGGCTTTTAACTATGAGATCCCTCCTGGTTCTGACTGGCTGACTTCGTTGAGGCTCGGAGCTCTCGGAGGAACCAGAAGAACCTGATATTCTCACCGAATAGCTCTCATGTAATAAGTAACTGTTTTTCAAAATTTTGAAAAGTGAAAAGATCAAAAACCAACGATAACCAGCATGCACAAAAGGTCCCCTTCTACCATTTATCTGTCTGTCTCATGCATAGACTCAGTATAACTTTGTATCTTGAACTTACACAAACCATATTAAATAGCCAATTAAATTATGAGTACATTTTCCATTTACATTTTATTAGATGTAATGGTAGTTGTTTTTCTCCACATAAGGAACTGCAAAATCAAATATTTGCTGATGTTAATTACAGTCTGCTGTGCACAAACACACGGCATCCGTACACTATCTGACGTACAGCAGAGAAGTTCTTATATCATCGGTTCAGAGCATTATAATGTGTTATGTCATCTCGATACACAGACCCCCAAGCAGATATGGTAAGCCGACCACATCTGGTACTGACACCGGTACTCCATTTTACTCCCTCTAAAGAAGACATGTACTGTGCATTGTGTAAACATTCCTGTCTTTACCTCTGATGAGGTTCTAGATTCAGATTTGACTTTTTTCATTTTTTTTACCTAGCAACACACGTCTTACTGTATTTGTCTTATGTGGGTCAACAGTAATGAGGTGTATGCATGTCTCTAAATCACCAAGAAAATGAGAGAACTCAGTTCATAAATATCAGAGCTATTGTTCCAAAATCGCTTTTGAGATGGGACAACTGATAAAAATGAAGCAGACTTAGTGCAGCCATCCTTAGTGTAATGAGCATGAAACTGTAGTACTCCATTAAAATCAGAGGCTGCAATTTCTTTTGTTGATTTATTTATTTGATTCCATATTTATATATGACCCATTTACACTGCCAGACTGTTTTTGAAGTGCTTATGTTAAACCCCTTGAACAATGCCGCTACTCCAGTGAACCACCAAAGACTTGAACCCGCTCTATCTGTTTAACAAAGCACAGATCATCAGTGTCTCAAGCATGCAACAAACTTTATTTAGCAGTAGTACAGTCACTGAATATAAAAATGGCAACACATTCTCCTCCCTCATCATGCACTGAAGCTACCTGACCAAGCGTCAATATACGATGCAAAAGGAAGCTCTTGCCGTTGTTTTTTGATGCTTGGGGTTAGGGTTCGGGTTAAGGGTTGGGGGTTAGGGGGTAGGGTTCATTTTATACTGGCCTCAAATATGGAGGCCAAATGCTTCCTTTTGGGTCTAATATCGATGCTTAGTTAGGTTGCGTCAATATATGACACGTCGGGATGAGACTTGGCTCAAAAATGAAGGTTAACGATGAAGGGAGAAAGGAGGAATCAGCTGCGAACTCACCGTTTAGTACAACCCCAATTCCGAAATAGTTGGGACGAAGTGTAAATTGTGAATAAAATCAAAATGCAGTGACTTTCAGATCACACGAGCCAATATATTATTTGCAATAGAACATAGATATTATTTCAAATGTTAAAACTGACACATTTTAGATTTTTATCCACAAAATGAGCTTATTTCAAATTTTCTGGCTGCAACAGGGCTCAGAAAAGTTGGGACACAGGCGAAAAAGGGCTGAAAAAGTGATTAATACAGAAGAGAATAAGCTGAAAGAACATTTAGCAAGTAATTAAGTTAACTGGCATCAAGTGTGTAACATGATTGGCTGTAAAAGGGATGTCTCAGAGAGGCTGAGTCTGTCAGAAGTAAAGATTCAAAAGCCAGCATCTCTGATGGTATGGGGATGCATTAGTGCACATGGTGTGGGACACTTGCTTGTTTCAAAAAGCACCATGAATGCTGAAAGGTATATAAAAGTTTTAGAGCAACATATGCTCCCTTCCAGAAGAAATCTATTCCAGGGAAGACCTGGTGTATTTCAGCTGGACAATGCAAACTGCAGCTATTACAACAGCATGTCTTTGTAGTAGAAGAGTCAGTGTGCTGAACTGGTCTGCCTGCAGTCCTGATCTTTCACCGATTTAGAACCTTTGGCGCATAATTAAACAAAAAGTCCCTCAAAGGGGACCCAAAGCTCTCCAGCAGCTGGAAGCCTGTATTAAACAAGAGGAATATCAAATTCTAATGGCTAAACTCAAGAAACCTGTGTCCTCACTGCCAAGACGTCTCCACTCTGCGTTAAAAAGAAGAGGGGATGCTACACCATGGTAAACAGGCCCCTGTCCCAAGTTTTTTGAGACCTCTAGCAGCCATCAAATTTGAAATGGGCTCATTTTGTGGAGTTTCAACATTTGCTCTGTTATCTCTGTTCTATTTTGAATAAAATACTGGCTGGTGTGATTTGAAAGTCATTGTGTTTTCATTTTATTCACAATTTACACTTTGTCCCAACTATTTCAGAATTGGCGTTGTAAATCTAAGTAGCTGTAATTGGCAGCTAGGAGGTGGTGTCAGATCAGGAGGAACACACATGTGAAGTATTCCAGTGCCCCCAACAACTCACACTCCCCACCTCTGGAGCAAACCACCAGAGCCTATGATAGAACCCCTGTTGCTTCGCTCCCGCGGTCTGGGTCATCCGCCATATAGCTCTCCCATGACCCAGTCATTTCATTAAGACGGCTGAGCCTCTACAGAGCAGGGAAATTGAATAATGAAATGAGCATGTATAAACACTATTTCTGATAAAAGCCAGGCAGCAGAGTTTCCATGGCAGTTCCTGGCTTTTCTGCTAATGAGGGCGGTCAATTAATTTGATTCATAACAACTCACTTCAAAGGGAGAGACCTTGCTTGCATTGCTCACGCTTTGTTGAAGGCAGCTCATTTTGTTTTATTTTATTTTTCAAGCTCAATTAAATGTGCTTGGTTCATGTGTGTTCCCTTTGAATGTGATGGAATACTCCTGAGACTGACAGAAACCGAAGGTAAGTCTATCAGTTAGTCCCTCTGCTTTTTTCCCCCACTTCAACCTGACCTTTACTTCAGTCTTGGAATATTGCTACTGGTTTTGCCGAGACTCGTTGCTGGGGACAGAAGTAATACGTCTACACTTTTGAATAACTATGTGTCAAACAGTGTGACAGGAGCATCATTTGCAGCCACCAAATTCCACCCTGGGACAGATGTTGATAATAAAGATCAATGCACAAAGTACAGATGCATTCCACACTTGAAGGTAGGCTTTGCTGGCCCCGGAAGAAGCTCCATTTATCACTGAGATTGTCCAGCTCCGTTGGTACTCACACGGGCGTGCTGTTAGCCTACATTCCTGACAGGAAGGTTTTCATTTTCCTTTTATTTTTCCAATTAATTGTGACAGAAGTGCTAGCACATTCCAAAAACACGTAAGTTTGGGTATCCTATATCTATTTTTATCACCTGGAAAGATTGTTCTGCCCTTGTCCAAGGAAGAAATGAGGAAAAAGAACATTAATTTAATACATGGTTTGATTTTTAGGCTCTCATCAATCTCAGTGATTAAATTTATTAGGCATGCACAGGTTGCCTCATGATATTGTAAAAGATTGTTTGGAAATACAAAAATGAATATTGAATGATTTCACTTACATTTTCTGCTTAGATGAAAGACTAAATTAGTAATTCTTAGAATTGATATCTGCGTAAAAACCTGACTGTCTTAAAATACTGCATCCTAGATAATACCTGGTTTACCAGAGGCAAAATATTCCTCTATCCTCTCTAACTGTGCAAGTATATCAGAAAGGCAAATCAACCTCCTTTTGCAGAGTGTAGGACATTGTAATGAGCAGTATGTCTCACTCCCAGCACCATAAACAAGGAGCAGTGGCTGACTCATTAAGGCCCTTTCACACTATAACAAATTGAAGGAACGAATGTGAACTAATTGCAAAAGTCTAAAAACACACAGATTCCTGAGAAATAGATTCCCGGGGGCTGGACAGAATGAACTAAAATTTTATTGAACAAATTCAAAACTTATCATTAACTTGTATACTTATGAACCAGAGCGAATGCTGAACTAATGTTAACAATCTCAAAATGAAGGATCAACAAGCTGTGCGTACGCTCTCCATAGGGTCTGAAAATTCAAATCGATCTCATTTTCTGGCCTATATATAGGCATGCAGGGCAATTTCATTCTGGATCATATCATGCTGTAGAACTGCCAAAATGCACTGTCACCACAGCCTCTCTGCACTCTCCCTCACTGCATCCTCCGAGCTGCTCGCCACAACTGGCAACCTGGTACTAGGGTTCTTCATATACCTCTCACAAGTAGGTCGGAACACCAAAGAAAATGCAAGGCTCTCACTGTATAGGTGAGAGCATGCAACGCACAGAACTCATTCGTTGAGGAATATGGAATTATATTTGTGCCACAATCCTGAGCGAGCAATTGGACATTTTGAGCGCAGAAAAATATATTTCGCAAGCACACAAATCTTGTTTAGAGAAAAAAGAAATTTTGTGAGCAAACAAAACCTTCTGATTGGGCGAACAAAACTATTCTGTGCTCAACAAATATTTCTGCATGTTTGCTATGATCAATATAAACGTGCAATATTAATCCCCTTCCCTCAGTTTCACTCTATACCCTCTCGCAAACTCATGTTCTGCACGCTGGCAGACCGCAGCATGCTCGCTCAAAGCATGTCTCTCCCTCTCTCTCAGTCTGACCTCTCTGTGTGCGCTCAGCTTCACCTGCGCGCTCGCTCGAGCTGTGCTGAGTGTTACAAATGTGCCACGATTCTGATTGGCTGCCTCGGTCTCCAATTAGATGCATTATGCCCAACCACCAAAGAAAAGGGGGAAAGGTAATGACGAAATTCGTCTGTGACTGGATAACAGTACTGCCCTTGTTTAGGACAGGTTAAGTTTAATGTTAAATCTCTAATATCTTAAGACATCCACTGTTGTGTGACTCTTGACTCATATACCTCTTATATATACCTGCTGCTAACTATAGCATTGCACAATGTCTTCTGAAAATCAAAACCAAAATGCCACACCGCAGCCACGAGCACCATGTTTTATGGACCTTTATGAAATTTTGCTGGTTAGTCTGTACACCTTCGGCTTGCGAACCAAGTTAGCTATCTAGTTAGGTTGCTAGCGTCAGGTCAGCCAACTAATGTCCGGAGAAAAGCAGAAGATTACTGACGTTAATGTTATTTCCATGATAGCTGGCAAACTCGACAGTCTTAAAAAATAGCACTGGCACCATTCTCCGGCTGATTCATTTCAACATATAACGCCTGAAGAAGGCACTTTACAGATAAGTCTATCGACATAAAAGTTTGCCTTGACGTTCATTCACAAATGAACCAACCGAAATAATGACCTCTACCGTGGAGAGTGCTTCGAACTACGGGACCGTTGGTGCCAGCGTCAGCTCAGCTCACCAGTATCACCTGGCGCTAATATTCGTGAAAGCGTGCGTTCGGTGGCGCAACGCGGGGCTTTGATGCGCGTGTCCCCGCTGGCAGCTATGAAGGCCGGCATTGCACCACCGGGCGCCGGCTCCCTGGCTCCGGACTGATGGGCCTCTTCAGCCGCGCATCGTGTGTTATTACCGTGATCTGTTTCTGCATATATCACGAACATTAGTGCCAGGTGATTCTGGTGAGCTGAGCCGACGCTGGCACCGGCGTTCCCGTGGTTCGAAGCACTCGCCGCGTTAGAGGTTATTTTTCCGGTTGGTTCATTTGAGAATAAACTTCCAGGTTTTTCCAAATGTATTCCACATAGGTTTAGATTATGCTTTCAGGTTATTTGTCTAAAGCAGTACCCCAAATATCACTAAACAATCACAACTGCTGTAATTTGACACCACATTATCTTTCGTTCAGTATATACATCCATGCTGCAGTATTAAGCCAGCACAGCAACACCAACACCGGGAACGGCAGCAGCACCCTGGTTTTGTTAGCTACACCAAAATGCAAAATTACCCCTAATTAATATCGTTTATCACACCTGCACTTGCTCTGCTATTTCAAGTAAAACTGATTGCTAGTAGTGTTTAAGCATTAGAATGAGATGTCAATCACTGCATAAAACACGTGTCTTTGCTTTCACTAAATTAATCAAGGATGATCGTGTACTTCACTTGTGGATGTGTAACATTAGGTGATCAGACTTGATATGCAGGTTATAAGTGTAGCCTATTTCAGTTTATGGCGACAGACATATCGGCAAAGTTCCTTCTTCAGGGGTGTTGAAATAAATCAGCTGAGATAAAGGTGCCAAAACTATTCTTTTTTTAAGATTGTCAAGTTCGCCAGCTATCATGGAAGTAACGTTTAATGTCTGTAAGCTTCTGCTTTTCTCCGGACATTAGTTGGCTGACCTGACGCTAGCAACCTAACTAGATAGCTAACTTGGTTCGCAAGCCGAATGTGTACAGACTAACCAACAAAATTTCACGTCCATAAAACGTGGTGCTCGTGGCTGCGGTGTGGCATTTTGGTTTTGATGTTCAGAAGACATTGTGCAATGCTATAGTTAGCAGCAGCCAGTGTTGCTAAAGAGGGACACGAGTCACACAACAGTCGATGTCTCAAGATACATAGAGATATAACATTAACCTTAACCCGTCCCAAACAAGGGCAGCACTATTATCCAGTCGCAGACGAATTTCGTCATTACCTTTTCCCCTATTCTTTGGTGGTTGGGCATAATGCATCTAATTGGAGACCGAGGCAGCCAATCAGAATTGTGGCACATTTGTAACACTGCACAGCTCGAGCGAGCGCGCAGGTGAAGCTGAGCGCACACAGAGAGGTCAGACTGAGAGAGCGGGAGAGACATGCTTTGAGCGAGCATGCTGCGGTCTGCCAGCGTGCAGAACATGAGTTTTCGAGAGGGTATAGAGTGAAACTGAGGGAAGGGGGTTAATATTGCACGTTTATATTGATCATAGCAAACATGCAAAAATATTTGTTGAGCACAGAATTATTTTGTCCGCTCAATCGGAAGGTTTTGTTTGCTCACAAAATTTCTTTTTTCTCTAAACAAGATTTTTGTGCTTGCGAAATATATTTTTCCGCGCTCAAAATGTCCAATTGCTCGCTCAGGATTGTGGCACAAATATAATTCCATAGAGGAATCGCACTAGCAATTATAATGCAAGGCTGGAAGATCATGACCAAAAAGCTATCAATATAACAAGTTAACAGTTTGAGGTAGAAATGCAACTCATAATTTGTCAAAAACATTGCTAATTCGTGATTAGTTCGTTACCACACGCAAGAAGTTTGCAAAGAAATGGCCTTGCTCGGGATGGACGAACGACACTGTTCAGGTGACTAACCTTTGCCTCACTTCCGACAAACAAAATATTTACACTGTGTTTACCAAGCTTACAACCTGCGTACGGGCTGTTCATGCAAAAAAAAAAATTTGCCGCAAAGAGCAGAAAACAATACACAGACACTTATTAAAATGAATAACAGCAAATTCAAAACAATGTCCTAATGAACTTCAGCATATTCCAGTGAATGCTAAAATTTTCCTGTATGCTGGCATACGCTGGGCCAATTTGGTAGAGTGTGATGGCCACATTAATATTGACTCATTACAACTGATGACTTTGCTTAATCAATGATTTCCCCATGTACAGCTCATTGAAACAGACTGGCTTCATGGCTCAGTGCATCCGTAATGTTATGACAGTAAAAGAGGTAAGGGTTGGGCTCAACTAGAAATCCTGGAAGAACAAAAACATATGCAAATAACATACTGAGGACCACTTCAGTGACAACTCTGACCCACGCTGCAACTGGCAGGGCATTCAAACAATCACTATAAGACAAGCTGTGCACCCACAACTGATGCTTCCTTGCTGAAGGAGCTCAATGTATTTTACGCATGGTCTGAAGCCAACAACTCAAAGCCAATGGGCAGGACCACTAAGGCTCCCGAGGTCCAGAATCTCCAACTGCCTAGGGCTGAAACAGCAAGATGTCTGTGGAGGGCGCACAAGGCCGTGAAGCTCTCAGACTGTGTAAATATCAGGTAGCCCAGGTCCTTCTGGATACTTTCAATGTGTTCTAAGCACAAGCGCACTCGCTTCAAGACCACCACTGTCATTGTTGTCCCAAAGTCATTTGTCGTCAGATCTGAATGACTACTAACTATAGTCGCACTGACCACCATCATTATAAAGTGTTTAGAGAGGCTGGTCATAGCACATATCTAAAGCCAGCTTTCCAGGAACCATAGACTCGTTATAATTCACCAGTGGAAGAGACCGCTTTGCAGAAGAAGCAATTCCAACAGCTGCCCATCTTGCAGTCACCCATCTTGACAACAGAGATGATTATGTGAGCATGCTATTCATTGACTTTAACTCAAAGGTTAATACCATCATTCCTGCAAAGCTGGTCGGAAAACTACAAGCCCTTTGTTTTCTCAATTCGTCATGCTCCCTATTTATCCACAAACTCTGTCATTAAATTTGCAGATGACACTAAAGTGGCGGGTTTGGCCCATAACAACAATGAGGCAACATACTGCAGGGGGGTGGAGCTCCTAGCAGGCTGGTGTCCCAAAAACAACCTCTGCCTTAACATAAAAAATAAAAAAAAACACAAAGGAGTTGAAAGTGGATTTTAGAGTAGATTGCACAAACATAATCCTATCTACAAGTACATTAATGAATCTGCTGTTGAGAGAGTTGAAAGTTTTAAATTCTCGGGGGCCCACATAATCAAAGACTTATCATGGTCCCTCCACATCTCTCTCATCACAAAGGCTCATCAATGCCTCCACTTTCTGAGGAAGTTGAGAAAGATCAAGCTGCACCCGCAGATCCTGACTAACTTTAACTGACGTACAGAAGACAACATACTGACTAGGTGCATCACAGTCTGGCATGGCAGCTCCACTGTGGCTAATCGTAAGGCACCCCAGTGGATGGTAAAAGCAGCCCAGCGTATCACTGCAATGTAGCGCATAACCCATACAGGGCATCTTTGACAAGAGATCTCTAAGGAGAGCCCACTGTTTCACCTGGGGCCCATCACCTGTTTGACCCTCTGCCATCTGGAAGGAGACACCGGACCATGCAGTCACGGACCAGCAGACAGAAGAACAGTGTCCTCCCAAGAGCTTTAAAGATAGTGATCTGCACCCCCATACGCCCCACACATTTATAACTGTGCCTGACTATGAACACAGGATTAATAGTGAATTTTAATGGCACTGCACAATGCTTACCATGATGACTTCGAAATATTACCCACAACTAAATGCTAGTGTGACGACTCACACTTTTTAAACTTCTTTCTGCTCTTATATATATTTACCTAATTGGGTTTGGTATTTTTATGTCTAAAAACAGTCCATAAAGTGTGTCTCTTACTGTCACAGTGTCTGCACAATGTTTTTATCTTGCACAAGATGTTGTGATCCTGCTTTTTCTGTCTTTGCCATTCCATGCTCCATGTTTTGACTCATGTCTAGTTCCAATTCTGTGCCTGGCCTAGTGCCATGATAGATTGATTCTTGTGTTTAGTGACCACTGACTTTGTCTGACCATTCTTAGATTATGTATTGTGTATTTGGTATTTAGGATTTCTTGTTTTATTATTTTATTGTTTTAGTTTTCATAGTCTCCATGCCATGTTTTGTTTTCATAGCCATGTTTCATGCATTGTTTATTTTCCATGCTTTGCACTTTGTCTCCCCCGTCTTGTCGTGTGTATCTTTGCTCACAGTCCCTTGTCTTGCGTGCCTCTTATTCGGGTGATTTATTGGTTTCTGGGTTTCAATCTTCTTTCATTATCACGTGTTCTTCCTTCCTCTCTCTTTTACTGTCTTACTAACACGTACTAACAGTTTGTTGTTTTCGCTAATTACTAACCCACTCTAACCCTGTATATTTTGATTAACTTACTAACAAGCACTTGGGATTGTATAGCTGCACTTGCTAATTGACTAATGATCTCTCAGCAGTCGCCTTAATCTAGTCTCCGCCTCCCTGCCTTTCCCTAATTATCTCTGCTGCGATTTTCTGTGGATTTCCACTTATACTTCATGCTTTCCTTTTCTTTAATCTATATACTTAAGTACTCCTTGACCAGAGCTGTTGTTTTGTACATAGGTTTGTCTTGTTATCCCTGTCTGCGTTTTGGCTTTGGCCAAATTCATGTGATTAGTTTATTCCTAATGTGTCACTCCTTGATTATTGTTCCATTGATTGCACCTGTTTTCCCTGATCATGTGTTCTTCCGGATGTGTATATAAGATGTCTGTTTGATTCACTTCCTTGTCAGATCGTTCTTCCTTGTTTCCTGTGCCATACTTCTCTCACCTTGATTCTTGGTGATTTATCTTTCTGACTGGACCACCCTAGACACCAAGTTTTGCCTATTCCCTGTACTTTTGCCGCATTCTCGTTTTTTGACCTCTATTTGCCTGACTACGATTTCGTTATTGGTGCCCTGTGTATGACTCTGGATTTCGCTCATTGGACTCTGATTTTGGATTGCGGACATTGTACTGTTGCCAGCTCTGTTGGGGGGTATCCCCGTTCAGAAATAAAGCCTCGTTTTTGTATTCTACTGGTTTTCGCTATTGGTTCATTTCGTAAAACCCAACACTAGAGTCTGGGGGTGGCCGCTCGAAGGACTAAACTAGCCACATATTGGCCTTCTTTTATCAAACTTGTGAAGGATCTGGTGTAGATTCTGGTGTAAATATCAGCATTCGCCAGGTGTCATGTCTGATTTACTAAAAGTGTGTAGGTCGCTGATTTCGGTGTAGAACTGGCATGTCATTGATAAATCTGGCGGCTGAATCCAACGTAATTTAAATGACACACCCCTATAAATTCATGCTCCAGGAGGCATAGTCCTGCCCACTTTACGACATGGACTCTCGAAAGATGGCAAAGAAGAAAGAACTTCACAGAGGAGGAAATATAAATGGTCACGTCCAAGGTGGAGAAAAACAAAATTATTTTATTTGGAAGCTGCATAAAGGGAGCCCAGAAAGCTGCAGTCTGGAAAACTTGCTGCTGCGGTGAACACCATTAAGGTGCAGCAGACATTTGATTTAGTTCTTTAATAAATCGAAGTAACTATTCGCACTTATTTAAATACGCCCGAGCACAAAAATTGATCGAAATTCGCGTTAGACCCACGGACTTATAAGTGTGGCCAAGATGCACATTTCTCCATTGCCAACACTTATTTTAAGTGTATCCAAAGCAAAATTTTTTTTCTTGGCCAAACTTATTTTAAGCAGTACTTTCTATAAGCTGACTTGATGAATGGTCATCAACTGGCGCACTTATAAGTGTGGCCAAGAAAAAAATTCAGCATTGGCCATATGTATAAGTTCGGCCTTAGTAAATTCAATTTATAGATCCATGATATTTCATGTTATATAGCTTACATAATTGACAATCCAAATGCTTTACATGTTGGTTAAAAAAGTGGTTCGATTTTAAGATCGCCACCAAAAAACGTGTTGCAGCCACTGATCTATATAGAATTATATATAGATCAGTGGTTGTGGCGCTCAGGCGCAGCAGCGTACGGACCGGTGGAGGCCAACCAGACTCGAACCTGGCTCCCCCTTCATCATGGTAATATGAGGCGGTGGGGAGACGGATGGGTCCCCACCACCTCGATCGGAGCTGCATGAGCGTAATTGATAAAATACAGTCTGCAGAGATCACTCTTCATTGTACTTTTATGAGTAGGCTATTAATCCATGACATTTTATTGGGTAAAACAAGCAGCCACTTAATTGTCACTTTACCGGAGAAGATCTTCTCTGTGCCGAAAGTTCCTCTCATGTTGGACTGAAGCTCACTTTCCTCCAGCAACAGCAGATCTCCCATTGTCAAAATGTTATCACAGTCAAAGTGTCCATAGGCCTATATATAATGAGCAACAAAAGAAACGCAAGTTAGCTAGTTAGTTAATGTACTCTTATGGTTACTCAGTCGAAGCGACTGCAAAATAAAGAAAAGTTTGATGAAATGAGTGTAAATATGTGCACACTAGTAATAAATTTGATTGTATAAGTACGCGCAAACTTATTCTCCAGTCTGCCTTTAATTAACTTGTGTTTCTTTTGTTGTTCAGCATATATCTGACAGGATGAGCATCTGACATGCCATACTGCATATCTGCCAAGCCACACATTGCGCTTAATCAAATTGTTATTGTCAGCCGTCTGGCCTGACAAGCAGGTTGTCTCAGAATATAAGTAAAATTAATTTCTCAACACAGGTGTCTTATTTGTTTATTCATTCATTCATTCATTTATTAATTTAACCTATTTAATTCATTGATTAATTTTACTAATAAGAGCAACAACAGCATGACGTCCGCATCGCTGCATATGGTTTATAACTCATTTTGACAGCTGCACTCGTACACCAAATCTGCGTACACCTGGTCAGACCTGGCGTGTGATTTTCGTGGACTGTTCGCTCACGTTCAGATTGATAAATGCCGATCCTTGTGGGAGAATTGGCGTACACCCATTTTTTTGGTGTACACACGTTTGATAAATACGGGCCATTGTGATTTCGTTTCACTATTACTACGTAATGTATGTTTGTGCATGGTGTTCTGGAGTAGCTAGCAGTGGAAACAACCACCTGCTTTCACTCCAAGATGCATAACAAACTACAAGGCCTAATAATGTTCAAAGACTCTGATCCTGAGCCGTTGTGTTTTTCTTTCATTTAAGTTTTGAATATGTAGCAGTCACATATGACTGTTGCCAACCACAAGAGACTGTGATCCACAAAAAATGTTTTTGTTCAGCTTACTGTTTTATCTTTTTTATAAAGCCATTTATGCCCACATTTTGTCAGTGTAAAAGTATAGCCTTGAAAATGTCAAGGCCCTAGCCTTGACGTTAAATAATCACTGCACGTGATTCTGCTTTAACGAACTGCTCCTCTTTGATATTTAATATTTTCCATGTTTTTAAATGGCTGTGGCCATTTCAAGTGAATTCAATTCAATTATATTCTTTTATGATCTTTTTTAAGAGCTTCCATTACTGCAATATGACACCAAGGGCCCTATTTTATCAGTTGTCCAACTCTAATGTTTACACACATCCTTTGCAAATAGTGAATATTCTGACCCAAATTTGATCATTTTATTTGCCATACCTGAAAAGACTCATGAGCAG
The DNA here is from genome assembly GCA_029721435.1 of Gymnothorax reevesii. Lineage (NCBI taxonomy): Eukaryota > Metazoa > Chordata > Actinopteri > Anguilliformes > Muraenidae > Gymnothorax > Gymnothorax reevesii. Next base: position 52,483,841 of record CM056587.1, on the reverse strand, counting down.
CAAACAGCTACAATTAATTGTTTTGGATGCACACTCATGGGGCTTTGGGTCTCAGGTACCTCGCTATGTATTTCGACTTAAGTATTTTTCTGGCAGTCACCCATCTAGACTCAACTCAGAGTCAAATCTCTCCTGTTTTCTATAATTGGCTGCATGATAAGACGTTGATTTTTACATAGTATATTGTTATATATATTATACCACCTCGATCAGCTGATGCATCACAATAAGCTTACGGAGAGGTTACACCCTGAAACAATAACATTATTGGCTTACCTTGGACTACTTTATACCCTGCGCTGAGTACTCATAATGAGTCTCCTACTTGTGCTGCAAATAATATTGAAATATGTATTGTATATTTATATGTAAAATTTGTACACAAATTTTCCTTTCTCCACTTTTTGTCAGGTGATGCGTCACATGGCTACCAAAGCGCACCAGCTATTTTCTTAAAAGCCCCATCCACTGACAAGGTGTGAAGAACTGCCAGATGAAGACTTAGCTGGAAACACATTGTGATGTACCTGAGTGGCTAGCCTTTTAAGTGTGCATTAAGAGCGTCTTTTGTTGCAACTTGGCTGGATTTCCCTCCTGCCCTTAAATGCCTTTGCATTACTGATGCTGTGGCTGGCTATTATTTTAGTAGCAAAATTGTGGCCCAGTTATCAAAGGGGCTGCTTCGATAAAGGTGAAAATAAATCAACTAAGAAAGCAGAAGAGGTTTGCTTTGATCATTTCCACTCTGATCATTCCAATTGTTTCCCTTTAAAAACTGTGCAAATACGTCATGACTACAGCCTGCTAATTTTTGTTTTTTCTTTCATCAGTGTGAGACAAGCTTGTGCATTCATTTGGGTGCACAGACATAGGGTGCACAATGCAGCAGTGTGTGAGTTACAGCTTTGTGTGGTTTCGTTGAAAGGTCAATGCATTCTTTACCCTTGTAGTGAGACACCGGGAAACAAGGCGCAGACTTGGCGAGAGGCTGAGTCAACTCCAGCCCATGAGGCGGTAATTTTAATTATATGCGCGCAACACAACACAAAAGGCTCAAATAAAGATGCACACATTCAATCAATACAAGAAGTTTAAGCAGAACTGTAGTGTTTGGCTATTTTGGGGGACAGGCAGTATGGCTGGAGGAGTGTAGCGGCTCTCTCATCCAACCCCCAGTCTCTACACCATCGGACTCTTAAAGGACAGAAAAAAAAAACAGTTTGACAATAGCCTTTCATCCGCAATCCTCACCGGTCTCCCCTGCCTGGTTCCTTCTTTTCAGCCGAAGTCGCCTCTGTTTATTATGAAGAGCAGCTGTGTCCCCTCGTGTGCCTTTTACCCAGGCCCGCCTAGCCTTATGACTTGCAGCTGGGGGGAACTGCCCAGCGTCCTGCGAGCCTAGGGAGTGATGGGTGGGCGACGACCCTTCGGCCACTGCCCAGGGTGCTGCAGTTCCGCTCTGCACTGTGAATGAGAAGGAAGGAATCGTTTGTTGCGGGCATGTTGACTTGTTCGAGGGCTGTGGCCACGCGCCGGTTTGCCGCGCCCTATATACCCGCACTTTTCTCTTAACTTTTTCATTAAGTAGTTTCAAAGTCAGAAAAGTATTTTTCTGAAATGTAGGACAATTTTGCAAACATTTCCTCTATCTGCTGATTGCAATACTCGACTGAAGCCACATCACACTCATTGAGAGAAATATTCAAACCCAGGAGGACATGTTTTCATGGCCTCTGCATGACATCAAATGGCAAATATCTACAACGTTGTAGATCTTGTACAACATCTTATACATGTTTCCCTATTGATTGAGCAAGACATATTTGGGATCATTGGAAGCCTTGGAATCTCCATTAGAAATTAAAATAGGCCTGAAGTTCCACATGGAAATGTGTTTGCCCTGTTGTAGACACTTTTCAAATCCTTTCATCTGAGCGAGAAGCCTCATTTGTTCATAGACACTGTAGAAAAGTCATGGATGTGAGTCATGTGACAGTAGGTATGGGAGGTTCTGAAATAGCATGCCAGCAAATAGGCACATCTCCTGACAGGAAGTGGCTGACGAGAGCTTAGAGAATGTTGGGTAAGTGTATTGTAATATATATGGATAATTAGAATATATAAAAGTGCATCCATCCAATAGCAACTTATTATGCACACACAAACTTTAAGGATCCATGACACCCAAAATTTTTGAAAAAATTGCTACTAAACCCTCCTTCAGTACTACTACTATGTAAATTTGAATCTGACATTAGTTCTTCGCACTTCTTTTAATGAGAAGGCTAAAATGCTAATTAAAACCTTGCTTGGGAACACCCCTTGAAAATTGCCTAAAGTTTACGTAATCCAAATAACATTATCTCTAGAAGGACAATTCTCTGAGCAGAGTCAGAGGAAGGGGTTTTTTCAAGCAATACCCCACATATTTGTCTCAATCTACAAACAATTGTTTGTGTTTTTCCACTCCTGAATTCGATACAATGTCACATGTAGTTATTGACAGGAAAGGGTTTGACGTGAATTAGCTATCAGAGCATATATGTATGAACAGTCCGAAAAATTTGCAGAGGATTTAAAAGGTGAAGTGTTTACATTTCAGCCCCAGAAAAGCCAGTGCAGAAACTGAGGCCATGAGTACCATACAAAATGAAGTAAATGCCAAGCCTTTAACAAACAGTGTAACTCATGCATAATGAACTCATGAAACCACTCAAGAAGACTTGCAGATCCAGACCTCAAGAATCCACAGGTGGCTCTTCAGCGCTAACTGATGGCCATTCAGTGCCATTTAGTCATGAAACTGGGCATAGAATAATTCAGATGGAATGTGCGAATCAGCGTCCGTGTGGGCCTGATGGCAAAAAAGACTAATCTCTCCCTTACTCACAACAACAAGCAGGTAAACCTGATAATAGACATTAGTGCTACAGGTAATGTTGTGCTAGTTTTCTACCTGCACATCATCAACCTCAGTGCTCAGATTAACCAATCAGTGAAGGTTAATATAATATCTTACATGGGTCAAGTAATTCAGAGCCCGGGCACTGTGAGTCTGGCTTTTTCATGACATGAGTTGCAATATCGCATAGTGGATAGAGAAGGTCAGAGATCTGTCCACATAATCACAGAGATCCTACGAGGCTACCTTGACGGCATGAATTTAAATCTTGTTTGTTTTAGTCCAGTCCTGCATGCCATCCAGCAATACGATTACGAAATGACAGTGTAAAGGACGTATTTCACACGTATATTCCAGGAAGACAACAAGGCACATATCTCATGCTTCCTTAATTAATCTCTACATCCCAATCTCTGTGCCCTAAGACTGTTACGTCTAGCCACGAAAAACAAGATTTTACAAGAGCTAGGGGTCATTGCACCAGTGGAGGAGGCCACCCCTAGGGTTTCTGCAACAGCAATTGTTGTGGGAATGGATGGGACAGTACGCGTATTCACTGAGTCAGTGCACGTCAACGAGGCCCTGCTGAGGCTCTTCCACTCATAAGTGACGTAAGATTGCTAACATACCATATGCCAGAAACTGGTCTTGGATGTAAAATGTAGATTCTGGCAAATCCTTTGAGATGAAAAGTCATTGAAATTGACTACGTTCATGGCTCCATACAAATACCTGCACATCATGTGTAATCTCTGCAGGCAGTGAAGTGACTAGTAATGCATGGAGCAACTATTTGCAGGGAAGCCATATGAAATCATCACGGACAATATCCCGATTTAAGGCACCTCTGTTTGAGAACATGATCACAGCCTTCGCTGTGTGGTTCACCATAAAAGAGCTATCAACCTACAGCTCAACCTCATCAAATGTCATTTCGGGGTCTCTAAAATCTCACATGTGGACCACCTCTTTATTGACAAAGGCGCCACACCTGATCCGGTTAAAAAAAAAAAAAACAAAGGTAAACTAACAAATGATTGCTCTAAAGAACAGACATGAATGGCAAAGACTTCTGGGTTTGGAAAAACTGCCAATAAAAATTCATACTTTGCTAGAGTGACGTGACAGCTCTCCTCCGCTAATGCCTGTACAAAGATAGCACCACACTGCTGCTGTTGACACACTTAAAGCCTGCTTGGCAAGTCCATCTGTGCTTCAGTTATTTGTTGTACGCAATCCAGTTGTGTTGTCTGCTGACGTATGCCTGAAAGGCTCAGTACAGTCTGTCGGCGAGATGACTGACTTCTGCTATTTGCATCAAGAGCCTTCACTCAAACCGTGCTGGTTATGTGCAAATCGAGAAGAAGCTCTTTGAATTAGTCTGCCTGGGCAAAAGACTTGTCCCAATTATACCTACAGCCGACCAGTGATTGGGGATGCTGAACACTAGCTATGTATAATGCAGAAGCTGCAATGTTTTAATATTCAATTTTGTCTATAAGCATGGCAGGGAAGTGTACATCCTTTCGCATATGCACATTCCCGCCGCAGATAAACCAGACACTGCTGAAGACAACAATGTCCTATCTGTGGACAAGGTTTAGTCATCCAGAAGTATTTACTGAGTTCAGGCACAGAACCCAGGCAATGCCCTCATGCAGTTATCCCTCAGAAATCATCTTGAACGACACAACAAAACTCCCAAACAACATCCAACATCCAGTTTAACAGATGGGAGATAATGGGCTAATTCTGCTTTGCCAGAAATATGTAATCTCTCACTCTTTCCATATTTAACGTGCAACTGCTCTGTCGTCATGTGTTTACATCCATAAAATGGAGAACAAATGCAACAGTGACATCAAGGTTTTGCGGCGTTCCCTATTCAATGCTCCGAAACAGAGTCACAGAGGTGAGTGTTTCAGACAAGTTTGATTCAGTTGTACTAAACGGCAAAAAGTCAAAAATGCATCAGCCAATCACAGGCTAGGGTAACCAAACTGGCCAGTGCTTTGCCCTGAAAATAACAACTCATAGTTAGGGCCATGAGACAGACATTTGCACAAGGTTTGATCAAATCTGACCACTGGAACTGCAGAAGAAGTTGAACATTTCTCACTCAATGAAAGGATTTTGAATTTTGCAGAAGAAATGACACTCGTTCTGGGCCATGAAACAGACGGCCATTAAGTGTAATCCAAATCTGACCAGTGGAACTGAAGACCAGGTAAAAAAATGTGTTAGCTAATCAAAAACCTGAACAAGCCATACAGAATTTCATATCAAGCTGAAATATAACTATTTTTGGTCAGGACAACGAGACAAAGGAATGCATCATGTTTCATCCGAATCTGACCAGTGGTACTGGAGAAGAAGTTGGGAACATGTCAGCCAATCAGAGGCCAGGGTCCCTGAACAGGATTCCAAATCAAGCCAAAAAATAATAACATGAGGTCAGGGCCATGAGAGGAATATTTGAACAGTCGATCCAAATCTGCCAGGTTGAAATTGAGAAGAACTTTTACACTGGGCACTATGCATGACGGGTGCATCGCTTCATCGGCTTCTTTTCTTAACCTGATGCACCCTTCACTCAGGAATGGAATAAATCCAGACTCATCAAACCACACAACGTTTTCCTATTGCTCCAATCTTTATGCTTCATTGATTTTTTTCGACCCAATTCTTCCATAAAGTTGCCGGATTTCCACACTCCTTCCAAGTTGCAAAGATAATTCTTAACCCATATCCAGTGATTTCAGCAATCTCCTTTAATTGTTTTCTTTACTTGATGCTGGTATAAACACTTTGCATTTTCCTCCTCTTTGGCACTGAGAACACAATGGCCATTATTTTCTAAAAACGATTTTAGAGATGGAGCTGTCACATCAGAGCATTCTTTTGTACTTTTCCTTTGTCCATTTAAGGTGAGCTCCAGCTCAGGGAAGTCGGAAGTGCTGCTTCGTGGTGTTCGCATATCACTTGGTGGAGTCTTAATTTGCTCGTAATGATGCCACGATGAGCTGTGTTCATTGACACAGGTCTTCTTTACTATTTCCAAGCGATTGTGATTGTGTCCGTTAGAGAAGCATGTTGGTTCTTAGTGCAGTTCTGTCAGAGGGCTCAAAGGTCGCACAAATCCAAAGCTGGGGTATTTTGTCTTTCACGCATCGAGATTACAACAATTTCTCCAGATTCTTGGAATGTTTTCACGATATTATGGACTGTAGATGGTGAGGTGCAATCATTAATCTCAATCGCATGTCAAGAAATGTAGTTTTTAAAACTTTGACTATTTGCTCACACAGCCTTTGGCAGGTTTTTGCTCACAATCTTGCTGGTAAATGGCCAAGTCTTTTGTGACTGCTCATTTCTACCCAATCTTAAATAGGATCTCCAGTTACCTATTCACCTGCTCACCAGTGGAGTGTTTTAAATGGATTTTTCTAATGATTCTACAGCTTTTTTACTGTTTTCGTCCCCCTGTTCACATTTTTTTGTACATGTTCAAGGCATCAAATTCGTTATTTGTGAATGTTCTCAAAAATCAATTCAAGTGATTAAATGTTTTTCATTTGTGTTGTTTTCAACTAAACATAGATGGAAGATAATTTATAAATCATTTAATTACATTTTATTTCCCAGATGAAAAAGTATTACACCTAATTATATTAAAAGTATATTTGTTGCATACAAAAGTTATTACAAATATACTTTAGCAAATTAAGCACAAAAAGTAATATATTTAATATATACTTTTAGAAAGTGTACACTTTAAGTGTACTGAAGTAGTCCACAAGTAGTGTTCAATGACTAATTGAGCACACTTAATTACACATAAAGGGGGCGAAAAAAACATACACCATACTTAATACAGTCTGTAAAAGTATAATTCAAGTATAGTATTTTTTCACCTGGGTATTGCATACCGTCTCAGTTCTTGTGGAATTGAGGATGTCAGTGGACCTGTTTTGTTGTGGATTAATCACTTGTTCCATGAACCATCCTATCCATTTCCCATGTAGTTCAGCATAACATGTACTTGCCAGAGTAATTTACCCAGCAATGCAATGCCCTTCCCTGGGGACAGGACAAAGAGCTGGGCCTGTAAGCAGATCACAGGATTTAGAGCTGCAGCAGAGCCAGCAGATGAAATAACGCAGCTCTGTACACACAGAACAGAGCAAGGCCAGAAAAAGCCCCAGTATTCCTTCTGTTGTTGAAGCCTATCGGGTTCCAAAGGGCTTTGGAGAGCAGTCCATGTGGGAAATGGCACAGCAATCAAAGGCCCCATTTTGGAAGAGACAGACACCCTGTGAGAACACGTTCTCGGACACATGCGCTCACACGTTCCCACACGCACACATACCCATTCTCACACACGTATACATTTTGAATACGCTCATACACGCTAATGCAAAGCCAGGCATGCGTATGCAGAAACACATGAACGTGCAAGATAAGGCATGTGAACACATCATAGAATGATGGATGTTGCCTCATATCAGCTAAGATTGTGATCTTTGTGAACCATCGTTATTTTTTTTAATTAAGAATATAAATTTGTGTGCAAAATTTACCTCGCAGTCACAAACAGCCACTAAGATTGAAAAGATTAGGTAAGTTCAGCTTTGCGAAACATGATCTAAATAATCAAGAGCCCGTACTGCCACTTATCCAAAACAATAAAACACGCTTGCCATAAAATAAAATCTAAGGGCCAAGTGAACCATGAATACATTCCAGTCCACTTTACGGAAAATCCTCATGCGTAACATCCTTTGCAGAAGTGAAATACAATCTACTAATTAGACATGGGATTTTGCAATCTATTAATAACAGCTAACAAAAGTGTGGGTGTTGTATTACAGTTAAGCACGTACACTGGGCGGGCGTCATTGGCAGGTTGGAAATGGATGACCGACGCTTGTTCCTGATGCCTGAGTGTGTAGTATTTATTCTTTTGGAAACAGAAAAGATAAAGGGTAAAAAAAAAACTAGATTTAAATAAAAGCAGACACAAATTGTTATGAGCCAGCACAAAATTCGCGGCCTCACTTCGTTTCTCTGAGGTCTGATTCGCTCTTGGTCTGCCCCGTGCCTATAATATTGCAGATTAAATGCAGATTGGGTGTATGAAACATGATATTCTGGGTGTCCTCGGAAAGAGTCAGCTGAGTGAGTAATTACAGCTATTATCTGAATAGGAAATCTTCTTCATGTTCTAGAGGAAAGTCATTTGCTAGCAGAACGGCAGCTGCTGGTCAGACTAGAGTTGAACCCTCTGCACAGCCGCTCACGCTCCCTAATTTGGAAAAACCCAATCGTGCACAACTGCAATCTGCACAGTGGACGCAAGGGACTTTAGACAAGGGCCTGTCTGGGTACACCAGATACTGTGGGCTGCCACATTTTATGCCGTAGCCCACCAGCCAGGCTTTGCACAGGCAGTGCTGTTTGGGAAAGAATTTGTGTCCAGCTTTCGCAAGCACACCATTGGGCTCTTGTGTAACCCTCACCAACCATTTTCATGGCTTACACCAATTTTGTACTTGAGGCTAATGGCCACCCTGGTCCTCCATCCATGCTAGAAAATGGCACTTTAACAGAAAGAGCTGCCAAAATTCCCCTTATATGCTTAATGTTACTTTTAACCCTAGAACACTATCGCCGGGTGATTTTCACGAGGTGTTTCCGTGATTTTCATTATGTTGCGTTTGTCTGAGTGTTATGGGTCCCTGGGTAGCTTCAGCATTGTCTTTGACATCTTTGAAGGCATGGGTGTTTTGTTTACCTCAGGGTACTTTTTTTAATTTTGTTAGACATGGCACAGTTGAAAATAAGAGAACACTACTCTAATTTGTCATGTATTGTCATATTTTGATGACAAGTCCTTTTTATTGGGTATTTCACTATATCGGGAAAAATCATCCGCCGTTAGTGATGGTGTTACTAATTTTAGCAATAGTGTTCTAGGGTTAATCATGTAAAATAAGTTCATTTAAAGCCTATTAAATCTACAAAAACTGAACATGACATGTTATTTCTTTTTTTAAAGTTTATCACTCCTCACGAATAATGATGCTTTTGAGCAATTCACTTCCAAATTTGCTGGCTACTCTGTATATTTCCGAACCATCAGACAGCATTTCTGCTGAGCGCCTAGCACAATTTAGGCAAAACAAGGCTTCAAACTTCTGAAGAGTGTTGCCAGCTAGTGTCATAGATTCTGCACTATGCTGTGTGAATAGTTGTGGTGAAGATGTGAAATATCCCAGAGTAGATTTAATTTTCCCGGGGAAAAAAGGCATTATTTTCCAGCAAGGATCTTGGTTTTTCATAAGCTTAGAGTTGCAAATGTCATGCCCTGACTGTATAATCGTTTTCACATGTATGCAGGTTAATTCAATTTGATTCAAAATTAACTTACTTGCAAGTCAGTCAATATTATAAGACTGCTAATAATGTATAAACAAGAGAGCTTATCTGAAATTAGTGATTCTGTCTGACATTAACTCAGAATCACAGCGCAGAGAGCGTTGAGGTGATGAATCAAACACGGAATTTGTGTATGGATTTTAAGGAATCTGCCCAATAAACTGCCCGATAATTACAAACTGAGACTTCTTCAGATATGGACACAAGCCTCATCAGAAGCCCCTCATAAAGGATCTCTCCTGTCTTTAATTAAATAATGCAGACTGTTGGGGCATATCTTGTTAAGAGGATAGCACAAACAAACAAATGAATCATCACCAGATGAAGCTGCCATCAGCCCTTGTGGAATAAATCATTTCTTCATTGAATTAATGGAGCCATAAAGTTGTCAAGCCTGGGGACATTCCAAAAATGACAATACCTTAAAAAATTTGAATGACAAGTAAGCCAGTCAGACACGATAAGCAATGACTGAAACATTAGGCAAAGTCAGAGGAGGAAATCAATGAAGGAGAACGAAACAAAAACTCTTTTTCTACAATTCTCCTCAGCAGATCTGATATTAGTTCAATTTCGTCAGAGGGAATTAGACAGCTCACAGTTTAAGGATAAAAATCAGTGAGCGGTTCTCAAGTTAAATTTTCTCTGGCATCAATTTCAATTTTCAGCAGTGTGGGTTTGCCAGGGAAGAGGGGATGACAGGAGGGAGGGGAGGGGGGGGGGGGGGTAATTGTGAAATTCACCAATAGTGAGAACCTTCCAGCTGAGAATACAGCTCATCTTCGGATGGATTGGTCACCATTCCATCAAAGATGACTTCATCGCCATGACGAGATGTCCTCAATGTGCTCATAATTGTTAGAGGAGGGTGTGAGTGTGCGTTTGCGAGTGTGTGCGTGTATGTGGGAGAGTGCCTGTGTGCAACAGAAAGAGAAGAGAGATGGAAAATGTTGATTACACTGTAACGGAACAATGCCGTGAAGCATTATGGGCTGCAATCTCCTCACTGGAGGATAAACATTACTATTATTATCCCCCGCCAACACGAAGTGGGAGGGGGATATAGGTTTGACCTCCGTCCGTTCGTCCGTCCGTGCGTGCGTCCGTCCGAGATAAAGGGGACAGCTTTACTCAGAAACTACTACAGATACAGTAACAAAATTTGGTATGTAGCTTCAGACCATAAAGGCCTTGATCGAGTTCGAAAATGAGAAGCGCACGATTGGCGGGGGATGTTGTAGACCATGTCGACTTGTTATTATTATTATTATTGTTGTTGTCGTTGTTACAGTTTTTCCATCCCATTATCAGGGTTGTGCTTGTGGTTGATAGTTGGCCCAGAGTACACAGGTGGGTGTGAAACTGTGGTTAATGACAGCTGCAGTACGTCAGCCGACCTGCAAGCGATGGCTTTCACCACTACACAGGTTGGTCTCCATTACAGTTCTGTGGATCTCCAGGATTAGGTTCCCTCATGCCGCTGTGGGTCCGCATCGCCAGCCTTAGGCACGAGCCGTCATAGATCCGGGACACCCGCCAATCCGCCTCATTCACTAACCAAGTGAGTGGCAGAGAGCACAATGCTGGGCAGCTCTGCCAACCTCCCATGTACTCCTCATCAAGACTGAGACCTCTCCCTGCTGCAGGAAATGAGTTTGAGAGACACTCTTGTCAATTTTCTGTCATCGCTGATGTTATTTTTGCTCCACTTATTCTCAATAAAAACCGGTAAAGATGAAGCTCATGATGAATCTTGAGTGTATTATCTTGTTGAAACAGCTCTAAAATTGAGGGAGGATATACTGTATTTCTGGACAGTGGGAGTAAATTTGGGATCTTGATGTGGTTTATGTCTCTGACCCTCTCCTTCCCTGGATCAGAAGCTGGGAAGTTCATGTAGGCCTACAGTGAATCTGAGACTCATTTAGTAATTTACCATCCCTCTTTTGTCAGTTTATATCCTTCTGTTGTGAGCATGAGCTCTATAAACATCCATGGTTGGGTTCAGTTGACGTTTGATTGTGTGGATCCTCGCTAGAGAACCACAAAGTCATCAGTCTTACACTTGGGATAATCATCACAATAATAACTGTCTTATCATTTTGGATGCCATTACACGCTTTGGAGGAGATATGGAATATCTGAGAGATATGAAAAGCTCATTCAGTATAAAAAATGTCATAATTGCTGAAAGCGTCCTATTAATTTAAAAAAAAAAAAAAAAAAACTTGCCTGAAATGGAGGTAAATGTAGAGCAGAGCCACAACTCTAACACTCTCATCCCCTATTAAAACCTGCTCTACCTTTTCCATTATGATTTTGTTGACATGTCCCATCTTCCCACCCCCGTCTGTCTGCACCCTTGTCCACTTGGTTCTCTACGATAGGATTCGGGGGGTTCACCCAGCCCAGGAGCCAATGAAAATCCCTCCAAAATCTTCCTCAAATTGCAGAACTGTCGTCGATACTTCTATTCCATCTACAATCTCTTGCATTCACTTGTAATTGTTGGTTTAATTAACATCATTGTTTGCATTCAGTTGACGGTTTTTACCCTGTGGTGTGGTTCTCACCTTGTGAAATGAGCGTATGAGGAAGTGGTAGATTCCCAGTGTACTGAATTCAGTAGCGACTCAAAGCTCATCTGCAAATTCTCATTAAAGGCCAGCACACAGAAGACAGCCTTTCAGTAAGAGAACAGTACCTGTAGATTTCAGTGAATATTGCCTAATACACCCAGCTCAACTGCGAGAATCAGGATTGAGAGAGTAGATCAGCTTTGTTTCCAACTGCTAAGCGAGTCAGTCAGTGTAGTATGCTTGGTTTGTTTCTGTTTTATTTTGATACCTGTCTCGTCTGTTTTCATCATTTCAAGTAAGTAGCAGCGGTGTACATCCTATAATAAAAATTTCTGCATCCAGTTCTGGCAAGCTCAGAACCATAAAACAAGACAGATATTTTCCCAAGAGAAAGATTACTGTATCTGCATGATGACGGAAGTTCAAATTGCGACTCTGCCATTCATTTCACTGGGAATAAAAAAATCAAAAATGATTTATTTTTTTACATCAAAAATGAAATGCATCATCCATCCATGCGAAAATTCTCCCCTCTCATCATTTCACCAATAACTCTGAGGCTGTGAAAGCAGTACACATCTTTTTGCGTCTCTTTATTTTGAGTATGATGGGGACTTATGTTTGTAGCAAAAATTGTAGCAGTGAGCACAGTCACGTCAGCATCTGTATAATAGACAAAGCACAGTTTTTGACCGCAATATGCAAGAATAAAACCCAGCAGATTTCTGGAACCTATAAGTCAAAAATTGTATTCATAGATCTCATTGTGAACGCATCGCTTGGTTTACTATTCGGAAGGTTTTGTTTATTCAAAGTTCTCAAGAAGTGGGGGAATTTTCAAGAGGAAACCAAAAGATAATTTTTGTTGTTGTGTTGGGGAGATAACAAGGGGGGCACATGTTGACTGAGTGTCTTTCCTGAGGAGACTGGTTTAACTTGGGAAAGAGAGATAAATAAACAGAGCTGCTCTCCATTCTGCTCTGGGCATTTACTTGGCATTTAATCAGGTCACACAAAGTACTGTTTTGTCATGATAGAAGTCAGAGGTCTGGGGCAACAGAGGTCAAATATTGTGGGCAATAGGAAGTGGTCATTTAGGGATGGGGAGAGAGGGAGAGAAACAGATCTGAGATCCAGGCAAGCAGTAACGTTCCCTTTTAACAAGTTACTATCAACTCGTTTCCCTGTTTGTTGCCTGATCAACAATCAAACTATTTATCTACCAAATAGTCAAGACAATTATTCAGCCTAAAATAATTTTAAAATGATAATGCAAGGTCTGTAATATCTTGACTATTTTTTGATAAATGCAAGCATGTATGTTGGCTAAAGTGCAAAATTAATGTGACATAAAGTCCAATTAGGAATTGTTTTCATACAATTGACTCAGTTGTTCAGGATTATAAGCTTGTTGCAAATTTCAAGGTATTTATCATGAGGCTCCCAACTTCAGCGGGAAAAATGATTGCATGACTTTGCCCAAATCATGCTGCTCATGCAAATGCATGGAGTGGCGTGGAAGAAATTCTTCAACATTTTTTACTGTGTGGGACCACAGTGAATTCACAGGTGCCATGAAATGCAGTTTACTGCATTTTACACAGTGCAATGACACTTCAGTAATGACACAGTAAATAAACACAGTTTAACTGCGAGTATGGTGTAAGGGTTGTGCTTCGTACACAGTTCAGATGCACAGAGGACAGGAAGTTGAGGACTGGATTCAGGTGCAAGATGAACTTGGTAGTTTATTATGCCTACTGCGCAGCATAGACTGCACTAACAATGTATTACAAATAGAATACAAACAGGAAGCGAGGTTCCTGAAAATAAAGTGATAGTGAGAACAATAAACATTTAGAGTAAGCGTATATATACACGCGAGACGCAAGGATTACGTCTATACAAGACAAGGAATGCAACACAGGTATGCAGTTACGAGACTTCGCAATGACTAAGTGCGAAATTTCGGTCTTAAATACCACACTCCTACCACCCAGTGGAAACGAGAAACAGGTGCAGGTAATGATTGCATATTGTGAGGAATGCCGTCCGGGTCTTAGTAGACCGGTGAGCTGGAGGCATGGACTTACATATGGACTTAATTATTTAACTCATCCAGTGCATACAATTTGCAGCTTATACAAATATATAAAGGATTCAAACTGAGTGTTGAAGTAGTTCTGTGCCATTAGATTCATGATAATGGTATAGGGGTAATTCAAAAGCATTTTCAGTAGCCTCTGCATTTCAGTAACACCAAATTCAGACTGGGTTAGGCTATTTGATTCAAAGTCATGCATTAGCAAGCTGCTATTAACCTCACCACATCCTCAGGAGTTGGCTTTGTTTCCACGCCCTTCATCAACATATGGCAGAGGTGATTCATACAGCCCATCATGTAAAAATAACACCTGCTAGTCTTCTATTTAAGGCCAATGGAATATTACCACAGTTCCTGAAATTAATGTTGCGATGGCAGCGTGGCCCAAATTGCCTTTGCATTAATTTCATAAATCAAGGAAAAATACTGGGACACAGTTTTTCATGATGCCAAGGGGCATGTTGCTGAAAAATACACTGTATTTTTGAGACATATTTAAGTATGTATCAACTAATTTGTGCCATACCATATCTTTCCAATGCTTGATTAAATTTAACCACTAAGACTGTAGGCCAATCGGTTACTAATACTGATTTATTATCCAATTATAATCATTTGTGAATGAAAAAGAAGTCTCGTTAGTGGTACATAAACACCGCAATCATGGTATCTTCACATCATATTATGCCATAGAGATAATTATAAAATCATCTTGACATCTGACATATTTATAAAACAAACACCAAATGAAATTCACACTCTGAAATGTAAGTTAATTACTTATTACAGTTGCCAGACTCCGAGCATTATGTCAGCATTTCCACAGGAGGGGAAGCAGGAATAAACAGACGCAGTGTGACACCAGAAGCTAATGACAGATAATTGAATTAAGGCTCATTTGAAGTCTGGGAGTCGTGTAGCCTGTCGTGTAACATCCTGAAAGGGGAAATGAAAGCCACAAAGCCATTTCCACAGAAATTAGGGAGCGTTAATACATTCACTTAATTCTGCTTAACAGCACATGTTTATGGGATACTGTTCCTGGTGGTAGAGATGCATCTTCATGGTTTGGTGTTGAATTCTGGTTGTGCTAAAGCAAGCTGTGGCCAGTTATTCTGTAACGTCAGGTTGGCGCATAATGCGCGATATTATCACCCCAAGAGGTCAGAATTTATTGAGATACCCTTCCCTTGTCCTGGAAGGCACCCATTCAGTCTTAGATCAGCCTGGCCCCTGACAGCCAAGCCACACTCACAATTACAATTGCAGTCTAGGCAATTACACACAAGTAAAGCCGAACTTTGGCAGCACTAAGGTTGAAGTGGGTGCAGTTGCAGGGTAATTCCTTGGAAGGGCAGAGTTGCAGAAGCCATGCATGAGAAGCTCAAATCCTAATCGCTGAAGTATAAAATGCAGGTGTATTGAAGCCCACTGTAATCCTTGCAAGTCCAAGAATTATGCTGAATCCCTATCCGCAGATAAATTAGGTTCTATGCCTTTAGGGCCGGTAACCTCTATGTTGCGGCTTCAATATTTCAGTAGATCTGTCACACCTTCATAGCCTGGGTGTTTAATCAAAAGATATAAATTGATGGTGTATGGCAGAGGTAATTTGCTTGATGGATGATTTGTAAAATCTTCTGTCAGGTAAGCAAATGACTAACAACAAATTATAATGAACGTGATTTGTGATTACTAAGGCATAATCATATCAGTAGGAAGGTTTAGACTTCGCTGTCTCCTGTCCTGTAGTCTGTGAAGTGTGTCCGCTACAGAGTCACCTGTATCTGTCCCGGACCTTACATACTGCTGTCAACTTCTAAATAAACTTGCTGGACAGAGAGAAGCTGCATTTAATAAATGAGAGAATTGCTTGTCTGGAAGGATCTCCAAGCGGAGCAAGAGATGATAGTGCACAAGACCCCACATGAACAGTTGGTCTTTAGTTTGAAGTCATGTCAGTCCACTTTCGGCAGTAATGTGAATAGGGAATATTTAATCTATGTTAGACTGCTCAAAGGTTGCCAGTTCTCAGATTGGGTACTAGCCTTGAGCGTGAAACTTAAACTGAGATGTTTTTATAAATATTTTCATAAACATTTGTGTAAAAAAATGCTCAGATGTGAACATGATGCGCAAGAGCAGTGAGTACGTGTTTCTCAGTGCCTCTGCCCACCGATGGCCATGGGCTTATGACATTAACAACCTCCGTCAAATCAAGACTGAAAATTCAGCTGTGTGCTCTTCGCCCTCCATAACACATGCTGTTGGTCATTATTTCACTCCATACTCACTTACTGAACTCACAAGCATAGGGAGATGGAGGTTTCTAAGGCATAGGTATTTTGTGATACTGGAAACCTAACATGTTATATTGCCTTTCTGGTGCACGATGAGCTACAATCTAAGACATTACATTCTGAACATCCTAAAAAGGTTTTATGAACCCATCCCACATAACTGGTTTAAGTAAATACAAAATAGCTCAATTTATTAAAAGGGCTTGTTTTTTAAACCGATGTACGGGACCCATCTGAACACTGGAGCATTGCCATTGGAACAGGGTAATTTTGTTTACCTTTTTCGTCCATTAAGCTGGGCCTTTGAACTTTTCTGACAACACTAATCTGAGATAACAATGCAGATTAGTTCCTTAAAAAACTGTTCATGCTTCTCTCAGACTACATTTGTCCCATCAAGGTCAAAAAGCATTGCCCAGTGGGGTTCTTGAGTTGAATTAATTTCTGAGCAATTTAATATAAGATGGAAGGGTATGCTGCATTATATCGAACTGTACAAATTATACTTCTGAAAGTAAATATTACTGAAACTTTAAAGAACTTTGAGGACAAGGGGAAAGGTCTGAGAGTGTAATTGAAACCCAAGGGGAATGTTTGACTGGGCATCTCGAGTGCTGGGCAACGTGGTTCTGCATTTTGCCTTTCTAAGGAACTTCCTCCCTTTGTTATTTTTAACGTGCTCAACCCAAACCCCCGAAGGAAAACACATTTGAAGGAGGATGAGACATGACACTGGTTCTGAAGCTTACAGGGGAATAGCTTCTAACAAAACTGGGCCGGCTGCTTCTGATTAGAGGACTAAGAGAAAAATAATAAGTTTTTGGACAAATGCCCAGGTAAGCTTCTCCCCCCTTTTTTTTCCATGCAGTAAAGTGCTAGTTTGCTTTGCGGCGCTTCTCCCCAGAACCACTTTGGAAGGAGCTCAGACATTCAGTGCGATTGCAGCCAGATATAATCCCCCCATCCTCCTCCACCCCCTCACGCTCTCTCACTCAAACAAACAGGCCTCTGTCCTAATCAAAGCTGCCAGCCTTAAGACCACTCCTTAAACGCCAGGGACTTATAGGGATTCGAGTCAGTCATTCACTCAAGCGTAGCAGCACTGTAGCAATTAGGGGATTCGCTAAAGCAGCAGACTGCCCACTGTCTCCCCTGCACTCAGCTTGTCATGAGACGATATAGAGGACCTGACGGTGACACTGGGAGGTCATTCGCTTCCTATCAACCCCCACCCCATCTCACATGCTTAAACAGGCACGGATACACACATACATCACACACACAAACACATGCTCAATCCCTCAGTACCAATCCCCTCCTGCCCTCACCCAGTCTCACACACTGAACACACACAAATACACACAACGCGCACAAAAACACACAGATCACACTCAATCCCTCTGTACCAACCACCTTCTGCTCCCAACCCATCTCACATATTTTAACCCACACACACACATGCACACACACACACTCACACACATGCAGACACGCGCGCGCACAC
This sequence comes from Gymnothorax reevesii, assembly GCA_029721435.1. NCBI lineage: Eukaryota > Metazoa > Chordata > Actinopteri > Anguilliformes > Muraenidae > Gymnothorax > Gymnothorax reevesii. Next base: position 52,466,014 of record CM056587.1, on the reverse strand, counting down.
ACGCACACACATACATATCATGCCCAATGCCCCTTTAGCAATTCATCTCTCACTCACACACTCACGCACACGCAAACACACGCAGGCACACACACACACGCTCACATGCGAGTATACGTACACACTTAGATCATCTTAGACCCTCCACCTCCCCCCAACAAACACATGCAGGCACATATTCAGATTCTGGCTGGGGTGCAGATGGGAGCTGAGCTCGATATCAGGCATTGGCTGGTGTCATTTTTCCAGGAACACTGCATAAAGCGGGCTTGTTTCTCAAAGGAGTGCTGGAAGAGATGTGGGGATATTGGTGTCCACCTGTGTAAATTGGCTGAAGTCCACCATCAAGACTCGGCCTGGGTCCAGACCAACACTGGAGGAGATGGGTGTCATGATAATATCCTGGTAACGAGAAAGGAAAAGTAAGATGTTTAGACGTGCTTATTCACGCTTATGGTTCAAATACAGCCAAACACATTAGAAACATTTTGATGAAACGTACACTTCAACATGGGAATGTGACACGTTGTTTTTTGCTTTTTTGTCTCTTATTGTTGAAGGCCAGCATAGCATACAATATGTGTTATAGCAATATTACTAGATTTTCTGAGAGGAGACAAGCAGCATCAATACATACAGTTGCATATTTATGTGAATGAATAAAATGGAACACTGTTCAGTTTGCAATTGGTGATATGATTTTTTTAATGTTTGTTTTTTCAATAAATTGCCATTAACCTTCATGAAATTCTTATAAAAATACATGGGAAAACAATAAAATAAAAATAATTTATTTCTGTTTGACATCTTTTAATTGAATTTCAAAACATGATGTTCAAGCCCCTTTTTCAGCAGCGTAGTTCTTGCTCTCATAAGGTTGCATCCTTATGTCCAATACTTATCCTTATTTGAAAATTAAGAAACAGCCCTTATTATACAACACAATTGCACCGTTGTATGACGCTGAAATGTCTTTTTTTAAAGTGGCTAAACAATTTGGTACACTGAAATTTAAAAAAAAAATTATGGTTGAAAGATGTTTTTTTTTTTTCCTTGCTAGGAAACTGAAGAGTTCATATTTAGATATGCTCAACTGCCTCTTAAAAAGTCAGCTAACCAGTTCTGAAAGAAATGTGGAAGATCTAAATACATATCTGTGAGAGCAGACAAGTACATCAGGGTCTCTAGTTAAAGAATCAGGTGCCCAGTTGGAAGCTTCAGTGAACCGCGTCCAGCAAGCATCCTCATCTGCAGCAGTGAAGTCGCAAAAAGTAAAATCTCCTCTACAAAACAAAAGTTTTAGGGGATTTTAGTTTTTTTAGGGAAAACATTTAATTTTTAACTGAGTGTAAATACTTTAAAATACATTTGCTTCAGCAGGAATCCGTGAAGGGAAAGTGGTGTTTCAATTCCGTAGCGATAACACTGAAGTGTTAATTTTTAACCGAGTGTTAATACTTTAACATATTCGCATCAGCAGGAATCTGCGAAGGGCAAGTGGTGATTAAATCTTACGGCAAGTTATGTGCACAGATGCTTTCCATCATGAGTAGATCAGTCCCGGGTGCTCAGCACTCTGCTAATACTGAACTGAACATGCTTCATTCCCAGCAGGAAAATTAGAATTTTGTCCAGATCCATTTGAAGGCCTTGAAAGGCTCAGATTAAATTCTGATTAAATACGATTTTACACTCCACTTGCTTCACAGGGTAATCCTCACTGACTGGGTCTTCTATACCAAGGTTTTAGCTAATGGAAAAATCACCAGGACACAGATACCATAAGTACATTGTGTGTGTATTGCCTGAGTTTATTTCTGCGGTTCAAGTGACCATATTTCATGTATTTCTGTTCTCACCAGAAAACATAAAAGGAGTGCATACTTTGTGTTTTTCATACATATTCCTCCAGTTAAATTAGATGTAATTTTCCATAAAAAGCATGTTAGCTGCAAAAAAAAAAAAAAAACAATTACTTCCCGCATTTCCTGTCCCAGGCACTAATATAGATTAAAAAAGAACAGAATTCAGTATAATTTGAGGAACAACCATTTTATTAATTTATTTCAATGGTTTTAATCGTTGAAATTTCATTCACAGAGGAAGCAACATAAGAGAAGGCAAGACTTCAACTGTGAAAAGGAGCCAAAAATATGTGAATTATCCATCAGTTGATTTTGCAATTAAGCACAGTCTGAGCAGACCAATCAAAGTATTGATCAGTCATTTTTTATCCCAAATTGCAATTCCCTATTCAAGCTCAAGTTCTGCGTCTTACTTGCTGCCAAACCATGAGTCCTATTGTGCACTTGTGTTGTACCTAAGATGATACATCCCTTTCAAGCTTGTGTACAGTACCTTAGACATCATGGGCATCAGACACATGGAGGCAGGGGTAATCATGGGCGTCCCTCTCTTATGCTTCCTGTGGGGAACCCCACTAATTCCCTTGAGCAACAAGTCACTTCATACATTCCATCCACTTAAAATGGCCATATAGTTACCAAGAAAGTGGTTTCAGTGATGTGTTTACATCATTAATTTGTGCCAAATTGGCAAATGTTTCTCTGTCTGAGTGGCTGGTTGCAATTACACGGGCAACATTTGCAAAAATATTAAAGAGACCATTGGAAAGTCGAATGTTGCTCAGCAAAAATTCAAACAGGAAGACCATCTCCCTGCACATGTGCTGTAAGTCTCCAGCATAGAGTCCAGCTTGTCTGTTAAATTACACTGGCGCATTATTAAACAATCAGAATACTACACGGTCTCGCCGAACCGATCATCAGCCTGCCGTCAATCTTAAAAGTTTTCTCTATCCCTGCAGGCGTTCAACTGTCAACCTGTTTTGATGCGCTCTGCAACCCTCCTCCACCTCAGCACCATCCTCTGAAGTAAGCCCTGACTCGTCTACCTGCTCCTCGATCAAGTCAGCCCTCAGGAATCATCCCAGTGGCAGTTCCTCACCAGCAACACCAGTGTTTGGATCCTGGGGCAAATTTCATTACTCGTATAGAGCATATAATCTACAGAATCATCAACAATGTCATATACTTGTTTCATGCCGGGGTCTAACAGCCAAGGATCATGCTCTGCGTTAATTATTATGCATCCCCCGACAGGGGGCGCATGTATGTATTCAGTAGAGTGAAGCCGCCGCCGCGTCCTCCGCCGCAAATGTTTTTGCTAATATCTCCAAGAGTATTTTGAGCAGCCATGAGATATTGACCACCCATAGTGACCAGGCCTGGGGAATTTTGTTGGGTATGGTGACCTTGACCTTGGCCTGATTTTGCAAGGTCATTCGGCATTATGGGAATCCGGGCTTGCGCACTCTCTAACGTTCGAGGGATTCAAGCTAGACACTTGAAATTGATACCACAGATGTATCTCTGGAGGGGCTCGGACAGGTTTGAACATGGGTGACCTTCACTTACTTTTTCAAGGTCATTTGATAGATTGACTAAATTTGGATTTTGGGAGGTTTGAGTTGCCATTACTTCTCGGGGGATGCATACCGTATGTTTTCGTTTGCGAAAACTAATATTTCTAGTTAATAAACAACATTGTTAACATTTTCAAATCACCACCTTGTTCTAGTCTTTCCTGATTGAAATGAAGCAAAGGCATTAAATTATTATTCACTAAATCAGATTGTCGAGTGAGCAGCCTGGGTTGTTCATTTCTCAAGATGGAGAGGAAAAAGTCATTGAACCATGATTTTAAAAAGCTGCTTTACCCCAAAGGATAATTGAGAACATCCTCTCTGTTGAACACCTCCAGGTTGGAAACTAGGGAGAGACGAGAATAGATTTATGATTTTGCCAATCTGTTAAGTTTTAAGCAGCGGTTTAAATTATGTGGTTTAATTTATTAAATTAATTTAATTAATTTGGTCCGAGGAAAGGGTGAGGAAACATTGCTTAAAGCACCTTTTCCTCCTGTTGAGTTTTACAGGTCTTGTCATGGATTTTAGGGGGTTTTTCTCCCCCCAATTCTTGTAAAGGAGGTTTAAAGCAGTGGTTTAATTTGTGATCTTGCTGAACTGCAGTGTTTAAAGCAGTGGTTTAATTTATGATCTTGCTGAACTGCAGTGTTTAAAGCAGTGGTTTAATTTGTGATCTTGCTGAACTGCAGTGTTTAAAGCAGTGGTTTAATTTATGATCTTGCTGAACTGCAGTGTTTAAAGCAGTGGTTTAATTTGTGATCTTGCTGAACTGCAGTTTTTAAAGCAGTGGTTTAATTTATGGTCTTGCTGAACTGCAGTGCTTTGAGTAGTTGTTCCCAACTCTTTCCACAGACCACAGCAGCCTGGTTCAGGTATTTGTTGTGTTCCGTCATAAGCACATCTGATCCATCTAATCCTTGGCGTATTGGTTCTATCAGGTGTGCTCAAGGTGAAACAGTAAATACTTCGATCTTCCTGTTATGGTCCGAGGAAAGGGTTAGGAAACATTGCTTTAAAGCACCTTTTCTTCCTGCTCAGTTTTACTGGTCTTGTCATGAATTTTAGAGATCCCCCCCAATTATTGTGGAGAAGGCTGTTGGAACTTAAAACTGACACTAATCTAAAACTAGATTGTAGCACCATGTATGAAGGCAAACTGTCAGGGTTGCGAGTTGAACATTGTATGCTATTGAAAACAGCTGGCATGTGGGTATAGGATAGAATGGTCGCCAAGACTGTAGGCTACTGGGCAACATGAGTTTTGAAAGTTGGATTACATTCAACCTATTTAAATTTTACATTGGGTTAGCACTGTTGCCTCTCAGCAAGAAGATTTGGGGTTCTGGGGCCTTTCTGCGTGGAGCTTGCATTTTCTCCCTGTGCTCGCCCGGATTTTCTCTGGTAACTCCGATACCCTCCTACAGTCCAAAAAACATCCATGATAGGCTTATTTGAGACTCTAAATTGTCCATAGGTGTGCATAAGTGTATGAGTGAATGGTGTGTGCACCCTGTGTTGGATTGGCCAGCTGTCCTGGATGTATTCATGCCTTTTGCCCGTAGACAGCAGGAGTAGGCTCCAGCTCCCCTTGTGACTATATGAGAAGGAAGTAGTTTGGATTGTAAATAGATGGTCATTTAAGAGGCAAAGAACTAACTTTCTACAATGAAGAGTGACTGAATTATTCCTGTTCCCACTGCCAACTTGTTTTGTTATTTGATGTGTGGATTATTCTTGGTATTACCATTATTTCAAGGTATTATCGGGAACTTTAGAGAAGCCTCACCAGTTATATTCAGTAAACATCACCCGTTATGACATGGCATTAAGCAGATTAAGTTTCTAGTCTACCGCAGTGCCGATGTGGTTCAAAATAAAGTACACTTATGTGAAACAATGTTCACTTAGCTGCTATTATGTTTTCAAGAGAATAATATGTATAGAAGTCTTTTTGTCTGCCTTTTGAAACTTTCAATTGTCCTGCCATAAAACACATCACATCTGTTGTGTTGAATATAGATCAGCTGCTCAAGTGATCTTGCCGCAGATCAAAAACATTAATCCAACCAAGTAATAAAAGTGCTCAATTTTGAGTTTCATATTACTGGTATGCTAATTTACTGAACTCTGCTAAGTGATCCTGTCTCTTTTTCTTACTCTTGGTCTGATCTTATAGTTTCCTATAACATCCTGTATAAGTTGCAGCAGGATGGGTATTTGTTGGGCGTTCATGCAGATACAGTGACAACTAGATCATGTGATAAATGAAAGAGAAATGTACCCTAATAATTTTATGCAATATACCTGCAACTACAGTAAGTATGTTGTAGTGACAGGTCATTGCTAATATGACAATGTAGTAGAAATGCTGATGAACTTACAACAGGAGTTGCCATCAGCAGTACTTGGGTTGTGTGTCTGTAGGGCTACTTTGGGAGTTGGGGAAGGGGAGGGGTGTGGTGGTCGGCTATATTTATGCCGCACGTCTGCGATGATTTCTGCGCCCCAGCTAGACACCAGACCATGGGTTCTATTTATGCTTATACAGTATCTTAATAGATACCAGACCACGTGGCTCCTGCATGCACCAGAACAATGCACGAGTGGACATTGGAATGTAGGGCCATCCATCTACCAGGGCACTACCTTAATAGGTTGTGACACCCAGGAGCCAGAATCAGAATAGCTTTGTATTGTGTAATGCGCCACGGAAAACAGCTTCTTCTTCTTCTTCTTCTTCTTCTTCTTCTTCTCCTTTTAATACAGTGAGAACTAAACCCATCACTGATTAAACCAAAATGCAGAGAGAGTGCTGTCCGTGTTCATGGGGGATCTCATATTCCCACCCATCTCCTTTCATAGATTCAAGTAGGTCCAATCAAAAAGCCAATCTAACCTAAAAAGTTTTTGTGGGACTAGTGTTAATGGATTCTGACCTGTTCACATAATTAATTACTGAAATGTCAATCTTCTGTACTCAAAGCAACAATTATACACCAAAGCCTCTTCACAAAATTCTCATTTAATGGGTAGCTTATACATATGTAAGATGCACTTGAGTGCTTTGGGCTTTGTACAATGAATAATCAAAGACGATTTTTCATTTACCAATAAGGCATAATTTCAGAGGTGGAAATTTTTAAATGTTAATTTTGAGTTCTTACTGCCATCATGCCTACAGTAATAACTGCCATCAGATTGAGCCATGTGAGTCAACTGTATCGTAATTGTGTTGCCTCTAACTCTGCAATTCCTTGTGAAGGATACTTAATACTGCAAGACTTGACTATTTGTGTATTTACTCCACTTGAATGCAATTGGATGAATAACAGATGCACCGGTATCCGCATTTTTTTATCAGCATTACGTTTTTAGCTTGAACATGGAAGCCGGTTTCATCTATAGTTGGGTTTTTCAGTGAGTCCCAAACTTCCCAAGCAAGAAATTGCTAATTGACCTGACCTGAAATTTGACAGGTGCTTGGGGCCTGCTGCTTTCACAGCAGGTGTTGGCATTCAACAGCCGTAATGACCTCAAGTGCAGAAAATATTCTGCTAATGAATAAGTCCTCCACTTCAAACCATATAGCTTTCTGTACAGTCCTGGGAGGCAAAGCTCTTTGGCCTTGGGCGTCAGCCATCTCAGGAATAGACATCTCTGATCAAGGCTTAAAAACACTCCGGACTTTGACACACTCTCGATAGAAATGAAGAAATGCTCAATATAAAGCACAAAACAGGAAGCTCAATATAAAGCACAAAACAGTAAATAAATAGAATCCATATGTCAAGTTAAATTGGAAAACTACATACTTTCATTTAATTAATTTCTCCGCTGTTTCACTGTTTCTAATCATTTTTTTTTTTTTTTCGAAATGAAAACTATATTGCGTGTGTTGAGGATATTGGCATGTCCTACACTTATAACTGAGTACAAATGAAAACGCACCACTCACGAAATCTGGAATAGTTCCACGGATTGATATGTGAAGTATATACGTATGATGCATTTGAGATAATGAATGATTTAAGAAGACATGTAAACATTATTCAATTTCATTCACGATAATGTTACTGCGCGAGAGAGGTTTAACTGGTGTAGGGGTCAAACAGGAAAGTCAATAACGGGTGTGACCGCCATTTGCATTGACACATGCGGTGCATCATCGTCGCATGGAGTTGATCAGTCTCTGGATAGTGTTCTGAGGGATAGCATTCCGCTCCTGAACAAGGGCAACCTCAAGTTCTCGGATGTTGTCCATCTGGCGTCGACGTGAAAGATGTCGTCCAATATCATCCCATAAGTGCTCGATAGGGGAGAGGTCAGGTGACAGAGCTGGCCACTGAAGCACGGGGATGTTCTGCTGTGCAAGGTACAGCATGGACACCCTTGCAGTGTGTGCCCTAGCGTTGTCCTGTTGGAACGTGTGGACATACTGGTGTTGGTTGAAGAATGGCACAACATGGTTCTGCAGCACCTGGTCCCGGTAGTAGACGCCGTTCACCTTTCCTCTGCAGATATGGAGAGGGGTTCTGTGACGGTAGCTTATTCCACCCCACACCATAATGCTGCCACCACCCCAACGGTCCGTTTGAACAACACAATCGCGTTATAACGTTCACCACGTCTCCGCCAAACACGTATACGGCCATCTGCGGTCCTTAAGTGAAATCGTGACTCGTCAGAAAAGATGACACCGTACCATTGTCGTAGTCGCCAATTCTGGTGCCTGTTTGACCACTGTAGATGCTGGTTTCGGTGACGATCCGTCAATATGGGGCCGAAATAAGGACGTCGTGCACGCAGGCCTGCTGCTTGCAGACGGTTCCGTATGGTGTTGGGGTGAATGAATCCACGTCGTCCTTGGACTTGAGCAGCCGTTCTTGTCGCTGGTAGTGTTCGGTCTCAGACATGATCCTGCACGATCTGACGGTCCTGATGTGCCGTTGTCACACGTTGTTGACCCGGTTGAGGACGGTCCCGAGTGCTTCCCGTTTGCAGAAACCTTTGATGGAGTCTTGCGATCGTTGTGTGTGCGCAGTGTAGTCGTCTGGGAATTTCCCTGGTGCTGGCACCAATTTGAAGCATGCCTATGGCACGTTCCCATTGAGGGGCTGTAAGTCGCGGCATAGTGTCGACGTTTCACAAGTGTCAGTGAAGAAGTGAAATTTTATTCGGATTCACATGCTTTTAAAGGCAATGTGTGCACAAATTCAGAGTGAAATTCATTTTTCCCGTGGTGTGCGTGCAAGATGTCGCGTTTTTGCAAAAAATTGCCTAGCGTTACAGTTAACTTGAAATTTTCGCATTTCTTGCACCTGGCATGTCGGGTGACGTCACTGTAGTGTTGTTGTATAAAAATGATATTGAAGTTCATTTGAACTTAAATATTGACTTTTTTCAAGTGGTGCGTTTTCATTTGTACTCTGTATATTTTAAATAAAATATACCTTTTTTTGAATAATGACATTCCTCTCGGGCTCAAGAAGCTATTTTAAGCAATTCTATTACTCACAGTTTCACTTGGATATAAAAAATCAGGTGAAACACATGCAGAATCTTATTCTCACCCATTACAATGGAAAAAGCAAAATAACTGTCAGTTCAAAAGAGGCGGCGGTGACCAAACTTCTCCAATAAGGTAATGGGTTTCAAAGACCACTTTAATGATCCAAAGTACCATTTTCCACGGTAAGGGCGACGATAAAAGAAAGGAAACTTGTTGAATGGAAGCAATGTGGCTGGAAATGGATGAATAGGATGCAGGAGCATGTCTTCTGCAGCTAGGGAGATGGTACGGGAGGCAATGAAGGATCCAAAGATCATGGTTCAAGAATTGCAGCTATTGGTTGAATTTTGGGGTCTCCAATGTCAAAAGCCTCTACTGCAAGCTACCGCCATAGCATAAGCTTTTTGGAATGGTTGCATTCAGAAAGCTCTCCCTAAGCACTAGAAACAAGTTTCTGGAGTTTGTCTTACATCATTGTAACTAGGACTGGAAGTGAGTGGACAGAGAGTAGGAACAGTTTCACAGCTGTATCAACATCAGGCGTGTTTGCACATAGTTGTAAACCAGAAATTTGTCACCAATTATTGAAACATATGGTTTTAATAAATATACCTGGATTTTGCGTGCGATTATTTACTTGTATTACATTTCCAGTCAAAACTTGCATTGCATCTACAAAATGCTTTGATATATACGTATCAATGAACATTATCCAGTTTACTCTGATTTGATGCAGATATTTTTCACATGACCATTCCATTCAACATGTTTCTCTAACAGTAATTTTTGTATTTTGAATGTACTGTTTATGGAGACATTGTCAAACACAATGTGCATTTCATTTTCTCTTCTGTTAGATGTAGAGTCTTTGTGTGCACTCATCAAGAAAAAATCATGAAAGCTGAAATAAAATAATTGTCAGCTTATCAAAATATGAGCTAAATTCAGTAATTTGATTATTTAAATGAGATTAGAGAGGTGTTTACCACTGAGATAGCCTCTTTTATACGATATTGCTCAGGGAAAGAGTGCCGGGGTATCAGTTCAAACCTTCAGAATCCCGTGGGCCCACAGAGCTTGTAAGATAGTGTAACCTTGTCACTTCTGTTCTATTTTTTTTTTGTCATATTTCTGCTCCACTCATTTCCTGAATCAGAGAGAAGGAGAGAGACTAACAATTTAATTTAATTCCATTCAGAATGGGTTTTATTTTTGTAGTGAAGGTAGCTTTGCATTTCAAATTGCCAAAGCATGTACACACATAACTGTATGCGACAGACCACGTAGATCTAAAACTATTATCATGGACTACTCTCGACATAAATCCATGATGTAGTAAAAATATTGGTGTGCATATATATACATGTTTATGTGTATTTGTGTGTGCATGTGTATTGTGCGTGTGTTTGTTGAATGAGTGTGTACATGTGTTAATATGTATTTATCCATGTGCATATTTGCACATTTGTGCATGTGTGCTTGCGTATCCATGTACTTGTATGATAAATGAGCGTGTAAGTGTGTGTTTGTGTATTTTTGTATGTGTGTGTATGTGTGCACGTCTGTGACAAGTGAGTGTTAACGTGGTGGTGTTCGTGTAGTATGCGACTTTCTCAGTCACTTTTTCCTGAGGTGTTTCTTTGCCGACTAACAGGGTCAGGGATTGTGACAATGAACTGGTGGAATTGCCTTAATACATATTGATTAACTGATACTGTGAATTTGCAGAAAGCTATCCCACTTCAGACACCTCTGCATTATTTCAGGAAGTATTGCCTCAAGTTAAGCCCGCAAATTGGGACACACACTTGAATTCTATGGGTGCCGATTCCCCAGAGTTTTCTTGTATATTATTTCTGTCGTCTGTGGGGCATTTGCAACTACATTCAACATTATCATTTTATGTTTTCAAATTTTAATGCCCTGTTTATGATTTGCAGCTCATCTTACATGCTGTTCCACCAGGAGTCATCTCCCACATGCTCATTAAACATTTTGCATCACACAGCAACTATTACGTTGGTTATTTCAAAGACTTGAGTCCCCTGCAGTCCATAAATGTTCCAGGTAACATTTGCTACTCTATACAATAATTAAGAAAGAACAACCATGAACAACTGCAAAGCTACATTCTGCAGCATAAACAAAAATACTGTCAGATAATCTCAACTGAACTCATGCATATACTACTATCTATGCCTCATATTTTGATACGTGTACATTTCTTATTGGGCGCACAGGCCAAGATAACCGTCAGAACTCTTCTTTGTTCTTACAATGGAGCTACCCACTTTTCTGAAGGAATTATATTTCTAATACTTGTCTGCTAGTGACATCATGTGTCCAAGAAAAGCAATAGCAAGTTGCATCATCTTCAGCCTTTACATACACGGTTAACTTTTTTGGATAAAGATTCTTGCAGTTGTTTTCAGCTTGAACCCTGTTCATACATTTTAACAGGGGAGTTAGCCTTATGAATTCATGACACGCTGTCTTTACTAATGTCATAACTGGGCACAGATCATTCTTGGCATGATTCTGTTCTTTCTGATCAGAGACATTGACTGCTAAAGAACAGAAGGCTACGCACAAAAAGTCCACAAAAAGCCACAAACAATGTACCTGGCCTTACTGAAATTTTAGTTCATGCTGTGAGATTATTATACAGCGTTTGACAAGAATTCAACCTAAGAATCTGATAGAATTGTAGATGGCATCCATCAGTACAGGATTATACCATACACCCTCATTGACTGCAAGGCTGACAGCTGAAACCCCATTACAAAAATACAATTCACCTGGTTTCCAGGAGGCCAGAAATTTGTGTCAGTTTGATGGACACCCTCACAGCAGGACCCAGAAGTGAAAAATCTGACTCAAATCTGGTGACCGCAATCCAAACAATGCCCTTTGAGCACAGTGAGAAGCCATATTGTTGCTTTTACTGGCCATAGCCTGGAGAAGACTGAGGCAACAGCCCAAAATGTCCAAAATCTGAGATACCTTTGTGTTTATATGTGAACTTTTAAAAACTTTTCAACTGCAGTTTGAATGTTCTTGTTAAGATACTCTCCTTCTTTTTCTTATAATTATTTTCATTATTATTACTAGTACTACTACTGGTAGTAGTGATACTAGTATTATTTTTCTGCCTCCACCACTCACAGCTAATAATGGCCATTATTAGCCACGACGAAAGTTATTGCTCTCATGATACTTAGTGGTTCCATGATGGGTAAACTTAGACAAGTAAAGGCCTACTTTTAACTACACAAATAAACTGTCCTGTCATTTTGAACAGTTTTGCCATTTTCATTAAAAACAGGCAAATAAGATTATTGTCCACATGTTTGCCAAAGCCTTCCCATGCTCAGTTTGCAATCAAACACAATCAAAAGCACGTGCATATGAGCTTTCGTCGAAGTTGTTAAAACGACTAGATAAATTTTAACAGCTATTCTTAAATTATACAAACCCCAATTCCAATGAAGTTGAGATGTAGTGTAAAAATGTAAATAAAAACAGAATACAATTATTTCCAAATCCTTTTCAACCTATATTCAGAGTACACTACAAAGACAATATATTTAATGTTCAAACTGATCAACTTTTTTTATTTTTTAAAATATTCACTAATTTTGAATATGATGCCCGCAACACGTACCAAAAAAGCTAGGACAGGGGCAACAAAGGACTGGGAAATTTGTGGAATGCTCAGAAAACACCTGTTTGGAACATTCCACAGGTAAACAGTCTAATTAAAAACATGCGAGTGTCATGATTAGGTATAAAAGGAACATCCCCGAGTGGCTAAGTCATTCACAAGCAAGGATGGGGTGAGGTTCACCACTTTGTGAACAACTGCATGAGCACATAGTCTCAACAGTTTAAGAACAGCATTTCTCAATGTTCAATTGCAAGGAATTTGAGGATTTCATCCTCAACAGTCCATAATCTCATCAAAAGATTCAGAAAATCTGGAGAAATCTCCACAAGTAAGCGGCAAGGCCGAAAACAAACATTGAATGCCTGAGTCTGCCTTCAGGCGGCACTGCAATAAAAACTGACGTCATTCTGTCATTGATCCCTGCTTATTTCAACAAGACAAGGCAAAGCCATATTCTGCACGTACAACAGCTTGGGTTTGGTGTTAAAGAGTGCGGGTAGTAGACTGGCCTGCCTGAAGTCCAGACCTGTCTCCCATTGAAAATGTGTGGCGCATTATGAAGCACAAAATACGACAGTGGAGACCCCGAACTGTTGAGCAACTGAAGTCAAGCAAGAATGGGAAAGAATTCCACTGACAAAGCTTCTCCAATTAGTGTCCTCAGTTCCCGAACGCTCATTGAGTGTTGTAAAAAGGAAAGGTGATGTAAAACAGTGGTAATCATGCCCCTGTCCCAGATTTTTTGGAATGTATTGCAGGCATCAAATTCAAAATAAGTGAATACTTCCAAAAATACAATAAAGTTTATCAGTTTGAACATTACATATCTTGTCGTTGTAGTGTAATTGAATATAGGTTGAAAAGGATTTGCAAATCATTGTATTCTGTTTTTATTAATGTTTTACTCAACTTCTCAACTTCACTGGAATTGGGGTTTGTAATGATGATAACTCATCACAAACACTGAGATGCATATTGGCCACATGGAGATCACGGCTGTTTTTAGATTCTTTTGGTTTAAATTCTTTGGTGATCTCAAGAGCTATAACTCTGTGTATAACTTGCGACAACAGTTCATTTTTGCTGGTACAGTTTTTTTCTCCTTTTTTTTTAGTTGATGACATGTTTTGTCATTATCAACATAACTATAACATGAGTGGCGAGAACAGGCCATTCAGCCCAACTAGGCTTGCCAGTTTTTTTTTTTCCTATTGTGAATTTATCACTTCAGATGCTCAAAGACTCAATGGTATCTAGCTTTAAATCAAGCTTGCTCTTGAAAATTCCCAAGGTTTCTGCCTCAACAATATGGTCAGGAAAGCTATTCCACATCAAAATTACTCTTCGGGTGAAGAAATATTTCCTTATTCTTAACACAGTGCCCTTTGTCATCCTAAAAAATATTTGCCATTCATGTGACTTACGCACCTTGAATTCTGGCAAAAACCATTGGCTCCTTTGGAATATCCTCATTTTGCTGAGTTTTGTTCCTATTTGTTTCAATATTGTGTGTAGATGCCTTTGTAATTGCCATTCAGGCACCCATTTTTTTCCATTTCTAAGGGGTGTTTCTGACATTTTGTCCAACCCTTGAAGTAATAAGAGAAATCAGCTAAACTCATTATCTCAGTCAATAATTTATTTGGAGCATTTTCTTCCTTAATATTTAACAGCAATTGTGGTACAACTGACCGGTTATCAAATACTACCATCTAGTGGGATACAGCTGTCATTGTATGATTTCTCCACTACCTGCTGATATTAGTACACACATTTTCTTTTGATTACCGGATTAGTTTTTGAAATTGGTCAGTGAAGTGGGTCTTGATGACATGCAATTCTGGACATACAAAAAGTATTTTCTGAAATCACCAGTATTTTGTCACAAGAAATTGTTTAATGGACATTTTTCTTTGTTAGCAACAAATTGAATAAAAGTGCAGAACAGAAGCCAAATGGTTCCTTTTGTCACAAGAAAAATGACCCCTTTACTCAGTCACAGAGATCTCATATGTGCAGTGATGCAAAACACATTGTAGAAAGATTTATGTTGGATCTTATTTACTATTACAATGCAGTAATGCAGTATGAATCCTAGTATATTTCTAAGTTTTTTAATTTATTAGGAATGAGGATTTGCTGGGAGGATTGAACAATGCCAAGCGCACATACAGTACCAGTCAAAAGTTTGGACACCCTCACATTTTTTTTGGAAATCAAACATTTAAGAAACAAAAACCACCTTCCATTTAGCAAAGTAAATAAAGAAATAAACACTAAATTTATCAAAATGACCACCATTTGTAACAATACTGCCTGAACATACTAATTTATATTTTTTGCAGCAATTGCAGTTATATGACTCAGTGTTCACACCAGCACAGCTGCAACAGTTCTCCTCGATGTGTTGTACCTGTGGTTTGCTTCTCCTTGGCCTTTTTGTCCAGTGAAATGAAAACCAGTTTAATTTTGATTAGCTGGTTGGAAAATGCACATAATTTGTCTGTCTGTTTATTTTACCAAGTACGGTGTCTTTAAGAAGTCCAAAATTCTGGACACTACTCTGTGAAGTAAATATATTTTTAACATCTGAATGTTGACTTTATGTTACTTGAGGGTGTCCACACTCAAAAAATGCGGGCTACAGCATTAGAAATGTGTGTCCAGACTTTTGACTGGTACTGTAAGCTTGTCTTCTATCAAACATCAAATCATCCAACACTTTGTGATACAGCATTTGGTATATGAATGTCCTCCAGTTGATAATCTCTCCTCAAGGTTAGACAGACTTCATTGTGCCCGTGTCTCTCTTTTTGCACTGTCCCTCCCTGACAGGAATGGGATGTATTTTGAACACATGCGGACAGCATATCCATCCATCCACCCATCACACCTATGCTGGGGCCTGTCTCAGCATACTGCTTGAGAGGCAGGAATGCACCCAACACAATCCACCAATCCACGGCAGCAATCAGGTACCTTTCATTCACACCCACGGTCAATTTAAGGGTCTCCATTTAGCCCCAGGTAAAAGCGGCCCACCCCGTGGTGCCTGGCAAAGGACATCTGTCAAATTACATTGTTAAATCATAATTGAATAGCAATATGCTTCCTGCATAATGGAACCAATATTTCATAATTGTACAGTGCTTCATAATTGTATCCCCTTCAAGCAGCTCTGTGAGGATGACACAAGGTAAGCCTTTCAGGCACACAGCCACGACATTCATTTTCTGTTTTAAACTGGTCAGATTCCTTTTATGGACAATGATTTGTGGCTAGTAAAACAACCCAATAATGTCTGCAGTTGTCCTCGTGTCCTCTGGTGACCATTCCCCATCTTCAAAGTCTTTGGTGTCCTTGTAACTATTCAGCATCCCTATACGTAATGTAATTAAATTTAGGGGGATGCAAATACACCATTCGTGGTGAAAAATTACAGATAAATCATTTTGTCAGTCCATTCTCAGTTTGCAGGAAAGATAAGATATGAGAACGGCACTGAACTGTACATATAAGGCCAGGTTTACGGTGATGTAGAGTCACTTTGACAAAAGGATTCTTGTATCTCAGCCAATGGCAAATGAAAAACATTTTTTGTGATGTCCTCTATCTGCTCTTGTCTAGTTTCATAAAAAATTGATCTTGCATTTCTGATTGCATTCATCTAAAGTAAGCATTCATTAAGCTTACCATTAATATTAATGATTTATGACAGAGGTCAAGAGGCTATAACGTATGACAGGTTATTACTAGGAAGCATCATCAATAGCATGAAGACTAAACTCATAAATATATTTAGTCAGCCCTAACGTGTCACATTTAAACCTCTTACACAATTCTGCAGCAAATTATACTGAGCAAATATTGATGTAATGCAGGACTACAAGGTGATGGCTACAAGGTCACCATGCTGGCTGAGGGCTACTCCTTCAGCTGGACTGATTAGCTTGGTACATTCAAAAAATCATAATATTTTCCCCATTAATAAGTGATCATCTCGAGAACAACAGTGACTGTAACATACTATAATGCTATTCGCGATTTTTGTAAACTAGAATTATTGCTTCGCCGTTTGCTCCCGCCAACCAGTCAAGCTGAAGTTTGCATTGACAGACTCATTAAGTGTATGAAGTGAAGACTTTAACGTATTTTTATAAAGAGCATGAAGTGTGTGTTATTGCCAAAAATAGAAGTGTTCGCTATTTTGACAAATGATTCCACAGAATAATTCCATGTGAGAAACATGCCTTCACTTTAGGGACAATTTTTACACAGGAGTATCGAGGGACAGATTTGTCACATGGTGCCTGAAGCTCAATTTTAGCAAAAACCAAGTAGAATGCATAGTTTGTGAACAAACTTAAGTTGGCAAGACAAAGCCGAACTGTTCATTATTAGAATCACAATTATCACTACACTGCCCCCCATAATTATTGGCATCCCTGGTTAAGATGTGTTCTTTAGCTTCTAATAAATTAAGTTTTTTTTTCTTAATAGGACCACAATGAAAAAAAGAGGAAAATCTAATCTTTAATTCAAGTGCATTTATTCAGTGGGAAAAAAAATCCCACATCAAGAAATAATTATTTTACATCAAATCATGTGTGCCACAATTATTAGCACCCCTGATGTAAATACTTTGAACAACCCCCTTTTGCCAACAAAACAGCACCACAAGATGGGAGAATACAGAAAGAGGGATCTTCGACCATTCCTCTTTGCACAATCTCTCTAAATCCTCCAGAGACCTGGGTCCTCTCCTCTGCACTCTCCTCTTCTGCTCACTCCACAGGTATTCAATGGGGTTGAGGTCTGGGGACTGAGATGGCCATGGGAGGAGCTTGATTCTGTGTCTGGTGAACCATTTCTGTGTAGATTTGGCCACATGTTTAGGGTCATTATCTTGCTGAAAGACCCAGTGACGACACATCTTCAGCTTTCGGGCTGAGGGCACCATATTTTGATTTAAAATGTCCAGGTATTTCAAAGTGTTCATGATGCCATGCACCCTAACAAGGTTCCCAAGGCCTCTGGAAGAGAAACATGCCCACAGCATCACCGATCCTCCCCCATACTTCACAGTGGGCATGAGCTGCTTTTCTGCATACTCATCTTCTGTGTTCTGCCAGACCCACTTAGAGTGTTTGTTGCCAAAAAGCTCTATCTTGGTCTCATCTGACCAAAGCACACGGTCCCAGTTAAAGTCCCAGTACTGCTTAGCGAACTCCAGACGTTTGCGTTTATGATTGTGAATGAGAAAATGTTTTCTCTGTGCATGCCTCCCAAACAGCTTGTTGGCAAGTAGATAGTGCCTGATGGTTGTTTTGGAGACTTTGGGACCCCAAGATGCTACCATATGTTGCAATTCTTTAACAGTGAGCTTTGAAGAACTTCTAATTTCCCTTAACGTGCTCCTCACTGTGCGTGGTGGCAAAATAACCTTGCGTTCTCGTCCAGGCTTGTTTACCACTGTTCCAGTTGTTTTAAACTTCTTAATGATTCCTCTGACAGTAGATTTGGGCAGGTGCAGGCGAGTGGCTATTTTCCTGTAGCCATTGCCTGACTTGTGAAGGTCAACAAACATCTGCCTTACTTGAATGGTGTATTCCTTTGTCTTTCCCATGTTGAAGAGTGGATAAGAGAAATGGCCTCTGTGTCATATCATATTTATAGCCCAGGGAAACAGGAAGTGATGAATTACTAATTAAATGTTCCTAGATACTCTGATCAACTTTGTAAACTACTGTAGAATTGACAGAAACACTTCAATAACATGTATTTCCAAGGAATTGTTAGGGGTGCCAATAATTGTTGAACAGGTGATTTTATGAAAAATAATTATTTCTTAGTCAAGGTTTTTTTTCCCTTAAAATTCGCTTTAGTTGAAGCTTACATTTTTCAACAATTTTCAATGTGAGAGTGTGCTTCTGCAATAAAAATGTTATTTATTTTAAGGATTTTAACACATCTTAACCAGAGGTGCCAATAATTATGGAGGGCAGCATATATAACTATTTTGCCTACAACATATTTTAAGCAGCTCTGACATCCATTGATTACAAATATGCCATATGGCTCATTGGACCCCAATTTGCACGGTCATGCCCCTCTATTACAACAATCAGGCAAACTTTCTTTGTACCCGCATGCTCTGGTAGTTATCCCGCAGTAACTAAATGTAACAAGGGGGGGATTGAAAAGTGCTTTAGATTAGAATGCCCATACCTTTGTAGTTTGTTTTAGCCTTACTTTGCTCAGAACATAAGGAACAAACTAAATTAACTGTCCCCTTTGCGGCCAGAGGAGTGTCCATTCATCCATTTTCGGCCATGTATCCAGGGCCGCATTGCTGGGGTAGCAGACTGAGCAAAGCAGCCCAGATATCCCCTTCCCCAGCTATTTCCTCCAACACTTCCTGGGGGATCCCAAGCTGTTCCCAGTCCAGCCAACAAGTTCTGGGTCAGCTTTCAGGCTTCCTCCCATTTGGACATGCCCAGAAAACCTCTAAAGAGAGGCCACCGGGGACCAGTGCTAAAGCGAGACATACATACAGGATGTGTGCTCAGATTCTTGTCTCAAGTTTTACCGTGCTGTATTTGCATTTATTTCTGGGAATTAAGGAGGCCGTGCACAGGGCCGGAAAAAAAAGGTAAGCTTGCACATTTAGGAGATGTAAACGCTGGTAAAACACAATGACAATAACCAGGGAGGACATTTTAAGAACTTCAAAACTGTCAATATGTAGCTACACTGAAAGACAAGTGAGTGACATACAGGGTTGGTGACTTCTGTCTGCCGGTAGCAAATGGAGTCATAAGGCCATAAATGAGCATCCAGTGATGAAGACAGGCTGTGAGATGAACAGCATCTGAGACAGTCAGCAGAAGCCAGTGGCATGTATAAAAAACCACTGTCCCTTGGAAAGGAACAATGTGGTTTGCCTTTTTGTTTAAAAAAAAAAACTTTTTGAAATAAAACCACTTCATATGCACTACAACCCTTTTTTCAAACTACAGTATGTAAAATGTAAATAAAAGCAATGCAATGATTTGCAAACCATTTAAGTCATTTTTTTTCAATTGATAAAAGTGCAATGACAACAAAACAACTGATGAAACAGAATTTTTTTTTTAATGCTCATTTTCAATTTTATGCCAGCAACACATTTCAAAAAAGTTGGGATGCGGTGTCAAAAGACTGGAGAATTAGCATCACGCAAAGAAAATGCCAGGTAGAACACCTCACAGGTAATTAGGTTAATTGGTCACAGGTCAGTAACATTAATGGGTATTAAAAGAGTGTCCCAGAGAGGCTGAGTCATTCAGAAGAAAAGATGGTGAGGGCTTCACCACTCTGTGAAAGACTGGATGGGTAAGAAGTTTAACAATATAAGAATTAGCATTACCAATAAAAATTCAAATGAGTAAGGGGATTTCACATCTATGGCACACAATCATGAAAAACATTCAGAGAATTTGGAGAAATCATGGTATGCAAGGGACAAGGCTGAAAACAAATACTGAACTGCAATGATCTTTGGGCCCTCAGGTGCTAACAGACAGCATTCTGTCGCGATAATCACTGATTGGGCTCAGGAACACTTACGAAAACCACAATTGATGAACTCAGTTTGTTTCGATGTCCTCAAATGCATGTTTAAAGCGCAATTTAAAGCTTAAACCAACAAGATCTGAAAATTCTGACGCCCTCTCAGTGCCGAGTCCATTTGAGATCGACTGAAGCAAAGTAGAAAACTGTCCTGTGGTCTGGTTGGTCAAAATGTGAAAATCTCCTTGGAAATCATGGGTGCTGTGTCCTCAAGGCTAAAGAGAGGAGAGACCATCCGGCTTGTTATCAACACAAAATTTGAAAAGCCAGCATCCATGATGGTATGGGGTACATGCAGGAATAACTTTCACATCTGTGGAAACACCATTAATGCTGAGAGATATATACGGAGCAACATATACTGTGATCTAGAGGAGGAAAATCCAGATTCAGAGCGTGAAAGTCATCCCAAGAAGCTCAGCTGTAGAAGGATTAGCAATATTGCGCTAAGTACTACTGCCGCAAAGAGTTACAGTTCGTAATACAGTTCCTATTGCAACTGTCATTTTCTTGACTATGAAAAGACCATTGAGTGCTATATATGATCGGATGATAGCTGCATGATGTAGCAAATCACACCCACTTGGGGAGAGAAGAAGAAAATCCATTTTGGATTTTGCATGGGTTGTATTGGGTTGAATATAAACAACCGTTTCACTGACATGAATAAGTTGTGTAATTGTTACTTTAAATACATCTAACAAAGGTATAAAGTTGCCTAAAATGTAGCAGATGAGTTCCATCCATCAAGATCACGTTTTCAAAATTCTTCCATGAAGTAGTTTTATTCACCCTCAAAGCCAAAACTGTTTGCTTCACAAGCCTACCCTAATGAAAATATCCAATAGTTATCTCTTATTGATAACATAGAATGAATAGCATAACTATTGTATTTACTATAGTTTGCATAGTACAACTAGAGTAGTACTATAGCATCACATTATAACTATAGTATTACCACAGTCAACAGTACCATGATATTACTATCGTCCACATAACTACATTGCTGTCGTTTGAATAACTATAGTACCATTACGTACAACCCCAATTCCGAAATAGTTGGGATGAAGTGCAAATTGTGAATAAAATCAACATGCAATGATTTTCAGATCACAAGAGCCAATATGTTAATTACAATAGAACAAAGATAACACTTTAAATGTTGAAACTGAGACATTTTACATTTTCATCCACAAAATTATCTTATTTCAAATTTTCTGGCTGCACCAGGTCTCAAAAAAGTTGGGACACAGGCAAAAAATGGATGAAAACCAATTAATATATAAGAGAATCAGCTGAAAAAACATTTAGCGAGTAAGTTAACTGGTATCAGGTGTGTAACATGATTGGTTATAAAAGGGCTGTCTTAGAGAGGCTGAGTCTATCAGAAGTAAAAATGACCAGAGGCTCTCCAACTTGTGAAGGCTTGCGTAAAAAAATTGTGGAATACTTTAAAAACAATGTTCCTCAACCTCAAATTGCAAAGGCTTTGAGGGTCTCATCACTGACAGCGCATAGCATCATCAAAAGATTCAGAGAAACTGGAAAAATCTCTGTGCGTAAGGGACAAGGACAAAGACCTTTTCTGGAAGCCCGTGATTTTTGGGCCCTCAGACACCACTGCATCACTCACTGGCATGATTCTGTCATTGACATTACTACATGGGCCCAGGAATACTTCAAGAAACCACTGTCTGTAAACACAGTCCGCCTTGCCATCCACAGATGCCACCTAAAACTCTATCATGCAAAAAGTAAGACATTGTTGAGCATGATCCAGAAGTGCCGCCGTGTTCTGTGGGCCAAGGCTCATTTAAAATGGACTGCAGCAAAGTGGCAAAGTGTCCTGTGGTCAGACGAGTCCAGATTTGACATTCTTGTTGGAAATCATGGGCGTTGTGTCCTTCGGGCTAAAGAGGAGAAAGACTACCTCTCCTGTTTTCTGCTCAGAAGCCAGCATCTCTGATGGTATGGGGATGCATTGGTGGATATGGTGTGGGACACTTGCATGTTTTTAAAAGCACCATGAATGCTGAAAGGTATATAAAGGTTTTAGAGCAACATATGATCCCCTCCACACGACATCTATTCCAGGCTTTTTGTATTCAAGCAGGACAAACCAAAACCACATACTGCAGCTATTACAACAGCACGGCTTCCTAGTAGAAGAGTCTGTGTGCTGAACTGACCTGTCTGCAGTCCTGATCTTTCACCGATTGAGACCATTTGGGGCATAATTAAACAATAAGTCCATCAAAGGAGACCTAAAACTCTCCAGCAGCTGGAAACCTGTATTAAACAAGAGTGGGATCAAATTCCAAAAGCTTAACTCAAGAGACTTGTTTCCTCAATGCCCAGACGCCTCCACTCTGTTAAAAAGAAGGGATGCTACATCAAGGTAAACAGGCCCCTGTCCCAACCTTTTTGAGACCTATAGCAGCCATCAAATTTGAAATGAGCTCATTTTGTGGATAAAATTGTAAAATTTCTCAGTTTCAACATTTGCTATGCTATCTCTGTTCTATTGTGAATAAAATTCTGGGTGGTGCGATTTGACAGTCACTGTGTTGTGATTTTATTCACAATTAAACACTTTGTCCCAACTATTTCGGAATTGGGGTTGTACAAAACCCAAAACCAGTGAAGTTAGCACGTTATGTAAATCGTAGATAAAAACAGAATACAATGATTTGCAAATCCATTTCAACTTATATTCAATTGAATACACTGCAAAGACAAGATGTTTAATGTTCAAACTGAGAATTTTATTTTTTTTGCAAATAATCATTAACTTAGAATTTAAAGGCAGCAACACATTGCAAAAAAGTTGGCACAGGGGCCTTTTTACCACTGTGTTACATCGCCTTTCTTTTTAACGGCACTCAGTAAACGTTTGGGAACTCAGGAGACCAATTTTTTAAGCTTTTCAGGTGGAACTCATTCCCATTCTTGCTTGATGTACAGCTTTAGTTGTTCAACAGTCCGGGGTCTCAGTTGTCGTATTTTACGCTTCATAATGCGCCACACTTTTTCAATGGGAGACAAGTCTGGACAACAGGCAGGCCAGTCAAGTACCCGCACTCTTTTACTACGGAGCCATGCTGTTGTTACACGTGCAGAATAAGGCTTGGCATTGACTTGCTGAAATAAGCAGGGGCGTCCATGAAAAACACGTTGCTTGGATGGCAACATATGTTGCTCCAAAACCTGTATGTACCTTTCAGCATTAATGGTGCCTTCACATATGTGCAAGTTGCCCATGCCTTGGGCACTAATCAGTCCCCGGGGAATTCCGCGATTCCGCGATCGCGGCGTTTTCCGCAGAATCCACACTTCACCGCGGAAACCGCGGAATTCACTGATTTCGCCGCGGAATTCCAAAATATACCGACGCAAGCTGGTCAAAACCACGATTTTGTCAATTCACAGACATCTGTTACCGCCGCGCATCTCATCTCATCAAGTGTGAACTTGACCGCCAGGCAGTGATTGCGTCGTTGGCGACAAATCTACGTTCTTTGCCCAAGTTGCGTGGCGTATTTTGTATGAAAGTTTTAAAATGAAGCGATTTCTTGAGAGACCCTAGCCAGCAGTTGGCTAGACTGCCAAGTATATTACAGCCAAGGAGAGGGCCAGTCAGTTTTCCCTCTGTTACAAGGACGGCGGAAAGCTCTTTTGTCGGCCCTTTAAAGTGGTAGGCTAATAGACCACATTAGAAAATCGACAGTCGAGGACCATGCCAAATCTGCAAAACACAAGATGAATTCAAGAACAAAAACAGAGTAGGTCTACCGGTCAAAAGCAAAAAACCATCTCCACAACAAGACAAAGTCAGCGTGTGAGCAGATCGAGGTAAGGAACTGCCTTCACGTCAGTCCTAATTTTTCTTTAAAAAAAAAAAATCAGCAATATTTAGGCCTAGACTAATAAGTTTTATGAACTCGATCAGTTGCTATGGTACACCGGTAATGACAGTCTTTTTTTATTAATAATTTTATGTTTTACCTCTAGAAGCGCCGGAATTTTATCACTACCATTTTATCACCATGAACGGTCGTTTGGACCGCTCGGTTCAAAGCATTCTAATCCGACTCAGAGCACCTATGTTACCATGATTCACAAAAGAACGAAACAACACCAGCATTACATTTTTACTGGTTTAATAATACACTTATGAAAATTTAGGCAATAGAATTGTATATAAGTAACATGAATTAAGCTGCTTTCACACTGGACGCGAAACGAATTTTTCGCAAGACAGATTACATTCAAATTCAATGCAAAGACGTTTCGCGCGGATTGGCGTCTTTGCATTGACTTTTTAATGTGATCTGTCGTGCGAAAAATTTGTTCGCGTCCAGTGTGAAAGCAGCTTTATTGTAAGCATTTAGCTACAACGATATTTTTGGGAAAAAAAATAATTAAACAATTCAGAACGACAAAACAACAATTAAAACATCTATTTTGATTAATACACATTCAGATTCAACATTTATAGCCTAACGGCATAACCATATGGAAAATCGTAGCCTATTTACTATGAAATAATTAATCGGAACAATGACACGGAATTAGAAAACAACAGGTAGGCGCTAAATTCCCAGACGGGTTTGAGGCACCTGCAGCAGGTGACGAGCGTCTTAATTTGTGAGCAGCTCCTGCGGACCTGGCACTGCCTCCGTTTTGCTGCCAGTGTCCCAGACAGTACTGACACGTAATTTATATGTGGTAAAATGTAAATTTATATAATAGGTATTTTCATCATCCTTATATGTTCATCTATTTATTTTCATCATCTTTTCATTTTCTTTTGAGTGTGAAATCAAGGTGATTTCACCCACTCTGTCTCGCTTTTTTGATATCAATAATAAAAGTCTTTACATTTAAGGCAAGTTTTTGTAATGAATCATTCAAGAATTTAACATCAAGAGCAATAATTGTGCAACAGATTTTAGTGTCTTTCTACTTTGTTTCAAGATATTCTTTAATACTAAAAGTAAAGGTAAACTTCTTTGATTTTTGAATGAATGAGGGTTATACTTACTTGCAAAAGGCTACCGCAGAATTTTTGCAGAATTGACAATTTCTTGCAGAATAACCGCAGAATTTAGCTTTTATGACCGCAGAATTTGGTGAGATTTTCCGCGGAATTTCAATTTTTTTTACCGCAGAAATCCCCGGGGACTGACTAATACACCCCCATACCATCACAGATGCTGGCTTTTGAACTTTGCGCCTATAACAGCCCGGATGGTTCTTTTCCTCTTTGGTCCAGAGGACACAACGTCCACAGTTTCCAAAAACAATTTGAAATGTGGACTCGTCAGACCACAGAACACTTTTCTACTTTGCATCAGTCCATCTTAGGTGAGCTTGGGCACAGCGAAGCCAGCGGCGTTTCTGGGTGCTGTTGATAAATGGCTTTGGCTTTGCATTATAGAGTTTTAACTTGCACTTGCAGATGTAGCGACGAACTGAAGTTACAGCCAGTGGTTTTCTGAAGTGTTCCTGAGCCCATGTGGTGATGTCCTTTACACACTGATGTCGGTTTTTGATGCAGTACCGCCTGAGGGATCGAAGGTCACGGGCATTCAATGTTGGTTTTCGGCCTTGTCGCTTACGTGTAGTGATTTCTCCAGATTCTTTAAACCTTTTGACGATATTATGGACCGTAGATGATGAAATCCCTAAATTTCTTGCAATAGCACCTTGAGGAATGTTGTTTTTAAACTGTTCGACAATCAGCTCACGCATTTGTTCACTAATTGGTGACCCTCGCCCCATCCTTGTTTGTGAATGACTGAGCATTTCAGGGAAGCTGCTTTTATACCCAATCAGGGCACCCACCTGTTCCCAATTAGCACATTCACCTGTGGGATGTTCCAAATAAGTGTTTCATGAGCATTCCTCAACTCTCTCAGTGTTTTTGCCACTTGTGCCAGCTTTTTTGAAACATGTTGCAGGCATCAAATTCCAAATGAGCTAATATTTGCAAAAAATTACAAAGTTTACCTGTTCGAACATTAAGTAACTTGTCTTTGCAGTGTTTTCAATTGAATATAGGTTGAAAAGGATTTTCAAATCATTGTATTCTGTTTTTATTTACGATTTACACAACGTGCCAACTTCACTGGTTTTGGGTTTTGTATATTAATACTACACGATGGTGGAAAAAATACCTTCCATTTACTATAGGATAACTAAAGCTTGGAACAATAGTCATTTCTCATAAGGGTAACAAGCCAGGACAGAGATACATAGTATAATGATCCAGGGCAGGGCAAACGAACTACAGTATGTGTTTGCATGCATTGTATTGGTACACCATTAGTACGAAACATTAAACCATAACAGTAATTTTGTTGTATGTAATTGGCTCTGTGCTAAAATTGTTGTGTTCATTTATGGTTTTAACAGTTTCATGTTTCATAGCTCATGCTCATAGTTCATGCCACAGTTTTAACAGTTTCTTGTATCAGGTTTTTGCATTTCATGTTTCACATTTATAGTCCATGTTTTTACTTTTCCATGTTTTTGTTTTTGCCAGGTCTGCCAAGCCACTCCACCGCTTGTCTGCGTTCCGCCCCGTGCCTTCGTGTTGCACATTTCTGAGCTCTGGTTGGCTTTGGTATTTCCCTCTTCCTTCTGTGCTGTGCTGATTCAGGGCTGTCTAAGCTTAATTGGCAATTAACTGTTTTTAAGTAACTAACATTTACTAACACTCACTGGGTGGTGTAATTCTTAGATAGGCACATTACTAATACTACTAATTTAGACAGGGAGTTTATTGTCATGATTCCTGCTTTACTATTTCAAGTCTTGCTGTGCTTTTCTATTCTGAACATTCGTGCTGCTTCCAAACTGCATACTTAATTGGTACTTAAGCTGAGCACGCTCATTCTCTTAATGAGCAAGTCTTGTTATCCAATCTTGGTCCATGTCTCATGATCTTGCCCTGCCTCTTGTTTCTCCTCCTCCAGGTGTTGCCCTTCATGTCTTGATTTCTCACCCTTTATCTGGATGCGGTGGAAGTTGGCTGGCAGACAGTGTCTCAAGTCTACGCTCATGTTCATGCTTCCAATCCTTGTTTCCAAGTCTTGTTCATAGTCCTTGTATATATTTCCATGGTCTTGTTATTTGTTTTTCTTGGATTTCTGCCTGGAGTTTCCAGTGGTTTTTTGTTCTAGCCTTTTTAGCTCCTTAGTTCCCAGCTCTGTGTAGCTCACCTTTGTTTGTCTTTTGCAACCCTTTGGGCCAAGTTTTTTGTTGGCCCTCGTGCCTGTTTTATTTTTTGTTTAATAAATCCTCATTTCCCTTCCACCTCGCATCTGGTGTCTCTCTGATCTCGCATCAAAAATGTTACTGAATGAAGCTATCATTTCAAACAACCACATCCCCATTACTGTACGACTAAGAGTTCAATAGCTATGATAGTTAAACTAAGCTGATCAACAAAAGGGACAGGGTTTTGTCAATGCACACGTAACCCCCTGCTGAATCCAACAACCTAACCCCCAACTCTCTACGCTACATGGATCAACAATTGTGATGGAGAGAAGCTTAGCCGATCAGGAAAACAGAGAGCTTTGTAGATTAGTACATGACCCCTTCCTGAGTAAAAAAAAAAACCCATCCAAAGCTCTGGCAGTTATTACAACCTCCTGGAATCTTTCTGGGCATGATGCAGCAAGCTTTGCACGCTTGGATTTGGGGTTTTTCTGCCATTCTTCTCTGCTGATCCTTTCAAGGTCAGTCAAGTTGAATGGGGATTGTCGGTGGACAGTCATTTTCAGGTCTCTCCAGAGATGTTCAATTGGGTTCAAGTCAGAGCTCTGGCTGGGCTGCTCAAAGTCATTCACAGAATTATCCCTAAGCTACTCCTGCATTGCCTTGGCTGTGTGCTTAAGGTCATTATCTTGTTATGAGATGAACCTTCAGCCCCATCTGAGGTCTTGGACCCTCTGTAACAGGTTTTCATGAAGGATAGCTTTGTACTTTGCTCCATTACGTTTTTCTCTCAAACCTGACCAGTCCTCCAGTCTCAGCCACTGAAAAACACTGGCACAGCAAGATGCTGCCACCACCGTGTTTCACCAATGGGATGTTATTGGGCCGGTGATGAGCGGTACATGGTTTCCTCCAAACATGATGATTAGAATTGAGGCCAAACAGTTCAATCTTGGCATCATCAGGTCAGAGAATCTTATTCCTCACAGTCTGAGAGTTCTTAAAAGGCTTTTTTGCAAATCCAAGCAGGCTTTCATACATCTTTCACAAAGAACAGGCTATTGTTTGGCCACTCTGCCATAAAGCCCAGATCATTGGACTGCTTCAGTGATGGTTGTCCTTGTGCAAGTTTCTCAAGTCTCCACCCAGGATCTCTGGAGTTGAGCCAGAATGACAATTGGGTTCTTGGTCACCTCTCTTGCTAAGGGCTTTCTCTCTCAAATGCTCAGTTTGGAAGGATGGCCAGTTCTAGGAAGAGTTCCGTTTGGTCCACCTTCATCCATTTAATAAATATTGAGGCAACTGTGCTCTTGGGAACCGTTAAAGGAGGGTTAAATTTTGTGCAGCCTTCCCCAGATCTGTGTCTCAACATACCCGGTCTCTGAGCTCTGCAGGCAGTTCCTTTGACCTCTTTACTTGCATTTGCTCTGACAGCTGTGAAACCTTATATAGGCAGGTGTGTCTATCCAAATCATGTCCCATCAGTTGAATTTACCACATGTGGACTCCAATCAAAGTGTCAAAACATCTCAAATATGATTAAAAGAAATAGAAGGCAGCTGAGCTAAATTTTAAGTTATCATATATATATATATATATATATATATATATATATATACTATATTACCAAAAGTATTTGCTCACCTGCCGTGACTCTCATATGAACTTAAGTGCCATCCCATTCCTAACCCACAGGGTTCAGTATGATGTCGGTCCACCTTTTGCAGCTATTACGGCTTCAACTCTTCTGGGAAGGCTGTCCACAAGGTTGAGGAGTGCGTTTATCGGAATTTTTGACCATTCTTCCAAAAGCGCATTGGTGAGGTCACACACTGATGTTGGTCGAGAAGACCTGGCTCTCAGTCTCCGCTCTAATTCATCCCAAAGGTGTTCTATCGGGTTCAGGTGAGGACTCTGTTCAGGCCAGTCAAGTTCATCCACACCAGACTCTGTCATCCATGTCTTCATGGACCTTGCTTTGTGCACTGGTGCACAATCATGTTGGAGGAGGAAGGGGCCGCTCTAAACTGTTCCCACAAGGTTGGGAGCATGGAATTGTCCAAAAGCTTTTGGTATCCTGAAGCATTCAAAGATCCTTTCACTCGAACTAAGGGGCTAAGCCCAACTCCTGAAAAACAACCCCACACCATAATTCCTCCTCCACCGAATTTCACACTTGGCACAATGCAGTCCGAAATGTACCGTTCTCCTGTCAACCTCCAAACCCAGACTCGTCCATCAGATTTCCAGATGGAAAAGTGTGATTCCTCACTCTGTAGTCCAGTGGCGGCGTGCTTTACACCACTGCTTCCGGCGCTTTGCATTGCAATTGGTGATGTATGGCTTGGATGCAGCTGCTCGGCCATGGAAACCCATTCCATGAAGCTCTCTGCGTACTGTACTTGGGCTAATCTGAAGGCCACATGAAGTTTGGAGCTCTGTAGCAATTGACTGTGCAGGAAGTTGGCGACCTCTTTGCGCTATGTGCCTCAGCATCCACTGACCCCTCTCCGTCAGTTTACATGGCCTACCACTTCGTGGCTGAGTTGCTGTTGTTCCCAAACTCTTCCATTTTCTTATATTAAGTCTCACATTTGGCTGTGAAATATTTAGGAGCAAGGAAATTTCACGACTGGATTTGTTGCACAGGTGGCATCCTATGACAGTTCCATGCTGGAATTCACTGAGCTCCTGAGGGCGGCCCATTCTTTCACAAATGTTTGTAGAAACAGTCTGCATGCCTAGGTGCTTGATTTTATACACCTGTGGCCAGGCCAAGTAATTAGGACACCTGATTCTGATTATTTGGATGGGTGAGCAAATAATTTTGGTAATATAGTGTATATATATACCACACCAGCCCTAACTGCTTCTATTCCTACCAAATAAATGCCTTCATCAGTTTCATTTTCAATTCCCTTTTCCGTTTCTCCATCCGTTCCTTCACTCTCCCATTGCCCATTATGCAAAATCTCATTCAAAAACATCCATTCAGTTGAAAACTAAATAATCTGTCCAAATTTAAAAATTCGCGCACGGAACTCCAACTCCTACCAAAACTCCTCCTCCTCCTGAGTCGACGAACACAAGTTTTCGGCGTGTGCGTGGCCCATGTCTTGGCCAATCACGTAGCCTGAAAATTCGACAGGCCCCAGAGGCTCGGGAGCGGCTCAAGCCAACGATTGGCTGGATTCAACCCTCTGCTGTCAGAGGTCTGGCGGGATATTCAGATAGTCGGAATCGTACATTATTCCGTTGGGTTTCGTGCAAATACAACAGTCTTACCGAGAACCATTGCTCAGCGTGCTAAGAACGTTCCAGTAACCACGAATTTGTGCAATCAAGTCTCCTGAATATCTACATTCACACATTTGAACGTGACTTGAAGCGGACTGCACGTTAAGCGGGACAGCTGGTATTTTCAGTGCGAAATCCCCCTCATTCATTGCGGGTGAGCTAGGATAATTCTCGGCTAGCTTGCTAACATTAGCTAACGTTATATCTAACTAACGTAGTCTTACCCAGCCGACAGCCCGGCTAGTTGTCTAGAATACTCAATAACACTGAAGTATAACAGTTTAGCTCGCTGCATTGCTCATCCAGATCAACGAGCCTCCTCGCCTTTAACTGAAGCTGAGGTCAGCTGTATGTCTGGACAGTGCTCGCCTGGTAGCGCATTAGCCAGCCAGCCGTCTTGTAAGCAGAATTGAGATGGAAAATTATCACCAACGATGCGAATCATCCGGCCATGGAAGAGAAAATAAATTCAGCCGAAAGAAGTGCTTTACCGGCGGAGCTGGAGTCCCTGCGCACTGCAGTCATGGCAGCGATGACGGGGAAAGGAAGCCCAAGTTTGTAAGTAACGTTAGCGACGCTAACTAGCCAGCTAACTTCGCTACCGAGAGAAAGTTCTCGAGCCGACATTAACTTTTATCTGCCGTACTGCACATTACTTGCCCTAACAAACATAAATCTGGCTGGTTAGCCAACATTACGGTGGGTAAAATAACCTCATCTGAAACGCTAAAGTTATCTTGCGTCGCGCTAGCATAGCATAATCTGGCGATCCGAATCAGGCTTGATGGCGAGCAAGATAACGGCACGTTTGTCCAGCTTGTCAAAACAGGATTTTGTAAACGACTAATAACATGAGCTACATTACTTGTTAACGTGGGTGGTTTGGGGGTATCAGGCATTATGCTGCCTTGCTATCTAACTAGCTCGCTTTCGTTTTCTATAATGTTACGTTAAGTTTTCGTTGCGGTTTACGTCTAACGTTAGGTTAATGCCTAATACTGTCCGTGTAACGTACACTTCGTATTAAATCTAATACGAATGTCAACGAAAGTAACGCCGTTGCAGAGATTATATCGCGGGGTTGCATATTTTTGGTGGCTGGTTAGCTACACAATGTTCGTTATGGAAGCTCTCTGAACTGTCAAGGGCTTAGCTACTCATGGAATGACGTGATTTACCTGGCATGCAAGCTGGTTAATTAATGTGGATGCTAATGGGACAACTATTTGTCCTCTCACTGTGTCATTTTTCAAGAAACTGGAGTAACGTTATTCCTGTTGTGGGGTTTAGTCTGAAATACCGGGGACTGGCCCATTCGGACTCACCAGGCAGCTCGCTGACTGTTCGCTTGCTTCAATGCGTTGGCATAACACGATGTAGCGAATGTTGTCCAGTTAGTTAGACAAATGTTGTTGTGTACTGAAGTGTGCTTTGCCATACGCGTATGACTCGCTAGTTCACTCTGTGCATTGCTCCATTTGCAACTGTTGCTTTATTTTTTTGATTTTGAGACACACTTCACTTGACAGCCAATTAATATTAGCTTCTGTTGGGGAAGGGGCGGCACGGTGTCATTTCCAACGGCAAAATAGAGGTAAAATACTTGTTCGGAAGGGGTCATCAAATGTTCATTTCTTGTCTTGTTTTTGCTCCCGAAGCAGCCGAAATTATGGATGAATGAACGACGAAATAAATGAGATTAATGTTCATGCATATTAAAGACAAGTGGGGGAATAATATTTGGATTGCAAATTTTACAATTGGGGAAATTGTTCTATCTCAGTGGTGTGCTGCTCATGAGCATGTGTGATGGAGCAAAAAGAGTGGGCAGGTCTAAGTCGACTCTGATCGCGTAGAAGAGTGTAGAAAACTATTCCGTTTATGTGGACGACATCAAATAGTGATGTGTGACTGTGAAATCAGCCTGTTAAGTCTGGTAGAAACCTAGACGGGGATTCTCTGAGCTTAACCAATGGGTAAAATTAGCTTCTGGATTAGTGTGTGTGCGTGTAATCTCATGCTGGCCGTCAGTTGCAGTCTGACCGCTGAAACTTGTAGCCGTTTTGTCTGCCTAAGTGTCCATTCGCAATGTAGAGGAACTGGCGGATTTCTCTGACCATAGTTCAGGGCAGGGCCGTGGGAAGATGGTGTTTTCAATTGGACTGTCTATTGCTGGGAGGAGTATTTATTTATTATATAATTTATTTACTTATTCGTCATTCCAAATGAAATCACTCAAAATTGGGGAACATCCAGCGCGATGGTCTCAGAGTCACTAGTTCTTTAATATTTTGGAGGCTGCTGTCGCAGAATGAAGAGGCAGTTGGTTTTCGCTCGATGTTACGCTCCGATCGGGTTTTATATGGGAGTTTGAAAAAGGGGGCGTGTCCGCGTTAACTCTCTATGACCCGTTTGTAAGCAGTTTCAACTGCCTCTGGATCAAAAACTAAGCAAGATATCAACTTCATTTCTTCAGGATATCTTTATGACATAGTGCTCAAACCCACAGCGACCCTTTGTGGGCCCTGCAGTCAACAACCAAAAAGTGAAATTTCATAGAAGCATATTGAAAACAATCCTGTTTTAGGGTGGATTTTTTAATATTTTCAGACGATTAGAACTTGAAGTTGATTTTGGCTGAAGTACACATGGAGGGCTATCTAAAAGTGAAGACAGAAGTTAAATGCCATAGGTATATTTTGAATTAAATTAACCCCTTTCTGGCCAGTCATGTGGTCGTTGCCTTTTTGACCCCAAAATTGGCTATGTGGGTACCCTTTGATTTCAAAAACAAATGTGTGAATTTAAAGGTCTTCATGGGTACTAAAAATAATATTGAAACCAACATGTAGCAAGCAGCCCTTCATTAAAAAAAAATAAAGCCATGTTTTTTGGGTAAAAATGGCTTTCAGCATAGGTCTATTATGTACTGCAAATGTTCACAAAATGTACGGTGATGAACTATGAAGTGTGAAATCTTCAGCCTGAACCCTTAGTCTCCAAGCTTCTTGAAATCTATCCACTGCCATCAATATTTCTCTTTATTACTTTGAAATTTACTGTAAATATGACATAAATTTGTATATTTAATGACTGTAACCCTTTCCCATGTAACTATTGCATAAAGATGAATGTTAGGAACAGTGCACATCCAAAATCATCAAGATGCTGCACAAGAACACCCGATGACAAGGGATGCCAGACAGACTGGGGAGACGGGGAAGCCATTTAAAAGCAACTGGAGAATCCCCACATAAGGAAACTGGCCAAGGCAATTTTAAAATGCCACCCAAGCCAGTAATTAACCAAGTAGGTAGCCATATGGTGATCAGAAATAAATCAAGAATAGAAAAAAAAATGTTTTGATGCATCGATAATAGTTTTGTAATCAAATCGTTAGCCTCTGAATCGGAATCAAATTGTATCGTGAGGTGCCTGGCGATTCCCACTCCAACTGGATGCTGTGATTTACATGTCTCGCGCACATTGCTGAAAGAGCCCACTGTCTCGGTTGATTTCTGTCGGTTGATTTCTGGCTGGGGTGCCATTTTTAAATTGCCTTGGCCAGTTTCCTTATGTGGGCATTCTCCTGTGATTAGGACAAAAAAAGGATTTTCTTCAAGGGCCGTGTGCACACGTGTTGCTCGAATGGTGCTTGTGCTCACCCTCCAATGTTTCGGACACCTCGTCTCATGGTCAGTTTGGGTTGCTGTCTGGAATCTGTCACGTACAGGCTGTAACTGTATGTGGAGCTCTTGAGCTGCCGTGGTCATTCGTAGCTGCCCTAAGTGGGGTCGGTCAGCGACAGTGCCGTTTTTCCATTCTTGGACAGGCAGCCGACTGATTGTTAGCTGGTGACATTGCAGATGACACGCCTCCTCTTGGCAGCTGAGACCTGCCCATAACATGTCGCAAGCCTTTCCATTTTCTTGATGCCATTG
The DNA here is from genome assembly GCA_029721435.1 of Gymnothorax reevesii. Lineage (NCBI taxonomy): Eukaryota > Metazoa > Chordata > Actinopteri > Anguilliformes > Muraenidae > Gymnothorax > Gymnothorax reevesii. The sequence continues at coordinate 52,431,314 of CM056587.1, read as the reverse complement.
CATTTTTAATTTTTATGTTGGCTTTACGTAAACCATTGACCACGCCCAAAAGAAAAAGTCAAGTGTCGGTGTATGCATCACATACAGCTGAATGTTACTTGTTGTTATTACTTAAGTGCTTGGCGCATTCACAACTTCATGTGGCCAAGAGCATTTGGCCACGAAAAGAGCATTTTAGGCGGAAATCCTCAAAATAATGTAAGAACATTCAGGCTAAGCTGCCAAAATGGATGTTCATATGAAAAAAAGAGAATGTGGCAATTTCAGGATATGACTTATGCTAATTGATTCAGATTTCTCATGGATGTGTGCTGCTTTTGTCAGAGGGTAACTTCTTTGTTTGTAGGTAATAATTATCTCCACAATTCCGAAAAAGCAAGGAGATCTTGTAATAGTTTGGCGTCTGTCTGTCCGAAACAGTAACTCCTCCTACGCCGTTTGACTAATCAATCTGAAACTTTGGTGTGTGTAAGGTAGTGACCCAGAGGGGTGCACAAAGCTCGTAGAATTTAAATTAATTTATTCTTTTGGCCACCAGGGGCCTTTTTGTGAAAACTGAAAAATGGCAATCAGTTCCTTGTGCATTGAGCTAGGACGCTTAAATTTTTATGGGAGGTGCATAGGATGACACTTCATCACATATCAGACAGGTTTTTGATTTGACTTCATTTTGACTGTTTTCTAGGTCAAAATGGCATTAGATGTGTTAATTGTCGAAAAGGATGGCATGTTTTCTTATTACTCAATGTAGAAGACTGCAAATTGGTATGGATATGTATTACGGTGATGGCAACCTGCATGCCAAAAATTGCCATCCTGTGATTCATATATTAACCACTAGGAGGCTTTTTACTGAAAAAAGAAAAATGGCCATACCTACCTTTTGCATTGAGCTAGGACACCCAAATCATTTTTGGGAGGTGCGGGGGATGACCCTTCATCACAAATCAGACGGGTTTTTGATTTGATCTAATTTTGACTGTTTTCTGGGTCAAATGGCATCAGGTGTGCTAATCGCTGCACTGTATGTCCTTTCCTTTCATAATAATCTCATTTCAAAATGAAGAGTAATTTATGCCCTCCACAGACACTCAAAAAGTAGTCTGTCCAACTAACCAATTTTATCACATTGCTATAACTCTGATCAGCATCAGTGCTTTGTCACTGCAACAAGCAGATTATCCTTTGGACAGCAGAATGCCAGTTTTGCCCTCTGACACATTACTAGTACTCCCATAACATTCATTGTGGAGCGCAGAGATTTGCGATAGGGTGCCATCGACTTAAGTCTAGTTGAGGACTATTTTCTGCAGTTTGTAAGAACTGATCATAAGAATGAATGTAAGAAGCATTTAAAATTAGAATGGATTGATAGAATACAAAGATGTTCCTGAATGAGGCTCCGTGTCTGCAGCCAATGGAATAAAATTTACTTTTTGTGGCACTTGTCATCCAGTCAGTCCAAAGAAAATGGTTTTCTTAACATCTTTGCATTTCAGAAATATTTCTCCAGAATTTTCATTAGACAAGAATGAATATCTAATTTGAGATGAATAAGAAACACATTCTTAAAAAAATGACAATTAAGCATTACTGTCCTGGTAAGTTCACTAGAGGGTTGTTTCAGGCAAAAACGCACTCATTCTTTGCCGCAGCTGGCTGATTATAGAGTGACATTAAAAGAACATGGTACCACATAATAAACTGCCAGCTATCCAAAATGGTGACAACCACTAATGATAAATAATGAACCGTTAGCTTTTTCTGCTGGATTTACTGGCTTTGCAATCATGGTAATGCCATGTACGCAATGTTCACTGTCCTGATCCTGTTTACCAGTTGTGCAAAAACAACTGAGAGCAGCAATAATGCGCTCAAAACATGAAATTATTGAAAATGAGAAAGCACAGTAGTGGACCTAAATGCGTAGTATTTTCGTAAAAATATTTGGTTGAACGCCTGATGGACCATTACACTGCATATCGGATCACGTCTGCCACTGTCTGTTGCAGCTGGTCTAAAAACGCTGCACATAAAAAAAAAGAAAAGGCTAGATCCAAATAAACACGCATTTTCTGAATGAGCAGGCCTCTATTAGGCCAGAAAAAGCATTTCCTATTACATTGAAGTTTGGCAATTGTCAATTCAAAAAATAAAAAAAAAAGCCCTAATGTTGCAGTCATGCCCCATTTCCAAAGCTTTGTGGGATAGCTCAGTGTCCAAGTCGCCTCTGGTCTTGCGGAACTGCAGTAAGTTACTTTTGCGTTTGTGGTGAGGGATACTTGTCCACACGATACCGAGCGTAGAAGCCATATTAAGAAGCTTTCAGCTGGGGAATGGTAAATTTTCTCAAAGTTTTTAGAAGGGCCTTCCATAGCGATGTTCTGGTGATTACATAATTTCTAGCATAATTTTTGGCGTTGCTCTCAACAATCACAGATGTAAGTCAGTGCTTCTCTAACCTCTCCTGGAGTACCACCTCTCTCGCATGTTTCAGATCTCTCCCTGTTAGCACGGATGATTCTAATGATTTGCTCATTATCAAGCATCTTCGCAGGCAGAGCTCAAACATGCAGGGGAAGTGGTACTCCAGGAGAGGCTTGAAAAGCGCTGATGTAGATGATAAGATTGTTATCGTCCAATGTTATTATGCGCATGCAATAAACCTAAGCACTAGCAAGTTGCGCACTGGAAGTGTGGTGGTCTCGGAAGTGTAAAAAATTTTGGCGAAAGAGCTCGATCTGGCATTTTTTTTTGTATTGATTGCTTGAATGAAAGGATTTGGTTGGTAGATTGGAAGAATTTATATATATTTATATATATGTGTGTGTGTGTGTATATATATATATATTTTTTTTATGTAAGCGAGGCTGCCTCGTACTGAATGTCAATTGAATAATGCATGATTGTTTGATTAACTAAATGAAGAGTAGATCTTTTCAGGAGCATAACAGAGATCTCCTTCAGAGAAGTCAGATAATGTCAGTATGAAACATTATGGATATGCATTTTTTTTTTATCCTCTGAAGAAGGCTTTCCACAACTGTGGCTGCATCCGAATTCTCTAAAGAGCAAGGAATCTTCCTCGCTGACTGATATGATCTGAATCGGTTTGGCTGGTAGCTGTGACTCGGAATTGTCAATTTTATGATGGGAATGAGGCAGTTAGGTTCTTAGTTGCTCCCCTCCTGCAAGAAAACACAGTCATCTTACTTCCCATGGCCTTGCTGTGGGTTGTGGCAAATGCTACTGGTAAGCTCTGGCTAAAGATGGAAGGATTCTGGTCATGTTCTGAATTTATTTTATGTTAATAGACTCTTAATCCAGCTGTCAAGCTAAAGGTGTTTCATGGGTTCTCTGCTCAATTGATTTTGAACGGCAGAAGTGTAATCTTAAAGGGGGTGAATTGTTTTTACACTGTGGTTAAAATTTAAGGTCTTGAAAATGCTACCTGACAAAATCAAACGCGAGCCTCTGAAATCTCAAATTCTCTTGCGGTTCGTTTTTCCCTTCACTTTCATATTGCAGGTTTCATAATTTTTTTTTTCCTGTGAGTCATTTTTCATCTTATCCCTTATGTGGCAAATTATGTTTTCTAACGGCTCATTTTCTCGTCTACTTAATGTTTTGCGAAGTGTTCGTTTGCTAGTTGCAAATTGTGGTAAATTACTCTTTCTCGTTACTCGTTAAAATTACTCGTTTTCAAGGGATTGCTCTAAGATATTGGCCAACCACCACTGACCATCATATAAGCAGGCAACAAATCAACCAGGGGTACAATACTTTAGCTCCCCAGGATCGTCCTTTTCGCAAATAAAGGGAATGAAGGAGCAGGTACGGTTTGAAGGGTTTCATCCTCATTAGCAACAATTCTACCTATTCAATCAAATTATCTTGAAATTTCTGGGAAAACTAATACAAGAAAATGATACAGGCTGCAAATGATCAAAGAGCATGCAACTGAAAGTAGAAATAAATGAGTGGAGTTCAGTATTTCCTGTACATTATTGTACATTTACATACACTGAGAGTAGTTTAGCCAATGTGCAAATAGCCCTTAAAGGGGGTCTTATTTTTACTAGTAGGACTATTTGTTCCAAGTTTGATTGTGTTGCATTTTGAAGTTCTTTGAATAAGCTTTCATTTGAGGCCACCTTTTTGAAAATCAAAACAGGCCCACATGGTCAAAATGAGGGTCAAAAAGTGCACCGTTCCAGTAATGAGCTGAAAAGGGGTTAATGTTTCTCCAAATTGGATGAAGATGGAAAGATGTTTTTACCTTCATTTGAAACCACGTCAGGTATACTATCAACAATGTAAATGGCAAAGGGGACATTCTAAGGATACTTGCATTATATTTCATTTGAAATCGACATGTTTGGCACCAAATTTCAATGTTTAGGGGTTAATTGCTAAGCACGCAAAGGGTTAATCACTATATTAAAAGGTTTGTTGCAGACTATTAAACAGAATAAACATATTCTGAAAGAATGAAATTTGTTTCCTTATTAGTTCATTGGTTATAACCCTTTGAAAATGGTCACAAACTGTGACCAGAGGGTTAACGTGGGCCACGCCCCCTTTTTCAGGGGCCCATAAAATGAGAACGGAACAAGATATCAACTTGAAACCTCCTGCAAATTAATTTGCTCATCACAGGCAACAAAATATTACCAAATGAAGCATTTCTGTGACCATCAAGATGGGAGCTTGGGTGATTTCATATGGAATGACCCAGATTAAAACATGTTGGCAACCCAATTTTCACTTTCAGTTTAGTTCAGCTCCCCTGAAAAGAACTCAGGAACTCTTCTGTAGTGTTTAACAAGTTATGGCGCTTTTCCACTACGTGGTACTGGCTCTATTCTTCTCTACTTGCCTTTTTGCTTTTCTATGAGGAAAAAACACCAAGTACTTGGTACCTTCAGTTCTAGTTGGAGCTACCCTGAAAAAGAACTAGGCCTTGTCTGTAGAGTTTAACAAAAATTTCCTACTTGCTGAGATTTTTGGGGTTTTTTTCTTGTGAACTCAGAAGCTGTTTATGTCTGAATTGACAGGCCATTAGCTGTTAGCCATCCTAAATGGCAGGGTTTCCTGCAGAAAATCGGTTAGTCAAGGTGGTGACCGGGGGAGGGGGCGATGGCAACAACAGTCAGCGTTTATTTACTCCATAAATAAACAAGGTAGTTTAAGTGCAATAACAAAGTCAACAGTCTTGTAACTTTAAACTTTATTGATGGACACTAAGATATAATAAAATGCATGAATTATGCTTTCATAGAAGTGAGATCAAAAATTGCAGTTTGAATGGGTTTCGGTTTCAAAACATTCTGAGTGTAACACTGTCTTGTACACAGTGTATTTTAGCCTTACTGTAAGAGCTGAGCTGGAAATGACCAGATCAAATAAAAACACACAATCTTACCAAAATTCATGCTACATGCATGAACACAGCCAAAATTATATATAAAAAAAAAACAAGAATGAAAAGCTTGTAAAATGCGCACAACCGTCCGTTAGGGTTAAACGAAAATTAATGTAAGAACGGAAAATATATTTATCTGTTTTGACTTCAATTCCCCAAATGCTTTGCGGTTATGGTAATGTTTGGGGAGAGGAGAACGGTATTATATACGGAAGCGCATTGCATTTACAGGATAAAAAAAAATGGACACCTTATCTCGTAATTACGAGATCTAATTACGCACAGATGGTGAAGTAGGCCGGCTTCTTTGAATTAAGTACCTTGATATTTTTGACTGTTTTTTCCCATCCATTACTCTGCCTACGTGCAATTGTCATACATGGCAGAAAGCCACGCGCGAACACATCGGTAGCGTTGTATGAAACTAAACAAATTGTATAGCCTCTCAATGAAACAGAGGAAATGGGCAAGCAGTTGATAGACGCTATTCCAATGTTAGTTAAGATGAATAATTATCTTGCCTCCACATGTCCTTCTCACAACGACGACGGGTTATTGTATATCCGGATAATTAGCCTCTTCCCGTTACAAAAAAAATAATGTTGGCGAAGCAACAGGTGATAGATGGTGCAGTAACATATTTAACCAACAGATGCCGGCCGATATTTGGCCTCATCACGATGTGGCCTTATTTTACTGTGTAAGTAGGGGTGTAATGATTCTGAATCAATGTTTTTTTAAAGCGTAGTTACACCATCTGCTACCATGGGGCCAACATCCGAGCATTCCCTTTTCTTTTATTAACACCAGGACGAAAGTGCTTAACATCAAAGGGCATGGGAAATGCTTCCGGAAAAAACTTGACTGACATCAGTATTTTTCGGCTACGTGCTGAGGGGAGCCAAGCAAATGAAAACAAAATCGTCATCCTATTAACCAATTAGGTAACTCTAAGAAACGTATACCGGTTCCCATTTACTTTGCCTGATTAGCAATCAAATGGTGGATTCATTTACTCTTAAGTTGAATGAGTAGGGCTGTTTATTAAGACAACATGTTTGATTGCTGAATTTTGAAATTTAAATGGGCATAGAGCGGCACTGCTTGAGCACGATTGCCATTCACACGGCATTTCCAGTGACTGTGATAATTTATATCTCACATTCACGTTTCATCCGCTCTTTAGAATCTTTTCCACCTTGTGTATTTTTTTAGACGCTTGAACTCCAGGTCCATCTTATAACAAATTTGTTTTAAATTAATCTTGAATAATGTCCTAAAATGCTACAGAGGAAGATTTTTTTCTAATTATTCAAATTGGCATTCTTTCAATTTAACACCGTAGCCCAGTTCGGTTTCTCTGCTTTTCACCATTGCATCTTAATCGGTATAGGCTACTGGCTAAATTTCTTGATTGTTATTTAGGCCAAGTACATGGGAGCAGATTTAACGAAGGGTGGAGCACCTGCAATTAGCGAAACTAAACTCAGGCTTCATCCCGACAGCATTTTAAATCATTTTAAGCCGCTTCAGGTGTGTATGTTTAAAGAAATTACACGTGACTGCCTACACACCCCATGATGGCAAGTTGTCTCATCACACTTTAAAAAAAATCCTCGTTCAACATCGCATCTCTCATTGTGGTATTTTTAGGAGATCTATAATGATAAAATAAAAATAAAGAGATTTATTTTCAGATCGCCCTGGATTTCAAGCATCTAAAATGTACACAAGGTGGAAAACATTAAAGCAGATGAAACATGAATGTGAGTTATGAATGATCACAATCGCACGAAATGGCCAAATACGCACTCTTACAAATCTATGGCCATTTAACTTTCAGAATGCGGCAAGCAAACATGCTGTCTTAATAAGCAGCTGTATTCAGTCAGCAAAGTAAAAAAGAGAATTGCCGCTTTGATGGCTAATTGAGCAAAGTAAACAGGGATATGATTAAAGTAACCTAATTGCTTAAAAGGAGGCGATTCTGTAGTCCTTTACTTGGTTCTGTGCAGCATGTCACCGAAACGGTCAAGTTTTTTATCCGGAAGCATATCTCATGCCCTTTGATGTTTGGCTCTTTCGTTCAAGACTGCGTCAGGTTTAATAAAAGAAACGGTTAAACTCTGATGTTCGCCCCATGGCGGTCCTTTGCCTTAAACATCGATTCAGAATCGTTACACCCCTATGTGTAAGCATGCGTGGATGCAGCAGATTTTTTTTTTTCTGGGGGACGTAGTCAAGGCGGGGGGCATTAGTTGTCAAGGCAGCTGCCCTAACTATAAAGCGCTGTGGGAAACCCTAGATGCTTAGTAACTTACTGAAAGAAGCCTTTGGGTGATTCCACACTAGAAGTAGATTTTTTTGTGGAAAATTGAGCAAAGTAACTTTTTGTTTGGGTGTTATCAAGTATGGTACCCAGGCCTCAAGGACCTAACGATGTTTTTTTTAAAAAATTGAAGTACTTGTTTTTTGTTAATTTTACCTAAAAAACTTGACTTTTTTGCAAATTATGATAATAGTGTGAAATGCAAACTATTCTTCTGATTGTTCTTGTTTCACTTTCACGGAATCTTTGTTGTAAGTAGCCAATAGGGTAAGATGAATATTTCGCTCATGCACAATTCCGATCAGCTAACTCAAGTCGGAAGGTTACAGCGGCCAATAATCGTTAAGGCGTATTTCGCCATGTCCCGTACGCCACACAGGATGACAAAAGTTTTATGTATTTCGATATCAGCACGAATCTTCATACTCCATATTCTCTGTCTTTGAGCCGTGGTGCATCTATTTCCGGGGAGAATTTGCCATCTGATTATTAATAAATGTGTTTAGTTGTTATAACTTGTCCGGTACGCCACGCATGTTGTGAACGGGACATGTCCTGACGCCACAATGCCATTTCCTCCCTTTTAATGGGGTTTAAAAGTCAAACTGACGTAAATAATTTCAGTTAAAGAAAATAGAGGTCACTTTGTAGGGGCACTAGAAACTGTCGGAAATTTCCAGAAGGAATTCACATTCCTCTAGCAAACAGGAGGTGGCCTCAGACTGAAGTAGGTCCTTGTTTTATCCAGAGTGACAGATGCTGACGGAAGGTAAGTTCTTTAATTCAAAGTGTGTAAAGACTTTAAAGTAAAACATTCATACAACATACAAAGAAACTTTAAGATCCAGCTGCTGCACAAGTAGGGGCATGGTCAAATATTTATTCATTGCTGTTAATTTTGAACAGTGGTCAAAAAAATTCAGAGTTGGTGCTTTTGATGGAGGGTTGTTTGGGTTACCGGCCAACTGGAGTTTTTTGTCGGGCCTTCTGTGTAGTGACTGTGCTAATCAGTTGTTTGATTGCGAATCAAGAGAAGTGAATGGGAACAAGTTGAGAGTAATGGTTGCCTAAAACGTGAGGTCTCTGCCTACCTGTACGTACATCCGACCAACACGTCTCTGATAGATACTCCTGTCCGAGAACTTTTTTTTTCCCTCCTGCAGGCATGTTTCATGGCCTCTGATATTTGGTTTGATGCTACTGCATCTGGTATTATTCATGAGAAGGAAGAGGCCCAAGCCCGCCTGCTTGTCGTATTGCTGCAGTTATTCTTATTACTCTTCAAAACCATGATTGAATTAATTGTGCCGGCCTACTCTGGATGCACAGCAAAGCCATGCGATCAGTGGAGGAGGAGTGTATCATCCCTGAGAGTGTATTTCATTGAAGTGGAACTAGGCTTGTCACAATAACTTTTTTGCTACTTGATTTATTTTCCCACAAATGATCACGATTAAACGCCAGAGCGATAGGGGGCCGCCAAGCTGTCACGGAATTACAGTCCCATTACATTTTGGGTTGTAACTCTACAACTAAATTAGATAAAATCAAGTATGATATGTCATATTGAAGGCATTAACTTGTTCATTAATATTATTAAGTGAAAATATATTTTTTGAGAAATTTTCAAAGAAGAAACGAACAAAAACTACTCCGTCACGGAATTGCACAAAATTGACGTGGTTTTTTTTACTATCCAGAAAGTGATGTTCCTGTCATAGATAGGTTATGAAATTTAAATATGTTCATATTTAAGGTGTTTTTTGTTAATACTGTAAGTTATAGAAACAAATATTGACTTTAACACTGCTTTATGGGCAAGAAATTTCAAAAAGTCAATGTCACGGAATTAACAGAGGCAAATTGTCACGGAATGACAACAATAGTATTAATTAGTTTCATTGTATTTATTTCAATATATTATACATACAGTATATACATAATTATTTACATTTTTACTGTTTGGCAATAAATTACAATGAGTTTTCCTCTCATAATGACCAATCATAATACATACTTCAAAAATATTTTTTAATCTCCATGTCAACATTGGCTTTGCGGCCCCCTATAGTGATAAACCGAATAATGCGAGTTCACGTTTTAGAATATCAATGAACATTTATTATTGAAAAATATTAAAAACTGTAATGTTAAAAATTAATATCCCAAAATGAATAGAACTTTTTCAACAAACCTTTTACAAACAAAGTTTGTAAAAAGTTTATATTTCATTTCATCTTATATTTCATCTGAGTGCAGTACAACAATGTAACACCAAATAGTTTAGTACACTAATAATGCAAAATCAATAGTAGGACGTGTTTATTACTACTATAGCTATGCAAAGCAGACATGTAATACCATCGTTACTCACCTGTTTACACAGAAACTATGAACGTGAAAAATGCTAAATTTAGAAAGCTGGGCGATTCACTGAATTTTGTGACAGGCCTAATTGAAACGCATCCAAGCCTCTGTAAAAGTGACTGTGCGGCTATAATTTCTTCACAAACTTACACTAGTCCCTAAAATACTATTTTACCTTCATGGAACACAAAACTGGTCTGGACCAGTCAAACAAACTGTGTAATGAAACTGAAATGTGTACAGTCGGGGAGGATCTGTTCACTGAACTAATCTAATTGTATCATTGAAAGTTAAGTATGTTTGGAAATTGAATAACATTGACCTTTAGCCAGCGTTTGCATTAAAATGGCTGCCGGCCCACAATGCTCTGTCCTGCTGTGTGATATTACAGCAGTATCGTGCTGTGCGGTGGCGTATGTTCCCCGTTATCTCTGCATTGGTTCCAATGCTTGCCACTGTCCTGGCCTCAGGCTGACTGAATACTGTGTTCTGTCCAGTGCTACAACAGGCAATCTTGTGCGGATGATTAATCTCAAGAATAACCCACTAATCTTGTGCAGGGCAGTTTTCCTCAGGGCACCCATATACACTGAGGCTGTGCCGGAGCCTCTCCCAGATTGTATCAGTGTGGGCGACTGTGCTCATGGTCTTGTGTTCCTGGCGACGTCTGCTGATTTGGCTTGGTCACTCGGCTCGGTCCTTTGTTTGCCTTGTGGCTGCTGATCAGTGGGTCGTTACCTCCTCGGCCCTTCGTCAAGCTCCCCAGAGTTCGGCCAATGCCATTTTTAGGCCAGTCACTTACCACGAGGTCGGTAGTCGGCTAATCTGCACCTGCTGTCTGGGCTGGGTCATTCACCGCTAAACGCCTGTCCACTCCTATGATTTAAACACAAATGTGCCATTTCAATTGAGAAACCGGCTCTCTCAAAGCCCTTACTGGTTTTGTCTTGTGGCTCGTGACAGTGGTTTGTCTGGCTCTCTCTGTTCTAGTGTGTACAGAAATCCAGGTGGAGCAATGAGGCCCTACTATTCCTCCCCTGTGAGCTTCCTGAAGTTTAATGCCATTATGAGGGATTGGGCCCTCTTTAGCTTGCTGGACTAATGCTGGACTGAGGTCACTGCAGCTGTTTACTGAGAAGTTGGGATTAATTAATCGGGCTAATTCCTTTCCCTCTGCAAACCATCTGTGTAATTAAATTTTGCAGTTAATGCAAGGTCTTGAATTTTGATTGAAGAGTATTTTCTGTGACAGAGTGGTATAAACCTTCTTAAGGTTTACCATCACTGTATCCTGCATGTAGCATGGCCCAGAATCTGCCTGTGAATCCTGATCATACCCACTCTGCCATCCCAGGGCTTTGGACTAAAGTGGCTGTCAGATAGAGGAGGAACGCGCTGGCTAAGTTTAGCGATAAAAATTTGCCAAGTTCCTCAAATTTGTCACGATATTAGTCTTATGCAGTGTTACTGTGTTTGATTTGTGGTAGGACTCGGGACGATTTGTGGGTGTTTGCCATAGTTCACTCATGATGGGTGGTAGTTTTGAAATGTTTAAAATTGCCGTTCTTGTCAGTTTAATGCCATTCCTGATACCTCATATTGCCAATGTTCGGTCACTGCGTGGCCACTAAATGGTGCTTTGTTGTATTAGCTCATCACGTTGATTTAATACAATGTTTAGTTTTTAGTTTTGTTTTGTTCTTCTGTTTTTAAATATTTTTAAGCAGTATTTTTGTGAGAAATCATAACATTATTAACATTTTTTTTGAATAGTTTTGGCTTGAGATTGAAATGGCTGGGTAGGAAATGGCAGATACTGAGCGTAAACAAAAGATGTCTTATTTTTATTAAATTTGAGTGTGGTTTTTGAAAATCCCCTTACTGCTGTAAGGCAGTGATGTATTATGGTGATTATTCATAATTTCAGAATGAGGCTAACTTTTTGAAGGAGTGTTGAGGGGCCATTTCTCAGCTGGAGCTGTCTGGAGGCTGCATTATTAACAGCGGAGTGTTAAATTGGGAGTTTGTGGTTATCTCGCCCAGCTGTGATTAGGCTCGTGCGCTGACAGCTGCTGCGTTGCCTTGCAGATCCGCTCCATGTAAATGATTCGTTCTGAGCCCGTCACGAGACGCCGAGTCGTTAAAAGTGCGGGATTTGAAGCCTTCTCAAATCCGCAAGCGGATAAGAAAAAGCCAATTGCGCTGCTTACGGGCAATAACGCTCATTTCTATCGTGCTTTACCGCGGACAGGCCAGCGTGAGCCGAAGACGTCACCGTTTGTCTCTGTATCTGCCGTTCTGTGGCGATGAACTCTGACTTCGTCGTGAATCCTTGACTGTGGGTCTGTGCTGCTTTTCTAGCCAGTTTTATGCCATGTCTTTTCGCGGCTCCACAGATTACGGTCCCAGGCAGAGATCTGGGGGCCATTCCAATTTGAAGAGCTTTCATTGTTTGATTTGAATGGGCAGGGTTTCGATACAACATTCTTTCAGGGTTGCAGTCCTGGACTGAGTTGAGACGAAGCGAAAGATTTTGCCAGATTCTCTCAGCGCTCATTTAGCTGAAATGCTAATTTTCCAATTGAGGAAGCCAGCTGTGAGGAGCTGGGGTGCCTGCTGTGCTGGAAATCTATTGATTTCCTCTCATTTTTTTGGCTGATGTCACAGCTGGTGAATTTTATATTGGAAATGTGCAAAATACCCACACAGGCTGTACACAAGATTTTGTAACGGTCTTGCCATACTTTTCAGAAAGAATTTATTTTCATATTCCCCTTTAATGGACAGGCCGCTCACATCGCAGGCACATGTGCTATATGACTGACAGTTTTCACAAGCACTGTTTAGTAGTGTGTCCAGCAATGTCCACAAAATGTTTTTCCTTTTTTGGAAGGAATTGGAGAAAGAGGAAGGCAGTGAGTTTGAGTGACAGGATGTGTGGCACAAAATGGAAGGCAGTTGTCTGCCCATAGGAACAGGGCTGTGCACCCGAGAGATGGACTATGAAGTAGGTTCAGCGCAAGCTGGGGTCTGTTCATGTGGACTGTTGAGACAACCCCTCAATTTGCAGTTACAGATGCCGAGAGTAACGATAGCCAGCTTACAGGGGTGCGGGCTTTATGATGCTTGAAAACCCTGGCTTTCGGCTCTCCAAACCTCGCTAACCTGCTAATCTCGCTTTGTAGTACACCCCCCAGGACTGATGGCCAGGAAAACACTAACTCTGCATTTACCTGGTTGCTGCGTGTGGTCTTATTATTCGCCGTCACATAACTCTGCCTGTATCTCAGGGACATTTTGGGTCATTTTATATTTGAAAAATAGTTGCATTGAAAGTCTTGTTATTGTACAGGAAAGTGGCATTTCTTGCTTTGGACATCACAAATAAAACAAACAAAACACAGCACAACAGATGTACATTTCTAAAAATGATCATCAGTAAATTGTGCAAATTAAAGAAAGATTGCTCTAAGAACAGATTCAATTTAAAAAAAAAATTCTTAGGTTTGGATGTGCAGTTGCATAGGCAGGTGATAATTTGTGTTTGAGAGCCATTATGCTTTTGCTGTTATTTGTGAGGTTAGGAAGTTGTCACTCATTTGCTTGATTTTCTCAGTGCTGTTGTATGACATGCTGGAGGCACAGGACAATTAGTCGTTAGTAATGCAGTTTTTCCGCTTTAAATCAAAGATGATTGATAACCTTATTTTGATTTAGTTTTATTGTGGTTCTTTTAAACCTGCTGTCACCGAGGTGAATTATAGAGATTGTCCAGTAGGTGGTGCCTTTAACCTAAGAACTGAAGAAATTTGCTTGTATTTCCATCCTGCCTCCCTTCTCTTGCCGATGCGTTCATTCGTGCAAGGTTTTTCAGCAGTGATTAGAGGTGCTGCGAAATGACAAAAGCACAAAATTGGTTTTAATATTTATATTCTTGAATGACTTTCCTTGCGCTTCAAAGGCAGGAGGATATAAAAGAGATGAACTTTCCTGAGCTGTGAGCTCTTTTGTGCGCTGGATTCTGCATCAGTGGAACAGGCTTTAATTGCGTCTCGTCAGACAGCAGATTAAGCGATGTTTACAATATTTTTGTTGTCTATCGTCAGCAAAAACTTATGGTCTCGGAGCCCTCGATCAGACACAAAATAATAACACTAAAAACAAATGCAAACCCGTTTACTCTCTGCCTGGCTGGATTTTAGGGAAATGTTCTCAGAATTATTTTTTATTGCTAACTTCTGTTTTCTATTACATTATGAAACTGCGGGAGGCTTTCTCCTGCCCTTATAGTTAAAGCATGGCGCTAGCTCCCTCGCTCCCGGCTATGTTTGCTGTAATAGAATACGGTCGGAATAGATTAGTGCTATTGTAATAGTATGCGGTTCACTGCGAAGGTTGCGACGGAGCCGCGAAGCTGCAGACAGTTGGTGGCGATGGTGCTGTTTTTCACAGTCTGTGGGCTGAGCTCTGTAATTAAGGCTGTGGGAAGGACTGGAGTGCACTCGCTCTGCAGCCACTGACTGGAGCAAAGAAGGGCTGGCTCTCTACTTTATTGCTGGACTCTCGTCGTGCAGCAGTGCATGATGAGAGTTGTCCGCAGTACCTGTGCTTGTGAATAGGTAAAGCCGGTGACCAACTTTTGGGATGGCAAGGGCTGTCAGGATTCATATGTTTAGGAACAATACTGCTTGGGAATAGAACTTTTTGGTACTTTTTATTATTATTATTATATCTTTTAAAATAGTTGTTTTATATATTTCAATGTTTTCTATCTCTCCAGAGCTGTGACTGCCTCTAAAGGAAATCGCTCGAATAACTTAACACTTATCATAGCATCATCATGAATGTCAGCGACTGGCTTCATTATCCGTTTGCTTCATGAAACCTGATGGCAAGATGATTTTTGCTGTCAAAATGATTGAGTATTTTTCTGTCAGGTTTTAGATTCAGCCATGTTTATGCTTCTATTTTGTGAGAAATATGGTGAAATATGCTGCATTTTTTTTTTGGTGCAGTTGCTTGGTATATAATGCAGGCCTTTTATCCAGCTCTAGCGTAGATTCTGCCCTTGTACGAGCCAAAGATATAATCATCACCCGCATATTTTGTACACCTGTTGTCAAGGAGTTTCTGATCCAGGTAATAAATATTTTTACCAGCATGTTATTGGTGGTTCTTAGTTGGCCCATTTCAATATAGACTGAAGGAAAACAACTTCTCGAGGCAAAGATCTTTTTAATATGAGGCACTTAATTTTCAGAATTTGTTGTCGAAACTAACTTAACTAACTCATCTATAATATATTTGAGGTCGATGTCTGTCTGTCTGTGTGTATGTACACGTTTTTCTCCTACATTTCTTAACCGATTATCACCAAATTTGGTGTGAATATCCACTTGGACACCAGGAAGGACTTGACATCGCCCGATTTTTGAAAAACGGTAATGCACGCAAAAAAAAAATGGCAATTTCATTCCGGGTAGCAGGTAAACTTATAAAACCTGATGCGCATAGCAATATCTGGTTGCACCGCTAGGAGCCGCAGTGTTCTTACGAACGTGTGTTGAGGAAACCTGCGAGCAGGATCTCTTGTTTGCGATGGGGCCGAGGGAGTGATAAGACAGCCTGCACGAAAGCCAGGCTTTTGAGAGGGCACCGCGTTCGTCCACGAATGCAGCATTCTGATTAGTCAAACTTGACAGCTCCCAAATTCAAATTTTCAGTTGAACACTCGCAGGGCTAGTGTTAGACCTGAAAATTCGGCAATTATTGACAAAAATTAGTCCTGGCTGATTCTAGATGGTTTCCCTTGATTAACACGTTTTCCAATTCAAGAATAATCAAGTGGCAATTGAAGACACAGCTCCTCTCCCTCATGCGACCTAAAAGCGACAAAATAATGGGTACATTAGCTAACACATTATAAATGGCAAAAATTTTGTTTTTTCGTCATTTTCTTGGTCTCTGGAATTCACATCTGGAGATATGAATCCTTAAGTGACTAATTGAGATGATTCAAATAATCAAACGAATGTTGATTAATTACTTCAGTAAATTCCAAATAAATTCTTGGATGTTGGTGAATTTATCAACGCTTGCACTGGGCTAAAAACTTATTTCCTTGTATGTCTTTCATGTGCAAGATATACATTATACATACCTAGTACTGCACATCACACATGTACCCAGCGCACATTTTACACTCGTGTCACGCAAACAGCCCTAAGCTTTTTGTATCTTATTGTCCCTCACATCCTTTATGCCTAGTTAAGAAACTTAATGGCAAATGGAATGAGGCTTAACCTCTGAAGGTTCTTGCTTAGCGGAGCACTCATGCATGCCTGTGTTCTTGGTTCGGAGGTGAGCTGTGAGGTCGTATTTTTTTTTCATCGCTGGGGGGGTCGCATACCTTAAAGTACCTCCGTTTGATCTTGAAGCTGTGCTCTCCTCTTTTAAAGCGCTAGGTTGAGCTGGGCCGTGAAAGCTACAGGGTAATTTCTAGGTACTACTGCTAAATGCTAAGCCACTTTTAGGCTTCATTTGTAAACATTAAGGCATCATTACCGTCTGCGGATCCTGCTATACAAATGCAAATCTAGGCTTCCCTAACATCACAGTGTGTTAATGAGCCTACCTGTATGTACTCTTTTCTTGTTGTGTGAATTTGACGGTCTAGATGAGCTCGCAAGAACAATGACTGAATTAAACAGAACCTTTCACTGCTGTGTTTAAATTTGTAGCTCTTAATAATACATTAGAAGGGATGTGTGAGAGATTATTTCTCCAAAGGCAATGAAATGAGACACTTTGGCTTCTATTGTGCCTTCAGTCAGCGGGTGAAATAGTAATTTAATGAGTTATGAACAATGAGATGGAAGCTATAGAATGCAGTCGCCTCTCTTTTCTGATTGTGAATGAAATGTGTGCATTCATTGCTTAGATTGGATTGATTTGTGAATAGGAATGAGTATAGATGGAATAATGAGTATTGTGCTTGGAAAAGGGAAAAGCCTCATACGGACAGTGTTCGGAGAGGACGAGGAGACCGTGTTTGGGCTGAGACGAGTCGCGCAGCATTTCATGATGGCGATTAATGCTCGCTCTCCTCGCCGAATGGCAATCCAGCTCTCCCCGATCGCTCGGAAAACAAACGGCGGCCGAAGCAAACGGCGCCCGGCCGCCCCGGCGGAAAATGCAATTTAGCCGAGACGCATTTTGTTCTTCGGCTGCTGGGCTATCTTCCACGGGAAGAAGCAGCGATGCATTATCTAGTGCGCGCGGGAAGGGCTTCGTCTGGACGTGTGGCTGGAGCGAATCCAAACGGCAGTCTGCACTCCGGGAAGATCAGCCGGCCCGGCAGGACGGGCGTCCTGGCGTTACGCTCATCTTTCCCCGGCCCTGTAGTTTATCTGCAACAGGAGCGCTGTCCAAAATGGGCTTGATAAGGTGGAAGGATTTATGGTGCGCAGATTGCAAAGTGTGGAAAACGTATCGGGCAAGTTGTATATTAAATGCAGCTGGCCGGGAAAAAGCACTCTGGGTGAAAATGGAAGGATACAAATGCATAAGAGTTTAAGGGATGTTTTAGGGCTTTTTGTATGGGGTTTTTACAGCTTCTGGGAATGAGATATTGGCCTCCATACGTTCTGTGAGTCCGTGAGCCAATGATTTTTGGTTCTCTATTAACAGTTGGATCTCTTATTGATGTACAGAAGCATGCTTGCATGTGCTCTTGAGTACAAACTTCTTAAAAATGATTTTCCAGCCTATTCGTGTGCTGGTCCTTCTGTAATGAGGAGATAAAGCTGAAATCCTGATAGGCCACTTACTTTTGGCACACTTAATCTCTCCAAATAAACTCAAGCCGCAAGAGCAGGTGTTGAATGCGACGGGCACCCTGGGCTACCCTCTTCAGAGCACCCCACGTCTGCTCGGCTTTCTCTGTAAGGCCTGGAGCAAACCGACACTGCTCTGAGGCCTGCTACAGGTCACTGCCTTTCACCAATCAAACAGGCTCTCAATAGACAAAGCCCTCCCACCTAGTGATGATATGTGATTAGAGTTTCATTTAGCCTGAGCATACAGGCATCAAGCCACCATGCACCCTACTGTAAGATATCTGTTGGCTCAGAGCGAATGAGGACAGAATGTGTTCAGGTCAGGGGTCAGCTGTGCTCGGATGAGTGCTCCCTTTCCTATCGAACCAAATCCAGGACAATGAAGAAAAGACAGGTGACTCCTCTAAAAAGAATTATGATTGTATGATGGGAAAGGGAGAAAATCACTAGCAGTGTGGCTGGTGATTCTCTGAGGTCTGACTGCTGGAGTTGTGTTGAAAAAATCTGTGGACATGCTTATGAAAATGTTGGGGAAAGATTTTGGCTGGTGAGAGATCATCTGACACCTTTGTGTGGGATGTCGTTAAGCGGTGTCTTGTCTGGACCCCGAGCAGCAGAAGTGATCCAAAAAGGCATCAATTTCAGGAACAGAAACTAATATATATAGTCTATATTCCCGTGATATTGATTTAATGCTGATATTCCCCTTAGAGCAGTGAATACATTTTTAAGGAATTAAAAATGGAAAGCTCCTGGACTGTTGAAAACCTACCATGTGGCAACTTGTTTAAAATAACTCCCCCTGCGGGAGTTCTTTAAACAAGTTGCCACATGATAGGTTGTCACCAGCATCCGATTTTGATATCTTACACAATCTTACAGAAACTGTAGTTTCCTAAAGCGCTCTAAGGGTTAAAACCTGGGAATCCATCTGCTGATTATATGTCAGTGTGGTGGGCTTCAGCTCTTGTGCCTGGTTGGTAATCATGGGTATTTTATATTTGCCATACAGAGCACTGTATCCTTGTTAGCTGTACCTCTGTTTCCTTGACTCCAGCCCTCGAGAGTTTGAAGAGTGTCTGTGGTTCAGTAAATCATGCTATGTGATTAACTGCTATGGAAACGCACGCTGAATGACTCATGGCTGTAGCGACTCTGCTGGATCCTTGTCAGTCCCCCCCCCCAGACACACACACACACACACACACACACACACACACACAATGGCTCCCCATTGCCTTAGTTGTGTGTGGTTTTGTTAGCAGTTAGTCACCCTGTATTGTTTTGTGTGACCCCGATCGCTCTGTAGTGTTTTAGGTGAAGCTCAGAAGGGGTCAGGAGCACTGTGAGGATGAAGTAGAGGGTAGCGGGAGTGCAGAATTCCCCACAGAGAGAGATGGAGGAGGGGGAGTAACTGCTATAGTTTTCTGGCAGTTCTACCCGTGTGTGGGCCTGCTCACCGGGGACTGGGCCCTTAAAAGGGGGCAAATAAAATGTGTGTGTGGGGGGGGGAGCAGAGAGTTTTTGATGCCTTGCCTTTCTCATGCTGTGTGGGCGTGTAGCTGATTCATTGTAACAGCACGTATCTCCTTGCGATTGGCTCGCGCCTAATCTGCAAATTGCGCGTTTAAATTACTGGGTGTATGAATGGGCCATCCTAGGGTGCATAGTTCGTACTCTCTGTCAGTGGTTCCAACTGTGTAAGTTAGCATCTGTGATTTTGGGAAATGCACCCCCGGGTCCTTTCCTTATGCCAAAAAAGCATAGTTGCACAGGTCTTTGTGTTGGTAAAATGGATGGCACTGTTAGCGGTGTGCATCATCCACTCTCCAACCTGATTCCTCGGTTCAATGCCTGTTATTTCCTTTCACTTGTCTGATGTGATTGTGTAACCTCCACATCGATTGGTCTTTGTTCTGTTCCGCTTTCCTCCTTGAAGCCGCGCTGGCGTGCTCTGTTCTGAAAGTGAGGGTTCGTCACTGCAGCGCCATTCGCGCTCGCCCTGGCTCAGTGATTTTGGAGAGCTGATTTTTGGTTCCCAGGGATGCATTTTTGCTGATGGTTGTTTAAGTACTGAGGTCTAATTATGGGCTACAGACAGTTTTCACCTGCACCAGTGCCAGTCAAAGGCTCTTTCAATTACAGTTTTAAATTAAAAAACCATACAAGCGCGCCCCGTCCAGCAAAAGCATTCGCCCTTAGTGGAAAGAGGGGACAAACAAATGGCGTATAAAAACAAATTACTGCGCATAAAAATGGCTCGCAGTTAATTAAAATCTCTCTGATTTGAATAGAAATGAAAACATGCCTTTATGGGACCTTGATGTTTTGTGAATCAGGTAATCGGTCTGTAGCTCAAAGAGTAGTTTGTGTGAACTAAAGGAGTAGGGCTGGTGTAGGGGAGGGATGACTGCTGCAGAGCAAAGGCCGCTCTGCTCTGGGCCTAGTGTGTATCAGGGTGCTTTCACACCCGGGACTCAGGGTACGTATCCGAGCACACTTGACCCCAAAGTCCGGTTTATTTGTTTAGCGTGAACACTTGTCTGCTTGGAAGAGGTGGTCTCGGGCACGGGTCCTCTGTACTCGCACTAAATGTGAAAGCAACCGTACCTGAGCACTTGACGGAAGTGGACTGTCAAGCAACATCTTAACTATTCGACTCCTTTGTTCTAACAAACGTAGCGGCAAAAGGACCCCTCTGGTCAAATGATGAAATTAAATGCTCGCTTGAAATTTGGGCAGAGAAGAATACACAATCATAACCTGATACTGCCGCCTACTGTATGAGAATTTTGACAGAAGTAACTGTACTTGGGCAGGGAACGACATTGCTTGTGGTGAAAGCAGACCAGCGGAGGGAGAGTTGAGGCGGGACAATCTTACTGTGGCACAGTATGGAACAACTGTACTTTGCATGAAAGCACCCTTTGTGCTGATGTAATGATTCTAGTCTGCTGGGTACCCCAAGCTCTTAAGATAACATTCAGCTCTACCCCCATCCACACCCATATTTCCTGCTAATTCGGGTCATAGTGTTTTTAACCCCTCAGCTCCGACGAGGGGGTGGAGGAGTACTGTCTTTGCGGGCGGACAGACCGACAAATGGGCGTCCAGCCATTGATCGGGCCATTTCTCTGTAACCGCTTGGGTGAGGAACTTTGTTTTGCATCTGTGGACTTGCCTTGGTGGGCAAACTTGCCTTGTCCAGGTTTTGTGCCACAATAACCTTTCGCTCTGGCTCAAACACCTTCACCTTTGATTTAGTGCGTCGGGGCTGGGGGTTGTTTCCTTTGCCCCCGCAAAGCACATTTTTAAGCTCTTGTGTTTCCTGCCTTATGTTATGGATGTAATCTGCTTGTATTTTCTATTAAATGTTTTAGTTGGCTTTGTTAACCTGCTCTGGTTCCTCGGAGATGCTGCATCTGCTGCCTGGCCTGACTGTTAGGGCCATGTTTGGCTCTGTCGGCCATATTAATTAGATGAATGAGCATATGTTTCCGCTACATTGTTTTCTGCCGCGGATAAGAGCCTGCGTAACGAACGTAATGCACTGCAGGGTAAAAAGGATATCAATCTCTGTGTCTCCTCGCTTCCAGATTCAGTTCATTTAAAACCTGGCAGCCCCGTTTGACTTCAGCCACGCTGCGGCTGTGTCCGACTCCGGCATCTGCCGCTCCAATCAGTCTCGTTTTGTTTCGCGGCCGACCACTTTGCTCTCATTTACACAAGAAAAGGTGACCCAGGACTTTGAAATATGTTTAAATGTCTGCTTTAAAATTCAGCGGAGCGTTTTTCTGCCGGGTGCTGGCTACTCTGAGGCTCATCTTTCGAGTGACATAAAATATCCAATAAAAAAGTTGCTGGAAAAAAAATTTCATGCCTCTAACTCTTGCGTTTTGTCATTTCTACCTGAACTGCACTGAGTAACCTTCGAGTCGTCATCACTGTTATTATAAAGCACTCTGCCGGGCCAGAGGTTCTGACCTTTTCAATGGACACCTCAGGACTGACCCACAGGAGACCATCAGAAGAAACCGAGGTGTACCCGGTCCTGAATAATGAGAGTGGACGTTTGTCACACCCAACTATGATTAAGTCATGCGCTGACATATGTTCAAGCCCATTATGCAAATGTTTTCAGTGCTAACGGCTATCCCTGCATTTCTAAGCAGTGTAGCCCAGCGTTTGATGTGGCGCTGAGTAACCCAACAGAAAGAACTTGGTTTGCGCAACAAACTCCAGCTGGAGTCTCCGGCTTTTAAAATGTCCGAAAGACCGCGACCTTCCGGCATGACCTTGGGCGGCGCTGTGTTGGAGACTCTAATTTGATGGAGAAATGAGCCGGGCTGCAGCGCGGGACGTGACTGAGGGACCGAAGCCCGGCGAGCTGGCGTTTACCGGAGAGATCCTAAAGGCAAGTGACAGCAGCCATTAAAGTGTTTAGCTGTCGCTGGGCCTCCAGGCAGCCTTTTGACTCCATTTACTGCAGTACATCAGGACTGGAACATCACACTGATCCACTTGACCCCGCCGCCCGCCCGCGCGGCGATGCAGCCGTCAAGAAACGTCAGCCGGCGAGTCCTAACCCCCCACCCCGAAACTCTGATCCGATTTAACTGGAGGAAGACTGGCTCGGCTCAGCTTTCTGCAAATGTTTTTTGACATTGTATGAAAACTTGAGCGCCAGTTATTTTTGCCTTGCCGTACAATGTATTGGAGTTTGACCCCTGCACACAATCCTATTTCCTTCATCAGCGGGACATGTTTGTGACGCTGAGCATCATGGGTATGCCCACCCCTCCCCCCTCCACCCCCCTTCCCTGCCGTAATTGGTTGTGAATGCAGCTCTTCTGCGGAGAGAGCCGAGGCAGAAATGCCAGTGGCCTTATTGGTAGGCAGCTCACCGACATCTGCTTATTGGGCAGGATCTTCTCCACCAGGCAATCGCAGAATCTGCCAGCAGCGGTCGTGTGTCCTCACAACACGCGTGACTGCGGTAATGGTGCAGTTAACATTTGGAGACCCACCAAATTAAAGCTTTTCCCTCTTTTCAAATGCCTTTGTGTGGATGGTGACCTTTACTTTGGCTGGCTCTCATGAATAATCACTTCTTCCATGAGCTGGCTTTTGTTAAATGTAATAAATAGCCATATTTGCTTTATTATGTGGATACGAAAAAAAATATCTGGTAGCATTAAAACCCAGGAAATGGGGTAGTATATTGATATATTGGGTTTGCGTCATTTTCTCATGCCAGAGTTTTATTTGATCTGGCCGACTGGCTCCTCGAGGTCGTTCCTGCTCACTCTCGCACGCATGCATCAACGGGACCACCGGGGGTCGCTAGAGAGCGGTGGGACGTGGATCCTGGTGGACAAAACCATTACCAACCCTGGTTGAAGCCACTGGCAGAGGCAAGACTCCGCTGGGCTGCCGTCTACAGCCAGCAACCGGAACATCCAGAATTCAATCCGTGTTCGAGGCTCATCTGTGCCGTAGATCATAGTGCTTCAAAAGATGTAGCCCAGCAGCCCTAAAACCATTCATTTTCAGAACGTGTTTTCTGCATATGTGTGTCGTAATCTGCACTGGAAGAGGCAGTAATTTGTTGAATGCCCTGCTACTTTCCATGTATGTTTGCACTGATTTATTCCTTCTTTCATTTATAGCGTTGCGGTACAGACAGTCCTACTCATTAAATCAGCTCTCGAGTATTTTACATAAATCTCTCACGTTTGTATAGATTTTAGCAGCTCGCTGCTGGATGCTTATGTTAATGCGCATTAAGTGTCAAGATGCGTTGAATGTTAAGTAAACCAGTGATTCATGCATGGAAAAATCTCATTTTTAAGATCAGTTGATGGATTTGGAAAAGTTTTCCGTTTTAAAAAAGACCGCATTTTACTGTTGTATTCTTCTATGAAGTACAGGGATTGAGAAAACTGTTGGAACCCCTGACTGGAAAGGCTCAGGAAGTACTTTAAAAAAACAAATGATAACGTTATAGGGACACACTCTATTTGCCAAGATGACATTCAGCTTATATGAGTTTCTTGAAGTTTTCAGGAACTACATCGTGCCATCATATCACTTTTTGTTTCACTCGGGTATAAAAATGAGGTAAAACACATGCATAATTTATTTGTCATCCTGCACCATGAAGATAACAAAAGAACTGGCAGTTCAAATGAAACAGATGGCCATTGACATTCATAAATCTGGTAATGGCTACAAGAAGATCCACAAAAGATTAAATGTACCTCTGATATATGCAAGCATTCTGTGGGGAATTATTCAACAATCTAAAGTATATTCCACTGCATACACAGTAAATATTTAATATTGGGCTTTTATGTTTTTACTCGCATTCACCACTGTCAGAGGAAGCAGTCAGCATGATGGAAAGATCTAGCAGTCTCCAGACTGGAGGAAATGGAGGGCGTGATCGAGCTGCGATTGTTTCAGTTACTCAGGGTTATGGGTGTAGCTGGGTTTGCGGCCGACGGTTGCATCAATGCCGCCCCCTGACTGGCCAGACTTCAGCCTTCAGTCCAGAGATTTCAGGATTATTAGCGTTGGCATGGCAATATCCATAGCTGTGGGGCTTCGCCGTGCTATACTGGGTGGTTGCAAAGCGGCCTGCAACCGCAGGGAGGATAACGAGTCCTCCTTTAGTTTCCTTTTGCGGGGAGAACTGCCTGCTCCTGGAGTCTGAGGATGGTGCTTGAAAATGACCTTGGTCTGTCTGAGAAGAAGAAGAAATGTGGGAAAGGAGAGGGAACTGCTAAAAGAGCCTCAGGCCAATATTTATTCAGATTTGGTGTTCAGTTTTGTAATCGCCACCAACGTATTTGTACTTTCTCACTTCCCTTCTACAGAAACGGCTTTGGGTCACCACTGGAGTTTTGCTGCTTGCTGATCATTTTTTCCCCTCAAGATTGGCCTTGGATTAAAGCACGACTGGCCGATTGCTGATCAGTTTTTTTTTTTTTTTTTTTTTTAATGCGTCATGGAGCTGGTAATTGTTGACAGCCAATTGATCAGCGCATCTCTAATTTTCACGATTAGCTCACTCCAAATTTCTGTTCACGAAAAAGTTTGCACTTGTGATTGGTTGAAATGTTGATTGTGTAAGAGAAATAATTCTGAGAAGCCAAATACCGGATTCCTCTTTAAGAAAAGTCATTGTCAAAATTGGACTATTTGTTATCTTTGACCCTTTGCGCGCAATTATTTGGAAAGGTTATGATTCAGCGGGGTCTTTTAAAGGAAATCGTAAGAGCACAGGCGATATGCCACCAAATACATGTGCATGGTTGCGTAGAAGAGGGAGCGTTTGGGGTTTTTAATTGATGCGCCCCAGCCCACGCAGCGCATGGCGAGTTGGCTTACAGTGGTGCGCCGCAACTTCTGGTAATTGATGCAGGTCCAGGCCTGAATGGGGCATTAATCTCGTCCTTCAGACCTCCTTACCCTGTATCGATTTCTGTTGAGCCCTGATTGCCTCTGTCACCCTGACCTCTGCGGCCAAGGTGGACGTGATCCTCCGGGACCAGCTGTCAGTCCAGTCAATGCCTCCCCCTCTCTTCCTCAGCCTGTTTGAGGAGGGAAAGAAAAAAACTGGACGAGGACCAGGGGTCTGGATATGCCTTATCTGTTGATATTGGAGTCCAGCGGAGGGCCAGACTCAATCACCAGGGGGATATTGGCAGAGACAGCCGCTGTCTCAGTCTGCCGACGAGAACCACCAGCTAAATGTCTTTCTTTTCACGGATGAAGTCTCAAGTTGTTCAAGCCTGTTCTTGCTGCTTTTTGTAACCCTGTCGGTTGGCAGTGCGTGGGAATTGGACCTTTTAAACTTAATGTATGAGCTGAATGGTTTCGGGGGCTCAGTAAGATGTGCACATATGAGGAATGGCTGCAGCTGATAACCTATTGTGAAGTAGAAATGTTTCCTTTTTTTTTTTTTTTATAGTGAATGATAATGGAAGACAGTCTGGCCTTACAATGCATCTCATGGTATTCAGACTGGGGGAAATTGCTTAGGTTTACAAAATGTAAAGATTACAGTGTGTGCCACTGTGGGGGCGCAAACGGGGATACGCTGTTATACTATATTAGAGCGTAACTGAATCAGCCGTAGGACGCTGACTGATGCGACGCCATACTTCTGGGCACAGAGGCGTACGGGTACAGTTGTAAGAAAGGAAGCAGCGCATGCGATGTACTGGTCTCCTGAAGGCTTGTGAAATGCTTTGATTTTTACCCTCGGCCTGACTTCAGGCCGAAGGGTATTGTCATCAGTTCGTCGTCTGTCTGTCCGTGTGTGCACCTCAGCATCAATAAACTAGTTACCCATGCCAAAACATTTGCGGTGATGTAGGGAATCCAGGCCAGGAAAGAATTTTTCAGATCGGACCATTTTTTGGGGAAAAAATGGCATTTTTGGCGTTTTTGAAAAAAACTGTGTCATGGACTGATTTTGATGTAGCATTTGAGCTGGGGGATTTATACCTGGGGGAACGATCACATATATGTGGGGCTCTAGATTAGTGAAAAAAAAATTTCCAAAATTTTTGTGGGACTTTGGGCATTTTTGTATTTGTAAATGTATGTTCTGTGGAATTCTACTTTGGTTATTGTGTCATTGTTCTGGGACACTTCATAAGTCAGGCGGAGGGTGTTCAAATGCGGGCATTTCTTGTAAATGTTGCTACAACCTGCGCTCATGGCTGCTGTTTGATAGTTTTGGAACAATGCTGCTCAGCCATTGAAACCAGACTGGAGCTGCTCTTCAGTAAAAGCAACGGACCAATCAAACTGTGCACGTGTCATGTGACCTTGTCCGCACTAAACCTTAGTCCCACTGGCTGCCGTGAAGCTCTGATGATTCAGCTTCAAGGTGAATCGCTGCATTAAGCCTCTATTTTTTTTTTACCATCACATGTCATCTTTGCTTATACCTGTGAATGGGTGGAGGGCAGCAGATGTTTGAATGTGACTGGAATTATCAGTGATGCGTACTAACACATGGGGATGCCTGGATTTATAAAGGAAGGATGGTTAACCACAAGCCCTTTAGATTCACGTGTGGTGTCGGGCAGTGCAGTTGGGAACAATTAAGTGGCTTAATTGGTCAATAAGGGTCAATAAGCTTATGTACAGACGGCAACATTGACAATGTGGCACCGTCAGGGATATTTACATTGTGCTTGTTTGGGCTGTGCAATTAATTGAATCGGTAATTATTTATTTTTATGTTTAATGTAGTGGATATTGGCGCCAAGGAGAGTTCTGTTAATTTTTCGCCTTTTTTTTTTTTTTTTTATTTCATCACACCAGATTTAGTCTGAAACGACGACTGATGGTTAGAGGCCATTTGAGATGCTTCGGGGGGAAAAAATGTCTCACAGAAGCCGAACTCTGAAGGCCACTCTGAGATGATCAGAATAATAAGAACAAGTGTTTGCCACTAACATGGCAATATCCCCCGCCGCCTCAATTTCATGTGTCCATACGGATGGACGGACGGACGGATCCCAATGCTATATAATAAAAAGTATACACTCTGAATTCCATCCCCAACATTTTTTTCAAGTTTGATAATGAAAGATTAATTAAAATTGTGCCTTTATTTTTAGATGGCACTTGATGCAGTTTTACACATTTAAAAACATGAATTTAAAGTGGCAGACATATTTCTAAGCATATCAAACCATTCTCGAATGTAATATATATGTAAATACAATCTTGATGCTTCCTTGAAATGGCCAAACATGCAGAAAGCCTAGTAAACAAATGTTTGCTAAACAGTGCTTTGTCGTTGGCATTTAAAGTTTTGAATGCAACGTAAAATATTTCTGTCTAAATACACTCGGCCAGTTTACCGGTCAGTGTTGATGAATCAATTCTTTGATTGTTAATTCAGCGGAGAAAATGGGAGCCATTCACGAGTGACCATTCATTAAAAGGTGAGTATTCTGCCGATTGGATGTGCCTTCTATCGGCAGGTCTCTTATGTACAGTAATACTGATGAAGTTCGTCTCCTAAAAAATATCTCTCATGACCTCTGACATTAGGTTATTGTTTCAAACTGCATCTGGTATGATTTAAGAAAAATAAAATGAAAAATTCCTGGAACACTCCATGGCTGCTGTTGGTGCGATTCAATTCATTGTGCAGCCGTGGTGTTCATGAGCAAAGTCACTGGAGGGTCGGTGACTGCAGAAACACGAACACTCGCCGACACTGGAGCCTGACTCCCATTTTCCTCTTTCCTGTTCGGTTTGTTTGTTTGTTAACACTTTAGCTGTAAAACGAATGGCCGGATTCACCCCAAATTGGGTTGGGGATTGCCACTGACCCAGAATTGATGCCAATTGAATTTCGGAAAAGTAGGTCAAAGTATGTGCGAGGGGCGGGGTTTTATTGTCCCTGGCATCACTTGTCTTCATCTTTAAAATTAATAACGTGGTTACTTTGCCGTTCACTGTTTTGGGGATGAGACCCAACTCTCTGTCCAAGCCACTTGCCACTGTACAGGGTTCAGTCTATACCCCTTCTCAAAGCCCTTTACTGACTGAGTGACTCTATAACCCACCCTGCACTCCTGCGGAGATCCTTTACTGACTGAGCTACTCTATAACCTACCCTGCACCCCTGCGGAGAGCCTCTACTGACTGAGCCACTCTTTTACCCACCCTGCATTCCTGCGGAGAGCCTTTACTGACTGAGCCACTCTGTAACCCACCCTGCACTCCTGCGGAGAGCCTTTACTGACTGAGCCACTCTTTAACCCACCCTGGATTCCTGCGAAGAGCCTTTACTGACTGAGCCACTCTTTAACCCACCCTGCACTCCTGCGGAGAGCTTTTACTGACTGAGCCACTCGATAACCCACCCTTCACTCCTGAGAGCCTTTACTGACTGAGTGACTCTATAACCCACCCTGCACTCCTGCGGAGAGCCTTTACTGACTGAGCCATTCTTGAACCGACCCTGCACTACTGCGGACAGCCTTTACTGACTGAGCCACTCTATAACCCACCCTGCACTCCTGCGGAGAGCCTTTACTGACTGAGCCATTCTTGAACCGACCCTGCACTACTGCGGGGAGCCTTTGCTGACTGAGCCACTCTATAACCCACCCTGCACTCCTGCGGGGAGCCTTTGCTGACTGAGCCACTCTATAACCCACCCTGCACTCCTGCTAGAACCTTTGGTGACTGAGCCACTCGATTACCGAGCCTGCCCTCCTGCTTGACAGCTTTGAAGACTACCATTTTAGCTAATTTTAAATCTTCTTTTGTGAAGTGTTGTGAGCCATGGGGAGGTAGGGGTGGAGAGTAATGGTGTGCAGATGTGGAAATGAGGCAGCTTGTTATGGCTCGGTTTGTGATCGACTTGCCCTTGTCCTTGAAGTTGAGACTAATGTCAGGGCGCCCGCACTGTTCTCACTCACTTGACTCCTTCATTTGCGCCTCCACAGGGGGGATACTCTCTGTGTGGCAGCTGACGAGCGAGGCCCCCTGCCTTGGTGCCTTCCGGGTTGCGATCTGTTCTCTCCCGGCCGTTGGGGCGGCACGTTGGCTCAGTGGGTAGTGCAGTGTGGGAGGGATGATCCAGTGTTAAAACACACTGAGCTGATTGGAGTTCATCAGAAGTCATAAGTCTGCTTTCCAGCCCTGGCCTGGGTGACCTACCCCCTGCTGCCGCAGTCATTTTTGAGAGTGTATTACCGAGCAGCGGCTGGGCTGATTTACTGAGACGCGGCCTGTGTCTGACGAATGGCGGTCATGCGTCTGCTCTGTCTGAGACCGTATGAGCTGTCACAGCCCCCCCTACCCTCCCCAAGGTCACCGCAGTCATGGACAGGTGAGCGTGATTGAGTCTAAAGCACCAGAATTGACATGATCTGCGGCCCTTGCCTTGATGGAGTTGCTCGTGCGGATTGATTTTAATTTGCGAAGGTGTAAAACAGCACTAAGAAATCACTCTCCATCTCCCTGCCTTTGCTGTCTGTGAGCTTCATCGCAGAAATGGAATTGACCGCATTGCTATCGCTTCACTAAAGTATTGTATAAAGTATAAAATATTTGCCAAAAGCAAATTCACATTTTTGTGTAGTATGACCCTCACATAATGACAACAGTCATCGATCTGCTGACCCTCGAAAGGATATTCCTGTTTTTTAAATGTTTTTTTTTTTTTTTTTATGCGACTTTGTTCACGAGTTGTGACTTTGCTGTACTGCTTTTACAAGATACCACTTTGGCCATGTATCAGATGCTTTTTTCTGTTGGTTTCATGACTTGTAGATTTGTGATCCTTCAGTGTCTGTGATCAGGGGTAGTGAATTCCCTGGCAGGGAAAAGCCCCTTGTCATGTTGGTGCCAGTCTGGTTTCATTCACTGGTGACAAATGGAGGCCGGTGCTGACATTGATGCAGTCTGTGTAAAACATGTCCTTCCCTTCTCATTATTGGATGCACTGATTTCATAATGGATTCCCACACACTCCTCACTAAGGAAATGGTTCTGTTAGAGGCCGCTTTATTAAGAAATAATTTATCGTCCCATGCCTGGTTAGAAAAATAAAGTTTTAGGCAACTGCTGCTGGAGGTTCGCAAAAGGTTCGGTCAGAAGATCATTGTTTATCACCCCTTTGAAGACCAACTGTGTTGGATAGTTTTTTGCTACTCAAAGGTTAGTCTTCCCGAATTCCATTAATTTCAGTTTATAGTTTTGGCTGTTTCTTCCATGACGTGGTGTTCAGTTTGCGTGGTTGTGTACCCTCTTTGTTTTTCGCGATGAAGCGAAATGCCTCTTGTGCGAAAATGATGTGCCGTTTTAGGCACTGCTCCTCGGACTGGAGTCACATCAGTAAATTAACAGGCTTCCTCCATATCTAAACGTGCATGCCCAACAGTTCTTGTGCTGAATTCACCAGACTTAGCTGCATATCTTTCCCCTCAGGGCTTTTTGAATGTCCTTTCTTTATTTTTATTTTTTAGTCATTGCTTGCTCCATATTCTTTAATATCTTGCTTAATGATCCTCCTCTGCTGCTTTGGCAAAATACCACAAACCTCCCAAATAAGTGAGCACTGCTTACACGGTTTGGTTCACTTTAGGATCTTGCTCTCTTATTTCAATATTTAAGCGAAGGTGATTGAAAGTGAAGCTGCTGTGCTATAGCCCCTCGCACACTTGCAGATGGTCGGGCTTGAACGTCGGGCCGTCGCCATGGCGCCTGTAAGTGATGTGATGTGATGTGCATGGGAATGGAGTGGCACTCCTCTCTGCTGGCTGTCCTTTCCAGGAGTTGCCATTGGCTGGCTCTGCATTGCTTTTTTTTTTTTTTTGACCCTGGTTGCAATGATCTATGGCAGTGAAGGATTATCTCAGTAACCGTGCGTATACCATCAGTCAAACTTCTTCTTCACTGGGTTTAGTATGCACGCCTGTATCTCTGCCTAGCCTGCATCATTAACATTGCGCATTACTGGCGGGTGAGATTGTAAAATCCTGTGACACATGATGAGATGCCTGCCAAAGCCTGATATTAATACTAATTAATCGTACTTTTAAATGATAAATGAACACGAGCCTGGTGTGTTCATATGAGGTGATGAATTGAGCTGATGGCTGCACCTATATTAAGGATGGAGTGAGATCTGATGTTCGAGAAGGGATGCTGTAATTGTGTGCCTGTGCTCGTCTCCGTCCGCCCGTGCACCAAAGCACTCACAAATGCTGTCTGTTATTTGCTGAGAGGGGACAGGTATCTGTGTTTGGGAGAATTATTGAGCTTTCGGAAATGGCAGTGTAGGTTTAACTGAAGAGCAGGCACTCTCTTGTCAAGGATGTGCCAACCCCTGTATATTTTGAGTGCAATTGTTTTCTGATTGCAAGCCCATGCCTTTTAAAAATGCAGACCTGTCAGGAATTCATTCTATGGTACTGGCTACAAAAAGGAGAAAAAACAAGCAGAGTTTGTGAAGCATTGCAATGTTAAGTGAAGCTTTCCTGATACAGCTTAAGCCATTCTGCATCCAGGGCGTTTACAGGAAAGCAGCCTCTTGACTTACTCCAAAATTGGTTTCTGTGAAGGTGTTCACTCTTGGCTGGTATCAAGTTTAGAGTTTTTGAAAAAGCTGATTTTTTTTAAAATTTTATTGCATGTGGTCCTGGCTTGTACAAGTATAAATGTGTATTTGCCATGAGAATTGCATGTGGGGGCCGCCAAGCTGTCACGGAATTACAGTCCCATTACATTTTGGGTTGTAACTCTACAACTAAATAAGATAAAATCAAGTATGATATGTCATATTGAAGGTATTAACTTGTTCTTAAATATCATTAAGTGAAAATATATTTTTTGAGAAATTTTCATAGAAGAAACAAGCAAAAACTACTCCGTCACGGAATTACACAAAATTGACGTGGTTTTTTTATTGAAGTTATGAAACTTCAATATGTTCATATTTAAGGTGTTTTTTGTTAATACTGAAAGTTATAGAAACAAATATTGACTTCAACCCTGCTTTATGGCCAAGAAAATTCAAAAAGTCAATGTCACAGAATTACAAGAGGCAAATTGTCACGGAATGACAACAATAGTATTAATTAGTTTCAATGTATTTATTTCAATATATATATATATACGTAATTATTTACATTTTTACAGTTTAGCAATATATTACAATGAGTTTTCCACTTATAATGACCAATCATAATACATACTTCAAAAATTTATTTTTATCTCCATGTCAACATTGGCTTGGCGGCCCCCATGTGTGCTTTTTTGGCTTTGCGAGTTGTATGTATTTACCTTGACTGTAGTCTGTATATGCATGCTTGTGTGTGTATGTGAGCGAGTATGAAAGCGATTACTTTTGGTTGAGTTACATTTTTTCCATGTGTTATTTTCCTGAATGATTCATAGCAAGTTGTAGTTTATTCAAGAGCTTTATGAGATAAAAAAAAGTGTTTTTGAGAAATGTTGCGTGGGATGTATTGTTACGGACATGAAAAAGCTCCTCTGCCGGAAACCACCCAGGGCATTTTCAGAGCTGTGGTTTGTTTGCTTTGTTCTGAACCTGGGACAGTGTTACAATGACATTGTTAAAATGTTGCATTTTCCCCGTGATTTCACACTGCAACTTATCTAAGCAGACCAAAATGAGTAAACCAGCTGTGAGTAGATGGTCGCCCCATTGGTCATAATGTTTATTACCTCGCCCGCAACAGAGTTTGTGAGGCAAGTATTGTAATCGGTGCGGTGTGTTTGTTAGTCTGTTTGTGTGTCTGTGTGTTAACATATTAGTATTTAGACGGTTGCACTGATGAACTTCAAACTTTCACAGTAGGTGAGCAGTGGTCCGTGGATGACCGCATTAAATTTTGGGGGTGATTGGGTCATGTTCAAGGTCATCAGGAATGTCAACATGGCTTTTTTGCAACATCATCCTTCAAATTATTCAAACCAAAATCAAAATGTGCATCTTTCAGTTCTGCTTCCAACCATATGCTGCATAATGGCAGCGGGTGGGGGTTAAAGGTCAGGGGACTCATGGTCATCAGTGAAAATAATATACAGCGTATTTTCCATTTTCTAAAACGCAGATGGACAGATGTTTACTATTATGACCAGATAGGAACTCGTATCGGCTTTTATTTCACACCATGACCTTTGACCTTGATTAACCTTGAAAGACCAAGCTGAAGGTCACAGATTTTCTGATAAGTTGAAAACTGTTTAGGTCACACTTGTAAAACTGAGTCAAACTGGCAGGCATAGTTTGTTTTGCCTGACAACACTTGTGTCCTGGAACAGCATTGTAGTTCAACTCCTAAGGGAGGGAAGCATTTTTTGGAAAAGGATCAGATTTATTCCAGCTTCTGTTTCATTGGGGATTGTAACTGCCATCATCAAGCAATTTACAAATATGTATCATACCTGAATGCTGAAACGGTAGCCGACAACATGTATTGTCAAATCTGTTGCACATTTGCTCGACCCGTTTCAACAAACTCAAGGAAACTCCCCATTTTCTCCTGAGTCCACTGACGGATAACAGCTGTCTGATGCTCACATCAGATGTTGTCGATACCATTGCTTCACTATTGCCAGCATCTTGGCAGTGGGGCTACATGCCGTCCATGGGTTTGCTGATGGATTTAATATCAAGAATTTTGAAACGGTCACCAAACTTACGACAGCTTTCATTTCTCAGAGCTTCTGCTTTTGAGAGGTGAATTGTCAACTTTGATATGTTCTGCGGTGAAAGCTGACCTCCTCAAGCACCTTGTTGAACAGTTCATAAACCTCTATATTTTCAAGTGTTTTTGCAAGTTGTGTAATAATGGAACGGGTATCTGTTAGGCATTGCGCCTCACCGGTACTCCACATTAACCTGTGATTCATGCTGCCTGTTGGATTGCTAAACCAAGAGCTTGACAGTATACTAATGATGGACAGGAATTTGATGTAGTCCTTTGTTGTGCTGGCTCCGATGCTTTCCCACCAAAGGTAAACGGGTCCAGGGTTCAGCTGGAAGCGCGCCGGAGCCTCCCTTTTAGTGGCGGTCTCCGGCCGTCTTGTTTTGTTCAGCATGAGAGTGCGATTTTGCCCTGCTCAATGCTGCATCTTTTTCTGTGAGTGAAGATGAGCTGATGAATTGTATTAGACCGTCTAGACGAGAGTTTCAAGTAAGACATGGAAATCGTCTGGGCCCAGCCCTATATCAGTTTTTAATTTGCAGCATTGGTGGCGTAGGTATTGTCTGATGAAACAAAGATTTATAATATTTCAAGAGGATTTTTTCCTCTTACCATTAGTGCGAAAAAATTACCTTGCAGCAGTTTTTTTTGTATTGTGTGTTGAGGCTCTGTGGAAGTGCTTTTGGTATTCAGAGCTGGTGTACGCTGTCAGATTCTCAATGAGAACAATGTGTTATTGAAAAAAATTTAAATTGAATTTTGTCAAAGGACGATCAGGACCAAGATGTGAAATTCATTTGTATTTCTCAACGAACAACTGAGGGATGACAGAATCCCTAAGTCGGATTAAAGCCTCTCTGTTTGCTCTAAATAATTTATCAGCTGGAATGAATAATATGCAGACCACATTAGGACGCCATTGCATTTACAATCGTCTGCAGCATTCTTCTTATGACATTCATGCTTGATTTGTGAGCGCGAGCGCTTGCCTGAGATGTAAATGGCTCTCTCTTTTGTTGGGTTTACTGTTCTGTGCTTATCCAAGGTGATTGTGTTGTTTGAAATGGCTCAGTGAAAATAATTTATGCTTTTTTCATTTTCCCTCTGAGGATTTTGTGCAACTTTTTGGGGAACAAATCAGTTGGACAGAAACGTTTATCTAATGGAGGCATTAAAATAATAAAAAAATAATGTCTACGTTTATAATTTGACAAGGTAGTCTTCCTAATATTTGTGGTAATCCAGCTTTAAAGGTTAAATGCCCATTTTTGGCAGGAGGGCTTCACCAGCAGATTTTATTGGAGTTTTGTATTCTAGCGCAGTAGCTTTAAACTTGGGTTGCGTCGGTTGGTTAGGCATGACTAAATGAAGTTCCGAAGGATGTGCAGGAGGTGGAGTGGGCAATTGGAACCGGTGAGGAATAGGAGGGATTGATTAGATTTGCAGAGCAGAATAAAACTAAGTGTCTAATGTCTCTCAAGCACTAAACACAGTGCTATGTGGTAATTCAAACAATTATGACCTCAGAAGTATCCGTGTTTTTAGCGGCTTGGCATGCTGCATTCAGTCCGTCCACATTATTTTTGGAGCGCAGGCATTGACATTGGCCCCCTCGGAGCTGCGACTCGGGCCCCTCATGTGCAGCAGCTGACTCTCAGTGGGGAGGGAAAGTGTGTTGCCAGTGGAGCCATTGCCCCCCCCCCGCGCTGCCCTTGGAGCTGCAGAGCCCCCCCCCCTGCTGAGCGATGGCCTTTCTGTGCCCTCCCTGGACCCCCGGGCGTCCGTCTCGGCCTGCTCACTTCCTGTGGAGAGGAAGAGCATTCTGCAGTCTACCCTAACAACCAACCAATCAGGAGTTACTGCTGGACCATTAACTTCTGACTGACGTCATCATCATCTCTCACTGAGCCTGAGAAGTCTGCATTGACAGAGTCGCATGCTGCTTATCAGAAGGATGTAAACCTCTATCCAGCGGAAATTAAATTTTTAGATCGTAAGAATTTTCGCTGGCAAGTGTACTTGCAGAAAATGAATACACAGTGTGAACAAACATGGTCATTGCCTCTGTTCTGCCAAAAGAGAGGGGAACCTGGTAGCAGATTCAGACAAGCAGTTTGATTTTCACCGGGAGCTCCATGCTCTGTTTGAAAAGCGGTTATTAAAACAGTGTGGCAGTTTATCGATTTAAAATTGTTTTAGAGACTCTTGCTCGCTGGAAAGCTTTTCTTTTGCCCCATATAAAATAAACCGTAAACGTTTGGGTTTTAGCCCTGAGATGGACGCATGCAGCAGCAAGACTGTATCACCGAGATGGAGCCATACTGCATTTTCATCCTAGTGCCCAGCACCTCAGCAGCACTGTGGAAGCCACTACAGTTTCAGGGGCTTAAAGAGCTGTGGTGGGCAGATTGTGGACAGACAGTGACCGCAGTGATGCACGTTATGAGGCCTGACTGACTCAACCACTCTGTTTGTCAGCATATGACTCTGTGCTTTCTAGTCCTGTCTTTGACGAGCAATGCAAGTTACTCTGTGCCTCAAAAAATGTAAAGATAAATGCAAATATTTATAGTTCACTTTTTTTCCATTCATCTTATTTTTGAAGGGTTTGTTAGCTTGCAGTATACTTTTATCTCATCTCTTCTGTGTCTTTTGCATTAGATCATTAATAGGGTCTGAGATGTGCTCATTGTTGAGGTAGCCGCTGCGTCCTTTGGATTTAAAAAGTGCTCTTGACACTTTTATTTATCAGACTGTATTTTTCCAAAAAAATTGTGTTAAAATCATATGAGGCTGCTTTTTTTGTATATTTTTTAAAATATAAATAAGATATGAATCTCGCAGTGCGAGTTGGAAGAAAAGAAACTATCATGATAGCAATTATATTTTATCCTTTTTTTGTGTGTTTTTGCCGTGATGAGATCACGATTCCTTTGTACTGCCCACGGATACATTGTAGCTTTTGTGGACAGTCCAGATGGACCGTGATGTCAATTTAAGACCCTAATTATTGTCAAGATTTTGTTCTTGAATAAAAAACATCTTAACTTTGCTGCTCTGTTTTCAAGCTCGATTCTTTATCTTCATATTTAACACAGGTTTCGTTTTTCACCACGATTTATCACCATCTCACTTGCAGTCAATAATTTGGGTGTGTTTTTCATGGAAACTCCATGGGTAACAAGTAGGCATTCACTCTATAGGTGCGAAGATTTGTGCTTTCACTAGATTGAAAACCGATCCAGTCTAATGTGGGTATTTGTGATGGTCTCTTCTGAACCTGAGCATGTTGTAACTGCCTGTAATTCCTGGTTGCCTTGCTCTTTTTGATGTCGAATTACTTAGTAGATTTATCCAGTTTATTGTGCACACTACCACAGGCATTTGGTGAGCAGTTGGATGCCAGTTTCTGACCCCGAAGTAATGCAGCATGAACTTCTATATTTCTCTTTGCATTAGCTGGCTTGGCATGATCAACATCATAATGTAGGCACAAAGTTGTCTACATGCGCAACTTCAGAGTAATCACGGTATTCAGACAGTGCGCAGCTGTGGTTTTAAGATATCATTACTGTAACAGCCTCATGGTGAGGTCTCGCCCTTTCACTAATCTGTAATCTCCTACAGGTTGTGTTATGTTCAAAAAGGAAAGGAGGCCTGTTTTTGTATTCACTTTGTGTGAGAGGTGAGCCGTCACCTCCTACCCTTTGGTGCAAGACCCCTAGTTCGGTGACCCTTTCAGGACCTCTGTGAAAATCGAACTGATTTGTACTTGTTGTATTTTGACATTGAGCACAAGTGAGTTTACTAACAAATATCAGGAATCCTATCTTATACATTTAGTGTTAAAATAAAATGCGTGCTTAAATGGACGTTTGCCTCGGGGGCCCTTGAAGAATGCAGCTCAGAATGTATGAAACCGGCTCAGGCCTCTGGTAAGGGGCTGAAAGAGTATGCTTATATATGCACTTAATGCAAATGTATGAATGCTTATATTATTATGACCTGACCTTAAACAGGAGAGATCAGGGCAGCCATGCTATTGTAATTGGGGGATTTAACTATCAACGTTGCACTTAAATGCAAACTTCAACAGTGAATATTGAAAAGTGTTAGTGATATTCCTCTTGGGTTGTGCCTCGCACACATTCGTTGGTCATTACGGTTTTAAAATGAAAAATAAGCGAAACGAAGAGTTCAGTATAATTGCATTGCACCTCAGAGCTCATGTTGTAATGA
The DNA here is from genome assembly GCA_029721435.1 of Gymnothorax reevesii. NCBI lineage: Eukaryota > Metazoa > Chordata > Actinopteri > Anguilliformes > Muraenidae > Gymnothorax > Gymnothorax reevesii. The sequence goes on along the minus strand of CM056587.1, from coordinate 52,392,893 downwards.
AAATTGTTCCATGGTCGGGCACTTGTTGCGAAGTGAGAATTTTGCTTTTTTTAAAAATTTTATTCTGCTGGAAATGGTTAGGACTGTTGCAGAAAGAAAAAAAAAAAAAAACAATTTGAGAGGGACAAACTTGCTAGATGCAGTGATATGGTCTTTGGCAAGGAAATGCTAAAATACATTGGAGCTAGCTCATTTACGGAGCTCTTGGTTTTACAGTGTCACAGAGCTGGAAAGACTCATTTGCCTCAGTGCAAATGAGCAATTGTATGGTGACACGGGGGGGTTGTTCAGTGAGTGGCTGAGGAAGTAGACTGGTAAACACAGGAGTTTTGTAAAGGTAGGCTGTGTCTCTCTGTGGTGCTGCGTGTCGATGGAACCCTGTCCGTTTACATCGCCCGTTTATGATGGCTTTGAAGAGGCTTCCGTCTTTGCATCCCATGTGCTGAGCAGGGCCAGTTTATTGCTGCTATTTCACCCTTAAATTTTGTTTGTGCATTTCCATGCTATAATGAGCACTGTATGTGCGGCAGTGAATAAATTGGAATAAATTAGGCGGTACAATGGGTCCCGCAGGAATGCAAATTGACTGGCATTTGCTGGCAAGAAAATGGCCAGGCACCACTTATTTTATTTTTCACTGTTGAATACTAGGAGGTGCGCTCTGCTCTGCGCTCTGCTCTAACATTCATTTTTCTGATGCCTTTGTGCCCACCTTCATATTTGAATAATTGAATCTTGTCTCAATTTGGTGTTTTTTTTTTTTCTCCTCTCCTGGCATCTTGGTTGAAAAGGGCTGATGTTGGCGCAAGTTTTTGTTTTTGCTCAGCTTTATGACACTTGATTTGACCAGTTTACCAGTCTTTTACATCCATAAACATTTTCACCCGATTCAGATTATACTTTCCCCGAAAGAAATGCTTTCAGTCACTGAATTTGGTCATCGGCAACCATGGAGGGTTTTCAGCGCAGCGGTCAATGCATCTAAAGTTTCGTAATGTAACTCGGCGTTAATGCTGAAGAGTATTGGATCGCTGTCAATATACTCTTGAGAGAAATCGGTCTGTGATAAAGTTCCTGGAACTTATTACATGTTCATTCACAAAATTTACCCGCTAGTTCATACTATTGGCCCTGCCGTTAATGCAGTCCGTCAAACCAGGTCGTCTTCCCATTAAAATGGCGCTGCAGGTACAAGCATCGCGGGCGGCTAGCTGCTTGCAATTACCTCTGAATGGGCAAAGGAAAACTTTTTCAATTGAGGGTCGAATTAAGCAGGACAACTTCGCGGAAAAGTGTTTTTTCTTTTATATAACTAATGAAAGTTCGCCCTAATTTTTTTTGTTACCCTTCTGGACTGGACTTTTCCTTCTTTAACAAGCGGCTGCTTGTACACTTTTAAAAAATTATTATGATTATTTGAAAAAAAATAAAAAATCCAGCATAGTGGCTGCGCGTCCCAGTCGGCCGCTTTTGCGGTTATGTTGTCCTAATGAGGGGCCGAATGAATTACTCCCAGTCTCTTGAGCGGAATGGCCGGTGCGTTTTAATGAGCCGCCCGCCCAGAGAAAGGCGCTTTTAATAGGTTTTAATGCAGTCGGGAGCAATCGGGCTGCAGTCCCTCACCGGCCGGTGTTGCAGAGTGCTTTTTAATGAGCGCGTATGGATGTGACGTGAATGCTTTTCCAGGGCGACCCGTCTCGAGCGGTCGCCTCTGTGCATCTTACCCACAATTCTGTGAGGCCGTCGAGAGCGTTGCAGCTCTGTACCTCTCATCATCGTCGGAGCCCTGACTGCGACCAGAACGACCCTGTCCGCACGCCTGCTGCCATCACCGCAGTCATCCTCACAATTTACGGTTCCCGCTCCCTTGGATATATATTGAGTTTGGAAGGAGCCTGCATTACATTACTTCCTTCACATCTCTGGTTCTGAACACTAAAGGGCCAGTTGTTTAATTATTGGCTTCCTCTGCAATGGTTTTCCCTCTGCTGGTCTAGCTGGTGAATTCTTTTATGTCACAAAATGCTCATTCTGGTGAAAGGTGTTTCTCCTTAGGAGTACAGCACCATTCAAGGATTGAGTTTACCTGCCACGTGTGCAGGTGTGAGTGGAATTTAATGGTTTGTAATGGTAATCACTGCACGTCCAGCAGCAGTCTTCCAATTACATGGGAGAGTAATAGTTCAAGTATCAGCAGAACCCAACCACAACTGTGGCCCGCACGATCAAGGTCAGAGTAGACACGTGGCGACAAAGTTAATTGGCATCGCTCCTTTTTTATTTTTTGTATTGACGAGACTGCATCGAAGATTTAATGTTCTGTATTTCTTTGTGCAGAGTTTTTAGTTTTTTTTATTTTTTGCTTAAATAAATATTTTGCTCTTGCCCTAACAGGGAATTACGGCTTCATATATGAACAAAATGTAAACAGAAGTAGTAGTACTTGGTGTCACACGCTCAGCCATTTTAGTTTTTTTTTTTTTTTTAATTTATGATTCACACCATGATACTGAAAATGCATGTACGTTGCAGAAAGAAGCATTAAGTTGGCTTGCAGGGAGGATTTCTGTGTTAATTGGCAGCACGCTGGGAGAGATGAAGATTGTGGATTCATTTGGCTAATCCCTGTGTTTCAAACTGACAGGGAGGTCGCCTTTGGGGCCACAGACATCTGCAATCTCCATCTCCTCTCATCGGATGCAGAGACACAGCTATCACAACCCCCTGCAGTGCTGTGAAGTGCCCTGGTGTGTCAGTGTGTTAAACCAAATATATTTTTAGTGTGCTTGCAAAATCCTCTATTCTCAAATACGATACTGGATGTTTTCCCCGTGCCGTTTGTATACAATATTTTCTCCACGACTCTTGTGTGGATTGAGGATTAGTTGGTTACGTACATATTTACACTGGACATTAAGAACATTGTACGCATGCTTGTGTATGGTATTAGTTTTTGTCCTGAGCTGCCATAATGTGGACATAACTATAGTGTTTGGTGAGAGCAATTGAGGTGGGGAAAGCACTTTTTTTGAGTGGAGACTGTTGTTGAAACCTGCGTTATTTTTTGTGAGCAATTTTTTATTTTGTATCTCCGCGCATTCAGGTTTCACAAAGATGTCATACATGCAATAAAACCTACGATACAGAGTTGTGACGTTCTGAGATGAGCCTTGGTGCGGATTGTTTACTGTTGACTGGGCCCAGTCAAGTCTGATGGACTTGTCTTGTCTTATTTGTATGTTGATGAATAATAATCCTCTGTTATATTTACTGAATCTGTTGCTTGCGATTGTGGTCCTTCATGATTGTTTGGTTGACAGTTTTTCCCTGTCAACAACTGTGCAGAACTTGGCCAGTTACTTGCAGGGCTGTTCAAGTCAAACAGTCATTATTCCGGAATCAAATGGTTTTATGGAGTTGCTCTGGTTTGGCTTTGGGAATATAATGTCCGTATTGATAATTACTTGGTTTTTTTCTTGTTCATTTAGAAGTTTTAGAGGCTGTGTGTTTACAGGTGATTTGTATCCTCAGGCTGGTCTAGAATTATCGCTCGCCCTAGTTTTCTCTTTCCTGTGGAACTTTCTATATCTTTCTATCCCACGGAAGTTAGTGCACTGACCTTGAATGTAAGAGTTTCTAGGTTCCATTTGCTGTGAGAAATTGTGAGCTTGGTTAACCGATTAGATCTCCAAGCAGAGAGTAGTGTATTGTTGAAATTCTGTCACGGTTTCCTCACTGGAACAGATTACGAATGAAGGATTGGGAAAGGCTACAAGCAGAGAGGATGGAGGATATTTCTCCATTTTAAAAGCCAGCTGTAGAAAAGAATCTGTCCTGCGCATCAGTGTTGGACCCTGTGTACATTTACTATGCATCCAGAAATACCTGGAATTTTTTTGAAAATTGCCTAATGTCCCGTAGAACCATATTCTCATGTTTTCAGTGCAATGCTGGGCCAAAAGTTGTCATTTGCAGTCTTTACCGCTTCAGACTGCACTAGTCATCTCAGCCTTTTTCTTCATTTGCTGTTGCAGTCTTTCCCCACAGGTATTGCTAACCAGAAAACATTAAATATTTCAAAAAACAATGACTGAAAAGGGCACAAACCCTGTCTTGAATATGTATCACAACTGCAGAGAAACTGTGATAAATGAAGGGTCTTTTCTTTGAATTAGCAGGCTTCCTTGATTGATCACTCCCTCACCCTCACAATGAGCAGCGCCAGTTTGTTTTGACTTCATTAATAAAGTGAGACTGAAGGGGGAGGTTCCCCAGCCCAGCTTTGGCTGGCCATTCCAGGAGGAGTGGTGTGTCCCATCTGAGTCGATCACGAATCAATCTGGGCCTTCAAGACCAAATCCACCAGGGTCCTCAAAATATTTACTTACATTTATCTTTAGTATATTTAATAAGGGCTCATTTTAATTGTACACTTACAGTTTTGTAATTAGCATCATACATTCGTCGTGGCATCATGAGGTTTCATCAAATGTCTGCTTCCTGCAGCCATGAGATTTTAGATTCATGAAGCTACTGTCTTCTACCCAATCATCAGACACTCTCATTTAAATGCATTATCCATTTCAATGGTCTAATGCGTTTTACTGACTCCATGTTTCCACATTTCTGAACAACACAATATTTTTTTCTCATACCACCACTATTCTGCAACAGCCTATCGTTTGTACCCCCTTCGAGACTCTTGCCGATAGGGTATTGTTGTCCCTTCCACTGTCTGCCTGTCTTCCCATCAATATTTACTACTCTAGCTGGTGAACCGTTTTAGGGAAAGCCCTCAAATTTCACCAGTTAATGCATATTGGGTTTCTCCGGAAGCCTATTTGATGTCAAGGGCATAGTTCCGATTTTGACCACTTTTTTTTTTTTTTTTTTTTGTAGGTAGGAGGTCAGGCATACCTACCTGTAAGGCAAGCTGAGAGGGTATATAGCGCCAAGGAAAATCTAGTTTACCTCATTTAGTGGTTCATTATTGGCAGATTTTGAAATGATGTGGATGAGTGCAGGGAATAGGTGCACGTATTATCATTAAGAACTAATTTTTCTTGCTGTGTGGTGGGGATGACAAAGCCTGATCTGGGAGATCAGCAGCCGCTGCTTGTTTTTGATGTTACTCAGCGCTTAATTGATCAATAAAAGCTGTTTTACCTCACTTGGTTTCTTAGAGTCTAAATTGGTTGGTGAAAACGAAACAGACTTTAGCGTTCCAGGTCCAGGGTTGGTCATCCTTGCTCTATAGTAATTTTTGTCTGTCAAAATACCTGCTATAATGATCTTAAATGAATATTCAAGCCAGAAATGCTTTAATCTTATTATTTTAACATTTAATCAATCCTCCTCTTTGCGAATATCAGTTACACAAGTGGTGGGAGTGAGCCGAGTGCTCTGAGAGTGTTGTCCACTTTCTGCTGCAGTATATCAACTCTCAGGAGACATGACCATGCGATTGTCCTGGCTGTTTCGTACTGTTCTCACAATTCATTAACTAAAAGTTGGAGTTTTAAAATGAGGTTTTAAATCATTTCATTTGTGCATTGGGCATAATTTCTGGCCTTTGAACCGTTTAATGGTTTTGCACATTCAATTGTCTCTCAATCCATCAGCAAAGGGAACACATTCATGCAGAAATAAAAAAAAATTACTTCTGACACTTGTCCCTGTGAATTAGTACATTGACGAGATGATTTCTGGCGTGAAGCCCCATTTTCTATTCTTTTATCAAATGCAGATCATTTCATGAGTTCATTTACAGCGTTTGTTGCTTTGCCAGTGATATATCTGTATGATGTTTATTTTGGCAGTATTTAAAGATAAAATTATTTGTTCTACCGTTTAGTTATTCAAGCAGATCGTGACCTATCACAGACACGTCTGTGAAGTTGTTTAGACGAGCATGGTAGCTCAGTATAGCTTGTATAGGCATGCTGTCGCCTACTTCAAGATCAGTTGTACAATCATTAAACTCGATAGATGTGTCACTCTTCAAAAAATTCGAGCACTTGTTGAGGTTTGTCAAGTATTTATTCAAATTGGTCTTTTCTTACTGCAAATGTCTGTGAAAACCGCTTGGAGATATCTCTTGTGTGACCGAAACAGCGTCATTTTTTGTTGATTTTCCATATAAATATTTCTGCGAGTTTTTGTGTCAGCCATAAAATAATATCATGATAAGATCTTTTTTTTTGACAAAATATCAATTATGTAATAACACATAAACTGGTAGTTACCATGTTATAATATTATTATTACTATTATCTTTTCAGAATCGTGGATGTCTGAGATGAACTGCATTCCTGAAATGGCTATGAGATTAAAATACTACTCCTATGCGTAATTTGCTTAGTCATGCTTTGTTACAGATAAAAATGTGCCTCTGTTACTTGTTAGCCTTTTCGAAACTCACATGATCCATAAAATATCAAGAAAAAGTGCATACCATTTGAACTATGACACAAAAGTTGATATAAATATATTATGTCTTTAGCCAAAACTAAAGTCTAAAATTGGTATGCCATGTGTCCGATAATTTTTGTAGTGTCCGTAGACAATGCCAGCAAAAATGCCAGCAAATAAATAGTCAGGGTGGGACTTTTTTATTTATGTAGGTTAACTCATTCTGTGAAAGCTTTATTTGAGATTCGTTTAGTTGTTTTATGCATGATGCACAAGGAAAATTTAACAATTTGGTAGTGTCCGTAGACAATGACTTCAAAGTCATCAAATGAATATTTTTGAACTTGACAGATAATTTTAAACATTTTTCAAGGAATCTAAACATTAGAAGTGAGGAGAGTTGTGATAAAGCAATAATTTATCAAATTTAATATTGTGGGTCTGTCCAAGCAAAAGGAGAAGGTTTGCATACCCCCAACCTCCACCCTCATTTTTTCAGAATGGGTGGGTCAGATGCTTAATTTAAGCTGATGTGTATCAATAAGAAATTTAAAAGGCCACTTTCTGCTCAAATATTTTGGATTTAAGTACCAGAGATATCAATCTTGAAGATTCTTTTTGAAAAAACACAGTTTTTGAAAATGGTCATTTTGGCTATGTGGAGCAAAGGTCTATCACCTGACCTTGAAATAGGCGTGTAGTCTAATTGAACATTGAAGCAAGCACCAGCTGGTTGTAGTTATATGCAGTAGGTGTCTGATTCATTTGAATGCTTAATTGCACAACATTAGAGTGCAATAAAACAATTCATCTTTCATGAGCCCAAGGTTGCTTCTTGGGTGATTGAAATGCAGTGGGGGACGGGGACACTTTGATGTTCAGTGAATATAAGTTCTTGAAAGCTTTATTTCTGAGGGAATGAGTAAGGTTTTTTTGCTTCTTCTGGGAGCCTACTAGCTAACTATAGTATCTGGCAATAATGATTGTAATTGGAAACACTTCTGCAGTAGTTTGCATGTTTTCAGGTTTGTGACTTTATGGAGGTGGAATTAAAATATCAAGTAAATAAAGGGTTTCAATTGGGGGGAAAAAGTTATTTTTCGATTCTGAGCGTCTCTGCCATCTGAGTGACCCGCTCATTGGTCTCTGGTGTAGTGTGTCTGGGTGGCGGCGTGGTGCTTTTGCCAACAGAGCATCCCATAATCCCCCTGAATTTCATAGGTTGCTTCTTGTGCACATAAGCAGTGTGAAGCACAATGACAGGTCTGCCAGCCTGCCAGACTGGCTGCTACTCCAATGCAGATTCGTTGATGATTGTGGATCTGGCTTACCAGCTTACACAAAAGCTTTTCAAAATTGCTCTGCCATGTAGTAGCAGTGTTATAACTTAAGAAAAAAAAAACATCCCAGAAGAGCCTTTGTGTTGAGATGGCAGAGAAATGTTACAAGATATCGGTAGGTAGAGTGCACAAGTAGAACGTTATGGACGAGTCGGCGGAGCAGGGCCGCGACGGACTGACGCCGCTTTGCGCTCTGAGACTGGTCCTGTCCGCGCTGTAAATTTGGCGATGCTGGGTGTTCACATCGGTCCCGAGAGGAAGGCATACGTTTGGCCCATCATCGTAACCGACGCTCATGCCCATTGTGGCTCCTGCTCGCTTCTCAGAGGGCAGGAAAATGGCCTCTGCATGTCTAAGCGCAGATGCTGGGCCCTGCTGCTGCCTCGTTCCTCTCTGCAGCCTCTTCCGCCGCGCTCACAAAGCGGATGCTTCTCCAAATCACCGTGCTCAACTAACCACGTCCGGCTGTCCAACCACGCCTGCAAGCTTTCACCGCCCCGCTTTGCCAAACGACGGAAATTTGTCTGGCTATGCGATTCAGTTCCATCGATTTGGATCCCACTGGACAACCTGTTCGTGCCACAACAGCTTTCCGTCGTGCAGCTCGCTGTTCGAACTCTCTCCAGATGGAAAGCCTGCTCAATGTGGGCAACACTTACGTACTTGTAGCCGCAACCTCGCTTTTATTCCTCCGATTTTTAAGGAGGCACGTCAAAAATTGGAGCAGTTAAAGTATTTATTTCAAGGGCTGTGCATTCAATTTGCAAAGCTTTGGGCGGCAGTGAACACAGCCTGCATTGAAGAATTAACACATTAAATATTCAACAGGCCCTTCTCCTGGTTCAAAGCCAGCCAGCTCTTTTTATCTTTGGGCAGTTTTGTCAGTTTTGGCGTAATCTTTTTGTGTTGGTTTTCCTCTCGACGTGCCCCACATAGCAGGATATTGGCGCTGTAGTCCACGGTGTGTTGGCTGAGGCTTAATGATTGAGAACTCAATCCCCTCTGCTGCAGGTGACTGCAGATGGAGGTGGGCAGCCCTGCATAATGGAGACCAATGGGGGAATATCTCCTGCATCTGTAATTCTGCTCCCTCGAAGGTTGTGAAATAGCTCTTTAGGTCGGTCTCCCATGTCCTGCTGGAAAGGTTCTCCTAAACTACCTTCCATCTCGAATTTGAATGTGCAAAGTATGACTGTACTGCGACAGGCCGTGCTCGCGCCGAATTCTGGTCGTTGTCACCGTGTCCTTTCTGCCACTTGTACTTGGAACAGAGTTGGCTTTATGTATTTTTCCTGAAGGCCATCTCTTGCAGTCTTAGGATGATTTAGTGCAGGCTTCGTAATGTTTATTCAGACCAGAGCTGAACTTCAGTAGGTTCGACAGCCATCTGATAAACAGAGATTCAGGTCCTTTTTGGGGAAAAATTGTGGCCGAGCTGCATCTGTCCTGCGCACTTAATCTGGAGTATTTTCTGTGTCATGCTGATGTTAGATATCCTTTGCCCATGTTTGGAGGAAAAAAAAAAAGAAGTAAGAATTATGTTTCAACAGCCAAATTCTATTTTTACTGCTAAATATTAACAAGAAGTGTCTAACCGCTATGCATATTCCCACTGTTCGTGTTAAAATTTATGAATGTTTGAAGGAAATTGAGTGCTGCCCTGCTAAATTATTGCTTTAATTTCCAGTCCTCTATTTTGTTATGAGACACAATTTCAATGCTTTGTGCTTTATGAGACCTGGAAACATCATATAAAATGGAGTTTTATTTCTGAATTTAGCCTTTGAAAAACAAAGGAAAAAATCTCATTAGGTGGTAACTGGGATGCAATGTGATGTTGAGGGTTGCGGTCACCTTTCAGGACCTAGCTGCTCATCAGAATGTTTGTAAATATCCCTGTCATAGTGCTGGAGTTTATGGCCTCCAGCCTGACTGATATGGCCTCGCCCCAACAGTAATAAAATGAGAAGGAGATTTTCTTAATTTTCTGCTGTATGTGATCCTCCTAATTTTCCTCCTGTTTCCCTCGTAGAACTTGAGTATTAGGACTCTCACGGATGATGTGGTAAGGTCTTTTCCCTTTACCTCCTTTGCTCTGCTAACCAAGCCCAGACCTTCCTCTTTTGGGGGGGGGCGGGGCAATGCATGACCTCATAGATGGGTGGGGCTAAGCCATTAAAAATTCACTCCTTTGTTTGTGCTTGCGGTTGTTCCCTTTTCTGGACTACAAATGATCTTGATGGGCACAAGCAAGGCTGATTGGCAGTAAGATGGAAAACTGGTTCTGGTTCTACACATTGTGGGGATTATGTGACTTCCTCATCTAAGCACTGCTGTCCATTACCAGCTAAACATCACACCTTGAGCATGTGATTGATGGGTGAATTCTGTCAGCACTAAAAAAAAAAAAAACGGAACTGGGCACACTGCATGATTGATGGCAGTTTTTTTTCTCACCTTTAACAGATTATTTAGTGTATAAATGAAGTGTTTATGATTTAACATAAATTTGCATGCAAGGCATGGTAAGACGCTGTGCGCATGCATACATTAATGTGGGCTTAGTCTTTGGCTCAGTTGGGAGTATGTGAGCATTTTTCCTGACAGTGCAGCCAGATGTTTTTACTGTTCTGTGAAAATCTCTTGAATTATTTCTTGTTGCCCAAATTAATGTTTGCTGTCCAGGTGTTCTGGATGTGTTCTGTATATAGGCAATGCCATCTTAATGCCCTGGGAGTAAGAGAGGTCCAGGGAAAGGATGCCACCATGAGCTGTGCCGTTGCCACGCAGAGAGCACATGGTCAAACGAGCAGACAAACAGTTTCGTCCTTTCTGCTATCATTCCATTGATGTGGGACTGGGCACACGTCTTTGTTTATTTACTCCATCTTTGAGACTTACGGAATCCTGGAACCCTCTCACTTTCATTTAGGCCTAATTATGAACTGGAATACTCAATCTCCCCGTTTTCCAGTTGATGATTGAGTTGAAAACCCGGTGAAGCTTTCCTTTGTATGCAAACTAGAACTCCCCAGTGCTTTGTGAAGGGTCAGATTGAGAAGAATTGGATTCGTTTAGCTTGGTTCTATGAGCAGTTTCATTCTCTGAGGCCATGTTGACAGTTTTTGTAAATTTTGCAGCTCTTTTGATGTAACTTTCACAGCCAAATGTATCTTTTTATTCCAGCAGACAAGAATTAATTTGTTTACCCTTCCATCTTTATCTTAAGATGGCAAACATAATGAAAAAATTGGCCACATCGAATGATGGGCTAATTTTGCTGTGTGGGTTGTGTGCTGCACTGCGTTTTTTAAAAATGACTTTTTATTGATTTTCACAAGCTCTTTATAGATTTAAGTGCATTGGCAGCATATACTGCTGGAAATAATGTCAGAGCTGCGTAACGTAATCAAACCCAGGTCTGCAAAATGATATACAACCTTAATTCCATAAGAATTTGGATTACATGTACATGCCAATGAAGTTGGGACAGTTGCATGTTCACCAAAATGTAACATGACCACTTTTAAAAAAAAATTATTTGGCATTACCAATCCCACCCGAATCTGGGATGCCCAATGCAAGAACTATGTACAAGGCTTGCTCGTATGCAACCCCCTGTTGCCAGCTCAGGAGAGATTGTTTTTGCGGCTTTACCCTGAAGCACGCGCCTGTCAGCCCCTGCATCTTTATACTCATTGGTCGAAACCATCGCAAGTTCAGAATGAGGGCGGAGGATACCCGAACATGAGCAGGCTTAGAATCTCACTGTTGAGCGCCGGCTGGCCAACAGGAGGTGCTTGATCAACGAAAAAGGCAATCATTTGAATTTCCCTTCCCAGCAGTCCCTTCCCTATTTGCATTCCCACAGCGCTTCAGCCAATCGTGCGCTGTTCTGAAAAAGCTGCCAACCACTGCTGGTCGGTACGACCGGGGATAGAACCCAACGCCGTTGTAGTCACTACTGCATCGCAACTGTGGCACCTGAACTGAGTGAGCTAACCCGGCAGCCCATGACCTCTCCTTTTAATAACACTCAATGATCATCTTGGAATGGAAGACACTAATTATTAGAGTTTTGAAAGCGGAATTATTTTCCAGCTTGCCTGATATAGGCTTTCAGTTGGTCAGCAGTCTGGAGTCTCAGTGGTCATACTTTGCGTTTCTGCAAGTTTTCAATGGGAGGCGGGCCTGGGCTGCAGGCAGGACAGTCTAGTACTAGGCACTCTGCGATTACAAATCATGAAGTTCCTATGGAAGTTTACCGTTTCAATGGACATATGTGATTTTGGACAGTTGTGTTTATTGTGAAACTGTAAAATAGCCTGCCTTGCAGCAGCCAAAGATGTTATAACTACCATTGATACAAGAATGGCCAATAAGATAATTTTTCCTTTCTTAATGTAATAAAGGTCAATAACATACTTATTGCATAATGGGCAAAAACTTTATTGGTTCTGAAATTTTAGAACATTCTTGGCAAGTTATTATACCATTGACTTTTATAACATTAAGATTAGAAAAAAATATCATTGGAGATTATTAACAGTGATACGAAAGATTACGATGTGGCTGTAACTTTTTTGGTGTCATCTCTGCCTCCCGGAGTTTTGTTTTTTGATGCCAAAAATTTGCTAATCTGTATTAAATTACACTATCAAATGCGCAACATAGCCTTTATCATTTTGCTGATTTTATTTTGTGTTTTATGACACACATTTAGTTCCATTCATTCTGCGTTCACTCTATGGTAGTATTAATCTCCAGTGATACCATCAATAAAATGAGCAAAGTTATTTGTGTAAAATCCTGTAATATAATGCTTTTTCAGTCAACTTGGTTAATTGGCTGCTAACGTCGGCTTTTCCGATTTCCAATCCAGCCCATCAACAAATGCAGGTGTGCTGCTTTCCATAAGGGGTGTTGAGGTGGGAACTTGTATTTACGGCAGTGGTGTTGCTCTTCAAAGCTGTAGGGCAGGGGTGTCAAACTGACCCGTAAACGGGCCAAGAGGCTGCAGGTTTTCACTCCAACAATGCAGAAGCGCACCTGATACAACTAATCAGTTGTGCAGGCCTCGATCAGTTGATTAAATCAGTGCTTTCAGGTGAGCTTCTGCTTGGTAGGGTTGAAGACCTGCAGCCTCTTGGCCCGTTTACGGGTCAGTTTGACACCCCTGCTGTAGGGGGTCACTATTTAAAAAAAGTACCTGCATATTGGGGCTATTATATAGTTGAAATAATCTCTTGAACTGATCACAATGCACGTTCTGATTGCCGGAGTATATTTGGAAAAAAAAATGAATGAGAAGTCGAGTCTTCGTGTTAAACAGCCAAATCCAATTTAATTCAAAGAAATCTGATTTGGGTGCAGCCCTGGCAGTTTCACAGATGGAATGCCAAGCACCCAATCAAGTGGGGACCGTCACCCTTGAACCGTATTCAAACCCTAACCTCAGGGGCCCAAGTGAAGTATCTGTTTTAATGCCAGCCAGCTGCAGTGCTTTGCAAATGACATCGTCCGCATCTTCTTTTTTTTTTTAAGATTATTTTTTGGGAATTTTTCCTTTATTTCATAGTTATACAGAGTAGAGAGACAGGAATGTTTGGGAGAAGAATGGGGGAAGACATGCAGCAAATGACCTGAGACGGAATCAAACCCAGGTCGCAGCGGGAAGGACTCAGCCTTTATGGTACGCGCGCTTGGACCGATGAGCCACTGGGGCGCACCATCGTCCACATCTTTGATCAATGCCGGCAATATACATGCATTTTCTTTCCTCATGAGCTGTAGTCTGGTATATTTATTGGCTTATAAACCAACACTTGATCGGCAAGGTCCTTGTCACCCTTTTCAAAAATTAAGTCATTGCATGCGCAATGAAGGGTTCATTTGAGGAAGCAAACTTGCTTGCTCCGGAGGTCGCACTATAGATGAAGGGTATAATTTAGATGCTTTTTCACCGGCTTGCAGGTGATGTACATCCAGGTCACCTCATCTAAGGAGCAAGGCAGAGGCTTGTCTGTTCTTGTTGGCACAATTTGCGCTTACATTTTGTTCTCACGGCCAACTGGTTCAGCGTAGGTTTCCATCCTTTGCCAGTGTGCAGATGATTGATCTTGAGCCACACCCCTTGTAATGGATGGTTAAACCACAGTTAAGCTATCTTTGCGAGCCCCCAAAACCTCAAACTTTATAAAGCTCTCATTTAAACTAATGAACCTTGCATGGATTTTGCTTGCTATTTATTGGTCAGAAATAGTCAAAATATTAGCCGAAGGACAAAAATTATTTCATGTTTTAGCTTGTGAATTCAATTGTCTGTCGAAAAAAATACGTTTATTTCAAATCTGATAACTGCTACATACTCCGGAAAAATTGGCGATAGGGCAGATTATATCCTATATGACTAGTTGCGACAATTAGGTGATGTGGAAGTGGGGAAGTTGAAAAGGTAAGCTAAGCGAGTTATTGTATAGAGGTAGCCTCCAAGAAAGGGTGATTTCTGACTGATCAGGGCTCACCAATTTATCAACCGATGCATAAGCTTATAATCCATCACTTTAAGACAAATGTTCCCAAAACAAATTCGTGGAAATTCACCCTCTGCAGTGCATTATATAATTTAAAGGTGGAAGAAATCCAATCAAATCTCTTAGGCCAAAACCACTTCAGAATGTATGTGATCTCCAGTCCCAGATGTGGCCGTCTTAAAAACGGTCATCGGACCGTTACAAATATCCTGATATCGACATGGAAATACTTTATAATTTTTTGGCTGTCAATGCCATTTGTCCCTGCATCCAGAGATGATGTCAGTCAAAAGACAAAGACAGTGTAATGCACCAACACGATCCAAATGTGCCACCAGCTTCTCTGGTATCTGCCATCTGAGTGGAGATGTAATTTTTAGCCGGAACCGGATGGCCCTCGAAAAAGCCTGCTGGGTCGGGCTAGGTTCAAGCTGACAATTTTTACTGATTGGACTTGTTGAAATGTTAATGGTAAAATGTAGCTTGGTGTAATAGAAATGATCCTGCGTTTCCAGTAACCTGACCCACCCTCCATAAAAATTTCTAACCCCAAAGTTTTTTGACCACACTACGAAGATAAAATTGACATATACCAATCTGACCCAATTCCTGTTTGTACATCATCTGGGCTTTAAAGTTATTTAGTTTTTTAACAGCGCAAAATGATAAAACAAAAACAGAGTACATGCTATTGCTAGGCTGCTTTGAATTGACTTTGATGGCTTGCCATCATGATTGTCAACCATTTGTCTCAGAGGAAGTTGGCATGCAGCAATTAGCAAGTGTTTGCTCTTGGTAGCCAGCACCTAAAAATGAAAAGGAGCAAAGAGCGCTGTATTTCTTCACATTTTGCATCGCAAAATAAACAGAAATGACTGCAGCGGGAATCGCGTTGCATTGTTCTTCCAATCTGTACCTACCAATCCAGGTCAGATAGAGGTGTAGGCAAAACTGAACTGTCAAAACTGAAATGTTTTTTTGAACAGTCCTGCATGGCTGTGACAAGGGGACTGTCTGAGTAAGAATTATAGTCCGTATCGTAAATGGTTGCAAGGTCACATTTGCAAATGGCTATCGCTTAGTTTTTGACAATGAAATAGTTTTTTCTTTGCTTTTAATAGTTGCTCAGGTATCCCTCCTGATAGCTACCTTGAGGCTAAGGTTAGTCTCACTCATAGATATTGTTTGACAATGTGTTCATCTGTTTTAAAAACTTATGCAATGAATGACAATTGATGAAAAAAATATTGGTGACATTCTTATACATTGTGTGTAACATTGTACTCGACCAACCAATACTCTAGCCTACATTTTTGAATCAGAGTTCTCAAATGAGAGAATTGTTTTCCCAAAACAAGTGCCAGCTTGGCACTGTATATAACAACTATATACAACATATAAAATTATATAACAACATAATAAATATTTACCCAATATTTCCCAATCTATCCAATCCAGGCATTTAACCGCCAGCTTTGAACCTTGCTATGGTTTTATTTACAAAATGCTACAACTATGCTACAACTAATTGTGATGTATTGATGAATCAAGTACGTCTATTTTTCTGCAAAGCAAAATGTGTGGTGGAGGAGATTTTGTGTATCGAGGTGTGTGCTTTACCTGCTGTGGGTGGGTGATGATAAAAATAAAATCCATCCTCCAGTATGTGCTGAAGCTGGTGTTGCTACAGCCGAATTTAATTGAATTCACATTAGTGTCACGGCGGATTATCTGGAGCGGAACTGCAGGTAAGATAATGCACAATGGAAAGAGTGGTGTAGAATATCCCTAAAGATAAGGGCTGGCAATTTACCCGCCCAATACAAATCAAAAACCATACGATGAACAAACCACCTCATCCCCTTCATACGATATCTCAATCTGCAGTCCCCGCTCCTGCAGCCACTGGATAATAAAAGCAAATAGTTTTTGACAAGTTTAATCCAATTACAAAATCATTACTGCAGTAATGTTTGATGCTGTCCGCGCAACATAAATCAATTTTGGCCTTCTATGCGCTTTATCTTGTTTGCTGTTGCTCTGTGCGGCAGTTACAAAGCAATTTATGGCTGAAGGCATTATGTTGAGATTAGTAACTGTATTGTTTGCGTCGGCTTTGTCCCCCCTCAGTTAGTGCTCATTGGACAGCTTGTGATTGCTCCTTTGCTCTGGGAAAAGTTCTGCTCTGAAAGCAACAGATCATTGATCAATGAAACCCTGTATCATTTTTGTGCTGCCGTTTCGGGAAAACACAGTTTTTAAGTTATAAAAAAGCTAAATTTAATGTCGTCAGGAGTTTCGAGAGGTTCATGGCATTGAAGAAGGTACTGTTTGTATTTTTTCTGTACCCAAAAATGCCAGTGTAAACAAGCACAAGACCACGAGGACTCACAGCACCTGCACATTTGTTAACGTCCCTACTGAATGTCCATGACTGACTGAGTGACTGACTCACTAATCGTGCTGCCTGCAGCGATTTGCTATACATGTCTAATAGCGGCAGTTTGCTGTGCCATAGGAAAAATACGGAAATTAAATTTTTCCTCATTAAAAAAAAAAAAAAAATTATTGTGTATTTGTCAAATTTGGATATGAGTCAGAAATTATTTGAGAAACCCTTTTTAATATTGAAAGCTGCCTAGAGTATTAGGCCTATATTTGCTTGACTTTTAAAAAAAATTTTCAGCTGTAGACTGAAGGTTTTTGATTTGCGGCGTCATCTCCAAATGAACTTAAAGCAGCCACCATCACTCAAATGTGCACACAGCGTCTACTTGTACATTTAATATCTATGTATTTGATTATAGTCTGCTGTGCACCGGGACTTAAAAAGTCAACAGTTTGAGTTTGTTTACCTGCTTGGTTGTGGAGGTGTATGGAAAGTAAAATATTTAACTTTCCCTTGATCCCTGTGCAAATGTCTGCCTGCAGCCTGCATCCATATAATGATTGGAGATGTTTATGAAATGGACAGTACTTCAGGCCGGATTTACGGGAGGATTTGGTGCGCGTCACAGTTTATGAAAGCTGAGGGCTCCCTAAAACGCGTGCTGGTGTTTACTTTTCGGGGTTTGGTGGGTATAATCCCTCTGAGAATTTATTTTTCTTGTTTCTCAGGATAGAGTCATTGCACCATTGCCTTTGGTGCATGCGCAGTTTTGAATATGCATGTGTATTGCTGGGGATTAACTCCCTAAAGCTGCAGAGTGAATCCTGCCCTCCATTCTGACAGTTGGGACCATATCAGTTCGTGACACCTGCTGGCCGAGGAAATTGAAAGAGCCGTGAGGGTTGTCGGTTTACGGTACATTTTGCAGTCATGCTGTTACACCATGTTCCATGTTTTCACCCCTCAGCTGGACAGGTTTGCCAGCATCCGTATTCCTGGCAGCCGGAAGGAGCGACCGCACCTGGCACACGTGAAGCACTCCTCATCCGGCGACTCTTGGCATGCTGCCTCGGAGTTTGAGGACCTCTCCACAAAAATCACCTCCGAGAAGGAGATCCTGGCCCTGTTTGAGAAGATGATGGTACGTTTCGACCTTGGTCTTGCCCTTCATACAGGCAGTGAAAATATGAAAGTATTATTCATTATTATTTCTAAATTCAGTGTCACCATATGTAAAACAGTTTAAAGGCAGGAATTCAAATATGCAGGAAATAAATCCATTCAATTAAATGAAGTTCGAAGGCAACTTCGTTAAGTTTATTGACATGTACTAAACAGTCTCTATCGCTTAGCTAGACAGCTTTAAAAGGATTAAGATGGAAAAAAATAATGTGATATTAAGCAGTTCAATGCCTTCAGGGCATCAGGCCGTAATTTATAGCTTTTAGGATATAATTATGGGATCTTAAAAGTGCTCCTTTGGTATTACATGTATTATTTTTTTATCATGGCCATGGGGACATTTTTATTTGGTTGTCGGGAGGGGCTGGTGGTCTGGACTGACTGAAGGATCTCTCGTACAGTCAGCAGGGTTCAGCTCAGGATGCTAGGAGTGCTGGTCGGCAAATTTCTGCCGTGCCGGTTCCATTTTGTTGAGCGGGGCGGGGGGGTTGGTGCTGAGATGCGTTTTCTTTTGTTCAGCAGGGGGCATGGAAGTAATATTGCGCACTCAATCACGCGTCTTCCAGTACTTCTGAATTTCTCTTTTTTTTTTTGTTTGTTTGTTTGTTTGTTTGTTTGTTTGTTTGACCAGGCGGCGCAACCTTCTTAAGTTAAATGAGAGAAGCCACAAATTATTTAACGGAATTGTTACGTATAAAAAACATAAAATTAAAAGTTGATGCACCAGTCAAACCTATGGCTGGAGAGCGCGGTGGTTCAATTTTCTCGGGTTTACAGTATGATATACTTACTATAGACCTCAGGTACAAAATAAACATGCTAAGACCTCAATCACGATCATTATTAGGGCTACTGCTACTTGCTTTAAAGTAAATTGGGATAATGGTTTTCAAAAGCCATGAGAAAAATAAATGATTCCTTTGACGTTACGCAGAGGAATATGGTTTGTATTTTTTTAATAGCATTGAATACACATCTATTTATCAAAGTCAAAATACGCTTTGGTTATTAAGACGTAGCCAAGTGCACACTTTCTTGGGTTAGGAAGAACGCTGCCGTCATTAAGGTCAGACTGGATAACATGAAACTTGATTATTTTGTTCATTCTAATTCATGAAACATCACGCTTAAAGAATACCGTTCATGCATACCGAAGTGCGGGATATATAACCAACATTGATACAATATCATTTAACATATCTGTGCACGTAGGAAGCTTACTTTTTCAATTGAGCTGTTTATTATGGATAATTTCGCAGAATAGGTAGCCTATTCAATTCATAAGGTTAGACATTCATTCATCTCGAACAAATATAAACAATTACGATGGTGATGTACCTTTGTGAGGTCCAGGAGCTTCAAAACGGACCATTTAAATTTAAAATGGGCATTAATTTCATTTTTCCGACTAAATGCATTCGCGAATGGGTGGGAGGACATGTCTTGCGATATGCCCCAGGTCAGTAAACACTATTGGCGCATCCTTTTGAAATCGTTCTGGGAAATAAAAAGCAGATAAAGAGGTTGGCCACGGAATTCCTTCCATGTTGACGATATTTTATTAGAGGACAAGTTTACGGGTCCGCCTTAATTTTGACTTTAGTGAACACTGGCGGACGACCGCAAATTTCGAACCCTGCTATTATCTTGTAAATGCAACACTGAATCTCACCTTAGTCTGTCAATCGGGCCCTGATGCTTTTGTTGGCCATCTCTCCGCTAGCCATCTGCTATGACGACTACCGCAGATGATTCCCGCGAATTGGCTGTCAGGGACTGCGTCAAAAACGAAAGTTCGCAGTTCTGACAGTAACATAAGGGTCATTTCTCTTTTGTTTCTTGCGGTTTTATTGGACAATGGATGCATTCGCTTTTTTTTTTTTAATAAATTTTAAATAAATCCCACCCAAATCTGGAATGCCCAATTGGTGAACTATGTACAAAGCTTGCTCGTATGCAACCCCCTGCTGCCAATTCAAGATAGTGAGGACAGTTCACGGCTCTCCTCCGAAGCACGTGCCTGTCAGCCACTGATTCTTATACACTCATTGGTTGAATTTTCGCAAGTTCAGAACGAGGGCGGAGGATACCCGGACATGAAAAAACCCAGAGTCTTCCTGACGAGCGCCCGTCTGGCCAACAGGAGGCGCTGGAGCAACGAACAAAGCTGTTTTTTGTATCCCCAAATCTGGCAGTCCCTTCCCAATTTGAAACCCTGTAGCTCGATGGCCAATTGTACGCTAGTCTGAAAAAGCTGCCAACCCCTGCCGGTGGGTACGCCGGGGCTCGAAACCGCGACGTGATAGTCACCTCTGCACTGCAACGCAGTGCCCTAACCGAGGGGCTATCCGGCAGCTCGATGCATTCGTTTTTAACTGATCCTTGAAAAAATAGTGCTGTGCGGAAAAAGCTCTTTCTGGGCTGAGCGGTTGGCGCCGACCAGCATCGGCAGAACCCTGAGTCAGGTGTTAGGTATTTGGCGGCTGACAGAATGACAGGTTACAAACCAAAATCTGCCACCATCTGTGGCGGGCCATGTGTTTTGGCCAGGACGAGTGTCAGTTGTCACCATGTCGGTTTCACAAACCAGTGGCACACTGAAGGCTCTTTTCCACTGATATTCCGGAAAGCTTGTGGAAAAGCTGGTTCAGCACTGGTCCTGGCACTGCAGAATTTAGTTTATTCGCGCTGCCCGGACTTTTGTGCATATGACCCATATTTTGTGTTTTCTCTTTCATTACGGAAAACTCCTGGAAAAGCAAAGTGTGTGCGTGCCATAGCATATTGGATGGCTTGCTTTCTGTATGCTGATGCATATTTTAAAATGCATCCAGCCTAGTCTTCCGCTACCTCTTGTGCCATTATGATCATTAACCCTTTGAGCGCTGAATACATTTTCAAGGAATGAAAAATGTAGTTATTCCTGAGCTGTTGAAAACATATCATGTGGCAACTTGTTTAAAAGAGGTCCCCTGCGGGAGCTCTTTTAAACAAGTTGCCACATGATAGGTTTTCAATAGTGTCTGATTTTGATATCTTCCATCATTGGGCAACGGCGCTGAGAGGGTTAAATCGATGGACCTTTACATCTAAATGCTCCTTCCATTAGGAAAAGTCATGTGCTTTTGTTCCTTAATTCTTTTATATACAATTGCATTGAATACCTTGCAATCTCCAGCCATTTCTAAATCCTTTTCTTTCTTTATTCAACTCCTTCGCTTATATTCAGCTGTAGTCACATTCCCCTTTCAAATAACCCCATATCAAATATGGGCTTGATTGCTTAAAATGAATTAATTATAGCTTAATGGAAATGGCGATAATGACAGCTTCAGCATTGGGAATGGATAATTGGGTGCCATTGTAGGTGAGACATAATAGGCTTAATACCTCACTTAAATTGCGCAAATTTTTTTCAGTTGCTGAGCCGATGTCCCCAACATAACCACATGGTCCCATCACTCGGTAAACAGTGAATTAACCACGTGAGCTTTATTGAAACCGCGTATATCGGCCACAAAACAAGCGAAATGTCTCAACAAGCGAGCGTCACCAACCGGTGATGTGTTATTAATGGGACAGGTTCCGGCTTTATTCTTTCAGACGTGTCTTAGGACTGATCCCACCAATTTTATGAGGGTTTCTTCACAAAATCAAATTGTCTGGCATTCGTAGCCAAGACGGGTCGCGTTCCCACAAAATTGCCAAGTTTTAGTCTCCGGAAGATTTCCTGAAACAAATCTCTGTCGCAATGGGGCTTGGGCACGCTCTGCTCTGGCTTAAGGGACGTGTCCGTTCAGATGCTACTGCAAGCAGGGGACTTGAGAAATATTTGGGGCACTCCATATTGATGCCATAGAGCCGAAGAACAGCCACAAAAGTGCGATAAAGATGCCAGCCGAAAGTGAAGCTCACAAAGAGGTCACCAAGTTGATAGTTGAAGGTGCTCACTGTGGATGCAGACCTGATTTCATAGCTGAAAGCTGGTGTCATTTGGACACCTTAGCATGACTGTCACCGGCCGCCCATTCTGAATAGCACTTTGACCAGGACAGCCCTGTTCCTCTCCATGTTACTTCCTCTCAGTTGTGTCTGCAGCTGGAGACATGCTCCTCCTCCGTTTTGCTGCGGATCCTCATGTGGTGCCGCGTGGGACTTCATTTCCCTGGTCAGCAGATCTCCGGTCACTTCAGCATCTCCCTGGTTGCTCCTGGCACAGTTGTTGCTCGAGAGCGACCACTGCTCTTTCCAAGCTTGAGAGAAAGAAGGAGAACTGGGAAATGGCTTTGGGGCTCAAAACATTTGCAATTTCCTCCCGTCAATGTCTCGCACTTATCGATCTGAGCCTCTGGTCACTGCCGGTAGCGGAAAGAGTCGGCTGGAATGATATTTACTTTCTCTCGGTGTAACGGGGTTTAACTCCACTGTCCCTGGCCCTCCTCTAGACCTTCCCGCACCTGCGCCCACCTTTACCCCACTACCCGGCTCTGCACACCTCTGAGCAAGTCTCTCACTTCTGTAGAGAACACACATATATAGGATAAAGTCCCTGTAAAAGGACAGACATCTCATTTTTTTTTATCAGTATTGTCATCCTCGAGAGAACATCCATTAAGCACTGGAGTTGTCTTTTCACCTATTTACCTTTGCAGCAGGGCTTGAAATATCACGCCTGCGGATTCTTTCGGATCAGGTGGATATCTTCAGCTTTTCCTGGTAAAATGTCACTTGAGATTACTTTAACTCTGAAGACAGGTGTTGGCAGGGGGGAAAAAAAAGGTGACGGGATATAAGCGTCAGGATACGTCAAAAGTTCTTTTGTGAACGTAAAGCGGTTTGTAATATATGACAAATTCACCGTGGCAGGGCTAGTTTCCAGCAAATTGCCGTCTTTTAAGTGCGTATAATTGCAGATTTAGCTGCGGCAAAAATAGAATCGCTTTCATGTAGCTACTTTGGTTGACAGTAGTTTACTGCACGTGTTTGGTTGGGTGACACTGTTTCTGATGTTTAATGCAGTAGATGACTGGGAATTGCACAAAGAATTAGAGAGAGGAGCAGCTCTGGTCCTGTAGCCACGCTACTGGGGGGAGGGTCCACAGAAAGCAATTTTAAAGTCTTATGAACTGCTGTGCGACTGCAAATCCCTGTTCTAGGCAAACATTCAGTGTAAATATTTATCCAGTGACTTCATAACCAGATCAAGTCTAAAGATGGGAAGGGGATTAAAGGGGGGAAGCGCTCTGCAGTGTTTGCGTTTCACACTTTCCCCGAATGAAAAAGCATTTATTCTTTCTAATTTATTTTTAAATGTTTTTTTCCCCCCATTCTGCTACTTTTTTTCTCACATCTGTAAGTTTCATACGAGCAGGAGTGTGGGTAAATGATGGCAGAGCAAACTCTGCTATGAATACGAGGCGGAG
The DNA here is from genome assembly GCA_029721435.1 of Gymnothorax reevesii. NCBI lineage: Eukaryota > Metazoa > Chordata > Actinopteri > Anguilliformes > Muraenidae > Gymnothorax > Gymnothorax reevesii. Next base: position 52,369,615 of record CM056587.1, on the reverse strand, counting down.
CGCAAAGCCCCGTACGGGGATGTGCGCGCCTGTATCCTCTGGGCTTATCACTAACTGTGAATCCTACATTTTTCAGTACAGCCTGCGATTCTGTAAAACCATTTCAGGCTCCAGTCTGCTCGACGCCTTGCTGCCAAAATGTTCCGGCGGCCCAATCTGCCTTCATCCTGTCTTGCGCGAGCGCTTGTCTTAAACCTGCTGGTTTTGGAGCAGCTCGGAGGGCACGAGGCTTGGGTCTTACTTTTGTGGCTCTTTTTGAATTTTTACCCAAAGTGTGGGAGACTCAAGACCCCCCCCCCCCACCCCTGGTGGACGGACCGGAATCGCCAGCCTTGTGGTCATCAGCTCTGTGGGAAACTGGGCTTCCTCAACACGCCGGCAGAACTGTGTTTATCTGTCAGTCCAGCAGGAAATGTTCCTGCGGCGACAGGGCTAACACTGGTAATTGATGGTTTCCCAGTTTCCCAACAAATGCCTTCAGCTCGTCCCCGGTGCGTGGGCGCGTGACATGGATACATGTGTCTGACTGGTGTCAGTGCATTGCGACACCGAGCTTTAATTGCACAATGTCTTCGTTGTTCTTGCACTTCAGAAAGCAACATGTTCTTATACATGCTGAATATTCCATACTGTTATATGCTCACAGGGGCCTAATTAGGCTCTCGCCTCGCCTTGTCTTTGGCCCTGCTTCCTCCTGTCATGTCATTCGCATCTGTGTCTTGAGGGTCATCTTGTGTTCACGTTCTGGTTTCGCCTCGCGGTTGCACTCTGATTTCTGAGGCTTTGCGCTCTAATCCCTGCACAGCCACGGTGTCCAAACGTCTACTTTTCTGCCAGGTGAAGCCCAGGGATGTGGAGAAGGTAGAAGTGCTTCTTTCATCTCCTCGAGGTGAGCTGCGTACAGGTGCAATGACGTCAAGTTCATTTTCCTCAGACTGGAGCAGCTGAGCGTGGGCGAGGCCCTTCAGCCGAATGACGGCGTGTCGGGGATTCGTCTCATCTTCAAAAAGAACACACAGGATGGGGGGAAAAAAAAAGCGGGTAAAATGGTTTACCGTTACTTAATGGCTCCCCTACAAAGCCGCCGCCGGGAGAAAATTTCAGCTCTTATTACCTTTCCGCCGCTCTCTCACTCTTCCTCGTTTGCCCTCTTTCGTACTGTCAGTCACGTCTAGAGGGAGTTCTGTCCGAATTATGGCTTCGCCTCCTTGGCTGAGGCTGTGGCTGCATGTTGCTGGCCCAAAGGGACCCTTCTGACATGCGGGGTGTGGGATGGGTTGGTTTAACTGAAAGACAGAACCTGACCGCCACAGAAACTCTTTCTCATCGCTGGTGTGACTGCTCAGTGCATTTCTATGGCACTTTTCTTAGACTCAAAACATTTTACAGTGGTGAGGGGGAAGTTCGCCTCAACCATCCCCAATGGGTGTTGCACGACCAACTGCTTTACGCCAGAACACTGTACACATCAGCTGAGGTTGGGGAAAGGGATAAAGCTATTTTTGTGTTATGTTTTTTTTTTTTTTTAAATTAAATTAAATGGCTGCCAAAGTTCAGGGGGGGATAAGGCGGGGGTTTAAATGAGCCAAGCTGGGAGTTTAGGCTGGTCACAGTGGAAACCTTTTAGTCTTCGAGTGTCAAAGGATCTGTAATGAATGCCATGAATCTAGACCCCATTTTAACGTCTCATCTGAAAGCCAGGGAGGGTCTTTTGGGCTTTTGGTGGTCAGGAACAAACCATTTCCCTGCGCATTCCTCCCCACTCTCTCCCTGTTCTGGAACCCCCCCCCTCCCCACCCGTTAATGCTGAATTGTGTGACTGGAGCTCTGAGTAAACTATCACCAATGCAGCCAGGCGCTTGAGTGCTTCAGAGGTAGTGATTATGTCCATCTATATTAACTCCCTCCGTGACATAATTTCCTCAACTGGGACTCCTTTGCATTTATTCATTTGGACTTTTCCCTCTTCTACTGCTTTTTGAAATTTTTTTTTTTTTTTTTTGAACTGCTCAGTTTTTCCAAGAGCCCTACGCCGGCTATGCGATGTGTCACACTTTGGCCATTCAGAATGTTTTCTCGGGCTGTCATCCCATCTGGCCTGGTGGCCCAATCCCGGCTTTGTTCTCCGACACATTCGCTCAGTCCAAGATCACTCCTCGTTTTTTGGCTGCTAAAGATGTCCTGATATAGAGCATGATGCTTATGCACGACCAGAGTGACGGTGGAAATCTGAGTCGCCCACACCGATGGACACTGAGCTGACAGACGGAACACTACTCCGGAAAAGGAAGGAAGTGATGATGTCCTGATGGCTGCAGGGAAACATTCTGGCGGAGTCGTCTCCCTCTGACCTGGATCAAGATTTTTAGCAGCTGGACCTTCTCCTGTCTTCCGATATGATACTTATCGTGCTGTTTCTCCGATGCCCATCAGTGCCTGCGTACATCACACAATCCATCACATATCCTATCCCTGCTACGCTACAGGCCAAAAGTTTGGGGCCACCCTCGGATTTTTAATGGTGTGCTAAGTGCGACGTGACCCCTTTGGTTTTGGGGAAGACATTTATACAACATGCCTTCTTGTTACGTAAAATTGCCCACGTCCTGGTGACATAAAATCATGTAACACAAAGGCATTGAAACTCATTTATAAAACACTGTGGTCAGGGACCAGTCAGGACAGCTTTAAAATGTGGTCTGAGGTCTGGGATTCACCCAAAACCTATTGGCTTCCTATATTTAATGCAATGAATTCATTTCATGCGCAAAAAATAAGGAAAGAACAGTTGATGTGTGATTTTTTTTTTTTTTTAATTTATTTTTTTTAAATCTGAGGATGGCCCCGCACTTTTGGCCCGTAGTGTATATCAGCTGAAGGAGGGAAGGGAATTTCACCAAATTACACATAGTAACTCCCCTCAAGAGGTTGTGGAACTGATTTGGTTTTAGGGGTCGTCATATCAAAGTTCAAGTTCACATAAGGTCAGTAATAGTAATGGCGCCCAAAGATCAATTCCTAGGGCATATGATGCAATGGTAGGTGGAAGCTAAGCAGTTGGAGCTTTGGGTCGAGTTGTACCTTGTTTGATGATAGTACAGTTTTTGGTACATGATAAGTTTTTATTAAACCCATACCAATGAATGTGTGTGTGTGTGTGTTTATTTATTTATATATATATATATATATATATATATATATAGTTGCTGCCGTAATCAGCATTCCCCTGTAAAGCTTTGAAAAGGGGAACCTTGTTGCCGAGAGAAGGACCCGTTGAGCCTCCTGTTTCCTTACTCAGCTGGAGGTGGTCATTAGCACCTTTGCTGGATGCGAGAGTTTAACGATTTTCATGCAAACTGATTTCCCATGTCGGAGGGGTAATGGGTTGAGAGAGTCCGCTGTGCGGCTTGTGTGCATAGTAATTCTCTCGGCAGTTGCCAAGACGCAGCCAAGGAATGAGTAATCATTGCTGTGCAATAACATCTCTTAATATACTATATATTCTTTGGGAAACATTTAACGAGGTGATTAAAGTTAATATAGCAGCTGTCTGGTGGTGCTAGGCGGGCATATTGCGTTAGCTAGTCCCAAATAGCATTAATCTTAGTGAGTTCTCACATACACAAACGGCGCTCTCATTTGTTAGGCCCAATGTCACATTTTAGTCTGGATAATGACGGAGCGTCTGAACGATACAGTCTGTCCAAAAAGATATTCGTCTCTGCAGAGCTGGTAGACCCCAGCGTGAAGGGTTGGTGGGGGTGGTTGGAGTCTGAGGCAGGACGCACAGTCTGACGTTTGCGTACGCACGCGCGCTCACACACACACGGGCACACACTCTGAATCACGCACACACTGAGGCGCACACACACACACTTTGTAGATCTCTGTCCCTTTGTCTCTCGTTCTCTCTCCTTTTGATTCTGTCTCTTGATTGTCCCGCTGTGACTCTCTCTCTCTCTCTCTCTCTCTCGTCATGTTTCTCTGTTTTTTTGTCACATTTGTGTTTTCTTTTGTATCATTGGGAGTGGATAAAGGATATATAGACCTGTGTTTGTAATATGATGGTGAAACGGTGACATAATTAAGATGTTAATATTTGCTTTCTTTCTTTGGCTCTGTAATGGTCGCTGTATCTGTCTTCATCTTTCTGTCTCTCTCTGACTGTGTCTAACTGTCTCTGTCTTTGCCTTTCTGTCTTTCTTGATCTCTCTGACATGAAATGTTAACCAACTAATTACTGCTTGTTCACTGAGAACACTTTATTGCCACATATTAGTCTTTTAATTCTGTCCGATGGAGTGTGTATGCACTGTCCAAGCTAAAATGAGGTGTCCATAAATGTCCTACATTAATTTTGCTTTAAAAGGATGATATCTGAAATCGTGCAGATGGTCGACGTGACAGTTTTCTTCTCTTTTCTATATTTCTAGGAGGATATGAACTTGAACGAAGATAAAAAAGCGCCTTTACGGGAAAAGGACCTTAACATGAAAAAGGAGATGGTCATTCAGTACGTCATCACAGCCTCCAAAACGGTAAATGGAAGATTCGTGCCGCTAGTTATGCCCGTGAAGCCTGCTTTCGTGTCTCTTAACTTCCGCTGTGGAGTGAGTGTTTTACACTGTGATGTGGAGTGAGTGTTTTACACTGTGCTGAGGAGTGAGTGTTTTACACTGTGCTGAGGAGTGAGTGTGTTACACTGTGATGTGGAGTGAGTGTGTTACACTGTGCTGAGGAGTGAGTCTGTTACACTGTGCTGAGGAGTGAATGTGTTACACTGTGCTGAGGAATAAGCGTGTTGCACTGTGCTGTGGAGTGAGCGTTTTACACTGTGCTGAGGAGTGAGTGTTTTACACTGTGCTGTGGAGTGAGCGTTTTACACTGTGCTGAGGAGTGAGTGTTTTACGCTGTGCTGAGGAGTGAGTGTGTTACACTGTGCTGAGGAGTGAGTGTGTTACACTGTGCTGAGGAGTGAGTGTGTTACACTGTGCAGAGGATTGAGTGTGTTACACTGTGCAGAGGAGTGAGTGTGTTACACTGTGCAGAGGAGTGAGTGTGTTACACTGTGCAGAGGAGTGAGTGTGTTACACTGTGCTGAGGAATGAGTTTGTTACACTGTGCTGAGGAATGAGTGTGTTACACTGTGCTGAGGAATGAGTGTGTTACACTGTGCTGAGGAATGAGTTTGTTACACTGTGCTGAGGAATGAGTGTGTTACACTGTGCTGAGGAGTGAGTGTGTTACACTGTGCTGAGGAGTGAGTGTGTTACACTGTGCTGAGGAGTGAGTGTGTTACACTGTGCAGAGGAGTGAGTGTGTTACACTGTGCAGAGGAGTGAGTGTGTTACACTGTGCTGAGGAGTGAGTGTGTCACACTGTGCTGAGGAGTGAGTGTGTTACACTGTGCTGAGGAGTCTACTGAAGAGTGTTAAACTGCACTGAGGAGCCAGTGTGTTACACTGCACAATGAAGGGCATTTGCTCGGAATGGGTTTGTAAGGAATTATGGGCTGATGTTTTGTCTCACTGGGAGAGGATCATGGGTGCTGGTGGGTGTAATGGTCTCAGGTCCTCCTCTAACAGCTTTCTGCACGCTTTCTGTTAGACGAACTGTGTCTCCATACCTTTTAGAACTAAGATTCTAAATTCTACTTTGCGTATTCCACTTTTAAGCTGGAACATTTTTGTTAAATGCGTAATCATTTTGCCTGGCCTTGTGCTTTACTCTTGAGGTATTGGGATTGTTATTTTGCTTGCAGTGGATAATAGTTTCTGACATGTAATCCATGGGGTGAAATTTGTTTGAATCATGTATATTGTTTTCAATGACAATTGAATCAATGACGTTCATCATCCAGAATGTGCAGGAATGCGTCTTCAGGAGAGCTAATAGCTGACTTTTCTCACCGCTGAGGTGGAACCAGGGAACTGAAAGTTAAGAAATTTTGCACTTAAGTGGGATGTTCCTGATGAGGAAAGAAATTGTGAGCTTCTGCAGTGAAACGGCTCATGTAAAAGGAAGCACTAATTAATTCCCTTAAACGCCTTATTATCTCATGAGCCAATGCTGCCATGATGCAAAAATGCCTTAAATGTTACACTTTAGGAATCCTTGTCTTAAGGTAACAATAAGGAGTCTTTGCGCTAATATTTTTTTTTTTTGTAATTTTAAGTCCGATGTCTTCGTCAAATTCGTTGGTATGAATTTCACAAGCCTCATTTCTGTGATCCTGATGTGTTCCTGTCCAGTCTCTTTGCGATATCCAGTAATTGCTGGTCTTTTACCAGTTCGAGCTGCTTCATGTCTGAGAAACTTTAAAATTCCCAGTCAAAATATCAGGTAAATATGTTCACTTACGGTAGGCCGCTTGCATTGACCAAGGAACCACGTATAGCCTGACAAGAATGTAGGACGGTTACAGCTATGAACCCACAGCAATGATTGTTTTTTTTTCTGGTGATTGAAATCTGACGGAAAAGACTTGGAGTTTTTCCAGTTCAGCGCTCCAAGCACAAAGTGGTTCTTTTCAAAATATTGCTTCATGCCTTGCTGAACTGAAGCAGAATTACTGTGGCACTAAGACTTCCAAGAACGGTGCATTAACAACTCGCATCAATGCTTTGCTAGGCCACTTCCCTAATTATGCTCTTGACCTCGTCGACTCATTCAACAGTCGTCGGAGCCCCTCACGATGCCCACAAGCACAGGATGGGGAGGTCAATTTTGTCTTACTGTCTTGACGAATGCCAAGTGCTTGTGCATTAAAAAAACTTTTTACACCAAGTAACATCATAGGCTGCTCAGACCGAGCTTGAGCATTTTAATTTACAGTTTTTTTTTTTTTTTTTTCCCTCCCCTAAAAATGATTATTTATTTATTCCCCCCCCCGCCCCTCCCCCTCAAAAAAAACAGGAGCTCAAATGCGCCAATGAAATTTCACTTTAGTGACAACTTGCAAAGTCCTTATTCGCAACTTCAGCAAGTTGTGCCCAATGCAGTCTATGCAAGTATCCAGAGTGAGTCGCGTGCTAACATTGGATGCGTGCTCGCAATCCCAAGTATGCCAGCTGGGAGGGACCTCTCTCTTCAGAATTGCTCTCAGCATCACAAAGGATATGGCCATTCCATGTTGCAAAGAAACAGAAGTTAAATTTGATTTCAAGTCTGCCACGGTGCATATTTTTGGCTGGTAGATGAGGGTAAAATGTTGCCGCTGAAATGATTTTTTTATCTTTCGAAATTGTCAAGAAGTCAGTGGTCCTAGCTGAACAGCGAAAATCCAAATCATCTCGAACACAACGGAGGCCATACCTGATAGAAATGTTGATTGATAATCCGTTATAGCTCCTTCAAAAAAGCAACCGATCTGGAAAGAACTCTAAATGGGAAAACCAATCATCTGTATTATTTTGAAAATAAAACTTTTTTTCTTCCACCCGCGGTGCCATGGAAATGTCCGACTTGAAAGTAGTTCCAGCCATTTCAGCCCCGTATGGTGCTAAGGCGAACATTATGGCACCGGTGTACTGAAACAGTCAGCGAGACGTGCATATAATACTTACTTATGAGGGAAGGCATTCCTAAACACAGTTCTTCTTGAGGAGCGATCGCGCTGGCAGTCGGAACAGATATAAACAAATATGGCGACTGCGGTCGCCGGCAGTTGCACAGAATAAGGAATATATGGGTGAGTACGGTCGCCGGCAGTTGCTCAGAATAAGGAATATATGGGCGAGTACGGTCGCTGGGAGCACGCGAAAGGTTAAATTAGTTTGTGACTTGTATTGCAAGCACAGTATGGTTTGACACGGCCAAAATATCTTCACATTATTTTATTTTTTTAATGCTTGAAAAATTTTGAAGAAAAATGCCATCCGAAGTGACACCACACTGCAATGGATAGCCAGCAGGCGTTGCTTAATAACGACCACTGCTAACCTAAATTGACGGGTTCCTTTCCCAATCCCTGTGCAGCGTGAAGCCCATCATGTGCTGCTCACATGAGGGTCCAGGCGGTAGTCCGCTGCGGATTAGATTCAATGATGTGATGATCATTCCTGCACCACACTGCAGCGTCTTTACCAAATAAACCCTCCCTGCTGCTCATTTCTTAGATTTTCAATGTGCTGAGTCTGTTTTTCAAATTCTTTTTATTTGTGTGGTTACAAGGGGAATAATTAAATTCTCTGAAATTGATAAGGGACCATAATATTGTCTGGGCAAAGTATTGAAGGTACCTTTTTTTCCCATCATTCCTACCTTTCATGGCATGGAAATGTTTTGAGAACCCTAGAATCCTCGATGGTGCATCCGCCAAAAAAAAAACAAAAAAAAGCGTTTGAACAGAAATTAATTGTGATGCCTAATCCTCTCTGTCTGGCCTGTCTCTGGCTCTGCCCCCAACATCATGAGTAAAAAGGAGTGCTAAGTGATCCTGCAGATTTCTGGTCTTTGGGGAATTGAATTATTCCTGACTGCTGCGAGGTTGGATGATCCACTGTATTCGCTCCGCATATGTTTGAAGGGCAGGAAGCAGCCTGATGTGCGCTCTCCTCCTCTTGAGCCTCAGTTTGCCGCTCTTTTGCCACATTTTTGGGTTTCCTGTCATGTGATTACAGATCTTCCCCTTGAAAGTTTGTGGCCGAGGCGCCAAGGGTGTTGGAAACTCAAGACTGCGAAAGCCCACGTCATTCAGCAGTCAATTCTTTCAACATAAATAAATAAACGCTGCATACAGTACATCGATTTCAATTACCCTCTGGGACATAAACCTTTGTAAGACTGTGAGAGTGAATAAAGAAAAAAAAACGAACAAAGCGGGAACTTTTGATAAATAAATGTCTTTAACATTGATTAGAAAAGGCTTAAAATGTGATCCGTCAAATGCAGTAAATTGTGTATTGCGATCAATATAGTTCATGGCGTTTCGCGAGGTGGGAAGTATTAATAAAAGACAGGAAACTGGCTTTTTGTTGCTGAACGCTCTCCTGTTATGATACCGTCAGCCTATCAGCCATTAGGAAAGCAAAGTGGAGAGGCTAGCTTCACCAGGGATAGAGCCATCGATTCCCTGGCCTTCTCAAAACATCAGTTATGCGTGTCCGCCTCTGTCATCGCAGCGGGGCAACCTTTCCCCCTCCTGTTTTCCCATGATTCCACACCGTACATCTTTATGACGGGCAGGTGTGGCTCTACCCTACAGTCTGTGAGTCCTCTTCGATATATTGAATCTGCGCTGGAGCCTGTCTTTTCCCCACCCCCGTCAGTCTCCAGCAGACATTAAGAACCTTTGATATCTGGGGTGTCTGCCGGGCTTTCCTCGCATGACCCTGCTGGCTGCAGCTGACGCACTGCTCCCTCAACGCAAAATTAAAAAGGGAAAATGAAAATCAAATCAATAGCACCTAGATGAATAAAAGGTAATGTATTACCTTCATTGCTTGCGCGGAATGGGCTGTAAAAAAGTGTATTCAGGGCCAGCCATAAATGTTTGCAATGATTCAACAGCTGTCACTTGCGCTGATTTGGCCATTGTGGCAGCAAATTTTACCTAATTATGTGGGGAAGCCACAGTGCCATCAGGCCATACTGGCTAAGGAGTGGTGTTATTGTGATGTCATGATTCAAGCTGATGGGGGGGGGGGGGGGGTTGATAAGATGATGGTGTTAGATTGAGGTCTCTCATACTGTTATCTGTCATTATCTGAATGTGAGGAACAGGGTCGTAGTGACATCAGCACGTGTTCGCTGCTCGTTTGGAGTTACTGTGACACCAGATAATGTGAGGCGATCATTACGGGTCGCACAGATGACTTGTGATGGGGACAGATGGCATTATTGAGCACCTAAATGTCCCTGAGTGCCAGACGTTTCTGCAAGCGCAACTCGGAACTCTGGGAGGGAGCGTGTGGTGGGAGTCCGGAGATGAGAAGAGAATGGAGTGGCATGAAGTCCTGTCACTGTGAGATGAATGAAGGTCAGTGGGGGACACTATGGATGTTCGGTTTGTACCTCCACATTGGCACGACACTACATTTGCCAAGTGATCCTGCGGACGCTCTGTGACAAGGGACACCGCAACTTTAGTGGCTGGCACAGTGATTCAGTGGGTAGTGCTGTTGCCTCAAAGCCAGATGGTCATAGGTTCCAGGCCCATACTCAAACCTTTCTGTGCTGTTTTCAGTGTTCTTGCCTGTGCTTTGTGTTTAGCCTGGGTTCTCTTGTTTTTACAGTCCAAAGGGCATACGTGCTGGGCTGATTGGAGACTCTGAATTGTCCATTGGAATGAATGAATGATATGTGATTTGATTTCCTGCACATCATAGAGGAATTACGGTGGGTGGCATGAGATTGCCAAGTCGTTGCTGAAAGGGTCACTGAGCAATAAAGAAATGACATTGATGCATTAAAGCAGGCTGATTGGTGACTTCCTTTGGAGTCGTTGGATGAGGGAGCCTCACATCCGTTAGTGAGACGGCACAGCAACGCTCTTCACTCGGCCTCTTCCTGTGATCTGCATTTCCTGTCTCAGAGCCATTCCTCTCCTCGGCTCTAACTGCACACTCAGATCGAGAGCCTGTACCGAGAGGCCAAATAGACTCCATAAAGCATGGAAATGGCTTTGATTTTCCACTGCGGAAACAGAGCCGGCTGCAGCCGAGCGATTTATCAGGCTTTTTTTGGGGAACGATTTCCGTTCCTCTGTCCCGAAGGCAGACTCAAATCTGACACTGAGGTGGGTATAAGTCAGATTAATCCGCGCTTCTGTCTCCCTACGATCCGTCTCCATCGCTTAGGCGAGGCTTGTGGCGTTCTACCCCGCTTCCTGTCCCACTGCACGATGGGAGCAGCACAGAGTCTGTACAAGGCTTTACCTGCTGCTTCGGGGATACGGCCTCGTAATAGTGCCTGATTCCCCGAGGTGGGCGGTCGAAAGATAGAAGAATGGAAAAGGGAGCAAGGAGCCACATTAATATCCTCAATTTTGGCCATTCGCACGTGCATACACATGAGCACCATTTTAATGCCGGTTTTGTTTGGCACATGGTATGTGAAGGATTTGGGCAGCTGGGTTTTGGATATTTTCAGTTGTGTTCTTTAGTTTATTTGCGCAAGTCTCTCCTAAGTAGGCTGGCAGGATGACGGAGAGTGCCGAGTGCTGGTCGTAGAGTCTTCATCGCACTGCCTGATTACCTGTCAGGCTTGGAGTGTATTGAGCCCCTGTTTTTTCCCCTGGGAAACCCCCTTTTCAGGGCTGACTTCATCAGAACTGAATTACTAGTTACCAGACCACTGCACTGAAGTAATTTAACATGGACCCCAACAGTGTATAAATGGTCAAGGTCACATTGTTTGTAATCACATGATTGGCCTTGAGGTGAGGGCACGGGGCTCTGCAGACTTTGCCACTAATAATTGATGTGTGCAAACTGCAAAAATGGTTTAGGAGCGAGTAAATTAAATCTACAAATACTAATTGGGAAACATTAGTGCGGTGCTAAGTTTCTTTTGAGCACATTTGCTCCTCGGGGGGGGAAAAAATGCTTGCATGGGCCCTGAGTGACTGGGATCTTAATGAAGGCCGTTAGAAATGATGAGATGGCTGCAGCTCCGCCTGAGAGTTGTGGGTAAACAGACTGTGTGCCACTGATGAGTTCAGCGCAAGTCTGACTGACTGTTAAAATTATGCAAGTGCTGTGGGTAAACGAGCTGTTTGCTGCTGTCACCGCAATAAATCATGGAACATAAACTGAATCCCAGTGTGGAATTATACAGTAAGCACCAGCTTAAGCAGTTAGTCGCTAGGAATCTTTATTCTCCGGGGGCTGACTGAGATTGAAGCCCTGTGAGGGTGGCGCTGTTCGGTGCCAGGTGCATGTATTACCTGGGGCAGCATGTCGTACCTGGAGGTGCATGTATTACCTGGGGCAGCATGTCGTACCTGGAGCCGCCTGTCTTACCTGAATGTGCATGTAATACTTGGGGAAAGGTTACTTTCCAAGCACAGTGCATCTTCACTAGAGCGGTTTGTCTTACCTGGAGTGGCGTGTCTCACCTAGGGCAGCCTTACCTGCTTCAGGCAGTGTTTCTTGACTATACCTGTGTGTCTTATCTGGTGCAGTGGGTCTCACTTGTTGCAGCTGAAGCCACTTTCCATCTACACACTTGGGGGAGTCAAATAAAACCAGTATGAGGAGCAATTTTCCTGAAACATTTAATTTTTACTAAATAATAGTATGAAAATGGAGTCTTGCCTGTGAAGTTTGGGTATCAGATGAAGTTTTGCCTTCAGCTGTTTGCAGATATAGGTAACTGATGATGAAACTTTAGTTTGAGCTGTAAATATTCTTGCTAAAGAGGCTGTGTTATGCATTTGCGGTGTTCCCTCAAGCATATCATATAGCCAGCATTTTTTTCCATGTAAACTGTCTGCAAATTTACAAAGTCCCCGCCAAAGGGAGTTGTCATCACAGGCAAAAGACTCTGCTCCGGAGCTGCCTGAAACACTTAGTTTGTTGTCAAGCTTTTTTTAGTATTTGTCTGGGTCGCAATAAAACAGATTTGCATTATGCTTGCATAGCAGCTAGTTTAGCACCACCTCAAAACAGCAATGATATCAGCTGCTCAGGAGGCCTGCAGAGCTGAAATCCAGTCAAGGTAAGGGGTGTAACAACTGGTTGTGAGCAGTTGACCAGTTGCAAGAAAGTGAGCTTTATGGGGGTAGTTCTTTCAAGAGACAGTAGCCAAAATGACCTGTTGTAGGTCAGATGAGCCTGAGGTGCTGCACACACAGCCAGTACAGCTGGAATTAATTACTTTTTGACCATAAAATCATGTGAATGTTTGGTAATAGATCATGATAATGAAAAAATAAAAATGGAAAATGGGCATAATTTGAAAGGAAGCCTCAAAAATAATAGGATTAAGGCTCCTTGTAGTCAAGTGGCCATAGATTGACCTTCGAAGTCACTCAAGGTCAAAGGTCGTGATGCCAAACGAACGCCCTTATATATAAATTCCTATCATTCGTCAGTACTTAATGCCAATATCTTTGAGTGTTTCGGTGTTTGCTCATTGAAATGTGGCCAATATGGGAGAATTCAAAATGTCAAAAATTCATTAAAAAATGCAAATTCAAATTTCTAATTCATTGAACAAACTCGGAAGAGCTTCTCACATTGATGCACCCTATCAAATATAAAGTAATTCTGGCTGACTGTGTTGGAGAAGACTGTTGAAAAATTGCTAATTGCGACGAACTCTGGACACAGAAACATCCCAATAGTCCGCAGATTAGCCTTTCGTTCAGACTGTTTGGGGGGAGAAAAAAAAAAAAAAAAACTTTGTTTAAAATAAATACATGCAGATACAGTATATGTAAAGCTTGATGAATGCAGAGGATAACATGGGCACAGCACTCCTTGCCGATTTGGAGCCGGGCAGCCGTGGTTGGCCTCAGTACAGCAGGTAACAGGCCAGGCTCCTTAGAGCTGCTTTACGCTCCTCATTATGGGCTGGGACGGAGCCAGCCCCTCCTGGCTGGGCCCCGGGGCCCCTTTCGCTGTGCTGGATCTGTGTGATACAGAATGACTGAGGCCCTTGAGCGGCATGCACGGCAGTGTGAGGATAAGGTCACACATCCCAGCCTGGCCCATTCACCGAGTCAGCTTAACTGTTCATTAGCTGGGCCAAAGGCACAGTATTTTGCTGGCCCTCTGTTAAGATTCGTCTCAGGAATTGCACGAGGTCCAACCTCGTGTCCAACCAACCCTGCTGCACAGATACGTGTCCTGATTTGCAAATGGACCATGGGCTCTGATAAGATGCTCACACGTAAAGGATGGCGACAGTCCAGTAAAAAAAAAAAATGCAGATTACGATATTGAGCTGAAACCCAGACTGGCAGGAGGAGGTGCTTGTGCGGTCTGGAGCCGAGCGTACGCAAAATGAGCAGCTGGCCAGCAGATGGCAGTGTTCACTTCTGGATGTTGCAGCGAGAGCGAAAGGGCTGTAAGTGCTTTAAGCTCTGCTTTGGGACTCCATGATGCGCCCATCACAGTGCCCTGGATGTGAAAGCTTAAGCACATGTTGGCTCCTTGTTTCACAGATCATTAGTCCTCGAGATCCCCAGATGGTGATCTCAGGGCGATGCTGTTGTCCTTTCATACACACCGGCCATAAGAGACAGGGATGGTTTCAGCCACAGTTGGCTGTATCCCCATCATTCACTCAGCTCCAGCTCAGGGAGGAAACGGAGTATTGAAATTTCACTGCGTTAAATGCACTCACTCTGGTCCAGTCCCGGGGTTCCACCTGTCATCCCTTCACAGCAGGGCTTGCTGCTTCTACTGCTTTCTTGCTTGTTTAAAAGCTCATGGTAATCTTGACGAGCGCGGCCCTTTCTACTAACCTTCATGAGGATTTTCGTGTTGAGGAGACTTTCACATTGGCCACAAATCACCTTGGAAAAGTTCTAGTCACTTCAGTTCTTCCTCCCCTCGCTGGAGAAGCTGTAGGTCACTCTGAAGAAAAGCAGTTGTTGCTGTAGCTTTGACTTTAATGCGCTGCTCGGTTTTGAAAGCCCCCCCGCCCCCCAGATGTCCTTGATGATGGATGCATTATATTGGAAGCTCTCTCTCATACCACGCAGCCTGTGCAAGCCCACTTCACCGCTCGCTCCGAGTGCGGGGGATGGAGCCGAGAACGCCGCCCAGTTGCTAAAGTTTAGCTTTCATCAACGCGGACAGATTCCATTGGGAATCGGAGGTTTAGACCTTTCATCGCTTCAAATGCTGCTGCTCCCGTGGCTAAAAGGCGTTCTTCGCTCTGCTACTCTGCACTGCTGAATTATGGGAAATGTTCCATACACAATAACATTATAGTTGGTCACAGGTTCGGTAACCGACACATTGTATTTTTTTTTTTTTTTAATTGTTTATATTTTTCCCCTTAATTACTCAGGATACACAGATGTTTGGACCCAGGAGGGCTTGGTTGTGGAGGCACCAGGCGATTGGTTGTAGGAGGAGTTTTTTTTGCTCTGTCGCACAGCTGATGCCTGTGGAGGATGTCTGTTTAGTCCCAGGAGACATTTTTGGTCTGGAAATCAGTTTGTCCTGATGAATGTGGGCCGATCTCACTCCTGATAGGCCGAGCTCTGGCGAAACGCACTGACACGGAGTGGCTTCTTGAGGAGTGCTTGATGAAGCAGCTTGCTCGTTTAAGCTTTGTCGACTTTAATTCTTTAGGCTTCAGAGCGACGACTGTTCCTCTGCGGCTATGTACGTTTTTTTTTTTTGTTTAGTTTTTTTTTTCCCCCCATTATACTCAGAGTACTCTTGCCACAAGAGTTTGTATTTGCATAATCTCCTTAAGTGAAGATTAAAACTACACTGCTTCTTGCCGAAATTAATTTGAGAGCACTGTTTTATGTTCTCACGACTCGCATGTTCATCTTAGGATCTGAGTACTCCATGTAAGCAGGAAGACAGATTTGTTTCTCGAGCTGATGGGGAGAATCTCTGGTTGAGGGTTTGATATGACAGATTGCAATAACGGAATGATGATGGATATATATATACAATATAATTTTTTTTTTTTGCCAGTGAGTTATGAAGAAAATCACTTGCCTGTTAATGACAGGTGTTCAGGCTGCCTTCTGGTGTGCGCAAACCACAGCTACTGGGGAAGTTTGTTTGGAAATCGTTTCGGCTCGCCTCTGCTACTGACAGCTTTCCACCGGAACTGGATGCTAATCACAGCAAATTCATTGTCGGTGAAGTGAAGGTTAATTGACATTGGTGCAATTTCCAAATCCGGCAAAATGTTAAATGTTAGGCACCCTTGCCTGACTTCCAGTGCCTTGAATACAAAACGTGATTTATTTTTTTTGGTGGGCAAAAAAAGTGCAACTTTGATTCTGAAGAGAAATGAGGAAATTTCATTGGAATTGCACCAATGTTGAAAGCCTATATCTACCTAAGGGGGTCAATCACCTTAAAACAAGAATAAAACAGACGTAGAGGTAAAGACAGACAGAAAACACCAACCCAAAGCTTGCCTCTTTTGTAATTATTGCATAGAAGGCCAAAGTTTGGAAATTAAAGACATCTTCATATAGAAACGACGGATGGAAACCACTCCAAGAGTCTTTGCTAAAGAGCTTGATTGTTCATGTCAAGTGTGTAAGTGCTTGGTTAGAATGAAAGCCTGAATCCACACCAGCCCTTTCTGGGTAGTGTTGACTAGCCCCCCCTCATGTTAAGTGTCCAGAGATGCAGTGGGCTTCTTTGGGCTTGGATGCGTCTGACATGGAGGATAACACCATGGAAACGTGTATTGCTGTCAGACAAATCCATATTTCAGGTCTTTTTTTTTTTTTTGGAAAGAATTGATGCTGTGTGCTCTGGACCGGAGAAGGCGGCAGCGGCCCCCCGACTGTTACCTGCAACAGGTCCTAAAGCCATGCTGTGTCATGGTGTTGGGTTGTGTCAGCGCTTTGACATAATGCACGTCAATGATGATTCATAATTCAGTGCCTTCAGATGTACTTTTAATTTAACATCCCGTTCCAACTTTTTCTGATTTGGCGTCATAGTAAAATGTCTTAATGTCATCAGTAGCGGTGCTGAGTGTCATAAAATTTTTATGGGGATATTCTTGGCTTTAGTCTCTTTCAAATGAAACCAAACGTGAATATTGTAAGCGATAAAGGACCTCAGTTATTGAATATCTCTAAAGTTTCATACTGCTTCTAATGGGGAAAGTATTTGCTGACAAATCTTGGGGTGAATTCACATGAACAAAAGGAAATAAAATGACGTGAGCATTAACAGGGACTTGCTCATACCCAGGGGGGCAGAGTTTTTCACCTTCTTTTAAGCTTTAATGGCCATGAAAGGGTCTTCATGGGAATGTCTGCAGAAGTGCACACAGGAGCAGAGACTGAACAGAAGACATTCTGACAGTTGCCCTCGCAGGCCTGGAAATATACGACTGCACTCGCGGCATTTGCTGCCGAATTCGACAGAATCGCCGCCGATTGTACTATTAAACGACTGCAACCTTTTGCTGGCGAAAAAGTCTCGTTTGTCTTTCTTCTTCATCTCCATTCTTTGGGATCTGGTTTATTGTACAGTTCAATAACTGATCCGTGTGTGCCATCTAGTGCTACCATATTGTAACTGCGTGTATAAATTTAACATTTAGCATCTGCACAAAGCGGCTAAGATACCCTACGAACACCGCCATATGCAGATAATCCTTAAATGAGGAATTACATTCATATTTTAATGCGTAACGTGTAACGAAGCGGTCTGTGTCAAAGTAACGAAGAGAAAGTATACTTTTTATCTTTTAATGTACGGTGCATAATGAGGATTTTCCAATGATGTGTAGCATGTTTGTGTAGAATGCGAATTGAGTAGGGAAGAGTTGGGAATTGCTGCAGTTAGAACACAAAACTGCTGTGGAGAGCCCTTTATCTCCTCAGAATTTTTTTTGCTGTAGTAGAACACAAAAATGCTGTGGAGAGCCCTTCATCTCCACAGCATTTCTTCTTAGAAATGCTGCTGTAAGTAAATTGGGAATTTCCTGGCCTGCTCTCAGTCCTGTGACACGGTTTTTAAGCGAGAACATTTTTTGTCACATACAGCGAACATCTCACGATCCGCTGACTGCCTGTCCACTGAATATGCTGTGAAAAAACGCGGTACCAGTGGACAGTCCAAGCTCCAGAAACTGCAACAAAAACAACCTGGTCCAGCCTGGACCATCCGGCCAATCACCGACAAGAGAAATGGGGGGGTGGGTGGGGTTTGGGGTTTTTTTTTTTTTTTCTCCAATGACCGTTTCTGGAAGCACGGGAGGCGGTGAGGGGGAGAGAGGGGCGAGCTGGCTCTCTGTTCTTTGATAATATGTCAACAGAGGTGACGTCACCCAACTGTGCTTAGGGCACCTTTAAGGGGGGACGAGACCTTTCACCTAATATGGGGGAATGCACAAGTCTTCACTGTATTATGTCTGTGTCTAAAAAGTTTGTTCAGAACTGCTGAAACTAGACTTTAGTTGCCCAACATCCTCCACTGCAAGCCAAGTAGCCATATCCCCTGCGAGCTCATTGTTCACATACTTAGCTTTTATTTGACTTTTGTATGCATTTGTAGATCTTGCATGGCTCTTCAAATTTTGTTCATGTACTCCCTGAGGTGCAGTCATTTTAATTTGGTGTTTATCGCAAATGGACAATTTTCTAAGACTTGGCCGTGATGTGCAAAAATTAATTGCCAGGTTAGGGCGATATTAAAATCTTGTGGAATAAAAATTCCTGTGTGTACCTGATGGAGATATTGAGATTAATTTCATTGTAATTGGTGTTATATTTGAGCATTACATCATTTCATTTGGGAGAAAGTGCATAGCGTCAAGGAAAATTTAGTTTTATTTTTTTTTTTAATTGGAAATTTTTCTGAAGCAATGTACAGTTTCAAAGACTAGACTTGTTTATATTTTTTGTTGCTTGGCCTTTGGACTCAGGGAAAAAGTATCCAGTGCTCCTGTGAAAATAATGTTGAGAATATATCGTTGCTGCCTGAGTAATCTCTGGGTTTTGATGATTTTTGGAGTGTTGTTAGATTCCCCTCATTGAAATATTCCAGTTTCTCTCCTTTGTGCAGTTACTATCACATGGTACATTTTCCACTTTCAATTTTGATTAGTCAGTACATCGTTTCCCCCCTACATAATAATACATAATACAGACTGCTTTCCTGTGTAATTGGATAAAATCTGAACACTCCCGTGGCCTCCCTGCTGACACATTTAAATTACCCCCCGCATCTCGCGCTACATCTTTTCTCTCTGCCTGTTAAGATGGCACGCTGTGTTTTTCCTCTTCATTAATATCACTCTGCTATTTCAGTGCTTCGACTGGACATGCAACTGCTGGAGCCCTTCATTATCCTCCACAGACCCTGTCTGCTACTCCATCACGCTTTGCCCTTTATCGTGCTGTACCCTGTATCCTCCTCCACCCTCCTCCATCTTCCCATACCCTCTCCACCCTCCTCCATCTCCCCATATCCTCCTCCATCCTTTATCACCCTGTATCCTCCTCCACCCTCCTCCATCTTCCCATACCCTCTCCACCCTCCTCCATCTCCCCATATCCTCCTCCATCCTTTATCACCCTGTATCCTCCTCCACCCTCCTCCATCTCCCCATATCCTCCTCCACCCTTTATCACCCTGTATCCTCCTCCACCCTCTTCCAACTCCCCTTATCCTCCTCCACCCTCCTCCATCTCCCTGTGTCCTTCTCCACCTTTTATCACCCTATATCCTCCTCCACTCCACTATATCCTCTTTTATCACTCAGTATTCTCCCCCTTTGCCCTGCGTCCTCCTTTATCAGTCAGTATTCTCCTCCTTTGCTCTATGTCCTCCTTTATCACTCAGTATTCTCCTCCTTTGCCATGTGTCCTCCTTTATCTCTCAGTATTCTCCTTCTTTGCTCTGTGTCCTTCTTTATCACTCAGTATTCTCCTCCTTTGCCCTGTGTCCTGCTTTATCACTCAGTATTCTCTTCCTTTGCCCTGTGTCCTCCTTTATCACTCAGTATTCTCCTCCTTTGCCCTGTGTCCTCCTTTATCACTCAGTATTCTCCTCCTTTGCCCTGTGTCCTCCTTTATCACTCAGTATTCTCCTCCTTTGCCCTGTGTCCTCCTTTATCAGTCAGTATTCTCCTCCTTTGCTCTATGTCCTCCTTTATCACTCAGTATTCTCCTCCTTTGCCATGTGTCCTCCTTTATCTCTCAGTATTCTCCTCCTTTGCTCTGTGTCCTTCTTTATCACTCAGTATTCTCCTCCTTTACCCTGTGTCCTCCTTTATCACTCACTATTCTCTTCCTTTGCCCTGTGTCCTGCTTTATCACTCAGTATTCTCTTCCTTTGCCCTGTGTCCTCCTTTATCACTCAGTATTCTCCTCCTTTGCCCTGTGTCCTCCTTTATCACTCAGTATTCTCCTCCTTTGCTCTGTGTCCTTCTTTATCACTCAGTATTCTCCTCCTTTACCCTGTGTCCTCCTTTATCACTCACTATTCTCCTCCTTTGCTCTGTGTCCTGCTTTATCACTCAGTATTCTCCTCCTTTGCCCTGTGTCCTCCTTTATCACTCAGTATTCTGCTCCTTTGCCCTGTGTCCTCCTTTATCACTCAGTATTCTCCTCCTTTGCCCTGTGTCCTCCTTTATCACTCAGTATTCTCCTCCTTTGCTCTGTGTCCTGCTTTATCACTCAGTATTCTCCTCCTTTGCCCTGTTTCCTCCTTTATCACTCAGTATTCTCCTCCTTTGCCATGTGTCCTGCTTTATCACTCTGTATTCTCCTCTTTTGCCATGTGTCCTGCTTTATCACTCACTATTCTCCTCCTTTGCCCTGTGTCCTCCTTTATCACTCCGTATTCTCCTCCTTTGCTCTGTGTCCTCCTTTATCACTCAGTATTCTCCTCCTTTGCCATGTGTCCTGCTTTATCACTCCGTATTCTCCTCTTTTGCCATGTGTCCTGCTTTATCACTCACTATTCTCCTCCTTTGCCCTGTGTCCTCCTTTATCACTCCGTATTCTCCTCCTTTACCCTGTGTCCTTCTTTATCACTCAGTATTCTCCTCCTTTGCCCTGTGTCCTCCTTTATCACTCGGTATTCTCCTCCTTTGCCCTGCATCCTACTTTATCACTCAGTATTCTCCTCCTTTGCCATGTGTCCTGCCTTATCACTCTGTATACTCCTCCTTTGCCTTTTGACCTCCTCCATCACCCAAAATCACCTCCATCCTCCTCCATCACCCTATGCATCACTCTGGGATGGCGCTGCTGCAGAAGAACTTGCCGTGCTGGACTGTTGCACCCTCTCCAGTTGTGCTCCTAGGCCTTGAACTAAATTAACATTTTTTTAAGTTCACTGCATTGCTTGAAAGGTCCCTGTAATTTAGGGCTTTCTTTGAGAGGTGTGTTAATTCCTTTTCATTTCTTCCCTGATTATTGTGGAAACACGTTTGAATACACATCCCCTGCCTGGCTGAGGTGAGTAATGTTTGCATGGATGTATATCATGATTAATCAGGAACAGGATTAAGCCTATTGTGTTGTAGCTGAATCAGTCATTCAGGCACAAAGTTCAATGTCATCTTGTCTTATCCTGTCATTGCGGTCACCGCCCAGTTCTGAGTTATTTACAAACACTAGTGAACACCGCTAATTAACTTCCATGGCTGACAGCTTCCTGATCAGACAGTGCTTTCATTTCAAAAAAGATCCTGTGTGGAAATGTCTATAATTATCCAAACTAAAACGGAGGAGGACTGTCAGTGATTGCTATCGGTCTTGTTTTTGTGCGGACGGCAGATGGACAGAACAATGGAAAGACTGCAAAAGCTTGCCTGTATTGCATTGTGCTCTTACATTTAGTTTTGCTTGTCATGTCTTTGATTCCCATTAAAATAGAAACTGTCCATTTGGTTACTTTTTCCTTTTCTTTTCTTTCTTTTTTTTTTCTTCAAGAAATTCTGCTGGATTTCCTCTAGTTAGCTTTGGGGCATCCTTAAATTTATTCTGTCTTCCTCTCTCTCCTGCACGCCATTTACTATCTGTGTGCAATATTTGTTTTTACTGTGTTTCCGGTTTCCCATGCTAATAGAAATCACCATTCAGACCCAGCACTTATGCAGAATCTTGTTTTACAGGGGTTTAAGTTGTGATTTCGCCAGTGGGGAATGATGTTTTCTTTTTTTTTTCTTTTGGAATTGGCAATTCATAGTCATAAAGAAGCCTGTATGCTGGTAATTGTCCCAGTGTGGAACATGAATATAATACAAGGATGATGCAGAAAACATTTTCCCCTGGCATCGCCTTCTCAGAAAATGCATTTTTCATTCTGCTTACTCTGTGTTCTTATGCATCCTGATAACCTTGTTGAGAGAGTAGCATCTGTCTGTACCCTAACCTGTGCTTGTTCGGTCCATATAAACACATCCGTGGCCAGCTGCTGCTTTGAAAAATTACTTTTAAATCTTGTTAATTAGCGAAGCATGTAACGTATTACATGTCGTAGCAGTTGTGCCATGTTTATTGATTGTTAGGGCTTAAGCTTATGGCTCTGTAAGAGTGAGATTTTTGACCAGAACTTCACAGGTAAAAATCTCAATGTGATGCCACCGTTATTTATCAGAGGTGCCCAGAAAACTGCCTGGCTTTAGTCCCTGGGGGCCGTGGATGGAGCAGTGGGCACATACTTCCTGTCCAGCGGAGAGAGAGGAGATGCTGGTCGGACTTGGGAGATGTTAACAGGGAATCAGCAGGCGTGCTCGATGGCCGAGGTGGCCCCTGATTCGCGCGGTCCAGCTGGACATTGAAACCTCTATGTGGTGCTACTCCCGCCACGGTGATCTCCAGCGCTGTCCGCTCTGGGGTGGGTGTGACGACCCCAAGCTCACTGCCGGCCTCTGACTGCGCCCTGCTCTGCTTCCAGCTCCAGCACCGGATGCTCAGGCTACTCGGCAGTGGCGTTTAGAGCTGCTTTCACTTCTGTGACCTCTCAAACGCCCTCTACCCTCCTTTATGGAGCCTGCCAGCCGCATCTACTGTAAATACCTCAATGTCCTTCATGAATCAGATGGCCCTAAAAGTTGTTCTCCCTTTGAGTTCCAGCCCATTTCATTTCAGTGTTTCATTCATCTTCCACTTATTTAGATGTACTCTTCTGTAGCTTTGCGTTTGAATGGCTCGTTTAATTATGCAACCTTCAGAGCCATTTTGTTGAATTGGCTTAAAATGGTAAACAAACCTGTGATCTGCTGTCTGTCAGATGGCACATGTGACCTGAATCTAAACTGTCAGGCGGTGAGGAGTGCCTTTCTCATTTTCTCTGCGTTGGATCATTAAAGGACAGCTTGGCTTGCAGTTCCAAGGGCAGTGCTACTATTAGGCAATGAGTGAATTCATCAGTCAAATTAAAAATACCGTATTTCAGCTGAAGAGGGGGGAAAAATGGACCTCTGTAGCCTAGTCTAAAGGTTACATAAATAGCAGCTTGCATGCTTACGGCACTGACTGAGCTTCCTACTTTATTAACTGGCTAATTTGGGTATTTGCCAGGATGAAAAACATTGCTGTGAGGGAGAAGCTTTTGGGGGTTGGTGAAATATCAGGTTACTGCTCCTGTGAATTGTGATGCATCACCGGCCTGCTTATAAAACTTCGTATCTCCAAATTTGATAAGAAACGAAAACTCATATGTCCACGATAATAACATAAACATTGCAATATGCAAAATGCATTCTTGGAAGAAAAATAGCCATCCTACCCGAGCACGGCTCAACTGCATTCTTACATGCAAAATTAAAAATTTTTCATGCCCTCCTGTAAAGTTCATCATTTTGAGGATAGGAGGTTTTATCAGCAGGCTGTCAATATATTTTTTTTGCTTGAGTGATTTGGAACACTTGGTTCATAAATATGCACAACATCCAGTCCTCTGCGTTTCCTCTCCAGTTTGTACTGATGGTCACGAGACGTGTATCGCTGCAGTGAGGATTAAAGGGGAAAAGTGGAGATGAATCCAGGCGTGTGTGCATGCGTGCGCTTGCGCATGTACATGTGTGACCCCCGTGAATAATTTTATTTCCATGCTTCCTGAGCCGCATCCCAAGGCTGCACAGGGGTTAATGGAAAAATGAAATGGTATCCATGCTGCGCATGAGTATGAGGCAGGCTATTCTTTATCTTCTCACTGTCCAGAATAATCTACACAGGGATAACTGGGGACCTGTGCGCCCTGTGATTGAGAGAGATTAACTCTATGAGAAATACACTATATAGTGACTTGACTGCACAATTATTTTTGATGCTCTGCATGTTGATAAGTATTGTGGAAAAAAAAATACAAGCCAGGAAAAAAAAATTGTTTTTTTTGAGTTTCCATTTCATTTAATGCATTAAATTTGAAATATTAGCAACATTTTATCTGAATTTGAATGATTATTAATAGCCTAAATGATTATTTATCGAAACGGAGGCAGAAAGGGTCCCATGGGAGACTTCAGGAGGCCATCACGGTTGCCTTGATATCGGCGTGGAGCGTTGGTAGATGTGCATTTAATCTGCTCAGATATTTTGCTAAATTTAGTATTTTTGTATAATACTGGCTGGTTTCTTTTAGCTGGACGCAGTGGAAAGAAGTTTGTTTCTTATGGCATTATAACATCCTTATACACTGCCCTCCGTAATTATTCGCACCCCTGGTTAAGATGTGTTTTTTAGCTTCTGATAAATTCAGTTTTTTTTCTAAATATTATAGGACCACAATGAAAAAAAGAGGAAAATCTAACCTTCAATTCAAGTGCATTTATTCAGTGGGAAAAAAATCTCATATTAAGAAATAATTCTTTTACATCAAATCATGTGTGCCGCAATAATTAGCACCGCTGATGTTAATACTTTGGACAACCCCCTTTTGCCAACAAAACAGCACCTAATCTTCTCCTATAATATTTCACAAGATGGGAGAATACCGGAAGAGGGATCTTCAACCATTCTTCTTTGGATAATCTCTCTAAATCATCCAGCGACCTGGGTCCTCTCCTCTGCACACTCCTCTTCAGCTCACTCCACAAATCAACCATTTCTGTGTTGATTTGGCCTCATGTTTAGGGTCATTATCTTGCTGAAAGACTCAGTGAGGACCCATCTTCAGCTTTTGGGCAGAGGCCACCAGATTTTGATTTAAAATGTCCTGGTATTTCAAAGCGTTCATGATGCCATGCACCCTAACTAGGTTCCCAGGGCCTCTGGAAGAGAAACGGGCCCACAGCATCACCATCTTCCCCCATACTTCACAGTGGGCATGAGGTGCTTTTCTGCATACTCATTTTTTGTGTTCCGCCAGACACACTTAGTGTTTGTTGCCAAAAAGCTCTATCTTGGTCTCGTCTGACCAAAGCACACGGTCCCAGTTGAAGTCCCAGTACCACTCAGCGAACACCAGACCTTTGCGTTTATGATTGTCAGTGAGAAAAAGTTTTTTCTGTGCATGCCTCCCAAACAGCTTGTTGGCATGTAGGTAGCGGCTGATGGTTTTTTTGGAGACTGTGACCCCAAGATGCTACCATTGGTTGCAATTATTTAACAGTGAGCTTTGGAGAAATTTTTATTTCTCTTACCATTCTCCTCTCTGCGTGGTGGCAAAATAACCTTGCGTCCTCATCCAGGCTTGTTTACCACTGTTCCAGTTGTTTTAAACTTCTTTGTGATTCCTCTGACAGTAGATATGGGCAGGTGCAGGTGAGTGGCTATTTTATTGCAGCCATTGCCTGACTTGTGAAGCTCGACACACATCTGACTTACTTGAATGGTGTGTTTGTCTTTCCCATGTTGAAGAGTGGATAAGAGAAATGGCTTCTGTGTCACGTGTAACAGGTGAGTTT
The DNA here is from genome assembly GCA_029721435.1 of Gymnothorax reevesii. Lineage (NCBI taxonomy): Eukaryota > Metazoa > Chordata > Actinopteri > Anguilliformes > Muraenidae > Gymnothorax > Gymnothorax reevesii. The sequence continues at coordinate 52,344,139 of CM056587.1, read as the reverse complement.
ATGAAAGATGATTATTTCTTAGGCAGTGATTTTTTTAATTTATTTTTTTCCCCTTAAAATTCACTTGAGTTGAAGGTGATATTTTTCGACAATTTTCAGTGCGAGAGTATGTTTCTGCAATAAAAATTTAATTTATTGTAAGGCTGTTAACACATCTTAACCAGGGGTGTCACTAAGTATGGAGGGTGCTGTAACATTCTCACAGTTGGACTGTGGTACCCACTGACACTTGATGTAAAAAGCAAAGAAAACGACTGTCTACAGGAAAATAATGCACGGGGGGAAGTGCACCAGCATTTGAATGGAGTGATGAGTCATAGTACTTAGATGATATATGTTGCCTACATTTGACTTTGGGAAGTGAAAACACTGTTTAACTATGATACAGTAAGGTCTGTTAATTTTTGAACATTGACAACGTTATTATTTTAGCTGTTGACCATTGAATTTTGGTGTTGAAATAATTTGCTCAAAGTGAGGCCATTCACCGAGGGTCAACTCATCAGAAATTGCGTGGATGATGTTGGAATCACAGCTTTTTTTTTGAGGCCCGTCCTTGTTTTTGGGACTGACAGTATTCAGACAATCGGATGTTCAGATATTCTGCGGCTATGGGTGCTTTATTTCCTTATGGTTTCATTTAGAAGCGGTTAGTTCAAGATTACAAAAAGGCGTGGAAGACCTCAGATTTCTGCTGTGATGGATCATGGTCATGGTTTCTGCTTCACAAAAAAAACAAAAAAAAAAACAAAACCCCTTCACAACAGTTGACCAGATCTTTGAACTTTTTTTAGGGGGTGGATGTATCAGTGCCAAATGAGTACATGCAGAAGGTTGATTTTAACATTTAAATTATTGGTAAGGCTGAAAAACAAGAAACTTGCAAAAAAAAAAAAAAAAAAAACTCAAAAAATTCTGGATTTTTGGAACAATATCCTGTCCACAAACAGGACGAAGATCAACTTATACTAGGAGGATATTTGTGAGGGGATGGAACTGGTCTTTATTTAAAGGAGCAGTGTCACCAGCCAGTTAGGCATGTGCAGTGTGGTCATGAAAGCTTTGTTTTGCAGGAGCCACGGGCAGAAGCTATAAATAATCCATGCAAATTCCAGCCATTTTCCTCACCATTCAGGCAGACTTCACTGACTGTTAGATAGCTTAGCTACTTGTAACAACATTTCATGGAACATTTTCCCCAGTCACGCAAGTTGGACATCAAAATATGGCATGGGCAAAGCAGAATGTGAGAAGGCCTGTTATCGGCCGACCAGTATCGATTTTTTATTATTTATTTATTTATTTATTTATTTATTTTTTGTTCCAACGAAATGTTCTAATGGTATGAAATTCAAAACGAGCAGATATTTTTCAATTATTTTTCAGTTTCAACATCTGAAATGTTGTTTTTGTGCGATTTTGAATTAGATGGAGAATTTAAATGATATGCAAATTGGTTAGCACTGCTGCCTCACAGCAAGAAGGTTGTGGGTTCGAATCTGGCCTGGGGCCTTTCTGTGTGGAGTTTGCATGTTCTCCCCGTGTTTGCGTGGGTTTCCTCTGGGTACTCCGGTTTCCCCCACCCACAAAAACATGCCTCATAGGAACACTCCAACCAGTACCCCTGACCAAGGAACTGGCTTTAGAACTGGAGTTGGTCCCCGGGCGCTGCTCTGTGGCTGCCCACTGCTCCTAACTATAGGATGGGTCAAATGCAGAGGACAAATTACCCCATGGGGTTCAATAAAGTATATTATTATTATTATTGTTATGATTACATTCCTTTTTTTTTTTTTTTTTACATTTAAATTTTACTCAGCAACCCAATGTTTTTGGAAACTGCATTGCAAATTTTATTGGCATGCTAAATCTGCTTGGTCAAATCAAAGGATAGCTTCACTTATTGGCTTTCTTATCTGGCATTTGCCAGAAAACATTTCCAAACATGAGCGAAGCCATTCAGTTTCATTTATTTTGGGCTCGGGACACAGACTGAGGCGTGCACTGCAGGACCATCTGGGAAATAAGTTCTATGCAACAGGTTAGATGGGTGACCTGAGGGGCTGAGGGAGAGCTTGTCCCAAAAAAACGGGAAACAGCAGCAGGTTGCCTATAAACTATCGGTGGTGGAGATGTGCAAATAACTCTCACATTGCAGGGGGGTCATTTTCCTGATTATAAAACAATGCATGTAATATTGTAGCCTTCATAGGGTTTTTAAAGGGGACCTATTATGCTTATCCTTCCTTTAATACATATTAGTAATCTTATAATGCTGGTTGTCCATACTCAACCTCTGAAAAGCTTCTAAATATAAGATACAGGGGTTTTGCCGTAATCCAAGAACGTGATTTCCTCTCTGAACAGCTCCTCACAAGATCTTCACGAGATCTGGGCAAAACCTGACGTCAGGTTGTGCCGTCCAATTTGAACAGACCAAGCCTGAGCCAATCACTGCGCTGGACCTGTCCACACCGGAAACTATTCTAGCAGGCGCCAACAACGACAGATCATCCTATGCCTAAGTAGCGTCCACACTTTTGGAAATATGAAAGAAGAACCGCAGATCATTTGAGGGGAATTTTTTTCAGCATTTCTCCCAAAGCTGTTTGTCCGATTACTTTTGGAACAAAGAAAAACACCTCTTCCAAATGACGATGCCACCAGAAATCAGTGGGTAGCTTTTTTGTTTGCTGGCAGCAAACAGCCACGGCCAAAGGGAACATTAGCTGCTTGTGCTCAGCATTTCACCAAAGACAGCTTTGTCAAAGGATAATTCGACACAGGATAAGCCTTTCAGCTGCTTCTTTAACCTGAAGCAGCTGCATCGATCAAGTTCTCGGAGCCACAAGCTGTCAGTAACGATTTAGCTGCAAATAATGTAAGTGAAGCTAACGTGTTACGCAGGCTAGCAAGACCGCTAGCGATAGTTAGTACTAACAACTGGCCTCAAACGTGGGCTTTGTAAAATATCTGAAGATAAAGCCTGTATTGGTCGTGACTGTCCATGACTCAGACACAGAAGCTGTAAGTTGCTATTACTGCATAAGCCAACCTGACGTGGTAGCCAGTTGATTATGGCTGTAGCACTGCGGCTTAACATAGTCAGTTACTGTTGCTAATGTTTGTGTCCTAAATATGCAAGAATAATATCGGGAAATTCTACAGGAGGTGTGTGAACATAAACCTCATTTGAAGCTAACTTTTAATACTTGTTTGTAATTTGGATGCTTGGTACAACTGTCCATGGTAACGGAACTTGTGGTCTGCAAAACCTGTATTATGTTCATAACATAACCGAGCTCTCTCTAGCTGTCGCTTACTATCCATGAAGATGCTTTCACATCGGACACGAACGTAATTTTTCGGGGGACAGATTAGCCTACATTCAAAGTCAATGCAAAGAGGCAAATTCATGCGTTATGGGCGTGTTAAGCAGCTTTCACACCGGACGCGAAACAAATTTTTTGTGCGACTGATTACATCAAAAATCAATGCAAAGATGCAAATACACGTGTTATGGGTACGTCGAGCCGCTTTCTCACTGGACGCGAAACAAATTTTTTGCGCGACAGATTACATTCAAAGTCATGACTGCTTCTCAGCAACTGCATGTTAGTTCGCGTGCTCTGCAAATTTAAAATGCTCCTTTTTAACTTACATGCAGCAATTATCATCGGTATGCTTGTGTTACTTTGGTAAGCATCAGTGTGACCGTTTCATCATAACATTGCCTGATTGTAGCCACGACAGTTGAAGCTAACCGGAGAGGTGCTGTATGTGTCTGCCAAGTTGGGCTGTAGTTAGACCAGACGTAGGTTTTGTAAAGCTTGGGGTGCGTTTTTGGGTGCTTGTGAAACGATCGCTTTACTTATCCATGAATGGGGTCTGCCTGATACTTCTCCAGTACCTGGACAAGCTCTCTTATGCAACCGGTGAAAGCAACAGGGAATCACACAGGCTATAACGTGTCCGGTATAACAAACAATTTCTCTGCATTGCCGATTGAATATTGAATCGGCAATTGAATATTAAATTCTTTCCTGTAAAAGTGATCGATTCGCAAGCTCCACATAAGCAATGGTTTACGCACACGGAACTTATTTTCCAACGCAATAAGTAAACCATTACCACAGGCAATTTCCGAAAAGGCAGTTAAGCCTGGAGCTTCCGTCCCTCTGTCATATAGCAGCGCAGAAGCTGTTTGTTTCTCCACGCTAACGACAAACCACAGTTATGCACATGAACCAGCAGGTCCTAATACACACCACAGCAGTCCATAAGCGCTGTTGGTCCACTTTTAGCTGCTCCTCACTGTCCATGTTTCCCTCTAAACTCAGACCCATCGGATTTCTGCGGTCTCCGATCTACACCTGGGTATGTTGACCCGTTCTACAAATGTGTCTATATGGAGTGGATTCTAGCTTTCCCTGCATCCTAGCTATAGAGTAGAAAAACTGCTGTACTTACCACTGTTGCCGTAGCAAACTGTAGCCGACAGCAAGTTCCAGCTGCCAGACTTTCGCACTGCGTCCTCCACTTTCGCCGCTGTTTATTAGAACAAGTTCATTTCAATAGATCTATATTAAGCTATGGCCTTAGATTTCAGAATTTCCCTGCCGATTCTTTATCAGATGGCAGCAGTATCTCACGTTTCACTCTGGGGATACGCACCCGGAAAACTGTTCTGCAGCCTCGTCCCGCCCAACTGCGCCCTCCATAGAGCTGGCCAGTCAGAAGAAAGGGGGCACACGGGGAGAGGGGGCCATAGCGGAAGAGCCACCCCAATGAGGCGTTTCAGGCAGAGACTACAATGGACTACAAATGGGGTTTTTTGAGGATGGCAGTATGAGCTAAATAAGGATCCTGTTTTGAACGATCAGGAGTACTCTAGGGGAGTCCAAGATCAAAATATGACCTTGTAAATATAGCAAAATTGGTCCCCTTTAAGTTAATCTCATCCCTGAAGAGTTTATGCACGTGAATGGTATACATTGTTTATTCTAGGTTGTCATTTTGATATTTAACATATTTAACATTTTCACCTTCTTTTTGTTGTGTTTACTGCCAGGCTTATTGTGAAGCATTCAAATGGACCATTCCCCCAAAATTTGTGTCTATCTGGTGTTTGTATGATGAATACCTTTTTATGCTTTTTCACCAAATGTTTTGATTAAGTTTTGAAATTTTTCAAATATTTTACTAGCGAAGTAATACACAAAATCAGGCAGCATACTGGATATTTACTGGGCTTCTTTGAGTCTTTCTTGTTTGCCATTTGCATGAATTAATTGTCAATTTGGCTACAGAGCTGAGAAATTTTACAGCTGTTGGCAGCTTTGTTTTGAGCTGCAAGTGAAGCATGCTCATGGGAAATGTAGTGCCGAAGTGAGCGCCGCACTCCTGCTCGCCCGGCGGCTGCAAGCGACCAGCCGTAGGCATGAAACAAACTTCATTTGAAAAGTGTTTGCTCATACTTCATTGTTGTGAGAGAATGGTAATTATATTAGATAAGCGTGTTTGTCATCTGTATTCAGTTTAGGTTTTTCGTTAGCAATTGGCTACATGGAAACTTGGTTGCCATTTAAAAAAAAATAAAAATACACCATTAAAAAGCAAATAAAAACTCTGGCCTGCAACCAGTTGAAGCGAGCACAAATGAAGTATTGGGCCCCGGCGTACGAGATGCTTCAGCTGCCAGTAAATTTTTTCTTGAGAACAGGATGTATAGCTGGAAATGGACGTGTAAATTTGAATGGGATTTGTAACCTGGAAAAAATTGTTGGAAAAAATTAATAAAATAAGCTGTGTAAGCAGAGCAGTCCAACGCTACATTGCGTTTCCTCTTTTCTGAAAACAAAATGGAAGCAAATTTCTTTGAGTCGCCGGCCTATGTGGTTATTAGATGTGGCAAAATCCTGGAAAGCAATGCTCTTTTGCCACTGTCTGGTCTGGCAGGCCCCTCTGTGCAATTCCTCCAAAGGTAGCAGGATGTGGGGGGGTGGGGGCCGGCACAAAGTAATCAAAAGCGCATTTTCTCCTGTAAGCCTCCTCGCCCTTAATACTGGAAGGTGTCCCCCAAAACTAATTTGCTTTCAAAAAAAGGGTAAGCCCACGGAGCAGGAAATCCGAAATGACCAGCAGAGAACATTCCGGAGTGCAGAGTTGCCTGACTCCCCGAGCTCAGCCTCATTTTGACAGCATTGTGTCTGTATGAAGTGCTCATGCCGCTTGATCCTCCCTCCGTTTCCTTCGATGGCAATTCCTTTGTCATGTCCTTTGCTGTGAAGAGGAGGGTCGTTGAACGCCAAGGATGTTGGCTTCATTACTTCGGGCTGGAGGAGAGGAGAGTGGCCAGTTCTCTCAGCGCGGAGGGGGTGGGGGCAGGGATGATTGTCAGTGTGAAATGGCGGGTTTTAAAGCGAGTGAAATGCATGCAAATTTTATTCCTTGTTTTTAACATTAATGCAGGAGGAAACTTCTCTGCCTTGGCGCAAATTTAATTGTGCAAAGAGAGTGTTAACAGAGTTTATATGCAGATGGTTTAATGAAGTGTTGGTGTACCTTGGAAATACGCACTCCGATTTATTCATATATTTAACTTCATTTTAATGTAATGCCGAACAAGGGACAGGTTCAGCGAAGGCTGAAGAGGAACCGTGTTGACTCGTTCCTCAAGCTTTTCTTACACCCTTCAAACACAAAGCCCTCTCGTGTAAAATGACTGGATGGAACAATACAGTCTCATTTGGCTGATATTTTTCATGTGGCGAGGGGAGTAGGCTTTGTGCTACGTCCGTGTTTTTTATTTTTGAATGGCCATAATGTGAAGATTAAAATTTTTCAAGACGGAACTTCAGGCTGACCCAAACACCAGTGAGTGAGCGCGCTACTTTTGTTGCTAGGCAGTTAAGAGCTCTGCTCGGACCCCTGAGGCCACCCAGTGCTTTGATCTATCCTACTGGGGCGCAAAGCACACGCCTGCTACTCCTGATGTGGCGTTCAGCTTTCTCCTGCCAGCCTTTTCTCACAGTAATGCACATTAATTTGTGGTTTCCCTTCTGAGACCACGCGACTCTTTTTCGCTTAATAATTTATTAATTCTTGTAGGCACTTGAGTTGAACCATTCTTTCGGCTGTCAGAGCTGTCCGTGTGGCCCTTTGCTTCTCTCCCCTGAGTCTCCGCAGCTCAATTGCACTGGAGCAACCGGGCGATTTGGTTTGTGGCCAACTGCAAATATTTTCTGTCTTTTTAACTTCAGCCTTTAGATCAGGAAAATGAAGGACGCCAGTGCCGCACCGCTGCATGATGGAAGGAAGAAGTTTCTTTGTTATTATGGAAATGAAGTCGTGTCCTCTCTCTGCTGTTCGGTACATTTGTTTTCTTTTTTTCGCCTTTTTCACTTTTCTTCAATTCCTTGGCGTGCCCCATTCCCTAAACCTTTGTCAGTTGCCGTTTTAAAATATTTACAGCTCGGCAATCTTTCCCCCCTCCAGGCAAATTCAGTGGAGGGGCCATGTGGACATGAATAATTTGTGCGAGTGGGAGATTAGATTATGTGCTTCCTCTTCTTATCCATACCCCCACAGCCATTTTCTCCCGGCCTCGCATGGGGCAGCCCAGACCCACCGCTCGCCCTCACGCACACGCCGGGTCCTCTCAATGCATTAGCTTCAGTTAACCCCAAACAGAGGCTCTATTCTGCCTCATTTGCCAACACTGGGAAATTCCCCATTTCTAACGCTAGCCGAAACGCTAACTCTGTTCGCCTTGCATCTCATTGGCGCGGTTGGATGCGATCAGTAGCGGCATGTTTAGGGAGTTGGTGCATGTTTGCTGGATAATGGGTTGCTTGAATTGTTTAGGTTTACACTAGTCATAACAAAAGATGAAGTCCCTTTGGACTGGTTTATATGTCAGACAGGATCTCAGTTCATGAATGATTTTTTTTTTTTTAAATTAACTAAGTTACACATTACTATTGCTTAAAAACCTCAAATTTTTGAGTTTTTATTAACAAAAAAACAGTAACCGAGATTTGTCTGTGAATAGCACTCTCCGCCATCGAACCTGTGCGTTTGCCCATGCGATTTGGTTCCGACGCTGGATAGCGGTGAGAACCAGACCACGGTGAGGACGCCAAGCGTGCAAGTTGGCTTCTCACAGGCAGTTCCGGACTTGTCTGTGGTGTGATGCGTCTGTTGTGCCGACCAACGGTCTCATCCGCTGTGTATTGCTGATCTGAGCCGATTCTGCATCACTTAGCAAATGCTCACTGACAGAGAGATGGATTAAAGAAATGGCACACAAATTAAGAGAATTATCCCTATTGTACAAGTAAAAGTCAGCATATGCTCACTTAGGGTTGATAAGTCCATATGGCATCAATATTTGACATGGGGCGTTAATATTTTTGTTCAGTGGACATGTGTACCTGATAAAACCCTTTATACACAACATCATGATACATCATGATGGTGATATTAACTGAATACCGGTGTACTTGCAAAATATATTTAGGGCCCTATGATTTTGCTAAAAACACAGACTGAAATGGAAATGCGAAGTATCATGTAAGTTGCCAAAGTGTGGTTGCAGTTTATAAAATTCATGGTTGTTCTGCAATTCCGAAAGTTAGTTAGCTAGTTTATGATCCAGCGATGAATTGTCCCCCAGCTGAAATGGCAGAATGTTCATGAGCATTCTGGCATTGCAAGACGCTGACCTTGGTCGTTGTGGTTATGAAAGGGTATTAACTCAGCAAGGACGCTCTGACAGCACTTACTACTGTGGACAATGGGGTAAGAAAAATATTTTGCCATATTTTATTTTGTTCAGTGCTTTGCTTCTCAAAACGTGGAGGCAAACGAGGACAAATGTCAGGTTAGAGAATATAAGGTGGAGCTTGTTTGGGTAATAACCCACAGTTCTCTCATTTGAGAATAGAGGTTCAAAGGTGCAGGCCGGAGTACTAGTTTCATGTCAAATTCAGTTTAATTTCTCACTACATGCCTGTGAATGCTAATCTGCTGGAGCAAATTGATATTCTGGCACTGAAATGATGTCAGCAGTTGCCATGTGGAATTTTGGCCATGCAAGAAGAATAACATTTTTGAGGGCAAAATAGAGGACGTTTGAGGGTTTCTAAAATAATTTTTTCACCCTCAACGTCTTAAAATTTTTAATTGTGTATTTTCAACCATACATTCCATAAATACTCAAGTCACTATTAGACACCTTTAGGTAGGACGATTTCAGTTCAGTTATTTTACACATCCATTTTACTCGCACTAAGATGTTTGTGTGGTGCTATGAGTCCGCCATGGAAATTTGAAAGGAATTTAAACTTGTGGAATCTCTGCCCACTTCACTGTCCATAATGACAGTGTCATATGTCAGAAAATAACAAAATGTCAGCCAGCAAGAGTATGAAAGTATGAGTAATCAAAGGCTCCGTCCAACCGTTTTGTCGTTTTCACCCAAAATAAATTAAATGGCCAAAATAAGCTATTTTTTTTTGTTTGAAGTACTAGAGAAGACCTACACAAAGCCATTTAAATAGAGGGTATCACCAATACGAAAAAATGCACGGATGTGGCGCTTTTGGCAAAATATCCTGCTAAATCTGGAACTCACTCACTTCTAGTACATTGTTGAGATCATGTTTATCGTTCACCGTGAGCTACCTACAGTATAACCTTGTACGCACGCATACATATATACGGTCATTGTGCGAATAAGTCTCTCATCCAAGGGTATTTCTGAATTTTTTTCCTGCTTATTTTCGTTCGACGAACACATCAGTAGCGACCCATGGCCTTAATGACTACAGTTCAGTTACCATTGGGCTCTGCAGAGACCGGAAACGACTGGGTTACCAAACTATACCATAATGCATCTGAAGGGGGGCACGAATGCAACATCCGGGCATTTTTTTTTTCTTATTGGCGATGCCCTCCATTGTGACTCTATCTTACTTAGTTTTGGAGCTATGGTACAAAATACACCAATTTTGTATCCCTCGCGTGACTTGGCTCCAATATTGAAGAATCTAGAGGAAGCTGAAGATTTTCTCTGTACCTGTTAGCACTTCCTTTCTGACGGCTCTCCTGCTTCATGCATCACGATGCAGCCCTACAGCTTTTGTAGAGATTGCAATTCATACAGGGCCTTCACGGTTTGCAAAAGCAAAGAAGAAATGGAGAGTGCAAGTCTCTAAATGGTAACCGTTGATATTTTGCCTATTTTTTTGCCATCATGGGTAAGGTGAGAGGTACATGTGACTGCAGCGCATCAAGTTGCGCATGTGTTTTTAGGGGCACATAGGACATGCAAAATTAGCTACCCCTCGCTTTTTTTGCATTCAGGCAGGGCTGGTCTTTACCTCCTGAACCTCGGGGAACTTGATTGTGTGCACGCATTCCCAGAAAAAAAATGTGGCTCCGTCCACATTTGGTGCACACGTGAAACAAAATGTGCAAAGTTTAAATTTTGCATTAAATGTGCTATCTTCAGTGGCGCACTCATAATGAATCCTCTGTGAGTATCCCGTGATACTGACTCTCAGGCTGTTTCCATTTATCCTGACCGGCTCTCATAAGGTGGTTAGGGCAATCCATTATAGACCCTCAACCGTTTAAAGCTAGCTTCTGATCTGAAAGTAATCTCTTAAAACCACAGCTATAAATGTCTACCACGTAGCTAAGTGTGACTTTAATTTTTTTTCAAAACCGCTTGACATTTTACGCTCCATAAGTGCTTTTTAAGCCTTTTTCTCTCTTTTTTTTGAAGTATGATTTCAATCTTTAAGAACCTAAAATTTCATACAGTTGCCATTTGCTGCCTCTGAAGGTTTCCGGATCTCTGAATAAGGTTGGAAGGCTGCATAGAGCAAAAAAAAAAAAAAAGAAGCATTAAGAAGCGGGATTGGAGCGAGTAAAAAAAAAAAAAAAAAAAGTCTGCTAAGTAATTAAGCTTTGTCTTAATTCCTTATCTTAATTGCCTTAATACCTTACCTTGCAGTAATGGAGGTTTTTCACCTCTCAGTCTGCACGGTGAGAGTCGCGTCTCATCTCTAAGCCGGCTCGGGCGCCTGGGGTGAAAGTTCCGGAGAGGCCAATATCTTGCACTGAGAAGGGGATTTGGGAGAAATGGAGTACAAAGGAAAGGAGAGGAATTGCGTGGTGAATGAGAGACTGTAGCCAAGAAGCTACTGATTACGAGTGCAGGTGCTGTTACGCACCACACGTTCTCTCTCTCTCTCTCTCTCTCTCTCCCTCCATCTTCACAGCATCCCATAATGGAAGTTTGGTTTGTGGGATTGGTTTCCTGTGATTGGATTGAGTCTTGCTACTTTTTGCCGTTGTTGCGTTATTTGTTGTGTAGGTGACTTGGCTCTGGTTGCTGACTCCATTTCGGGCTTCAACGACACCCAGCGGTAATTTGTCGCTGAGTAACTGACCCGTGTTTCATTAGCTAGGCTCACAAGGGTGTAGTTCAGTTCTCATCTCCCGTTGGCCTGGCCAAGGACCTCGTACCCTGAAATTTTGACCTTGCGTATGGCTGCACCAACTGCAGTGCCGCACTCTCAGAGAATCCACCACAAACGGAAGAACTGCAGTTTTTTGGCCGGTCGATATCTTAATCGAACGACAATCTCCGTGGGGGGTTGGTTAGCATTTAAAAAGCATTTTTCCCTTTTGCAAATAAGTCCCATTTAAGACACAAAGCTTCATTACACATGCATGGAATTTCGGTGATAACACGGCAAATTAAATTCCTGCGCCGGTTTCTTTTTTTTCCCCAAATACGTCGGCTGGCGATTGCTCTTTCAGTGCGGCCAGTGTTTTTAATTATCAGGAGGGCTGGTATTAAGCCGCCCTGCTCCTGGCCTTAATCCTGTCTGCTCCTCTGACTGACAGAGGAGACGACTCTGCGGGCTTTGTTTCCCCCCCTGTTTGAACACTCGCTCTCCAAATCTCCTCACATTCACTGTGTCACAGTCTTAATTTGGCTCTTTGACTTTTGGGCATTCTCAGATAGGTTTTTTTAACCGTGGTATTTGACTGTGGAAGATTTTTGATGGCGCCACACAACCTTATTTTGAGTGGCCCTTCTTTGAGTCCATGAAAGGGCTTTTCTTGCCCATTTTTCATAATACAACTCAAACAGCACTGCATAGCACCTTTCCCTCAGCAACATTTTTATTGAGTTTTCTGACTTGGACTTAACACTTTCAGCGCCGCGGGAAACTATAGTTGCCCAATGATGTAAGATATCAAAATTAGACGATATTGAAAACCTATCGTGGCAACTTGTTTCACCCCTTTGTGCAGAAGCCAAATCTGGCTTTTTAGGTGTTATCTGATTTAAGGCTTTATTTATTTATTCAAGATTGCAGCTTTACAGATAGAAAAACTATGGCTCAATTGAGTCTAGACACTTGAAGCATTTAGACTCCCATCGTATTTCAGTTTATTTTATGATTTTGGTGGAGAAAAGGGGCTGCAAACATAAAAAATCTCTATGAGAATTCACCATTGAAATAGTAAAAAAAATAAAAAATGAAAAACTGTTGGGGCTTAAATCTATACATTTCTGGCTTCATAAACTTCTTTACCACAAGTACAATTCATCTGGAACATTACATTCTAGATTACCCGCTTGCTATTAGCCAAATCAGACGGCTATCCAGGTGTATCCCCAAAGTCTGAGATCCATCAAAATGGTTCATTGTCAAATCATACAAAAATTAACTTTCCGGGCATTAAATTCAGCATGAACTAATGCAGTGGTTCCCAAAGTGGGGGGCGCAGAGCAATTGCAGGGGGGGCGCGAGGTGCGGGAGTTCCGGACACCAACAGAAAATCATTTGCATACAGTCCATTCGCTGCCCAGAATTCTGCGGTTACATTGTAAATGCCTGCCTTACTCTCAACATAACTGTTCGCCAAATCACTCATCAGAATGATACCCAGACTTGGTAATGCTGAGCTGTAGGCTTTTTCAAACTCGTTGCTTGTAAGCCCTCTTACGCCGCAGCCTCTGTAAATGCAGATGAGATTAATTTTTTCGCCCAACCATTTGAGCTACTTTTCAAATATAGGGATGAGCTGCAATAAGCTTGGGAAAAATCGCTGTCCTTCCAGTTCAGAATTTGTGCGCTGATACATATGTACATCTAAATTTCCCAATGCACTGGTGCATGAGTGTATGTCTACTTGCACCATGTGGAACCGCGTTCATGAAGCATCTCAGCAGGAATTAAATCACCGACTGAAGTATGGTCCCGTCTCTCGACCCATATCGTTGCTGAAATCATTATGAGCCTAGAAGCAGAAGCTGTTTTCTTAAAGTTTTATGAATCCAAGCCACAATGTAGTGATGAAACCATGTGTAGTGGCAATGGGAACCCAAAGGATGAGGATTTCCTGGGTGTCCACATTGAGCGGGTTTCCTGTTTCCCCTTAGATTACTGAAATAAATGTACCCCCCCCAATTCTGAAATATTTGGGACAAAGTGTCAATTGTGAATAAAATCTAAATGCAATGACTTTCAGTTCACATAAGCCACTATGTTATTTACAATAGAACATGGATAACATTGTAAATTTTGAAACCAAGACATTTTACAATTTTATCCGCAAAATGAGCTTATTTCAAATTTTCTGTCTGCATTAGGTCTCAGAAAAGTTGGGACATAGGCAGAAAAGGGCTGAAAAAGCAATTAATATATGAGAATCAGCTGAAATGACATTTAGCTAGTAATTAAGTTAACTGGCAGCAGGTGTGTCGTATGATTGGCTATAAAAGAGATGTCTTTAGAGGGGCTGAGTCTGTCAGAAGTAAAGATGGCCAGAGGCTCTTCAACCTGTGAAGGTTTGCATAAAAAATATTGTGGAATACTTTAAAAACAAGGTTCCTCAACATCAATTTGCAAAGACATTGAAGGTCTCATCACCGACAGTGCATAACATCATCCAAAGATTCAGAGAAACTGGAAAAATCTCTGTGTTGGGGACAAGGCCAAAGACTTTTACTGGATGCCCGTGATCTTCGGGCCCTCAGACGCCACTGCATCACTCCTCGGGATGATTCTGCCATTGACATTACTAAATGGGCCCAGGAATACTTCAAGAAACCACTGTCTGTAAACACAGTCCACCGTGCCATCCACAGATGCCACCAAAAACTCTATCGTGCAAAAAGGAAGCCATTGTTGAGCATCATCCAGAAGTGCTGTCGTTTTCTGTGGGTCAAGGCTCATTTAAGATGGACTGTAGCAAAGTGTCCTGTGGTCAGACAAGTCCAAATTTGACATTCTTGTTGGAAATCATGGGCGTTGTGTCCTCCGGGCTAAAAAGGAGAAAGACCACCCCTCCTGTTATCAGCGTTCAGTTCAAAAGCCAGCATCTCTGATGGTATGGGGATGCATACGTGCATATGGTGTGGGACACTTGCTTGTTTTAAAAGCACCATGAATGCTGAAAGGCATATAAAGGTTTTAGAGCAACATATGCTCCTCTCCGGACGACATCTATTCCAGGGAAGGCCTTGTGTATTTCAGCAGGACAATGCAAATCCACATACTGCAGCTATTCCAAAAGCATGGCTTCGTAGTAGAAGAGTCCATGTGCTGAACTGGCCTGCCTGCAGTCCTGATCTTTCACCGATTGAGAAAATTTGGTGCAAAATTAAATGAAGTTCATCAAAGGAGACGAAAACTGTCCAGTAGCGGGTGGGATCAAATTCCAATGGCTTAACTCAAGAAAATTTTCTCCTCAATGCCCAGATGAGTCCACTCTATGTTAAAAAGAAGAGAGGATGCTACACCATGGTAAACAGGCTGCTGTCCCAACTTTTTTGAGACCTGTAGCAGCCATCAAATTAGAAATGAGCTCATTTTGTGGACAAAATTGTAAAATTTCTCAGTTTCAACATTTGCTACATTATCTCTGTTCTATTGTGAATAAAATACCGGCTGATGTGATTAGACAGTTATTGCGTTTTGAATTTATTCACAATTTACACTTTGTCCCAACTATTTTGGAATTGGTGTTGTAAACAGACAAGCAGCTTTGGGAGAGATGCTGACAAAATTACACCTCAAATGCGGTTCTTCTTTTGTATTTCCAAAAGTGTAGACGCTACTAAGGCATAGTATGATCTGCTGTTGTTAGTGCCTGCTAGAATAGTTTCCGGTGTGGGCAGGTCCAGCGCTGTGGTTGGCTCTGGCTAGGTCTGTGCTAATTGGACGGCACAACCTGACGTCAGGTTTTGCCCAGAGCTCGAAAGATCTTGGGCGGAGCTGTTCACGGAGGGAATCACGCTCACGAAATCACATTCTTGGATTATGGCAAAACCCCTGTATCTTGTGCAGAGAAACTTTTCAGAGGTTGATTATGGACATCCAACGTAACATTACCATTGAAAGAAGGATCAGCATAATAGGTCCCCTTTAAACAAGTTGCCACATGATAGGTATTCAACAGCTTTGATTTTGATATCTTGCATCAACAATAGTTGTATTTAGCGCTCAAAGAAGGATTAAGTGAGAGTTGGCCGTGAACTGCATCTCTGTTTGCGCTTTCGACGCCCTTGACTTGGGAGCTTCGAAATGGGCAGGCAATACCCAGGCTGCGTCGCCGTGTTCGGAGTGAAATGCGGAACAGGGAAGCGTTAGCGAAGGTGGCAGGAAGTTGAGACATTCCATTTGAGCTTACTTCCTACGGCGCCGCACCTCCGATTTCAGCTGATTAAGGCGGTCATTTAAATTCACCCTTTTCAATTTGGGCCCCATTCATGAGATTTCTCCTTACTCGGTTTTCCGCGAGCGGCATCAAAAGCGTCTGTAAACAACACGGTTTATTTATTTATATCGGTATTTATGTTATTTATATACGTGGGCTAGCATCCAATTGAATTGCAAATTTGTGCCACTGGTCCTCCCTGAACGGAGCTGGGCTTGTAAACCTGGGAGTGTAGTGAAGTGCAAATGTGTGTGTGTGTTTGCTAAGCAGTGGTCTGGACTTTTAAACAGGCTGGCTTTGCAGAATATTCTCACCTGTGGCCGGCTCCATTGTGACACTCTCTCGTCTTCCGTATGTGAGACTGGGACCCTTACATTTTGATGCGAGGTGTTGGTGGGCCCCAGGGACAGGGTTTTTTTCTGCCTGCGATTGGTCCTGTTGGGGGGGGTGACTGCACGTGACAGTGAGCAGGGTTGGTTCGCGTATTGTCAAAGTAATGAGTCCTGGTTACCTCATTTGACAACATGCATCTTTTTGTCATCTCTGACCATTCAATGAACAAAAATGTCTCATATTTGAGTTAATGTCACCCCAATAACCAAGCTGATTAAAAAGAAAAGCCTTATCATATTTGGGGGGCGGGGGTTGAAGAGAGGAGGCAGGGGATCATGGCTGCTCTTTTCCTTTGACATCCTATAAAATAATATAATATTATAGTAATTCTAGTCCATTTCCAGCCTCTTGGTCTCAGATCTGGTGCTAACCCTCTGCTATACAGCTGCTTCTCTGAGCTCAGCGTTTCCCAGACCTTTCCTGGAATACATCTGGTCCTTCGTGCATGTTTCAGATTTTCGCCCACTCCATTACAGGTGATTCAAATGATCAGGTAGTTATTAATCCTTGAAGCTGCTTGATAATGATCATTTGAATCACCTTTGCTAGTGCCAGGGGAGATGAAACACGCAGAACAAGTGGTACTTCACTCTTTACTCTTTCCCAGCTTGGGCCTCTCCATGGGGCTCCCCTGACCTCTCTGGCGTACCTCAGTGTCACGACGGAGGAAAAAACATTAGGCCTGTAGGAATCACCAAAGCACTTTACTGTGCGTAACATCGGCTTTACTGAGGTTTACAGCCAATGTTACGCTGTACTAATAAACTCAAGGCTTTCTCCCTCATCTTGAATATTGTTGAATATTTTTGAACGGAACGTGCTGTGCATATTAATCAAGTCCTAGACTGGTGCCTTTTGATATTTTTGGATTTCTGAGATTACATTGCTGGGGCCAGGGGGGTATGTCACCACCTGATTTCTCTTATATTTTAGATGGGCTGCAATTGTGCTTGGTCTCTGTATCATCAAACTTAAAATGGCACAAGTAGGCTAACCTCGTGCTGGCTCTGACAGACTTCAAATGAGAGAATTAGCTTGCGCTTTGTAGTGCTGATCATTTCCTTACTGAACCGCGAACGTACTGGCAAATGCCGATTGATGTGCTGATGGTGGCCAGCAAGGACTATTTGCCACATCTCAGTAGTCCTAGAATAAAATATGCACACATGTAATGCATATTTATGGTTACTAACGTTACTCAAGATATTTATAGATAAAGCACAAACCGAAATTCTTTCATGCGTGCCTGATGAGACAACTAGCATCTATGGTGGGAGTGATTTGGGTGTCATAACTCATCAATGACCTGCAATCTGCAATGAGATATATATATGAACAGTTATGTACAAAATAAGCCAAATTTTATAGGAAACGTACCTCTCTGGTGATCCTCAGTCATTCCTGGAGAACTGGGCTTGGATATTTCCACTTCTTTTTTTTGTCCGCAAGCTAATCCTACCTAACGTCCAAATCATTCCGCCTGTAAAACCCTTTCTTTGGTTCATTGTGTCTGAGTTAAGCTGCTTTCACATCGGACGCGAAACAATTTTTTTCGCACGACAGATTACATTCTAAGTCAATGCGAAGACGTGAATACAGGCAAAATGCGTGTATTCGCGTGTTTGCATTGACTTTGAATAAAAAATAATTTCCTGTATTTAATCATATTGTATATTGCAAAGTAACTTATCTGCTGGCATTCTGTTTCCGGTGCTGCACACCAAACTGGAGCTATTCTATATCATGAAGATATGATGTAATGTCACCACAGCTCTGTTTTGCAACAATTACATGCAACAAATTCATTCTTATTCATTCAAAACAAAAGTCATTGATGGTTAGGCTTCAGGTAAGTGCTCTTCTAATGGTCTTGTGTCCAGAAAACAGCAACCAAATATTGAATTTATGCAAGTTCACGGTAGAAGACCAAATGCACCAACAGAAGAGTAATGAAGAGTGGAGATTCTCACTTGTGCCGATGTGACGTCAGGCATCACCCGTCCGGGAGGCAAAATGGCAGCTCAGTAGTGGCCTTCGGACTGCCACACAAAAACGCTCACAACGTTTTTTTATAAATGGTCAAGTATGCCTGAAATTTTTCTCATGGGCGCTCAATATTATAAGCTATCAACCTATGCATATACTTACATTCCGTTGTCTATTCCTTTCCTGACTAAAGCCCGTAGTCTTTTATTAAATTCAAAATGCTTGTCAAATTCTGAGGAAAAGGTTGAGCAAAGAAAAATGGACTATGTGAAATCTGTGGCCTCCCTGGTACTAGGAAAGAGACCCCTAGAATGGGCACTGGCAAATTCATACCTCAAAAGTGGGCTGTTCTTTATACAAGAGTTTGTATTCGTGGACACAAACACAAATGGAGGGGGTAACCAGTGAATGACCTACAGGGGGTCTTGGAGTGAAATTCAAATGAAAACAATGAAACAGGATTGTGAGGGACGACTGGTACATGGAGGAGGCGGAGTTGGGGAGGGGAAGTGAGAAATGCTTCCTGCCTCCACAGCACACAGCAGCAGATCGTACGTGTCAGACGTGTGCTCACCTACGGGAAATATTCCGTTTGGTTTTGGTGTGGGGTGCAGGAGGCAGAACATGATGTCACCAGAAATAAAACTGCTTTAAATTTGTTAGAAATCACAAGGAACTCTTCCCTCCCTGTTAGCTCTCGCATCACAGCGGAGCGCTCACGATACGAACCCACCGCAGCGGTGCGGGGCTAATCAAATTGGCTTTCGCTCTTCGCCACTGGCGACTCAGGGTGTTTTCACTAAATGATCGGCAGGTCTGGCAGACCGGAAGCAAGAAGCAATGTGGGAGCTACTTTCAAATACTTAGTTAAAGTAGAAGACAAATGCAAACATTCACAATAAACTTCAAATTCATGTGAGCTTTGTTGTCAAAATATTTATTCATTTAAACGACTTCATCAGACAGCTAGTGAAATAACTAGCTTTGTAGCGAGCTTTGTTAAAATGGCCCTATCCCCTCTATCGCCACTACTCTCCTGCGCCCATCATTATTTACAGTACATCCCAGGATTCATGCTTGGTTCAATCAACTATGAAAAAATATTGGCAAATTCGATGGCTGCGGGCCTGCGGCTATAATTGGCATCTCCTCCATTTTGATCTCTGGAATTCGTGTCTCTTTGCATGATGATGATTAGCCAGCTGTTGGCAGTTGCCACTCCTCATTTGAGTAAGGTTCAGTTTTTGCCATTTGCTTTGCCTACTTTGATCTTTGTTCAGTTGCTAGTGTTCTGTCAAATTTTGCTACCTGTCAAAATATGCTACCTCGCGGTTCTGTGCGTATGCAAGCCTAAAATTTGCGCCTTTCGACCTGTTAGCGTAAATATATTTGCATGCACACGCTGGGTTTTCCTGAAAATGCAGAAATTAATGATAATGGCATATATGGGCGTATATCTTCAAACAAACTTATCCAACTCGTCATAACATCTGCTTATGTAATTAATTTGATAACAACCAACAAAGTTAGTACTGTACACTGATTCATCTTGCAATATTATGGCGAAAACAAAGACTTTACGACCGCTTTGCATGAGGGTAGCATTTTTTGACAAGGCAGCACAAATTATCTGAACACTGGTCCTACAGTGCACTGTGCAGGGGGTCAATAGACTGTGAATAGGATTGTGTCGCCGCCCTCCAAAATATTACAGCGCGCTGAGGCTGTGTGCTCACACCAGTTGACCTAATGTTAGTTGAAAATGATTTTCCCTTCCTGGCTAATCCAGCACCTGTGCAAAATCTGTCGTAATTGAACAGCTATTGATGAGAGGGGAGTTTACTGCCGGAAATCAGACGTTATATACAAGTTTACCTTCTGCTTGTTCTAGGTTTGTTTGATATATTGCTATTGAACACATTTGGAGAGGGTTTCAATGTCATTGAGGCGCTGTTGAATTTTCTTTGGCGCTGGCCATAACCTCTTTGGAGGCAGCAAAAAATTCCTCTATACAAGGGGAAAAAAAACCCTGTGGGTTGAGGAGTCGGGTATTTTGATTAACGATACAGTGATGATTTAACTAGGCTTTTATGTGTGGGAGTTGATTGCAGGGCATGTGCAATTACGTGAGTAGGACAGAAGAGCTGTTCTCATATAGCCCCTTCCCCATTGACAGTACCTGTGTGGGCTTGCACCGGCTGCGAGTCGCCCCATTCTCCTCGCGTTATCGTCTCCTCGCTCAAAGCCAGCCTCCGTGGCCCAGCGCGGCAGGTTCATTTCGTAGGCCAAGCCCGTTCAGAAGGAAATCATAAAACTCGACTTTATGCGTGTTCAATTTACTGCCGTATCTGCTTTTAGAAATTGCAGGTTTTTCTCCCCCCTCCTTTTGTACTCCTCAACCCTTCCTCCTCTCTTTTTAAGTCGAAGGCCTGTGATTCAGGCAGATGCCTGGTACTGTGATAGGCACAGCACAATCAACTTCCAATTGTGAGTAGCTATTGGCAAAAGTCAATGTTTGCAAACCAATTGCTGAAATCAAGCAGGGAGTCGGGGGGGGGGAAGGTGGGGGCGGTGGGAGGGTGGGCGAAGTCTGCCTTTCTCATTCTGCTGCTCAGCACTTCTGCAAAAGAATTCTTTATCTAATAATTACTGTGCAGGCGGTCTAATGGAATGTGTGTTATTAAGATGGAGCTTGCATGACAATGAGCCTTTCTCTGGGTGTACCTGAATCCTGCAGTACTGACTGCCATTTCTCCATCATTTTTGTGCTTTAAGCCAGTGTGCAGAGCTATATTTGCCTTGTCTTTACAAGGGAAGGATTCTCCTTGATGTAGCTTGTTTCAGTTACCGCTTTTGAATCATTTTAGCTATGGTTTTTTTTTTTTTGTCTAGTTGTAGCCCCAGGACGAAGTCGAAGGGCAACTATGGATTCCTGCTTGTCGTCTCCACTGCTGCGTCCGTAGACACTTCCTTGCGGACGCTGTACTGGCTGTAATTTTCGAACGATTACTTTCACATTTGGTATGGACACGTTATACTTAGTCATGAGACTTATCGATATTGATTGCCATGGCGACAGTATTGGCCAAGTAATGCCTCACAAAAGGGGAGAAGTGGGCTTTCAGGGGCTGCACCCGTGCAGTCGTGGCCGATTGGGCTGTCTCGTTTTTCTGACTTCTGTTGGTGTCTTGCCTGTACGTGCATAACACAGCTGCGTGTGCCCTTGACCAGTTTGACCACTTTGGCCAGGTTTAGGGAGAGTCATTTCATGTTTAATAGAGAGAAATCTCAGATGTGGATAAAATATTTAAGACACTCTTAAAAAAAAAAAAAAAAAAAAAGTCCCTGAGAACCCCGAATCAATCTTAAAAATTAAGGTCATGTTTCAAAATTGACTTCATTCTGAGGCATCCACCAATGATTTAACAGAAAAACAGAAGAAGGAACAGATGTATTATAAAATGTATTTCAGAAAAACAGCTGGTCACAGGTCAGTCCTATTTCGAGGCTTAATCAGCAGCATGTGTCTCCTTAAAAGGGTCTAACGGGCAACAGCACTTTGCTTTGTGAGTCTCCTCAGCAGCATGAGGGCACTGAGAGGACTAAAATGGCCAACTAATTAGAGCCCAAATTACTCCGAAGTACGCCGATCTCAAAAATGGCGAAATTATTTAAGGTGGACTGTAGAGCGTTGTCAAAAATTATGAAAAAAATGTGTCAAATATCAAGAAACGGCAGCGGCCGAGAGCTGATCGCTAATTGGAGCGCTCTGACTGGAACAAACAGGCGTATAGCATGATGGTCACTGAAAAACACTGAACATCAGCTCAAAAACCTGCCACAGAACCTAATCAATCCATTTCTCAACCAGTCTCAAAAAACCACTGTATGTCGTCAGCCTCACGAAGTTGGCGTTTGTAGCAGCGTTTTTGATTATTTTGGTCTCCCAGCAACAGCACCTAGCGGCTAGCTGCAGCCGGGGCGCTCCGGCCATCCTGCACGCCCTGTAGAACTGAGCTGAGATCCAGAGCGCAATGCGGACACCGCGGTCATCATAGGATGGGATTAATTGAGCAAGGAGCTGCGCGTGACTGCTTTTTTTTTTTTTTTGGCTGCCGCTGCCACCGCCACCAGGTCACATGATTTTTTTGGGGATTCCCGAGATCTTTGTCCTGGATTCAGTCATTGTCACATTGACCCACTGCAGTGTGCATTTCTCACAGGCATTAACCTGCTGCACACAATTGGGGTGCAGCTCCCAACTCTCTTTTTCACAAAAGCACCTGCAAACTTTTAATCGCTACAAATCCAATTTAATCAACATATTGAATGCTCAAGGCTTGGATTTCTTTTTCCACAGCCAGTGGTTTATTTAAAAAAAAAAAAAAAAAAAAAATCCTTTTTCTCCACCCCCAATACCCTGTGTGACACATTATTTCATCATGCTCATTGTGCCGGGGTTGGTCCTCTGATACCTTCGAGGATATGTAAAGAAGCATAGCAGAAGGTTAGCTTTGCATAATCCCCGCAAATTTGGAATTTTCTAGTGCATTAATGCAAGCCTCGGGCGGCAACTTTAGGGCCAATTTCATTTCAAACAGCCTATTCAGGAAATAAAATCATTGGAAGTGCGTTAATAAAGTGAGGAGGCGGCAGAAGTTTTGGATGGAGATTTTGTTGAGTATTTGTATTGGAATGGAAAGCGTGAGACTCCTGGGTAAATTCCGGAGCTTTCCTCTCGGGTCCCGGCTCCGCAGGCCCCTCTGTCCGTTTGCACATAGTTACCTTTGCCATGTTGCATAAAGCTAGCCGTCAGTTTTGACTGTCGCCATGAATTATTTATTCATTTCCCGTTGGATGGCGCGATTGCGCGAACGACCAGTGGGATCTGAATGGAGTAAATGCTGTATCCAGTCAGATGTTGATAGAGGGCTCGGAGATTGGATTGGATTGTTCTTATGGGAATTCAGTGACAATAGCCGTGTTCATGTTCCCATCTCATTTTAAATGCCCCCTTTCTGTTAATAAGACTGTTCTGACCAATACAGAACCTTCAATCTTCTTACTGCCCTACTGGACTTGTTTTGGGTCTGGAGAGAATGTTGCACCTCCTGACTGACACACCACTCCTCCAAATGTAGTTGCATAAAATTACAAATGGGGACCATATGTACAGACACTCAGGGTGTTTGTTGGGCGGTATTGTGGCTTGCCGTTTTACACTCTGCGCACACAAATTGGCGCTTGTGTTCAAGTGGCTGCCAGCCTTCTTGAATCTGAGGAGGAACAAGTTTTCCTGCGACGATTATCCTCGTTTATGAGTTTCCATGGAGATATCACGGCCTTGCTGGTAATGTAAGAAGTGGCCGCCCATGTGACATTTACTCGTGAGAATGCTCGACTGTGGTTTGATTAGGGATGCAATGGTATGAGATATTAACGGCATAACAGTCTCAGAACATATCGTGATTTTGCGTTCTCATGGAATACAGGATTTCCGTATATAATAATGATTTGTATTTTACGATGGGTATTTAAGAAATGAAAAAAGAGGTGGTTTTGAGTTGAGCAGAAGCCTTATTATGCGCAAAATGTCCTGTGAAGACCTTAAGATTCAACCACCTTTTATTGAAGGAGAAAGTACATATCCATTTGAACATGGAAAAAAAAAAAAAAAACTAAGAAAGCTGCCTATTCAGTCAAGAAAAATTAGGAGGGATAAAGTCGCGGTGCCTTGATGAAAAATAATCCATTTTTCAAATTATCTTATCAAGCTTGGCTTCCTGTTGAACAAAATAAATAGGAGAGTGAATGCAGGAACTTGTTTACCATTTTCTTGCGATTAGAATTTATTTTGATTTATTTTCAAGCCACACTGTGTTGAACACATGTAAGCTTATTTAGATTTTCAGGGTGGAGTCTACACTGCTGTGTTGACTGCTACTCCAAAATTATGACCACAGTCAAGCACAATCATGTTTAAGCGTCCCCGGAAGTCGCTTGATCTCCTCATGCCAGCGGGTTGCTATTACAGCATTTACTTGCCCGGTTCAAAAAAATGCTGCATTTCAAACTGAAAAAAATACCAGCACTGATGGCTGTGGTACTGTTGGCGCAGGACTTGCACCCGAAAACTAACATTCACTTGAGCTGGCCAGACCAACTTCATGCAAAGCTAGAGCGGCAATAAAAAGAATGACTTGTAATCCCACCCAGCATATAATGTGGGGCTCGTATCTGTCCGTCCATCTGTCCGTCTGTAAATGTTTTTGTCTGGGATATAACTTGAAAGCCGTTTGATATTTTCAATATTGCTTGGCGTGCACACCGACCATATGTTGGAGGAGCGTATTTTGCAATGCTGGAATTTTAGATTTTTTTTCTCAGCGGTGTCTCTGGAAACAGAGCGTGGAGTGTGATGGGCGGTGACAGGACGCCAGGTGCCGCGACCAGTTAGAGAAAGAACTGAGAGCAGCCCAGATGACCAACACAAAAGAGGTTCACACCTCCGGTAAAATCTTGCACTTCCAAGGACGAATAATAGTCTGCAACACAGAACCAGAGTGAGAGAATAAACAACAAGAGAAAAGAGAGAAAATTTTGAAAAGAAGCAATTCTGAACAATAAATGGAATATAATAAATCTCTAGGAAATCTGACTAGAGATTTTCTCCGGCCGTCATGCGAGAAACAAACAGACACTCAAGCGATAGGCGTGGCGACCCCCCGGCCATATGTATATGTGTAGAGTCCGGAAAACTCCGCCCCAGCTCAGCCAGCCAGCTGTGTCAGGAATTCGATAGAAAAGAAATCCGATATCGTCCCGGACGATAGAACAAAGAAAGGTCTAACAAACAAACGCACGCCTAAACCATAACAGGAGTGTGTGGTTGGGGCAGGGGAATTTGCCATCTCCTGATTACTCGTGTCTTTATTTGCTATGCTAGTGCCAGTTATATTTTTATTTTTTAAATGATACTACAAGTGAATAATGTTGCAATTATGCTGACTTTGATTCATAAGCACTTTCATTTGATTTATGACTCATTTTGTATTCCAGGGCATTATCACATTTTTTTAAACAAACTGATTTCAGAAATCGGCTACTCCTTAGAATGCAGTTGCACTGACTTGCACTGGAAACTGTGGTAAAATTGGCTATTTCTTGGAGGTGAACTGAATATCCATTCCTTAAATCTTAGATATTCAAAAAACCTGAATCTGAGTCTGAATCCACCTCCCTTCTTTAAAAAATGTTTTAGTTTACTTGCTTTCAGCTCATCTGGACCAGAGTTCCTTTGGTCTTGTGTCATGGCCTGCTTGTCTGTCGCCATCGTTCATTTCTGCACTGTAGCCACCCAATTTAACACCCCATTTCCTCAAAAGAACAAAGATATTTTGGTTTGGGACTGCAAAAAAGCAACAGAAAATGATTGTTAACTTAGTGTTACCCAAGCTTCTCTATTTGCTACTAAAGGCAATTCTACTGACCATCTTAATATCCCAGGAAATAAAACATGACTCCTACATCCTCTGCTTTTATATAAAGTTTAGATTTTACATGGTAATTGTGAAATGAATGAGTAACGACTACAATTCAAATGAGAAAAAGACCTCTGCGTTGACCAGCACAACAGAAACAAGACCAAAGTGATGGTGTTGCAGAGCTATAGAGATTGAGGTCAACGTTACCTCAACGGCACTGATGCACACAACGTGTACTGAGCAAAGTATTCATTTTTGTCAGTTAATTTCATGTTCGTCTTTGGAAGTTAAGAAGAAATCTGGCTGGTAAGGGTTATGTTAACAATGTATTTAGACACCATAAACGTTGAATGGGGTCAGTGTTACCCCAAAGATAATACACGACCCGTTTAAATAAATGAATGAATAAATAAATAAATAAAAAGTCGCTCACTTAAATATTTAGTTGAAACCCCTGTAGCTTTGATTACACCGCAAATATGTTGTGTCATATGTTTTGACGACCTAATGTAAAGTTAGAACATTTATTTTGAATCGGAGTTGCCTGAATTTTTACCTTGAGATTTTGTCTGCATGACAAGATGGTTGAACCACTCGGTCGTCTTCTTGATCACGTCCTAAATAACTGTCAGTGTGGTTCAGGTCAGGACTTGGTTGTGGCCAATTTAAGTGTGAAAAATGATTCCTCATGCTTGTATTCCTCATTCATTATTACCTTTTTGCTCGATGCAGGCTGATAACTTGCCTGTTCTAATATACTGTTACATCTTTTCCTCCACCGAGGGGTGCGTCTTCAGGCATGATTTTTTGAGAAATAAGAGGCTACGCACTTCGTCAATTCGGGTTAAAATGATTATTGCCGGCTCATGCATATTAATTGCTGCAATAATGATCATAGTAGACGACAACTTTTTTTGAACGGGCAGTGTAGGAGGGTAAATACCATTTAATTGAATAACATAGACAAGCAAATGCATTAGGGACGATGACCATAAATTTTCCTGCTGCAATGCACTGTCAAACTCATATTCCGTTGCACCCCTCGGCTTGGTATTTTCTGGCTTGACGATCCCCTGGCCGCCTCACGTATTCGTTCATTTCTCCGTGATGGCCTTGGCATACCTTTTTTTTTTTAAAGATTTTTTCTCCCTCCATTCTGTGGGACCCACCACATACCACTTGTTTACCTTATAATATACATGGTTTCCATTGATTGTAAAGATGTATAGTTGCTTTCTAGAATGAAATTGAACTTGCCCAAATGTTTACTGCACACGATTCACTGAATTGACTGTTTGATTTCCTCTGTTGCTGCCACTGAATCGCGCATCGAAGTAAACGCTGATTAGGTTTTCTGGCGTTCGAGGAGATTTGAAACATTTGCTTTGCATCAAACTCGCATCTTTGTTTACAAATTGTCAGAAAATCAACATTCATAAAGGACCACACAAACACTGTTAGAGGAGACGCCATCTGTGGGGGCAGACCCTGCAGACAGGACGATTCGTTGTACACAGCTGCGTGCTCTAAACCGCGAGGCCTTAATAGTGCGAATGATGGGAGAATGAGACTTCCTGATGTTCATTATGGGTGGGGCGAGAGCAATATGTTAATCATTGACTCTTTTGAACCAATCAGGAGGCTTTTCTGTTCACCATGAGACATTAAATTTGATTGTACTTTCTAGTGCTAAGCAACAGTCATTTTTTTTTCTAGTCATGAATACTCATTTTTTCCTCTATAACTTTCATTTTGGACATGAAATAAATCTATGGCAGCTTGTAATATCAGAGCCTAATGGTTCTTCAGGATAAAAGCATGAAAGATCTTACTTTCCTGAATTATTTTAGAATCTTTGTTCCAAGAGGGTGCTGCCACGCCGATACAGATTCAGTATGGGAAAACTCCACTGATGCACAGCTTCACATGAACCATCTTCAGCTTGTGGGGGAACAAAGTCTGACACACACACACACACACACACACACACACACACACACACACACACGGGCATGTTCCGCTCCACGCATCCGGCCGATTCTCCGACGCATCGGATAAACGCGTTATGCAGTGTAGAATTAGCGAGGCTGTTCTGGTCGGGCTTGGATGTGGGGGTCGCCGCTAATTAAATTTTGACAGGGTTATAATGGTGTGATGTCGGTGACGGAAACTCCTGCACAGGCTGATGACGAGCGCGCTCTCAAGGCCAGCAGTCCACGCACATGGCGTCACAGCCGGGGTTTCTGAAGGCTCTGCGCTGGGGCGGTCAGGGACTGAGCCTGTGCTGTTGTGTGTGTGTGTTGGTGGGTAGTGGCGCTGGTGGTGTGTGTGTGTGTACATGTGTGAACAGCTCCTGTTGGGCTGGGCGATATGGACAAAATCTAATCTTTTTTACCCCTTAGCCCTCAAGGCTTACGGTGTATTGCTAGCCTTCGTGCGGTTGGGCGTGCGGGCAGTCGGACGGCGGGCGGGCTGGCGTCTCCAAAAACTTCGACCTTGGGCTGAGGGGTATTCCGTGCATTGCGCGCCTATTTTTTATTTATTTTTTTCTTCTTTGACCGAATACCTCAATGCTGATATTTTGCCGATATAATTGAGACATATGTTTGTGCTTTCACAAAATATTTACACAATGATATTTTTGATAATTTTTGTGGGTTTAACAGCCAATCAGGTGCAGACAACAGCTGCACCAGTCTAGAAGAGCAGAAAAATGTGACCCTTTACTGTAATGCGGCTTTTAAAGCCATAAAAGCCAGCATTTATTCATATCATATTATGATCTCCAAAATTTGTGACAATATTTTACTTCGCATCATGAGATCAATATAATATCGATTTATTGCCCAGCCCTAACCTCATGATGTAGTGCACCGGGCGTTTAATTTTGGGGTGAGACGACATGTACGTCAGCACACAGACAGAGAAACGGGAGATATGGGCCTCAATCTCGCACTCTCTCCCTCCTCCTCTTACCACTGTCTCTCTCCTCTCATTCCCTCTCTCCTCTCTCCCTCCTCCTCTTACCACTGTCTCTCTCCTCTCATTCCCTCTCTCCTCTCTCCCTCCTCCTCATACCACTGTCTCTCTCCTCTCATTCCCTCTCTCCTCTCTCCCTCCTCCTCTTACCACTGTCTCTCTCCTCTCATTCCCTCTCTCCTCTCTCCCTCCTCCTCTTACCGCTGTCTCTCTCCTCTCATTCCCTCTCTCCTCTCTCCCTCCTCCTCTTACCGCTGTCTCTCTCCTCTCATTCCCTCTCTCCTCTCTCCCTCCTCCTCTTACCGCTGTCTCTCTCCTCTCATTCCCTCTCTCCTCTCTCCCTCCTCCTCTTACCGCTGTCTCTCTCCTCTCATTCCCTCTCTCCCTCCTCCTCTTACCGCTGTCTCTCTCCTCTCATTCCCTCTCTCCTCTCTCCCTCCTCCTCATACCACTGTCTCTCTCCTCTCATTCCCTCTCTCCTCTCTCCCTCCTCCTCTTACCGCTGTCTCTCTCCTCTCATTCCCTCTCTCCTCTCTCCCTCCTCCTCTTACCGCTGTCTCTCTCCTCTCATTCCCTCTCTCCTCTCTCCCTCCTCCTCTTACCGCTGTCTCTCTCCTCTCATTCCCTCACTCCCTCCTCCTCTTACCGCTGTCTCTCTCCTCTCATTCCCTCTCTCCTCTCTCCCTCCTCCTCTTACCACTGTCTCTCTCCTCTCATTCCCTCTCTCCTCTCTCCCTCCTCCTCTTACCGCTGTCTCTCTCCTCTCATTCCCTCTCTCCTCTCTCCCTCCTCCTCTTACCGCTGTCTCTCTCCTCTCATTCCCTCTCTCCTCTCTCCCTCCTCCTCTTACCACCGTCTCTCTCCTCTCATTCCCTCTCTCCTCTCTCCCTCCTTCTCTTACCACTGTCTCTCTCCTCTCATTCCCTCTCTCCTCTCTCCCTCCTCCTCTTACCACTGTCTCTCTCCTCTCATTCCCTCTCTCCTCTCTCCCTCCTCCTCTTACCACTGTCTCTCTCCCCTCATTCCCTCTCTCCTCTCTCCCTCCTTCTCTTACCGCTGTCTCTCTCCTCTCATTCCCTCTCTCCTCTCTCCCTCCTCCTCTTACCACTGTCTCTCTCCCCTCATTCCCTCTCTCCTCTCTCCCTCCTTCTCTTACCGCTGTCTCTCTCCTCTCATTCCCTCTCTCCTCTCTCCCTCCTCCTCTTACCGCTGTCTCTCTCCTCTCATTCCCTCTCTCCTCTCTCCCTCCTCCTCTTACCACTGTCTCTCTCCTCTCATTCCCTCTCTCCTCTCTCCCTCCTCCTCTTACCACCGTCTCTCTCCTCTCATTCCCTCTCTCCTCTCTCCCTCCTCCTCTTACCACTGTCTCTCTCCTCTCATTCCCTCTCTCCTCTCTCCCTCCTCCTCTTACCACCGTCTCTCTCCTCTCATTCCCTCTCTCCTCTCTCCCTCCTCCTCTTACCACTGTCTCTCTCCTCTCATTCCCTCTCTCCTCTCTCCCTCCTCCTCTTACCACCGTCTCTCTCCTCTCATTCCCTCTCTCCTCTCTCCCTCCTCCTCTTACCACTGTCTCTCTCCTCTCATTCCCTCTCTCCTCTCTCCCTCCTCCTCTTACCACTGTCTCTCTCCTCTCATTCCCTCTCTCCTCTCTCCCTCCTCCTCTTACCACTGTCTCTCTCCTCTCATTCCCTTTCTCCTCTCTCCCTCCTCCTCTTACCACCGTCTCTCTCCTCTCATTCCCTCTCTCCTCATTCCCTCCTTCTCTTACCACTGTGTCTCCTCCTCTCTCCCTCCTCTCTCATTCCCTGTCTCTCCTCCTCTCTCCCTCTCTCCTCTCTCCTCTCTCCTTCCTCTCTCATTCCTTCTCTCCCTCATCTCTCTTTTGCTCTCCCTTTCTTTCATTATCTATTCTTTTCTTCTTTTTTCCCCTCTTTTTTTATTCACACCATTATGTCCCAGTTATCGCTTCCTTTTTCTTTATCTTTTTTTTCCCCCTTGTCTTTCTCCCTTCTTTTTACCCCTCAGCCCTCAAAGCTGATGGAGTATTGCTATCCTTCATGCGGCTGGGCAGGCGGGTGGGCGTCTCGAAAAACTTCGACATCGGGCTGAGGGGTATTCCATGCGTTGCACGCCTATTTTTTCTTTTTTTATTTTATGTCCTTTTCCTCTGCATTCTGGTCTTTCTCCCTCCTGACCCTTTCTCCATCCTCAGTCCCCACCTCTTTCCTCTCTTTCCTCCGGTCTCTCTCTTTATCTCTCTCCCTCTCTCCCTCTCTCTCTGCTGATTAGGGGAGGTGATGAGCCTGTGCTGGTAGATGACTGCAGCGAAGTAGAGAAAGCAGCGCTGAAATGTCTCTGCAGGCTGTGTGTGAGTCTATGGGATCTACGCTATGTGGGGTGTGCTCCTGTTATGGCTCTGCCTGACCTTTCTCTCTCTCTCACACACACACACACACACACACACACACACACACACGCCCCGTGACCTTCTCTGCTCTGTTGCCATCTGAATAAAACACAGGACCACAGCCTGTCAGCTCTCCATTTAACGAGCCCAGTTACACACGCTAATGTTCTGCATTATGGATCAAACCTCTGCTGGAACGCCGTCACTTAAACATTTACAGGCTCCTTTCAGCTTCGCTCTGTGGGTGTTTTCCCATAATGCATGGCAAAGTGTGAGAATAAAATCTAATTTGTGAGGAATTCTTAATTATGTATATAAAATGGCGGATGCAGGATAGGTTTATTTCTGGCTCCTGTTACCTCCGCAATCATTGTAGTCCGAGGTCTGCAATTGCTTGTGATGAATACTTTAAAAATAAATGCGTGAAACGAAGTACCACTCCGTACACTTCATAAAATCGTCCTCAGAAGTTTACTGAATTAGACTCAGGTTAGTTCAGGTAAATGTGAGCGGAGGTTAAGGACATTTGTCCAGAAGAACATTTCGCCGTGTCAGCGTGAGCTCTCGTGCCCGAGCGTGAAGAATCCCACTTAGTGGCTCCGGAGCGTGCTCTTTCAGGTGCGAGAGCCTTTTGTTTTTCTGGAGAACCGTTGGCCTGAGAGAACCCTCTCTGCAGAACTTTCTCATCCTCCATTTTATGACAGCCCACCTGTATCATATTTTATTTTACTGAGGGAAATTCTGGGCTGCACCCCATCTGTTCACTCGCTTATGAAGAGAAGCAAAAAAAACACAAGTCCTGGATATTTTTTAGGAGGCTGCGGAAAGATATAAAACAGGAAAGTATTACTGTGAGTGTTATTGGTTATATGTAGATGGATGAGCAGCTCAGGGGGCTAATACCTGTATACTGGTGTGAAATATAAATGACGTAATACGGCTAAGATGATAAAATTGCCTGGCTCACGCGGAGGTAGCTTAGGAAAGTATATGCTGGCTCTGCCATCTCTTTATGATTGCAGTGCGCACTTTATCTCTGGTTAGGTTTTCTGCGGAAAGCCTCACGTCATCTGCCATCTGGTACAACTGACCTGAATGTGTGTGTACGCGCATGTGTGCTGGGGGGTGTGTGTGTGTGTGCACGCATGTGTTGGTGTATGTGTTTTTGTGTGTTATATATGCTTGTATGTGTGTGTATATGCGTGTTCACGCATTTTTGTGTTTGTGTAGTTGTGTGTGTGTGTGTGTGTGTGTGTATTTCTGCACATCACTGTGTGTGTGGGTGTGCATGTGTATCTCTGACATTGACATTTATATTTCTCGCTTTGGCATTTGGCAGTTACCCACAGTGACTTGCATAAGCGCATTGGTAAATGTGCCAATTAACTAAGCAGATGCTAAGTTACCCGTGTTGCAACTGTGAGAGTCTGCAGTAATGCAAACTTACAGTGTGGAGCTAAGCGCCATATCACTGCTTGAGGGAGGGTGGAAATACAGACCTTTAAGTAAAGAGACGGCTTGAGGGTGTAATTTATGTAACCTGGGCTGCACCCTAGCTAAACCCTGGGTAAATGCTTATGTACCCGGCTTCAGCTAAGTCAATGACATAGTGAGAGCACCTGTGTGTTGGTTTTCTATCCAGACAAGCAACTCTACGCCTCCTTAAGCTTCAAGTATGGCTTGTAATGGCACAGACCTGCATGGTTTGGTCAGGATTCACATGTAAGTAAGCTATAGGCATTGATGATCTGGATGTGAAGGAGACTGATTTGTAAAATGCCATAATTGGCAGCATGTCAGCAGCCATACCGCAACTCAGTCTGCTCCAGCTGAAGCTCAGCAGGTGTGGGCTTGGTTAGTACTTGGATGGGAGACCACCTGGGAAAACTGAGTTAGTGCTGGAAGAGGTGTTGTTGGGCTAGTCGGTTGAGATCTTCCCTCTGGTGGAATAATCCCCAATGCCCCAGTTCAGTGATGGGGACACTGTACTGAAGGAGATGCCATCTTTTGTATGATACGTTCAATCGAGGTCCTGACTCTGTGGTCATTTAAGATCCTATTACACTCTTTGACAAGAGTAGGGGGTTCCCCGGTGTCATGGCTAAAGTCCCAACCTGGCTCTTTTGACCTGCCACCTAATCATCCCCTGATCTAATTGGCTGTGCAAATTGCCCACTCCCTCCCCACCTCAACCTCCAGGGCTCCCTTAAAAAAGAGATTTCAATCTCAACGGGACTTCCCTGGTTAAATGAAGGCTAAATAAAGTGAAAATTCACACCTCTTATGGACATTTAGAATCTGAGTCTGTGTCTTGAAACAGGAGATGGAATTTCAGGCTGATTGCTCGACTGGCTTCTCATTGTCAAGGTCCTGAATTCTGATTGGATGAGCAGCTGCGACACGATGAGCTGCCGCTGACTGATTAGGCTGATGGCAAGTGCATATTTATGACTGGAGGAAGGGAGGAATGCCCTACTTGTCATAAAAGCAAAGATGTTGTTAAAATATGTTTATGAAACACTTACACGGCGAGCTCGAGCGTCTGAACTGCTGCGCATGGGGCCTGATTTACTGCAGCCGTCGGTAATCAGAGTGGCACTCAAATCTCTCTCTGCTGCCGGTGTGAGCTGAGCGCCTGTATCTCGGTGCTGTTCTTATCCGGCCCCCGGTCCCTCCCAGCAGCCGTGATCCCTTAACCACCAGCTCCCTCACGCACCCCTCCCCCCTGAACTGACCTCCACTCTGCAATCTGCAGTGTGCAGGGAGATTTTATTTGGCGAGTTGAAATGTCCTCAGGGCGCCGTCACTGGCTTGTCCTTAAGGAGGATTTGTTTGACCTGTGGGAAGGTGGTGCTGGTGGCCGTGGAGGGTGGAGTGGTGGTGGGGAGTTATTGCTGTTCCACCGCGCAGCGTTGGGTCGTGAAATCCCAAAATGAAAACCCATCCAGTTGCCTCCTCAGGTTGGAGGGCTCGCCAGACATGTTATACCGTTAACTCTGGTCGAACAGTCACGAGCAGGGCTGTGAACATGCGTGTGAGTACTACATATCCATAGTTACACTTGTTTGGTAATCCTGTGAAATGGGTTGACGAGTCATTTCCGAACATCTAAATGCTGAAAATGCCCTCAGTGCTCAGTTGCGCACATTCTTTGTGCTGAACCATTGTATCCCCAGATGTCGAGTCAGGGATGCTGTGGATCAATAATCGTCATGCTGTGCTTCATTTTCCAGCGAGCGCTCTGAAGGCCACAACTTTCAACTAATTTCTTTCATATTTGACGTGAGCTTTATGTGTGGAAAGGTAGCAAAACTTAAAATTTTGGGAGTGATTATTTTAGAGGGTACAGGGGTACACGTTGACCGACGGGCGATCGACTGCCTAGTTTTCCCTGCATCTAACAATCGTGATGTAATTGCTTTGATTGGGGATCTCCGCCTCGAGCCCTGCCCTGCTGGGGTCTCTGTACATTGTGATTTCTTCTCATTCACCCAAACCAAGTGTCGGGACTTTATTCCTCACTTTTACCTGAAACGACGCACACGATGCCCAAAACTACCTGTTGCTACCTGCAACTCTCCAGGCCCCAAATTTGAAATTCTGATTTCAATTCAAATCCTACACCAGCATCATCCGGTCAACCAAAACTTGAATTGCTGCTGTCTATTAATGCTCATCACATGGCTGTTCCCTGATTGGCCAGGATTTATTGCAGAGAAGTAGACCTTTGTGTGAGCATCATTTTTGCGGCTTTATGAGGAGCTAAGCCTTACAGCACTGAGGAGTCCCGTGTCCTTATCTCAGGGGATTACGTGGGGTTACTCATCCTGCTTTACATTTCTCCCTTTGTAATGGTGCAGTATCTACTCCAGCTCAGCTACTGGTCTTCTCCTTCTCACCGGAGCGATCGTACACAGTCCACCTCCATTTACTTCATATTGATTAGTCTGAAAAATGCTGTCTCTCTCTTGATTCATGGGACCTTTTTGAAGACTCATTTCCTGGTCGTGTGCTGAAATGAGCGGGATTTCAAACACTCGCCGCTGTCCAGAGACCACCACGGCGCTGCCTGATTTATGCGCCAGTGTAATGTTTTTGTGTTTCTGAAGGCCAGCACTTCAACAGTGATTAAAACACTGTAAAAATGGCGCTGTCGGTGCCAGCGGCTCAGTGTTGGGAGGGACGGCTCCACCGTTGGCTTTGTTTTCCTGCTGGATTGAAGGATGTGTTTTCTTTCTTTTTTCTTTTTTTTTTGGAAGTGTCATTGTGTATGTTAACCATTTACCCTCATCACACACTTCTTTGGGTCAAAAAACTACCCAAAATTCAGTGATTTTTAGTTGAGCCCTAGAGGATGATGTACAGTCATTAGATGGCTTAGGTTTGCAAATTGAGTTTTCTTTCATCGTGCAACATTTTAAACATTTGTCACTCACATTTTTACCCCTCAGCCCTAAAGGCTGACGGGTATTGCTATCCTTCGTGCGGTTGGGCGGGCGGGCGGACGGACGGGCGGGCGGACGGGCGTCTCCAAAAACTTCGACATCGGGCTGAGGGGTATTCCGTGCATTGCACGCCTATTTTACTGAATTGCAGCGCTATTGTAATTTGCAGAACATGCTTTTCGCAAAAGTGCAATCTGCTTGGATTTGTTCGAAAGAAATACAAGGAGTTTGTTTCACGTAACTTGGTAAAATTTTAGGAACGCTTATTTGATGTCCAGGATATTATCTCACCATGTTTTAGGATTAGTGAGGGACCAACACTTAAGCATTTTCAGGATCTTTTATATATACTGATCACTTCTGGGTTCAGTTTAAAGAGGTCTTCTGCTCACTTGGTTGCTACTTGGTAAATTCCAGATCAGGTTACACAAAGAAACTTTCCGTAGCAACTTTGCACTGTTGCGTTTTTGACCATCCCTTACCCTTGTGAACATCTGTAAGTCTTGTATAAATGTGTGGTCTTCTACACACGCAGCAAGTTTTGACTTGTGTTCTGTAAGGTTACAAATATGCACTTGAGTAAGGCCAAGTCAAAATGACTGTTTTTCCTTGGCGCTGAGAGGCCTTCCTCACATTGTTTATGCCGGACTCGTGTTGCCCCACTTGTTTGATTGGCGTGTGGGGCGGGTTGGGGGTTAGATGAGGATTACTGGTGCGCCGAGCTCATGCTCCTGTCCCGCTTTCACAGAAGTGATATGAATGCTGAAGCCCGGCAAGAGGGGACCTTTGTTTTACTGCAACGGGGAGGGTGACTCGGAGACAATTAGTGACATGGCGAGCGCGTGCTCTCTTAAGCCTGGCGGCGGCGCCGTGTTTTCCCAGCACAATCAGGCAGAGCGGCCCTCTCGCGCTGACCTGGCCGACGAGCCTCTCCTCTCCTCGCGTGCTGTGCCTGGCTCTCTCCTGCAATTAGAGAGAGGTCCGTGTCCTCCTGAAACTGCAGCGCAATTACTGTGCACTCGGAGTGCAAGAGCTCCTAATCACACTGAATCTCTCTCCCTCTCTCTCTCTCTCTCTCGCTCCCGCTCCCCCTCTCTCTCTCTCTCTCTCTCTCTCAGGGAGGGCTGAAGAGCAGTCGTCAGGTGCACCCGCAGGAGTTCCTCAGTGAGCTGAGGTCTGGTGTTGTCGATGAGAGGCTGGTGTCCTGTCTGGACTCCCTGCGCGTCTCACTGACCAGCAACCCTGTCAGGTAACCCCGCCCAGTGCGTTCTCCAGATCTGCCCTCCGCCCGTCGTCGTCCTCCCATCGTCCTCTACTCTCTTCCCTCCATCCTCTACCCTCTACCCTTCTCTTTACCGTCTACTGCTCATCCTCCATCTTTATCCTTCATCCTCTTCCATTCATCCTCCTCTCATCATCCTCTACTCTTTTCCCTTCATCCTCTACTCTGTATCCTTTTCTCTCTACTTTTTACTGTTCTTCCTCTATCCTTAACCCTTCATCCTCTGCCTCCTACCATCTCTCTCACTGCCTTCAGTGTTCATCCTCTATCCCACTCCCTTTATTCTTCATCTGCTACACTCTCCTCTTCATCCCGTGCCCTTCTTTCTTGACCTTCTACCATTCATTCTCCATTCTCCATATCATATCATCATCCGTATGGATGATGATATGATATTCACAAGCTCATTGGACTGACTCCTCAACATTGACTTATATTACTTATTTTGTTTCAGTTGAATAACAACCATTGAAATCTATTCACTGTTAAACCACTGTGGGATTATAATGAGAGACGCCAAGCTTCTCTGACTGTCAAAAATCGGCAGTTACCAGCATGACTTGGAACAAAGTCTTTATGTTGTAAGTGATAAAATTTTCTTGAGTAGTTTGTCGCTTGACTGTGGTAGATAATGGTATACATGCCTGCGGTGGTTCAATGTATATTTTCTGGAGTTTTCAAAGTTCTTCTCCACCTAAACTGTTGCATGCCATTGTTTATGGACATATTGAGAGCTGTTTGGCACAGACGGTAATGTTCCAGAACCTGCTAAATGTAACCAGTGAGGTTCTCAGTCCAGTTCTCTCTGTTGTGACTGTAGCGTGTTGGAGGAATGCATTTAGAAACAAGCTTCCTTTATTTAAGGATTTAGTTTGATTAAAATGTTTTTTACATTTTAATGCCTGTCTTCCACTCCCCCCACTGTTTCCCCAGTGGAAGCAAATTTCACACTGGGCCTCATTAATATTTATTAGCGTAACACAAGGTGCCGGCGGTTCTCTCGCTCACCTTCTTTAATTGTCTGATGTCTTATCCCTCTCCGAACAATTAGCCTGCTGTTTTCCTGGGCTCATACCACAAACACGACACCAGGCTGCAGGAGGGAGGTAGTCATAAATATTTTTTAAATAATGAAACCTTTTGCTCCAGTGACTACTTTCATTTAATGGTTTCATGTTCTTAAATGTGGCTCACGCTGAGCAGAGGGGGGCCAAAGGCCATGGGAATAGCCACCTCGAGCCCCCCCCAAAACCTCATTTTTGAGAACAGCAAACTCTAAAGACACTTTTTTTTCTTTCTCTGTGCCCTTCAGCTGTCCTTGTACTGTTCTTCTGCGGATTTTCTTCTCTCTTGTGTGTGCTTGTTTTGGGCTGTGTGTGCTCTGGATTTGTTAAAATGTTTGTGATGAGCAGTGATTATACTTGTAATAAGATTGGCTTTGGTTCACGGCTCTTAAAGTCAGGGGCTGTTATAGGCAGTGAGAACTCTGAGAAGCTGTGACCTCATTCCCTGGGCAGACGTGCAGTCTGTGGGCTGAAGGAGGTTTTAGTGATTTTCAGATTTCAAACGACTTCTCAGGTCCCACCGTTCTGTCCTCTGGTGGAAGTTCCGCTTCCATAAATAAATGAAGCACTTTCAGCAGATGAGAATTTCGTGTTCTTCGCGTCAATTAGTACAGTTTGAACTTTTTTTGGGTAAAATAGTTGCCTGAGAAATGAGCCAAAACTACTCTTAATTAGGAACTACAGTGATTCTCATGGCTCGCCGCACAGATGTAGAGAAGGCGCACTGTTTGATAGCGGTTTTAAATCACAGAGTCGTTAGACCTTGGGTTGATTAAGTTTGGGATCATCTCTGGGCTGCATGTCAATGACCATCAAAGAGAGGCTGAGCAGCTTTATAAAACAGACACTCATTCCCCCCAGTAACACTTACTCTTCAATGCACCTGGTCAGGCAGAAACTTCAGCTTGCACAAATGACAGGCTAAATGATCTGCTTTGTCGCATACAGTATTTCTGAGAGAGGAAATGAGTGTATGTGGTTCAGTGTGAGCGCAATCTGGCCTCGTTCATTTCTCATTGGTGCATAACCAAATCTGAGGACACTGATATGTGAGCACAGCCAGAACTGAGTGTTTACTATGTGAAAATGTTTGTAATGCTGCCAGGCTCCAGTACTGGGGGAATCTCGCGCACAAACCCAATGCACACACTTTTGCAAACACACATACACCTCGGAGTGTCACAATGCTTTTTATGCACATTTCCCCTGGTGTCAGAATTCAACACATGCTGCTACCCTGTGCTAATGCCTTGTTTCACATCTTTATTCATTTGTTCATATTAAAAGTACAGTCTTTCCTCAAAATAATCTGTCTGCCAAAGAGCACTGCATGTGCTGCACCTCATTGACTGTAGGCAATTCAACCAACTCTGTTCTTGGCCTGATAAGGATTTTACTTTCAGTTGTACAGTAGCTCACGCGGAAACCTTTTTTTTTGGTGCAATACCAGTTGCCATACTGAAAGCCTAGACTGCAATATGCAATGTGCATATTTACTAGAGGGTCCTCCCAGTAGTGGATTTTTAGAGGCCCACATCATAAATTTTCAAGCTCGAAAAAAGCTGATGGCCAACTAATATCAGACCCCTAATATTACTGAAAATATTAATTCAATATATTGTGTGTGTGTGTGTGTGCGGGTGCGCAAATAGGTTTTATATTCCACGTAATTATGCCTTCATCTGGGGAAAAAAATTCAAAAACACTTCTTGTACATAATTCAGCAGATCGTCACACAGCTCGAGCAATGAGAAAAAATTCCAAAATAATATAGCTATAGCTAAAATATATTAAACGCATGAAAAACAATTCCAGTTCAGCAATTAGATATATTTTTATTTTAAATTTATGTATTCAATATCTATTGAAAACTTCAGTAATAATTCAGGGTACACTTTAATATGGGGAAAAAAATGATGCTGCATTTGTTTAAGGTAGCTGTTTGAGTAAAACATTTGAAGAAAAAGTAGACTTTCCAATAGTTGGATTAGCATCACAGAAGCTTTCTCGGCAAAAATAAATTGATAGTTTTGTGACTTACTATTATTGTATGTCCCCGACGAAGATAGTCGGGTGGTACTATGGTTTAGTTCTGGAGCCGCAGCCGCCAAGCCCGCAGAGATTTTCTGTTCCAGGCTCTGGAAGCGACAAGTATTTCAAGAACTTTTCTAATTTTGCACAGGCGAAGATATTTATTTGACAATGCTCAAGTCCGATTTTTGGCAATTTAGGACGTCCAATATGGCTGCCGGTGGCCATTTTGTTCTTAATTTGGGGATCGGGGAGATGCACGACTCCGTCCCTGTGGCGACCAAGTTATCTAGTTATTATTTGGAGGAGAGAAGGACAGATATTTAGTAAGGTGACAGTCGAGTGGTTTGTTTTTCCCCCTACTTGACTGTCTTTTATCGTGGACAGAGCGCTCTGTGTGTAATATTATATATGTGCAAGATAACTTTGGTGTGGAGATATAAGCTGTAAACGGGTCACACGCGATATGAACGCCACTTGTTTGACTTGTTGTAAAATCAGCTGTTCCATCGGTTACCCTGGGCCTGCAAAGGTTTTGCCCACATTTCCATTATTCCTTGAAGGTTGTTCACGGAGTGGAGAACTGCTTTCTGAAGAAAAATATTTCAGATGTTGTGTACATTGAAAAATGTAATTTAAAGTTTGTCTCACATTTATGGCTGTCCCTCTCCAGGTCTCGGGTAAATGTGAACTGAGTGTCAGCCGGAGTAAACTTCAGTGTAATGCTTTAATAATGCCATTCTCTCAGCTACAACCTTCTCATGCTCATAATTTGCTAATAAAGCTGTATTAAAGGAAGTTACCTTTCATCAAGTATGCAATGATATTACCTAAACTTTGTATTTGGAACCTCATACAAAATGGTGATTGTTTATTTATTCTTTTTATTTCAATAGGATTGCTAAGGCATGACACACCCTACTCTGCCTCTGATTGGCCAGTACTTGTTGCCTTTGTCAGTTGGTTGGTTAGGTTAGTGAGGTGTAAGCCTGAAGCGTGAGATAGGTTCAGGTAAGAAAATCAGGGTAAGCCAGTTAGAAGTAGAGTAGGGCTGGTCATTGCTTCGCCATCTAGGAAAATGCAAACACGATGCCTTCATGACTTTTGGATGCTGCTCAGCCAAAGGCCTCCATTACAGCCAGGCTCTGCCTATACCGTCTGCCGATAACCTCCTATCGCCAGTTTTTGGGAGGATAACGCCAAGTGTCGGTTTGAGAGTAGACATTTCCTCTTTGCGAGTAAATCTGAGTGTTTTCTCCTTCAGAAATGAAATTATGCTGCCTGTACTTATGGGATTTTGTCAATGATTTTTAAAGGTGCTATTATGAGGTTTAGGCTGGTTGAGAGAGGTTTGACCACCCAGCTCTGTCTCCGGCTTAATAGGCAGGGACAGAAGTAAGCTTCTTACCGGCAGTTTATAGAACGGTTGTCCTATGATACGGCTCCTATATTCATTCTGAAAAACGTGTTAATCCACCCCCTGGAAACACAATTCTTGCTAAGTTGCTGCAAACGTTCGCTTGAGCCGTTTTCGGTTCTTCTGTGATGTTTCGCAGTGATTCTCACACACGGAGTATGTAGGCCTGGTGCACTGGCAGCGGAATGGTGCCGAAAGCACGAAATGCAGAAGCACATTTGACGCTGGACTCATCCGAGTGTTTCGCCGATTGGAAGGCGCATCTTTACCACCCTCCTCCAGCTCTCTCTCCACCTCCTCTTACGCAGCAGCACCCGCTGGACTCGATTCCACGTCCAGAAGTGCATTATGTCGTAATTGCTTTATAACGCGGGTGTGTAAACGCGGATATGTGGATTGAGTCTTCTAAAACAGCCTAGCCATTAATATGTATTGGATTGGGTTTGTCTAGTCTGTCCATTACCCTGCGGTTCATTGAGTGCGATGGGACTCCTGATATCCTTTTGTTACTATGAGGCTGACAAGGCAGCTGGCGTCCTCTCGGAATCGCTGTCCATCATGCATCTCAGGAAGAGGTAAGATGGTGAAATAAGGGGGTAATACTTGAACAGACAGGCCCGTACTGTTAACCCTAAGAGAGCTGTAATAAATTTTCAGAAAAGATAAATTTGATTGTCTTGCGCTGTTGAAAACCTATCGTGTGGCGACTTGTTTAAAAGAGCTCCCCTGCGGGAAAAAAAGTCGATGCATAATGGGTTTTTCAACATCTTTGATATCACACATTATCCAGCAACAATAGCTGCATTTAGCGCTCTTAAGGGGTTAAAGCCGGGCCTGCTTTTGTAAGCACCATGCATTTGCCCATTACTGAAGCGCCGTTCAGCACCTCGTGATTTATCGAGGGTCTGAAAGGAGGGAGCGGCTCAGCCTCCCTAAAGAGGCATCCTTACGAGACAGACGAAATATTAGATAACACTGTCTTAATTAGGTTAGCCTCACTTGAAATGTAGCGCTATGGTCCTGACCCTGTTGACTCGCTTGCACTCACCGCTTCATTTCTTTTTATGTGTGGCGATGAATACTTCCTCGTGGGCAGGTCATTATTTATATAGCTTTTTTTTTTTTTTTTTGCTGAAACGACTACAACTGTTTAAAATCTAATTCAGTCGGGCAGGTGATTGGGCAGGCGTTTTTTGGTGACAGCACGTCACATGCACAGCCAGCGTGCAAATGCTGGCGTGTCACGCCTCGCTTTAAGAGATCATGCGTTAGCAGTAGCGTGGGAGACCCCATGTAAACTGCTGCTTTCCCGTCACTTGCCCATCTGTGTGGCGGAGCACCAGATTTTCCTCTGTGTACCGGAAGGCCGTCCGCTCCGTCGCTGTGCAGAAGGGTTACAGTGCGAAGTCTCGCTGTGGCGTCCTGTCTTTAGATGTCATGTAGTTCAAGCATCACCATATGTCCTGTGGCCGTGTGTTAACGAATGGGGGAAAAATCTGAGAGTCGCACGTGGATGGTGACATACATGAGGCAGCGCGGATACGAGGGATAATTCGTGTTGTCGCGCTCAGTTATGCAGGTCACTTCCGACTCCGGCGGAGGCTAATGATCGGAAATATTACGGTGCTTAAAATTGTGGCTTTTCTGTGGCTGGGAATAAAATGGCTGTGGAGCCTGGGGCCAGCCCAGCCGTACGTCACCGCGGTAACGTTAACTGCCGCGCCGCTCCCTCTCATCCCTCTTACCTGCACTTTTTTATCTCCTTGTCAAAATTCACAGCAGATGTGGTCTGTCCCGCGGAAATTCAGGACGGAATAGAAAAGCATAATTTCCCCGGGGGCCAATAAGAACTGGAACTCCGTCTCCCGCAGACCCGCTGGGCATTGCTTGGATGTGAAAGCCTACAGATGAGAAATTTTAGAACGGCATTATCATTTTTCTTTCTTGCTTTCCTGCTCCTAACCCCCCCCCCCCCCCCCCCATTCTCTCCTGCCGATAAACACATGGTTACGCTCGCCTGTGCGACAGTGAAAATTGTCTCTGACACTCGACGTGATGATACTGCAATCACGGAGGTTAATGTCGATCGCCGGCCCGAGGCTGTGGAGAAGTCCTACAATACCCTTCAGTGAAAATGGCTTCAGACGTGGGTGGTGAGGTCAGCTGCTTTTTGAAGATATGTTGGGGGCAGGAGGGGTGGGCAGGTTTTGCATCCCATCATGCATGATTTTATGCGCTAAAAAAATTCCCCTTCCCCAACGACTGCACTCGACGCAGATTATGTTATTACTATACGGCCTATTATTTAGGGGCAGATTTGAAGAATATCAGGCGTTGGCTGGCGAAGTGAAGGAAAGCAGCTTGCTGGTGTTGGAGTGATAAAGTACGTGGGCTGACTCCTCGCTCTTACTCACACTCCCCATTTTGTGCTCTCTGAAGACCGTCTCTCCTGCGCTCGGAGAGGCTTAAAGCAACCCCCCCCTCTCCAAATTCATCTGTCAGCCCTCTGTTCCCTGTGTTCTACCTACAAAGCTAACCAGACGCCTTGCTACATACAGTATAATTACCCATTATTATTTATTTATTTGTTTTCGAGCAGCCTACTTGTTCAAGATTGTATTTTAGATATTTCATAATTCCTGGAAAAAAGCTTCGTTGGGTCCTGAGGGGAATGGGAAACTTTTTAGCTCGCCGGGACGAATGTCCGGAGAGCTATTGTCGTACCCCCGGCGTCCGTGTCCGCGTCCGTCCGCGTGCAGAAAAACTTTAACCTAGCCCTGGCGAGCTTTGTTGTCTTTCTGACAACTCTTGTTGTGCTTTTAAAAGCGTGCGATTATTGTTTGTCTTTTCCTTTTTACGAACAGTATACAGTTTGTCAATCAAGTGCCATCATCCTTTTGCCGTACGAAAAGACTGGATTTTGATTGATATCTGGCCACTGGTTCACAACGGTAGATCAGAAAGTGTTAATGTGTTTGCTAAAGACTCTTCATAGGCAGGGCTACTTACCCTGTGCCTCTCAGGCGAAGAAGGGCTCCCATGGTTTCATCAACCGCAAGGATCGAGCTTTTAGAAAAACAAGCAGACAAGAAAAGAAAAAAAAAAAATCTGTGTTTTGACGTTGGTATTGAAATATCACTTTACAAACACTGGGATGGAAATGGTGTGAAAGCCGCTGGTCAATAACACTGTTTACTCTCCCCGGCTCCCTGAAGTTCCTGTTCCTTTCGAGTGGCGACAGACTTGCTGCTGTCCAATGGTGGCAAACAGAGCTGTGGCCCGAACGCAGGCAGATTAGCTTTATCCCTTTTTTTTTTAACAAGCCCACAGTTTGCTCTTTCTGCGAACGGATCTCATTGCTTGAGGGGTAAATATCTGACTGACTAGTGTTGGTTTTGTTTTTTTTTTTTTGTAATCGTTTTAGAAAAGAAAGTGAAAGTTTCTTTTGAAACCCTGCTGCAAATAGTTAATGCTTGAGTTCTTGAATGGTGCGCGCGCGTGTTTGTGCACTTGTGTGCGTGCGCGT
The DNA here is from genome assembly GCA_029721435.1 of Gymnothorax reevesii. NCBI lineage: Eukaryota > Metazoa > Chordata > Actinopteri > Anguilliformes > Muraenidae > Gymnothorax > Gymnothorax reevesii. The sequence continues at coordinate 52,299,375 of CM056587.1, read as the reverse complement.
GATTGTGCACTTGTGTGCACGCGTGTGTTTGTGCACTTGCGTGTATGTTTGTGTGTGTTGCTGCACTCAGTTCTTTTCGTACAGAAGCCCTTTGCACAGCTCTGCACGCTATCACACACACATGCACACATTACACACACTAAGTCCCCCCCCCACATTTGCACTTCGACGAAATGAAGAGAAATGGCTGTGAGAGTGGAGGGCAATTTGTGAGGGAGCCGATTGTGTGGACAGAAATGCACATTCTCCTCTTTCTTTATTTTGCTCCGGTTCTCTCCCTGGCTCCCTTTCAGACATCGGCGCAGTTTTCTCATTTCTCCTCCATTTTAGACATTTCTGCCTTTTCTGTGCTTACCAGCCCAGCAACGTCTCCTGACTTTACTCTGCTTTTATTCACTTTGAAAATCAAGCTTGTGAAAGCTCTCTTTTACATCCTTCTCTGACGTGGCTCCAGCTCTGTGTGCCTGTTTTTTTTTTTTTTTTTCTTTTCTTTTCTTTTCTCGCTTTCGGCATCATTCATGATCCGACACTGCAGCGCCAGTTACTTCTGGAGAATGGTTAAACGTAGTTGACAAATCATTTCTGTACTCAAGGAGCCTCAGGCTCTGTGTCTTTCCGATACTTGCCGCGATCCGCAGTGAAATTCCTGGTTCTTTCAGAAATGGGCCGTTCGGTGGACAAGGCTGCGTTTCGCTGTTTTGCGCCTTTTTGCAGGGAAGAAATTGTGCATTGGAGTGAGCCATCTGCTCGGGCTGTTGTCGCAGACACCGACGTTTCTCCCCAGAGCCGATGGGTAATGCTCAGGCCCTGGGGAGATGAAATCGCTTGGCGATGCCAAGCCAAACTTGCACCAATCCTACCCCTGCTATTTACCCTGGCAGCCACCGTGGCCATGCATGCCTCCCACTTCTTGGCGTATTTGCCCGAGATATGGGAACAAGTGAACATCAGGGCCAGAAAACTGGTAGCTTCTGCCACTGATTTATGTGTTTAAATAAACAGGCTCTCAGAGTCACAGAGATAAAAATACAAAAATCCTTTTACTCACAAACGCTATTTTGTGAGTGACATCACAGCACTGATCTGTCTCAGAGTGCAACTAATTAAACTGAATCTGACAGAGCGTTTGGATTTTATCCTGTGCATATTTGGAGCACAATCCCAAAGTGTTCTTTTGCGATTTACTTGTGATTAATGAGGGCGTGACCTGTGCTCGTTATGGATTGTGTTGCACGTCATTAAAAAAAATGATCACAGGGACCTTGTTGGCACCCCGAGGATAGTCCTGTCTCTGTAACATGAATTGAAGAATGGCAAGTCTGCTCACGGCAGTTGTCACCATTCTAAGTGAATAAGCCCACCAACTCCACGCTTTTTGTACTCAATTTGTACTCCGTGTCGTAACCCCCCCTGTTCTTTTTTTCAGTTGGACTATCAGGTGTTATCAAAGAGCCTTTGGCAGCTTTAATGGTTTTTCAGATGCGATTTTTTTTTTTTCTCAGCTTAAGTTTGTTTTTACCAAGATGTTCTGCAAGGTATAATTACCAATGACCATGGCAGATTTACACATCAGCAGAACCCAGAGTTAAGTTAAACTGTAATGTCTCGTCATGGGGAAATTTGCTTTGTAAAATTGAGCTAAGATCTGAAGTGTGTGGGCTACTCTTCAGTCTGTAGTGTTTTCATAAAGAGTTTCCGCAGTTGTCTTGTTTACACTTGCAGTTTATAGCCGAGCTGAATGTTAGACCATGTGTTGCCATTGGATTGTACTACTGTGTCTTCACATTTGCTGACATTTGATATTGCGATTTTTTTCGCCTTGGACTTTTTGTGTCATTCAGTAGTACCATCCTGCCCCTCTGCATTCCTGCTGTCATCGGATGATGCCAGAGACCCTAGAATGCGTTATTACTGCCATCGGGTGATGTCATCTTTGCCTCTGTGTTATTGCGGCTCATTGTGTTTGAGCTCATGTTGGATGTAACTACATGAGTGAATGTGGTGCTGTTGGTTAGTTGTGCTCTATGGTATTCACACACCTCATTCCGTGATGCTGGACTGTCTCTGCCCTCTCTTCTCTTCCCCGGGCGGTAGTGTATCGTTTGGGCAGTTTTACGGTCTCCCATCCATTAATAAGGCTGTCAGAAGAGCGCAGTACGGATAGGCCTGCAAGTAAATACAGTCTCCGGAGTTCATAGTCTGTAGCGCCCCGGTCCCAAGTGACTGTCTGGTGAAGCACAGCTAATCACCCCCCCACCACCTCACCTCAAACACTCCCTGCAAATTGGGCGACCAAAGGCCCGCTATCTGCCCTAATTGTGTTATATGAATGTAATAAATGGCTCTGACAAACAAGTGGAAATTGGTTTTTGATATTATATTAAAACTGACCTTCAGGTTTTAGGCTCCAGATCTGTTATTTTGTCAGATATACAATTGCCTCGGCCTTTGAGGAACCGGCCTAATGAATAGAAAAAGGGCTGAAGTGGCGCCGGCACGATGGGCTCGGCTCTGCGCCGGCGGAATTAAACAAGGCACTTGCCTGCACCGTGATAGGACGCCATCCCGGCCGCCAGCCCGAGCCGTTTGTGTTTACCGCTCTCTGATGAGCTGTAATCTCATCCTTGCCTTCTGACTCCTATTCTCCTCGCTCGGTGAATCATTCATACGCTGCTCATTTCTGAATGGGAGTGTTTATGCTGTGCTGTTTCTTTTCGTCTGTTCCAAGGTTGATGTTTTATTGCATTTTATTTTTTAATTCTTACAGTTTTTTGGTTACTTCGATGCCAAACAGTTTCTTTATTCCATGCACTTGTGGCTCATTGCAATGCTTCAGATGCTCGCAGCTTTGCAGAGCTGATCAAGCCAAGCTGATGCTCTTAAAGCAGGGGGGACGCGCAGTCAGGTGTGTTTAATGTGGTGCTTCGGCCAGGGTAGATGGCAGGCTGGGTATTGAAGTTCAGAGAATCTCAGACTGAAGGTCGAGGACAAAGCGGAGCAGGACACAGAGGGACTATTCGAATCCCTGTTCTTGGCGACACTCGGTTTGACTTGACAGATCAACGTTTCGAACAGCCGAGAACCAACATGAGAACACGTTCTTGCCACTCCCAACTTTTTGGAGAGTGCGACAAGTGTCGTCAAAAACAAAGATGGCGGACGCAGGAGATATGCATGTGAAATTTTCATCAATTTCACCGATTAACTTGTTAATAGCCCTGTATTCATGAGAATGAGTAGTTTCAGTGGCAATTCACTATGTCCAGAAGCATGAAATGACTTTCAGGCCCCGTTACGAGGGTTGGTCCTGCTGAAATTTTGTGAAAACAGCTGGTATCGCAATAATTCAATTCAATTTTATTCTGCATAATGTGTAGCCCCACGGGCTAGCCTGAGTTGGAGATGGACATCCTTCATGGCCGGCCATTTTGCCGCTGACCGAGAACACCTGAACTCGCACTTCCGTGTTAAGAACGAAAAACTCCGCACCTCTCACTCGCGTTGACTCGTGTTGGGGATTCGAATATGCCCAGTGTGTGAGTGAGATGAAGTGAGACAGAGTGCATGAGCAGGATGGAGGGTTGGACTAATGAAGAAAATGTGAAATGAAAGAAAATAAATTATCACATATTTGTCCAATTCACCCTGACACAAGTTGCATTTTTTTTTTTTAGTGCAGGTGACATGTTTGTGGGTTAGTGCCTGTCTGGCACAATTTATTTGCTGTTTTGGTTTAGTGTCATGGGTTAAACAGAATAACTTGCCATACCCCAACGTTGGCAAAAAAAACTTTATTTTTTTATTTTTATGTTTATTGATTTTGTATTTACTTGCTACAGCAATCTGCACTTCTGAAGTCAATGTAATTATTAGTCGTATGCATAGTTTTTGAATAAATACAACAATTTTTTTATTTATTATTGCTTGCTGCCGTTGGTCATGGGTATAGGTACGAGAGCGAGCTTTTCACCACCATAATAACTGCTTCCTCATCACTAGGGACCCAGCTGACTGAGGGCAAAAGGCGGGGACACGCCCTGAACAGCTCGTCAGTCTATCGCTGGGCGCGCACACCATTCAAACACCACTGACTCACACGCTCATTCCCACGGCCATTTAGAGTCTTAGTCTGACGTGCGAATCTTTAGAATGTGGAAGGAAACTGGAGTACTTGGAGGATACCCATGCAAAGACGGGGGAAAAAAATGTGCTGATTCCACACATAAAGGCCCCAGGCTGGATTTCAACTTATGACCTCTAAAGATGCTCTTTTGAAATTAATTAATTAATTAATTAATTAATATATTTTAAAAAATGAAGTTGGGTTCTTACCATGCTGTCTAAGAAATTCTGGTTCTTGACAGCAGCTGACTTCTCTCAATACATTTACAAAGCTTAGAACTCATTTAAGGTGATTTTGAAACTGCCTATAATGTGCTTGATTTCCTTTTTTTTGTCGTTTATTTCATTTCATGGGGTTTGGGATGGCCAAAGTATTGGAATCCCTGAAAAGTGGCTTTAACTAAAAACCATCCTAACCACAATTGTACAAGCATCCATGCGTGTTTAATTAATCTGAATGCCAATGAACATTGTGTCTGGTTAAGGTAAGGAGGGTGCTAGGTCGGTCTTATAAGCAGTATTAGGATAGGTTTGCAAAACCTTTTCCTCTTGAGCGATATGATCTCATTAAGAGTGCCAGAAAGCTTATTAGTCCCTTAATTAGCTGATAAATATTGATTTTGTTAAATTGGTGGTTTTCTAAATATCTTTGGCTTGCTTGATGAGCAGTATTGATTGATGATTGTTGTTTAATAGGTGTGCGAACGTGTGACCCTCGGCTTGGTGATGCATATGAAATGAAACTTTTTGAAACAATTATTATGTAGTGAGAAGAGCTGCTGAAGAGATCGATGGACGCAGGTCCTCAAGAAATGTTTTCGCACATTTCCATTGAATTCCCTCAATTTTTAGTCATCCTTTGCCAGGGCTCTTGCATGGGTCATTCCACGGAGGTGATGAAATGTTACAAGCAATTACATATGGCAAAATATATTGAAAGGCATCCATGATTAACACATGCCAATTTCGTCAGTAATAAAGTATCATCAAGTAGATATAAAATAATATTGTTTCAAGAATTTTCCACCCACAATTACTTTGCAATAAACCATGTCAAATGCATTTTTGTTGTTTTTGACCGGTGCTGAAGTGTGACATTTTGGCACTCATCAACGGAAATAGGCACAGAGTGAAAAAAAATGGCCAAAATCATGCAAATATTTTGGCAATTTCTGCAAAAAGGGTGCACCTACCGCTTAACGGAAGCTCATGCCATTCTACGGTGAGTCTTCTTAGAGGCACTAATCAAAAATAGCCCTAGTGCTCGTAACTTTGTCGTGTTACGAGTGAATGGCTACTCAAGCTCAGAATTGTAAACAAACAAGACCATTTTACGACGGCTATTTGAAATTGATGCAATAACTCCCCAAAAATAATTACAGAAGGTTCAATCCATTGCTTCAGAAGAAGTAGGAGGAAATATTGACTAATATTCTTAAGTGTCGGTCGAATTATCGTTCGAGCGTCATGGAAAGAATAAGAAAAAAGTTTGACTATTTTGTGACATCGATCACCCAAAACCTTTTCTGCTTCCGAACAACCAGCAGACGGAAGCATTTGACCTTGAAGAGAACATAGCGGCGACGGGAGAGCCAGGTAAGTGTTTTCTAGAAAGGGATGTCAAAATGTTACAGACTTCAACCCTCAAACAGTCAAGTTACTAGCGATGATGAAAAGCGAATTGTATAGAATTGAATGGCGTCTTATTTGATTCATTGAAGGATAATTGATTGTCGAATTTCGTTTTCTATCGCTAGTGCACAGACCGTGTTTTTGTCTCCTGACTGCACTGATCACTAGCTCGTAATTTTGACGAGTCGCCACAGTGTCGGGGATGTGGTTATGGTTACGCACATATTTTAATCCTTATCATTCAACTTGGATTCAGTTCCGATTACAAAGGTCCGCCTCTCAAACGGTTTCAACTGTCTATTCAATATCATATTAGTCACTTTTAGAATTTTAGATTTGTAATGATGCAGAATGTTGAAGTTTATCTTGTTAGTACTTCATTGTGTCAAAGTTACAAGCCTTAAACCTGAATTAGAATTAAAGTATGAACAACGTTGCCTAGGCTCTAAAACGTGGACTTTACATTGTTTGTCATGTACAAACAACTAGATAAACATAGTTGGCCAAATAATTGAAAACGGATGCTAAAATTGCTGAGTGATGGAACATGTCAACGTTCAAGCTTCAGGTTGATGGTCTAACTGTGAAGGGTATCATACCAAGTAACGATGCTAATATTGCAAAATTTACTAGTCCTATGAAGTTCTGATATCCACTGAATTCATTCATTTATACCTGTAAATATTTAGGTCTTTCACTTTCTTTGATGTCCTTTCAGTCAATGTTACACACATCTATATTTGGCCTAAGTAAATTTTTGACTTGATACCCTGCCATGCATTAATAAGTTGGACATAAATTGGTTTGGGATCCCACTCTAACCCTAGCATTTGTGTGAAAAAAATCCCAAGGTTTTCATACAATTAACAGCTTTCCAAGTACACGTCTAAAGTCAATGTTACAAGTGACCAATGGTCAAATAAAGCTAACTGTGTATGTCTTTTATCCCGTGAACCACTAAATGTGACTGGTATACTTCAAAGAAATTGAACTACCATATTTTCAACAAAATTATTCGGGTTCTTAATTTTTTCTTGCATGTCACAAGTTGTGCATCACCTCAGTGGAATGACCCATATATTCTCCTCTGACGTAACTCTGTATGAAGTATTTACGGGAAAAAAAAATGTATCGAAACTATTTCTTCCCCTCATCTGTCTACATTCAACACCCCATGATGAAAAACTAAAAAGTACAATTTTAAAAATCTTTCTATTTTGTTAAAAAGAAAAAACTGAAATACAAAAATATAACATGGACATAAGTATTCAGACCCTTTGCTATGACGCTTGAAATTTATCTCAGTTGCCTTTTGTTTCTCTTGCTCATCTTTGAGATGTTTCTACACTTAGATTGGAGTCCACATGTGTTAAAGTGAACTGATTGGACATGTTTTGAAGAGAGACACCTGTCTTAATAAGGTTTCAGAGCTGTTAATGCATATCAGAGTAAAAACAAGTAATGAGGTCGAAGGAACTGATTGCAGAGCACAGAAATGGGATGTGTTGAGACACAGATCTGGGGAAGGCTGCTCAAAATCTTTCCCCTGTATTGAAGATTCCCAAGTGCACAGTTGCCTCAGTAATTCTTAAATGGAAGAAGGTGGGATAACCGGGACTCTTCCTAGAACTGGCCGTCCCACCAAATTGAGCACTGGGTAGAGAAAGGCCTGAGTAAGAGACGTGACGGTCACTCTGACTGAGCTCCAGAGATCATGTGTGGAGATGGGAGAAGAATCTTCAGAAGGACAACCATCACTGAAGCACACCACCGATCCGGGCTTTATGCCACAGTGGCCAGGTGGACACAGTGGCCCCTTCTCAGTGACAGACACATGAAAGCCCACTTGTACTTTGCAAAAGAAAAAAAGCACTTAAAAGACGCTAAGACTGTTAGAAACAAAAATCTTTAGTGTGATGAGACCAAATTTGCACTGTTTGTTCTCAATCTTCAGTGTCACATTAGGAGGAATGCAGGCACTGCTCATCATCTTCCCAATCCCATCCCTGCAGTGAGGATGGTGGCGGCAGCACATGCTGTGTGAAATGTTTCTCAGCGACAGGGCCTGGGGTGCGGTCAGGGGTGCGGGGAAGCTGAATGGAGCAGACCACAGGGCTGTCCTTAAAGAAAACTTGTTCTTATGTGCTCTGGACCTCAGGCTGCCTGAAATTTTACCTTCCAACAGGACACTGACCCTAAGCACGCAGTCAAGGCAATGCAGGAGTGACTTTGGGACAATTCTGTGAATGTCTTTGAGTGGCCCAGCCAGAGCCCTGAATTGTCTGTCTTGCAGAAAATGATCAAAACCAAAAACTAGTGGCTGGACACAGTCGTTCAGAAAGGCTAATGCACAGAAACTCATACTTTTGTTGAGGCAAGATAAAACCTGGACCTTTTGGCAGCAAAGAAAAGCATTGTATTCCAGTAAATTTCTTTAATTTATCAAGGCTTATTTTTTTGAGAAGGTCATAGCAGGAAGTGTTTAATCAACAATGTCTGTCGCTGACTGATAAGTATAGTATTGCCCTACTCATAATTACTTGGATATTTAGTTGTTGATGGTTTTGATATTCTGACTCCCTGTGTCACTATTATTCCCAAGTGACATACACTCCTGATCAAAATCTTAAGACCAGTTAAAAAATTGCAAGAATTTACGTTTTGCACTGTTGTATCATAAGAAGGTTCTAAGTAGAGTTTCAAAATGCAAAAAGAAGAAATGAGAGCAAGAGACTAAATGTTTTGAGCAGGCAATTTATTGAAAAGAACAATTTAACTAAAATAGGCTGTTCATCAGCTGATCAAAAGTTTAAGACCATAGCTCAAAAAAACCCCTAAAACAGAAATTAAAGTCTCAAAAACAGACTCAGTAATGAGTAGCTCCACCATTATTGTTGATCACTTCAAAAATTTGTGTTGGCATGCTTGATGCGAGTGTTTCCAAAAGGCTTGTCGGAATGTTGCTCCAAGTGGTGAAGATGGCTTCACGAAGGGCATCCACTGTCTGGAACTGATGTCCATTTTTGTAAACTTCCCTTGCCATCCATCCCCAAATGTTCTCAATTGGATTTAGATCAGGGGAACATGTAGGATGATCCAAAAGAGTGATGTTATTCTCCTGAAAAAAATCCTTTGTCAGACGGGCATTGTGAATTGCAGCATTGTCCTGCTGAAAGACCCAGTCATCACCACACAGACGAGGGCCCTCAGTCATGAGGGATGCCCGCTGCAACATCTCCACGTAGCCAGCTGCTGTTTGACGCCCCTGCACAACCTGGAGCTCCATTGTTCCATTGAAGGAAAAAGCACCCCAGATCATGATGGCGCCCCCTCCGCTGTGCCGTGTTGAAAAAATCTCAGGTGCCATCTCCTTGTCATGCCAGTAGCGTTGGAAGCCATCAGGACCATCAAGGTTAAATTTTTTCTCATCAGAGAATAAAACTTTCTTACAACTTTGAACATCCCATGTTTGGTGCTCCCTTGCAAAGGCCAAACGGGCAATTTTGTGGCGTTGAAGGAGATGTGGCCTTTGAAGACGTTTTTTTGTTTTTGAAGCCGTTCCTTTGCAGATGCTGTCTGATGGTTATTGGGTTGCAGTCAGCACCAGTAATGGCCTTAATTTTGGATGAGGATCGTCCCGTGTCTTGACGGACAGCCATTCGGATCCCTCGGCTCAGAGCCGGTGAGATTTTTTTGGGTCTACCACTTGATTTTTTTGTTCCATAAACCTCAGGATCTTTTAAGAAATGCAAAATGACTGTCTTACTGCGTCCAACCTCAGCAGCGATGGCACGCTGTGAGAGGCCTTGTCTATGCAGCTCAACAATCCTGCCACGTTCGAAGGCAGTGAGTTTTTTTGCTTTTCCCATCAAGAGGTCTTGACAGTGTGATTACTTGACAGAAAATGACATGGAATCCAAATTTTTTCCACAGATTTGGGCTTTTAAAGGATGTGGTCTTAGGCTGTTCATCAGCTGATCAAAAGTTTATTTCAGTTAAATTGTTCTTTTCAATAAGTTGCCTGCTCAAAACATTTGGTCTCTTGTTCCCATTTCTTCTTTTTGCATTTTGAAACTCTACTTAGAACCTTCTTAAGATACAACAGTGCAAAATGCAAATTCTTGCAATTTTTTTAACTGGTCTTAAGATTTTGATCAGGAGTGTATGAATGCTTACTTTTGTGGTTGCCTGTATGATTGAGACAATTATTTTTTCCTGAAGTGGAGATTTGGCTGTTTTGAGCCATTTATTAGAACCTGCCTTTTACTTTTGTGGTATTGCAGATTTCTTAATCCCCTGAGAGACGAGTGCACATGACATTGTTATTAAAACCTCTTACCTTCTAACCTTTTAACTGTGGTTACACCAAGTTGAATTGTATTATGTATCTAAGAATGTCTGCGACAAAAGGTGTGAATGTAAGCTTATAAGTTGGTGGAATACTTAGGGGAAAAAAGTAATTATATTTGGCTAAATGAGCAGTAGGCTTCTGTCTTTCCCATTAATGAGCTGTAGAAAATAATATGAATTGGAAAAATAATTTTTAAATAGTTACAGGACTCACAAATGGGCCAAGGGTTTTGGCAGCTTTTGCAAGAGGTTAGTCAAGTTTGTAATAAGCTACATAATTTTTTTTTTTTTCCTTCAAAAAAAAAAAAAAAAAACAACTTTATGGTTTTACAAATCACTAAGAACTAATGGAGGGTTTTATCTGTGGTCTTTTCTAACTGTTGAGGTCATCATTGTCACCCCAGCACTGTGGAACATAATATATTATGTTATAATATTTATAATATTTCAGCCTGGCTCCCTTGACTTTATTTGGCCAGCATTACCTGCATAAACCACAAATAACTCTCCTCAACACTGCTTTCAATTCACTTGAGAGCTTAAGCTGCTTTAGCGGTAATGTCTCTGAACACTGTGTTTGGTGTTAATGAAAAAATGTTTTTGGCTAAATTTGGAATTGTCATGCTTTGAGAATGAAGTGTTAGAACTAAATAAAGCAAAAAATAATTTCCAGATATTTTGGCTCTGTGGAAAAAGTTTAAAACCACTGAATTTGAATAGCAAGTTGCTGGCTTTTCTCTGGTATTGCTAAGTAGTTTAAAACGCATAGCTTGGTGGGCGCTCTCTATTCTGTATTTTGCCCGCCTCCTAATCATGAGACTTGTTCTCGCTCCTCTCCAACAAAAGGATTTAGCTTCCTCTCCTTTGCTGGTGGCGTTGATGTTATTCGATAGGCTTCCTCTAATACTGATGCTAGTCCCTCCCCCCCCCAAAAAAAAACAAGTTTGTTAACCTTGAGGACATACTATCATTATTCGCTTGTATCAGAATAATGAGGAACCCTTATGAGAATGCTGGCGAGGCTTGTGTGTTTGACAAGACCACCATCATTTATTGAGCACAGAGGTAACTAAAGCAACTTGTGTTCTGTGCATGAAGGTGGCTGCAGACCTTCTTTTTTCTGATAGATTAGCTATAATGCACCCCCCCCCCCCCCCCAAAAAAAAAAAAAAAAAAAAAGAAGCAAAATCTGATGCTCAGAGCAGGACAGGCGTTTCAGGACAGGACATGCCTGTTCTACTGGCCTGGTGCCCTGATGTCCCCACAGACCCACCGGATAATAAGAGGGAAACAACCAAATTGTTGCCAATCAATCTTCAGCTGTTCTGATATGGTAGTTACTTCTTGATGGTATTTCTTAAATCAAATGTTATGGGAAGAAGAAGAAAAACAAAAAATAAAACGGATTGTACTCTTTTTTTTTTTTTTTTTTTTCTGGCCTCAAGACTAAAACCCCAGCAGTATAGCTGTAGAGAATTCAAGAGATGTGTTTTAAAGAGACCAGCTGCTCAGCAGGTCAGGTTTTATGCAGACCTATATAGTCGAATCCCTATGGGCCCATGAATGCCGAACCACAGGATACACATTTCACCCAGCATCACGCCTGTGATTTTCTTGGCACAGTTCCTCGCCATATACAGTAAGCTACAAAAGTATTTGGACTAAGAATTTTTTTCATTCTGGCTTTGCAGTCTACCAAAGTGGATTTGAAATGAAACAAAGAGGTTTTGAGATTCAGGCTTTCAGTTTTAATTTATGGCTTGTGTCAAAGTCATTGTATCCAACTGCGTATAAATTTAATCCAGTTTTATTCATGGCCCCCTGAATTTTAGGAGCATGAAAGTATTTGGACAAACTGTCAATCATGAATGTTGTGATTTTGAATGCTTGGTTGCAAATCCTTAGCAGTCAGTGACTGCCACAGATCTGGAAGCCTTGAACATCACCAGATGCTGGATTTCTTCTCGGGCGAAGCTCCATCAGACCTTCACTGTAGCTGTCTTGAGTTCCTGCTTTGTAATTAGTTTTTTTTTTTGCCTTCAGTTTTGCTTTCAGCATGTGAAAAATTCCATTGACAGCCATGCATGCCCATGGCGTAACCAACATGCTTCACAGATGAGTACGCTGTGAATCACGAGCAGTTCCTTCCTTACTCCAAACTGTTTTCTACTCATTGTTCTCTTACACGTGGACATTTGCCTCATCTGTCTATAGGCTATTTTTATTTTTTTCCCTGTATTTCAGGCTTATCGATGGTTCATCAGATTTGAATATGTATTGCATCAAATTAAAGCTATTAACATAAGACAGTGTGAAGGAATATCTGTAAATAGGAACTAAAATGTTTACTTGAAGTAATATTAGCAGAGCTCTCTGTGTTAATGTACAGAGTATGAAATCATTTGGTTGCAGGAACATGGATCGAAAGTATGGAAGCACATTAAAACTGGAAGACTGGATTGTAGGAAGGAGGGCTGCGTGATGGCGCAGAGGGTAACCCTGTCATCTCGCAGCATGAAGGTTGTGCGTTGGATTCCGTGATCATTCTATTTGGAGCTGCATGCTCTCCCCATATTTGCTTTGGTCTCCTACTGACACACTCTAAAGACATGCATGCCAGGCTATCAGGAGACGAAATCGCCCACTGGTATGAGAGTGCAGAGAGTGTGTGCTCCCTACATCGCTTTGATAGGACTACAAAGACCAGTACAATCCCTCAAAGAGAAGCGATGAAAGGCTCGTGAAAAAAATGAGTTGGGAGGACGTGGATAATTTTTCCAAATAAGGCATCATAATGTTCCTGGCAGTTCTGTTGTTCAGTGCTTCTATGGCCGATATCGTTTACCCAGTTTTGAGCCTGTTTGAGATGTTTTACTCATGAAAGTGACCCATTTGTAGGAATAAACTGCACTTTGAGTGCATTCAATCCCACTGGCTTGGAGCCTTCTGATTCATGGAGTAGATTGAAGGGTGTTTTTGTCTGTGTGGGCAAAACCAGGTAAGTGTTTGTCAAATCTGGCCTTGGTTGTGCAACGGTTTTTTTTGCCTGCCTTATAGAGGAGAACTTACTTTTTTGTCCTGGTGTCCTAATGAAATGCCGGTCCTGATTATTCCATCCAGGTGATCACGATTTTGAGAATGTGGACAGCCACGGCTACATTGATCCAGTCTAGCTGCATGGTACTCAGAAGTCCTTAATTTGTCACATTAAGTGTTAGCATATTTTGACATTTCGCTGAATTAAGAGCCTGGTTTTTTGCCCGTTTAAAGGGGAGTGGGGGGTTTATCGACTAACAGCAGCGGCTGCAGGCGACGGGTGAAACGGGCATTGATTGAAGGGACCAAATGAACAAACCCTGATTAGACGGAGGTGCGCTGTCGACCGCTTTGCTTAGCTGTTATTTCAGTCGGGACAGGAAGCCGAGCGCCGCTGTGCCCGTTACCTGTTCCTCTGGAACAAGCTGCAGCACTCTTGATATTTCACATAATTGGGCTGCCTCAGCCTGCCTCTGCCACCTGATTAATCGATCGCGGCGGGGCCCCCGTCCAGCTCTGTTTAATTTGCGCTCGATCGCCACGGCCCTGTCCTGCTGAACACCTAATGCAAAACGAGGGAAAAAAGCAAAGGTGTTAATTGAGAATGTAATGATGAATGCTGGCGCTGCAGCCTGCCACCGTTTTTGGGGGAGAAGCGGCCGACCATGAGGGGAGTCGAGGAGAAAGATTTGAGATGACGGTGGCTGCAGTTCTGGCCTCAACCTGAGGGGGGATGAGGGCTACTCCACAGTACGTACTGAAAATCGCGGCCCCTGCCGTTTTGGCTTTTCGGGTTCCGTTTCGTCATTCCAGGTCAAGCTCAGGGATTGCAGATAGTACTGTGGTTTCACTCTGCTGTCCAAACAAAACATCTTTTTTGCCTGTTACTGTGGATAAATGCTCTTTCGTCACCCCTCTCTCCTGAAAACGCTCATGGTTACCAGCAACGGTGCGACGATTCATTTGTTCCTTTGTAATAATGTCAATGTAATGCTCTAATAATTTATCATTTTCATTTAATATTTCTGTAATACCAATTAAAACACTGCAAACACTTGGATGTCTCATGTTATTGGACTTCTTGGCTCTGTTGATATCAAAAATTGGTCACTTCAAGCAGCGTATATTTCACAGTAGGCTCAGTGAAAAAAGGGAAGAATAAATACTTCATATCAGTGTCAAATAATTCAATCAATAGCGTGGCTTCACTTGGGTATCTTCCATGTTTGTTTTGCTCACTTCCAACTGCATTTTGATTTTCATAATAAAAAAAAAGATGTCATCAGGATTGAATTTTTGGCTCAAGTCATTTTGAATTAGTTTGGAATTTCATTGGTGCTCCATGTGACTGGGGTGTCCGAAGAAAGTAGTGTGTGTTTTTAGACACATCAGTGGGTGGACTGTCAGCGCGAACCTTCTGTTCTCCGCCCGCCAAACTCGCCACGGCTTCGGCGCCAAGCGTGATTTATTGAAGTGATCTTGCGCCTCTCAAAGAGAATTCGTAAACCAACAACACTTCAAAACAGACGCAGTCACGTGTCTCCAGAGCTACGGCTCGGCTTCCTCAGTTTTTTTTTCTTTTCCTTTTTTGCTGCGATTGAACTGCTCGCTATCGCTAAATGCTAAGAGACTCGCTCTCTATTTTTTAAAAGTGAATTATGCTAATGCATTCGCCATGTCGCACGTTTAATGGCAGTTGAGGTGCCTTTCAACAAATGATGCGTCTCGCGGGACTCTCCTCCTTGAGACGTGCTTTTCAAGCATTTTTATCCATTTCTTACAATAAAGAAAAACGGGGATTTGAATTCCCTTCTTGCAAGGAGGAGCTCAGTATAAATGAATCGGGGCTAATCGCAGTTTACTTGTCAAATGAACCTGACGGTCCCGGCTCCCCGTCAGACAGAACCTGAAGGCTGCTTTGCAGTCTAAACTGTCCTAGTTAGACTGTTTGGCTGATGAATGCTTTCATTTAAAGCTGTCTCCAGTTTCAGCATTAGTCACACGCCACACTTGCTTTTTGGTACTTTATAGATCTCATAATGGGTTTTTGGGTCGCTGTGAATATGAATTGAATATGAATATTTTTCTTTTATTTTTTTCCACCGAGTGATGCATTGTGGGATTGATAACTGCCACACAGGAACACTCTTGTTTGGTGTTGCAGTGGGTGGCACTGTCACCTCGGCAAGGTCATGGGCTCCATTCAAACCCAGGACCTTCAACTTTTACCCTTTGTTCATCAAGAGCCCTGAAGTAGGACTGATTAGGAGCCCCGTACAGGCCTTATTTTGACATTAGGAAGGGCGTCAACCTCAGCGGTCATCATCTGTTTCTTTCCTGAAGAAGCTTTCAACAGCAGAAGGCTCTTTCTTTTCTCTGTACAGATCCTTCGATTGGAGAAATGTAGCTGATATACTGGTTACCGTCATGGTCACGGACTGGGCTGACATGCTGGTGTGTGGCGCAGCAGAGGTTTGTCTTGCAGACAGTATTAAAAGCCGCTCGGTGTTACTGCAGTGGTTGATCTCAGCGACTGTATTAAATGCCGCTTTGTGGTGAAACTGTTGATCGCACCAATATTACTAAATGCTGGTCTATGGTACAGTAGTGGTGGATCTCACTGACCGTATTAAATTCTGCTCTGCGGTAAAGCACAGTAGTTGGTCTCAGAGTTAGAAAAATGTGTCATTTCATATCGTTCGATCCCAATATCGTTTCATAAATCCTGATCATGTGGAATGTGTCACTCAGCAGATCCGTCTTCTAATTCATGTAACATAAATGAAACACTGCACTTCTGTTCAAACACTATTCTGTTTTGTAAATATAGATCCGTTTTCATTGCTTCGTGCAAAAGACTGCACAAAAGAAGGCACAAATTTGTCACTCACTGCCTGTAGACAAGTGAGTAAGGAGAGTTGCGTGTCTTGCACTATAATATGTTTCTGGGGATGAACAAACAAGAGGGCAGCAGCCGAATTCTCTTCCGGCAATCTGATCATGGGGGCGACAGTTAAAAAGAAAATCGCCCATTTATGTTATCGCGTGCCACGAAGTCAGTACTTTGCCCCCATGAACCTTGCAAGCTGCAGACCAGCTGCAAGCTTCTATTTTGCAAACCTGCGAGGCCTATGTTCAGCTCTCGCCCCGTTTGGGGACAAGGCCAAATTGCATGGAAAATTACATTTTGGGCTACATTGAGATTTTGGTTGAAGTAGGTGCTTCAGTCACTCTATTGTCTTGTGGTATTCACAGATTTTAGAAAAGAAACAAGGTTGTGTCCGTTTTTAGGGTTTTGAACATAAACTGACGTTTATACCTTGCTTATCAGGTGTAACCCCGCTGGCCGTATGAACGTCCTGCCTTCCAACTTCCAACATACATACTCTCACACACACACACACACACACACACACACACACACACACACACACGCACACACCCACACGCGCACGCATGCACACACACACACACACACACACACACACACACACACACTATTTGCCAGTTGCCTGCTGTGTGTTGGACATTTTAAATAAAGAGTTCATGGTGTAACTGCTTTGAGGTAAATTCTCATCAATATTTTCATATTTATGTGCACCAGGTTATAGAGGTTCCTCTTACTATTTTCAGCATTACCTCTCTGAGAATCCCTATCATATCAACCAGAACTGATATTGTAATTGAAATACTCTGAACTGAATCGATATCCAATCGGATAGGAAGTTTAATCAAATCGGTGACTTGTGAATCAGAATCAAATTGAATTGGGGAAATCCATATCGATACCCATCCCTAGACCTCTGTCTGGTAAAGCAGCAGTTGATATCACAAATGCATTTCTTAGCTGAGTTGTTGTATGGATGTTGACCTGACGTGGTGATATTCGTCTGCAGTCAAACTGAATGTTCTCCTCTTAGACCTGCTGTGTGTTGGGAGCACAAACGCACTACACCTGAACGCCGGGCAACATTAACCCTGCCACCCCCCAAACACAGAGTGTTTAACACTTTTACTGCTGGCCCACCATGACCGCACTGCTCCTGCACCATCTCTTAAGTGCTCCTGATGGCAGAACTCCTGACAGGAAGTGGTGACACCCATTTAAACTGCAGGGAGTGGATCGTGTCTGCAGGAGCGCCGGCTCCCTGCTCCCAGTCTTTCCTGGCATGGCTGGCCTTGGGTTATTTATGAGCCCTTCCCACTGTGAGGCTAATAATAGACGCATGTTTCCAGATGCTAGGCATAGTGCTGTACAAGGGCAACCATTTCCATTTACCACCCGGAGTGTCAGGTACTAACAGCGCCCTCCATAATTATTGGCACCCCTGGTTAAGATGTGTTAAAAGCCTTAAAATAAATTCAATTTTTATTGCAGAAGCATACTCTCACACTGAAAATTGTAGAAAAATGCTACCTTCAACTCAAGTGAATTTTAAGGGGAAAAAAAATCCCTGACTCAGAAATAATTATTTTTCATAAACTCACCCGTTACACAATTATTGGTACCCCTAACAATTTCTTGGAAATAAATGTAATTGAAGTATTTCTGTCATTTCTACAGTAGTTTACAGAGTTGATCAGAGTATGTAGGAACATTTAATTAGTAATTCATCACTTCCTGTGTCCCTGGGGTATAATTATGTCGTGACACAGAGACCATTTCTCTTATCCTCTCTTCAACATGGAAAAGACAAAGGAACACACCATTCAAGTAAGGCAGATGTGTGTCAACCTTCACAAGTCAGGCAATTGCTACAAGAAAATAGCCACTCGCCTGCACCTGCCCATATCTACTGTCGGAGGAATCAAGAAGTTTAAATCAACTGGAACAGTGGTAAACAAGCCTGGACGAGGACGCAAGTTTATTTTGCCACCACGCGCAGGAGGATGGTAAGAGAAATAAAAAAGTTATTCAAAGCTCACCGTTAGAGAATTGCAACAAATGGTAGTATCTTGGGGTCACAAAGTCTCCAAACCAACAATCAGGCGCTATCTACTTGCCAACAAGCTGTTTAGTAGGCATGCACGGAAAAAAACTTTTCTCACTCACAATCATAAACGCATTCATCTGGAGTTCGCAAAGTGGTACTGGGACTTCAACTGGGACCGTGTGCTTTGGTCAGATCAGACCAAGATGGAGGTTTTTGGCAACAAACACTCTAAGTGGGTCTGGCAGAACACCCAAGATGAGTATGCAGAAAAGCACCTCATGCCCACTGTGAAGTATGGGGGAGGATCATTGATGCTGTGGGCATGTTTCTCTTCCAGAGGCCCTGGGAACCTTGTTAGGGTGCATGAACACTTTGAAATACCAGGACATTTTAAATCAAAATCTGGTGGCCTCTGCCCAAAAGCTGAAGATGGGTCACCACTGGGTCTTTCAGCAAGATAATGACCCTAAACGTGGCCAAATCTACACAGAAATGGTTCACCAGAGACCGAATCGAGCTTCTCCCATGGCCATCTCAGTCCCCAGACCTCAACCCTATTGCAAACCTGTGGAGTGAGCTGAAGAGGAGAGTGCAGAGGAGAGGACCCAGGTCGCTGGATGATTTAGAGAGATTATGCAAAGAGGAATGGTCGAAGATCCCTCTTTCTGTATTCTCCCATCTTGTGAAACATTATAGAAGATTAGGTGCTGTTTTGTTGGCAAAAAGGGGTTGTACAAAGTATTTACATCAGGGGTGCTAATAATTGTGGTACACATGATTTTATGTAAAAGAATTATTTCTTAATGTGGGATTTTTTTCCCACTGATTAAATGCACTTGAATTAATGGTTGTATTTTCCTCTTTTTTTTCATTGTGGTCTTATTATTTAGAAAAAAACTGAAATTTATTAGAAGCTAAAGAACACATCTTAACCAGGGGTGCCAATAATTATGGAGGGCGCTGTACAAGGGAGTGTTTGCTCAAAAAAAAGGGAAAAAAAGAGAATCATCCTGCTCGTATCTCAATTAGGAATGCACTAGGGGTGGCACGGTTCACAAAAGTGGCGGTTCGGTACGTATTGCGGATTGAGGTCTGCGGTTCGGTACGTATTGCGGTTTTTTGTTTTTTCTTTTTTGTTTTAAGTACTCTATATTTGGGCATGTACTATTTACCTTAAGTTACCATAGTTTTTAAGCATTTAAGAGAGGTTAAAATTATAGTTAGAATGAAATAGTCATGCACAAACTAAGTTTGAGTTGACATAAGCATATTTTATGAAAAATCTCTGATGAAAAGCCAGGTAGCATTTTGAACCAGCAAGAAGTAAGACATGGATGATTTCACCAGCTTTTTTTTATTTACTACAGTATTTATACAAAGTGTCAGGAGCGTTTGCTGCCATGTTGTGGCATATTTGAAGTATTCCCACGATTGTACGGCTTTCGTGCTTTACAATGCTTGCATACTGTGACGATTTTGTCAATTGATTTTTTGCCGGCGTCATCGTATGTAATGGGAAAACCAAAACGTTCCCACACACCTGATTTGAATGACGCGGGGGCATCCTCAATGTACGAGATGTCTTCTCCACTGTCACTTGCCATATTTGCACTTGTCGTCCACACTTCGCTGTCGCTTCAATTCTTTCGCGTTAAAGACAACCACGTGGTTTCATACGGGTATTCGCCTTTTTTTTTGCGAACCGAAGTCTACACGCGTATTGCACCGCAACGGGCGTATCGTTCAGTTCGGTTTTTTTTCCCAGGACCGTGCCAAGCCTAGAATGCCCCGAAATGAAAATTTTTGGCCGAAGCTGAAAATGAGAAATGCTTGGCCGAAAACCGAAAGAAATTATTACGACAATTTTTAGTACTGTTGCATTCATGGCTAAGACTGTGTACTTTCAAAACTAAAGTCAAGGCATAGCAATTGTATAAATTAATTTTCATGCTTCAAAGAATAAATCAATACAAAATTATGAAAATATTTATTTCGTACTGACATTCCCACAATGCATAATATAAAATAAAATTAAATTCTAAAAAAAAAAAAAAAAAATGTTTTACTTGGCCCCACTCATGAATAACCTACAGGCCTATAACTCACTGGCCTGCCTATTACTGGCTGCTGAAAAATTGTAAAATTAAATTAGTTCCGTGACAACGCAGCTGCCCACTGATTGGTCAGAGAGAATCCTCTCTGCGAAAGACTCGCTTCCGCATTATTGTTTGGAAACTGGCTTCACTTGCCATCATTGAAACAGGTCTTCAGATTGTGTTTTTGAAACTTGTGTTGTTTTAGGCAGCTTGATAAATATAGTGTGCATTTCCTTACCTTTCAAGCAGGGTTGCGTTTGTTCACTGAAGCTGATGCATTTATGAAATGCGCTTCTTTGCCTCTGACCCTGTTTGCAGCGAAATTGGAAGCAAAGGTGTTCCCCTAATTCCCCTTGAGAAAGTTATTGTGCTGCCCCTATTTTAGGAAAATTGTGCGTAAAGTAACTTTACGGGTGCTTATGAGGCAGTTTGTTCTTCGGAAAGGCATCACAGATGAGATGACGCATCGTAAAGCGATAAATTTTAATACTCTGTAATTATCTGCTTTTTGCGCATTTTTTACGTGCTTTGCCTTCGCTTTCAATTGTAGTTTCAATTGTGGAATACCGATGCTACAAATGCCTAGAGAATATATTGGCTTTTTCTATGAATACTCCATTCCTTTTACAGATATCATTGCTTTGCGTTTTTAGGTGGTAGGGGATAGCCGCCTTGAATGTAACGCGTCACAATTGTAATGTGCAGGTTATCTCTTGATTGGTCAATGCGGTCCTGATGTCATCACGTCAGCATGTGACGAATACCGTAATAAGGTATTATTGTAGTATTAGTATTGGGCTCCATACGTCCGTCCGTGCGAACATATAAATGTGGATATTTTAAAAACTGTTGACTAGATTCTTTTCATATTTGATATCTAGGTTTATCTCTGTGGGGGAAAGGTACCAGGCAGTTTGGTGACCTTAACCCTCATTTCAAGGTCACGAAGCTTAAATTTGAGTATCTTGGTCCGTCCATACGAACACATAAACTTGAATATCTTAAGAATCCTTGACTCGATTCTTCTCGTATTTGCTACCTAGGTTCATCCCAGTGTGAAAAAGGTACCATGCTGTTTTGGTGACCATGACCTTCATTTCAAGGTCACATAGCATAAATTCCAATATCTTAAGAACTGTTGACTGGATTCTTATCATGTTGGATACCTGTGACGACCCCCAAAATTCTGATGTTTCCTGGAGGCGATGGAGGTGACAGCTTGTCAAAATAAGCATCGCCATGTCAGTACTTCATCAACTTTTCATTGGAAAATTAAACATTGCATATTCTAATTGCAGAAATAACAATGAAAAAGATCCGCAAAAGTCATGATAAAGCATATTAAATGCTGTTGACCTAATGTGTTGACTTTCTGAGTTTGTTATATTTATCCCCCGCCGTGCGATTAGCGCAAAGCGGGGGATATAGCATTGGGCTATATAAAATTGAGGCGGCGGGGTAAATTGCCATGTTAGTGGCGTACAATTGTTTCTTTAATGTTACAGACCTAAAATCCGCTTGGGTGTCTGTATGTATATTTTCGTTACGAGTTTGCATCGTTTTAACACATTATGACACATTTGCTTGCATCATCACAACATCCTGTTTCGGCCGTATTGTTTAGGTGTTAAAAAGTCTTTCGACTGAAACCCGAAAATACATTATTTTTGCCATTTTCCGGCGAAAATTTTCGGTGGCCGAAAATTCGGTGCATCTCTTATCTCAGGTTACATTATAGTTGATGCGTTGTAAGTTTCAGGTATTTATTTAATTTTGTGCTTTGTACCCAACATTGCTGTCTCTTTGACGACAACTGGGGGTCTGGCGTGCTGCCTTTCCAGATGTTATTTGCGGTTTTGTTGCTCAACACTCCCTCAGGGGTCAGATTGAGTATTGGCAGATGCTGTTTGAGACCAATGGGCAGTGATATGGGCTTCCTGACCTGCTGTCTTCATTTCATAAAGGCTACTCTCTCAGTGGCCATAGCTGCTGACTCAGTGTAGCTGCTCTGTTCATTTCATGCTCATCTTCTCTCAAAACCAGTGAATTATTTTTTTACTGATGCAGTATGTGAGCGATTGTGTGGATGTGGATATTTTATGTGTGTGAATGTCTGTGGGCGCGCGCACGCACGCGTGAGTGCGTTTGAGTGTATAAGCACATGTGGAAGTGAGAGAGAGTGATGGCGAGAGAAATTGCAAGTTTGAACAGCTCTCGCAAAAAGCACTTTCATTGTTATGTAAAATTAAAGCAGAGAGTTCTTACTGCGAAAAAAAAAAAAAAAATTTTTTTCCATTTATTAAAATCGGCCAATTAATTTGTTCCACATTGGAAGTTGCAGGCATTTTCAAGTTAAAAGAACTCATTACAAAGTTCAAAAGTTCAGATGAAGCGTTTTACCTGGTATTCTTGGAAAAAACCCGTATTTATTGAGATTATCAATTAACCTGACATGAATTATGGCTTTGCGATGGAACTGCTGTATATCAACTGTACCTGCGGCTATTTTGCCCGCTTTAAGTTTGATACAGAAATGCTGTTTTGCTCAAGTTGTGAAACATGGCTGCTCAGAGAGAACCCATTATGTTTCATGGACGATAACGTTTTCTGTTTTATTTTCATGATGGTGAGTGGTATAAATTGATACTGCGGAACTGAATGTTGTGGACTGAAATACAAGAGCAGAATCTTCTCATCCCAGGTGGAACCCACTGTGATTAAAGGGATCGTTCGAGTTATTTGAAGCGGGGTTGTATGAGGTTTTTAATCCCGAGTCAGAGCGTAGAGTAGACACAGAGGCAGAGCAATGCCCTGCTGTGGACAGGGTCAGCCGAAAAACGTACATCAACCTCATAAAAAAAGGCCCCCTAAAATAAATCAATATCCGTTTGAGTGTATGCTTTATTTTGAGTATTTTCAGTGCATTACCTTGTCTTCAGACTGTCTTCTCCTTTGGCTCAGACAGTGCATTTTCTCAACCTTTGACATTCTACTTTTCTATTACTGCTGAAAAAATGAAGTGCTGAAAAGGGCATTCTGACAATGTTGTTAAGAACTGAAAATATTCAAAATATTGCGTAGGCTTAAATGGACGTTGATTTCTTTTTTTGATTGGGCCGCCTTTTTTGTGGCTAACGTACGTTCCGCCGGTGACCTCGCAGCGTATTCCTCCACTTCTTTGCTGGCACTACGCTCTGCTTCTCCAATACAGGAGCTTCGCCGACTGCTGTTTACTGCAGGTAATACACTGTCTAGGGATAGGTAGCCTACCTCGTACAACCCCACTTCAAAAAAAACCCAAACTATCTCTTTAAGAACGGAGTATGGAAGGGATAGAGTCACGGTCTACTGCAGCTTTTACGAATGCTTCTTCCAATTAAACACTTTCACGGAGTAGGATCATGGGCACGGAGGACGACTTCTGAAGGAGAAACGTTCAGTCCTTTTTTGTACAACATGCTTCATATTTGCCTCCTATTCAGCGGAGAACTCGAGTCCAGAGAACAAGGGAGGGGGAGTGACTGCTCTCTTCTTGCCACTTTGACTTTGATGGCTGTGACAGAGGCGCCTTATTCACCTGGAGGTTCTGCCTCATTGCCAGCGTTTAGTTCAAGTGCTGCGTCTCTGGAGCGAGGCCCCGCCTCAGTGGAGCCGCCATCATCAACGCTACACCTGTACCGGCTCACCTGAGCGTCCAAAATGCTCGTTTGTTTTGTTGGTGAACTCTCGCTTACACCCTTGTGTTATCTTCTGGTGCGTGGGATTATTCTCCAGACCACCTCGTTCTGTTCGTCCTCAAACGCCTGCTTTGCTATTCACTACGCCTGCTGCAGTCATATTAGTCTCCCCATCTCCAGTGCTGTAATGCACTGATCTCTTTATTGTAATAAAAGAGCAAATTTTATAAACACCTCTGTATTTGTTGCTTGATGTAACTTACCACTTCTATAATTTCTTTCAGCCTTCTTTTCTGATACTGAATGCTTGAGATGCCGCCTGTTATTGCAGCAGCCCTGTGCCTGTAAGGCACAGTAAAATTTAATCATAAGAATTTTAGATTCATCAGAGATCAGCTGTCAGGGAATGGGGGATAGAAAAAAGTTTTGCGTTCATTATTTGATTTTGTCACACCTACCATAATGTAATGCAAACTGATCTCAATCCAGAACAAAACTTGGAATAATACCTTGACTTAGTTTACGGGAAGACAATCTGAAAGTTGAGAGAATATTATATGTGGCAGACACAAAGTAGAGCCTCAACTTTTCACAGCTTTGTGCGCCTTGCTCAAACTTCTGAGACATACAATATGTATAAAGTAGCTGGTCATTATAAACTAGGCTAGTGGTAAGCAAACTAGCGGATGAGTAAATCCCATTATTGTTCGTCTTTCGAAATTGTGTAGCGAATTGGATCAGACGTGCATTAACCAGACGTGCCCGTGCCCCATTGTGTTGATATCGTGAAATATTCTATTTTCAGCTTGTAGCGCGCTGTGGAGTCGTAACGTTGAGATCCCTGTGGAGTGAGAGAAAGGCAAGCTGATGTAGCCACAAAGTTCGCTGGATAAGACGCCTCATTTTTCTCTTTGATTTATCTCTGTTTATGCTTGTGGGGAATGAAGTGATGAATTTGTGTGGGGTATTTTTAATGCCTGGGTTGCGAGCACGAGGGACCCCAGCGAGGCGGTAATGAGCGAGGTGACCGCACCACGCCTACGGTTTTGCGTTTGCTAAGTCTGCCTCCTGAGGGACTGTAGTGCTACTTCACATACACTTCACATATGTCTGCTCTTAACCCTGCACGTTCAACGCCTTCGCCATAAATACGGCAAGCTGCCTTTTTTTGAATGGCTGTTGCTCATTTTCCTCAGATCCAGACTGGAGTTTCGTGTGAATACATTTAAAATTTTATTCTCGCCCGTTTCCCTGATATTCTTGCCTACTCCTGCCTGCATTCTGGTACCAGTGTGATAAATGAATAAATATATGTCTAGCCATTATCGAACTGTTGATCCAGCTCAGGGTCGCAGTGGAGACGGGGCTCGCAGACCAGCCTAGATCGCCCTCGCCCTCACCAGCTTCTGCCTGCTCGACCCTCCAACATGTTCGAGGTCTGCCCCTGGGCGAAAATTGCTAGGAACACCCCCGAAGGCATGCTTCCAGAGGACATCGTTTTTAAATGTCCAAACCTCCTCAGTTGCCTCCTCTTGCTGTGGTGGAGTGGAAACTCAAGTGTAATCTCTTCTTGGATGATTGAGTTCATCCAAGCTACACCACTCCAGTTTGGCTGCCTGCATCTGTGACCTCACTCTCTCAGCCTGTACTCACAGCTTATGACCACAGGTGAGGGCAGGGACAAACACCAGTCTGTAAATCCAGAGCTTTCTCCTTCGTCTCTGCTTCCTGTTCACCAGCGCTGTCTGCTACAACAATATCGCTGCAGCACAGACATTGCTGTCCATCTCCCGATCTCTTATTCCCTGAAACATGAGCAGGACCCTGTGATACTTGAACTCCTCCATCTGTGGCAGTTATCCCTCCCGCTCTTGAAAGTGCATATCATGCACACATCTGATAGTTTGACGCAGGTTGCCCGGCTGCGTACGAGTGGCTTCCCCACTCGGTTCTCCCCATGCACTTACAGACCAAAGTAAATGCCCTCTGTTTTTATAGTGTTTTACTCTCTTGTCACCTTAAGCATCATCCCTGAACTCTGCTATGTCTCTGGGGCATACAGGAGAGCCGTGGCAACAGCATGTCCTCCTGAATCTCACTCGTCCTGAAAAGGAAGTCAGCACTTTTACTTGTTTGAATTGTTTCTCTTTCCCAGAAGCACTTATTGGACCTAATCGTCCTCAGGAAATAAGCCGGTGCCAATGCTCATGATTCTCCTCATCTTGTGCAGCGGTGCACTTTGTTTCTAACTGAGCTTTGGGGGCCTATGTGATGAAAATTGTTTTTGTGTTCCTGCATTTACAAACGTATTAGCTTGTAAAGTGTTGCCTTCTGAAAGGCTCCCCCTTCACCACTTCAGTACAGAGGAGTAATGCAGGCTCCATGTGATGAATTCTGATTGCCAGTTGGATGGTGATTGGAACTGTAGTAATGAAAAGAGATCCATTTATAAGTAATAACTGCTAAAAATAGCAATCATGCTTTAGAAAAGTTGTTTAGATCATGCCGTCTTGTTTTTCTGTGATTGGCGTAGAGCTTATCACCACCAATCAGATTGCTTCATGAGACTTTTTATTAGTCGATGAGAGACGAATGACTCATGGAAGCAGACCCACCCATCCCAGGGCTGATGGCGTTTGTGCAGCTCTGGGATTCTGGGCTGATGGAGGTGGAGGTCCCGCCTCGGTGATTTTTGGCGAGTTTATCCATTCCGCTCTTGTAGCATGTGTCCCACTGAGCATATTCACGCCTCAGGGAAACATTGGGCCTTAATGGAGGGGTTGCTGTCTGTGTTTATTTGCCAAATCATTCCTGTATTCATCAGTGGATTGTGTTCTCCGCTTTGCTGACGATGAAGCATAGCCCCTGTTTCCTCTCCAGACCAGTCCAGACCAGACCATCGTTTCAGCGTCTTGCGTCTCTGGCCTAGTCCATACTTACACATATTTTTTAAAACCGAGTTTATTCACCTTTTGTTTTTATTCACCTTTTGTCTGTCTGCATGAAGACACAAACGCTTAAAACGCTGCCAAACCAACAGGTGGCAGTGATGCAATTTAAGAACATGGAGGACCTTGTAGGCCCCTGTTCCTCAAAACACGCACCTTGAAGTCTGAGACCTGTCAGCTTTCTATTTCCCTGGACATGTGAGTCAGTATGAAGCCAGTCTGGCCAATCCGCATTGCTAATTATTGAGTTAATAACCCGGGAAAAAAGAAAGCTAGGGGTAGATTTTGAATCGAGTTCCAGATTTGAGGATCTTCCATCTCGGTCTCATTCATTGTCTCAAATATCACTCCTCTGTCTCTGAATCGCTCCTGAGTATGGCTAATGCCCCAATACCTGAATTAAACATTTGTGTTGGCAGTTGTATTCATGTACTTATCTGGGCTGTTTCAAAAGTAATATGAGAAGGAAACGAATTCATCAAAGTATTTTGCAGGAGAAAAGTTTTATCCAACTCCCCGAGACTCTGAGGTCTGCTGATGTATTTACTGAAGCGTGATGTTTAATCTTGTGCAAGGTCTCCCAATGTCTTCCCTTCATTTGTGTTAATTCATCATCGATTTAACTGCTTTCGAGAGGATAGCAGGTCCCTTGTCTCTCCCTTCTGAAATGGAAAGTTCATCAGCATCATTTCTGCTCTTTATAGAACAGGGGAGAAGGATCCTCGCAAATTAATTTGTGTTTGACAAAATTGGCGCTGGCGTACTTTCATGAGGGTGGTGAGAAGCTGGAAGTCGTGCGGCCTTTGCATTACAATAGGGCCAGGGCTGCGTTTCGATCGCCTGCACTCGCTCGGTCACTGGCACTGGTGACACCACAATGTGTGCAGTGCACCGTGTGACCGCTGCTGCTGGTCCGCAGGCTGCAATCTGTGACATGCTTTAATTAAGGGCCTGGCCGTGATTGACGAGAGGTATGTCTGACTTTTTTGGGATGAAAAGTGCAATGCTCAGCAATTCGCTCTGTACTGTCCCTTATTGGTTTACCTACGTTGCACCGAAAGTTCAGTCGAGTTCAGGGTCTCCTACTGTAGAGCTGGGTCTGGACCAAACGTTTTGTAATTTGGGGGCGGCTGGGGGGGAATAACAGGCAATGAAAAAAATGAGTGAAACTGAATTTCTTTCATTTTGGACCCAAAAGCAATGAAAATTATTACATGAACTCAATGTCAGGAAATGTACTTTTACTTTGGAATTTAAATTGATCATACATCAGTTTTGATTCCTTAAAGCCCCCCCCCCGCTGAAAGTTTTTAATCTGTTTTATTCTCGGATCTTTTTCTTTCACAGGAGGTTTGAACGTGCTCTGGTTTGGGGTTTCCTTTGAATGACCGTAATTGGACTGCATTTACGTTTATAGTGCTTTTCAAGTCACAGGACACAAAGCGCTTACAATTTTGCCTCACATTTACCCTGATGGCAGAGGCTGCCATACAAGGCGCCAGCCTGCACATCAGGAGCGGTGCCGGGTACGGCGTCTTGCTCAAGGACATTTCGAGATGTACTCTGGAGGAGCCGGGGATCGAACCAGGAATGCCGCCCCATGCCGACCGCGAATGACTCGCCGTCAAATAGCTCTCAGATAGCGAGAGCTGTAATGGAAAAACTCCATTAAAAAGTGCTGTCTGCTTTTGTAAAACTGGAGGGATTACCGTCATGTGCTCAGTGCAGTTAGACTCAACATAAGATGCGCATAAAAGAATACTCCTGCAGCAGATATATTCGCAATAGCCGCTGACCAGTGACCCTCACGCCCATACAAACGTAAACCTTTATTTCCCCCTCTGCCCACAGCGGCATTCCAGTCGGCTGTGATTTACCATAGGACAGCAGGTGCTGTTCCGTCCTCTCATGAATCCGCAGAGCACGCGGCCGCAAATAGCGAGGGGGACGTGGTTGAGAAGGGGGTTTTTGTCTCAGAAACAGAAGGTGATGTGACCACATGCTGCTGGGACCTGCGGCTTCCTCCACGCTCCTCTGGTGTCTCCTGTCTCGGCTCTCGGCGGGAGGGAAACATCAGAGGCGCGGCGGCCCTTTGGACAGCCGCACCTGCTGCTGCGGGGAATTCGCGCCCCGCTGTTCTCGGGGACTCTACACAATGCCTTTTGTGAGAAACCTGGCCCAGGCCTGTTGCAGAGAAGAAGAAAACCTTTTCAAAAGAAAGCCCAAGTGACGCACGCATCGGCTGAAAAGAAACCTGATTTATGAAAATTGGGTGGAAGGTGTTTTTATCAAAGACTGCTTTGAGCAGAGCTTGCACGTGACCATCATTTCGCTATCGGAAAGAATGCGCACTGAGAAATCGTCTAAGTATTTCAGGCATTTCATTGTTGAGAATCTCTTATTCGCCCGTTTCAGTTTTTACTTGTTGAATAATTTGAAAATGGTTTATACCAAATTATTCCTTACTTGAACTATGTTTTTGATTATTAGATCAGTGGTTTTGCATTTTGATTAAAGTAGACATGTAGTGATTTGAAACTTAAAAAAAAAAAGTTGTATTTGGTATCATCCAAAAAAGATACAGTACTCTATCAATCAACATTTTTCACCTGGAGATGATGGTGGATATGGAGTAATCACGGGTATAAAAAAGGCTTTTAGCAACCCCCAGTATCACTTTCAAACAGCACTCTGACTCTGGCTAAGAGCTATGACGTCGCTTGTGGAATCAATTGAGAGACACGCTATTGAATGTGTATTTTACATTGCTTTGAAGACTTTGAAATCCACTGAAAATGTCAGAATTTTTGCTTGTCTTGGACATCTAAGTTGAAGAGGATGATTCCAATGAAAGTTCAACAACTAGCGACAGTGATGATGATGATGGAAAGGTAGTAGAGATGGAAAATTAGGAAGAAATTGGCGACGATAGGAATGCAGCTGAACGCCAACAGCCAACACAAGTGTATCAGCACAACCCGGAGCCTCATACATGGGCGTGTGAGCGGAAAGCAAGCTTTGGGGTGCGTTTCCCAAAAAGCGTAGTTGATAACTTACTTCGTTGGAGTCACTTAGTGTAGCTACATTGTAGAACTAGCTAAATACAACCCCAATGGGAAACCTGCCCCTCAGTGAGGGCGGAGGGAACCCGAACATGTACAAGTGAAGAATTAACTGATTAGTGCCGGGCTGACCAACAGGAGGCTCGAGGTGATGAACAGTGCTATAATCCTATAATCTGAACCCAGCAGCCCCTCCAAATTTATTTCCCTCCACCGCGAAGCCAAGTGTGACCTGCTCTTAAAAGGCTACCTGCCACTGACGCGACCCGGGCTCCAACCATGGCGCCCAGTACTGCTCCGCATAGTGATGCTGTTATCGGGTGAGCTAACCTGGCAGCCAACCAAAAGCATACTTTGTGATGATCAGAAATCTAATTCGCTAGAAATATAAAATAAAAAGACATGACCAAGACATGAACGAATTACGACAAGCAGACTATGCCAGATGCACTCTATCTCCTTACCATGTGTCCCCGTTTCCCACAAATTACGCCATCAGAAAGGGGCTATTTTTGCTCTTTTTTTGGGGGGGAGGGGGGGCAGGTGGGCGGATGTGCGCGAGATGAAAAGGTGTTCAAAATGTCTCGTATTCTCTTTCTTTTTGAATGAGTGTCCAGAAAGTGCTCTAATGTCTCCATGAAATTAGCTTTACACTGAGGTATAATTTGCCAATTTCTTTGATTTTTCAATACTTGTCTACTTTAAGGGACTCATCAGAAAGAT
The DNA here is from genome assembly GCA_029721435.1 of Gymnothorax reevesii. Classification (NCBI taxonomy): domain Eukaryota; kingdom Metazoa; phylum Chordata; class Actinopteri; order Anguilliformes; family Muraenidae; genus Gymnothorax; species Gymnothorax reevesii. Next base: position 52,268,795 of record CM056587.1, on the reverse strand, counting down.
GCGAGGGTGACCTCTAGCAATTCTACAACACTGTTACTCAGGACAACTCATTGTACTATAACATCTGTTTCTCTCTTAAGTAGGGGTGGTTTTGTGGGACATTCGTCTCCTCTCTGACAAAGTGGTAAATGTGCTGTGCATCTTCCATATCATTACCTTTATTGTGGCTAACTTTCTCCCCTGACTAAAGCTCAATATCTGTGTAAATACAGGCTCTTTACTGTGATGAAGCTGAGCTATAAAAACACATGGTTTTGGACCCAACGTCCCCACAGATTCATTAGCTGGGTTTCTCTGTCGCGCTTTATTGCATTAGGGATGCCGACCATGAGCGTGAAATATCTCTGGCTTCATATAAATATTTGCTCTGCATAAGCACATTACCCTAAATGCCGATTTCACTGAAATGGGTTCCTTTTAACTTTTCAGCCTGTGCCTCAGTCCCTGAATTAGCCTGAAAGCCGTTATCTTTTTAATTCTATTTTTGTAATTTTATTTGTTTTGGTATTTCCACTTTCACTTTATGCCTTCCCGGGTATTAGTGTTTGTGTTGTTAAGAAGCTCTGATTACAAGCCATTAAGGAAGCTGGAAAATTCAATCAAATGACACAGCATCATCGTCATCTTTTATTGAAGATGAGGCTGCTTCTGGACAGACTAGATTTTCAATCCCCATATGCAGTGTGCTTTACCTTACAAGGGGTTGTGCTCTTATCGGAGTTTAGATTGTATTTTTCCCTCTGTAGGGCAGTAGTGTGAGCAGATCTCCTTCATTAAATGCAGGAGAAGTCTTCCTCTCAGATGCAGTGGAGGGTGCATGTAGTGTTATTTTACGTTTCTGGTGAATGGAAAGCATGGTTGGTGAATGAAAAGTAGTGTCTTAAGTGCCAGCTGATGCTCTGCGGAGGAGAGCTAAGAGGTTCATGGCTGGTTGGGTTGTAATGGCGGAGCTGCAGTCGGTGCTTCTCCTGTTCCCCCTGAATGGTGTGAGCCACTCTCAGGGCTGATAATTGCAAGAGAAACGAGATTGACCTCATCAGCAAAGATTTGCGTTCTCTTTGTGTAAAACTACCTCACACTACCGAGGGCAGCAGATGTATAAGGGCGAAGCACTTGAGCAGTGAGGTTTGCAAGTATTCAGACTACAACATTTTTTTTAAACTCAACTTGTTGACCTAGTTGAGTTATTCAGATGATGTAAACTCCGTCCTTTTTCATCTCTCGTCTGCTGACAATTCGACGCGTAACCTTCGGTGGTCACAAGTGTTCATCAAATTCGACAAAACTTGTTATGCAACATCTTTAGCTCATTGGGAATGGGCATGGCAAAGTGACCATATTGGGGGGGGGTAGTTTTCTATTTTTTCACCATTCTAATCTAGATAAAGATGTGAAACTATGGACGTTTTGTGACCTTTGACATTCCGCCATCAATTCACACCAATTTGAAAGACCTAAAGCCTTGTCATAGACAAATAGTCTTTTAACAAGTTCATTGTACTGTTACAATTGTGAACAAATGGTGAATCATACCAATGAAACCCAACTGCTGAAATCTGCGGCTCTGTCTGGTACCAGGAAGCAAAGAGGGAGCTGAGATGGCGGCCCAGAGATTTATGCTGAAACAAGGTGGGCTGTTCTTTACAGTAAGGATTGAACTGATTGGATACAAAAGGATAAATAGCAGAGAAAACCAATGAATGATCAACAGAGGGGGGTTGGAGGGACATTCAAAAGATAGCAGTGGGAGTGGATTGGTTGAATAGCCAGGTTCAGACAGAATGATGGGTAGGGGAAAGGAAAAGAGTGCCTCCTTCTACCACAGGCTCTACTGGGCATAAGTATTGATCAGATTTGATGAAATTTTGCATCCAACACCTGTAGGCAGAGTTGAGTTTTCAGGTTCAATTGAACCGCGAGGTGCTTTCGATCTGCACTCCGGCACATATTAATTGAAAACAACATTTATGAAGTTAGAGTTGGTCAGCATTATATAGCAGCATTAGATGCTGGTCTATGAATCCTTTCACGTGTATATATAGTGTCCAGCAACTCTTACTGTATGTGCAGCATAGTTAAAGAAGAAATAACAGCATGAAAAGTAACACTAACAGTCCAATCCTCCTACAACGTGTTAAGTGGAGTCAAAAATATTTGATTGCATAAAATGCTGGGTCGTGGTATTGCTAGGTTAATTAAAACATCTTTGTTTGTCTTATGGTGTGAAATGCTGAGGAGAAGTGCTCCAACTCATTATCACCAGCATTGTATGGCGGACAATAAACGTGCACGTGAGATCTATTTGCTTCTTTCTTTCCATTGTGAGCAATGAAAACATGAAGCCTTTGATTTACATTCACTCTTGTTGGCGCCTTGGCCTCCGCGCTGTAATTCTCTGCTTAAATGTGTGGGGAATTGTGCGAGTGCCATTATTAGGATGTGTATAAAAAACACTGGGCTGGAAATTACATTGCTTTGGTTTTTTAATATAGTACACTGACAGGAATAGCGCACCAGCAATTACCATTGCAAAGTAATGCAAAGCTGGGTGTATTATGGGAACTTTTACGCGGATAATAAACGTCTCCCTCGTAACTGTAAATGCATAACACACACACAGTGATCATTTCCACAAGATATTATCTACAGCAGTACGCTTTTCGGCTTCCCACTGTTAATCCATTGCAAAGTCGAGCGTGCTTCGTAGGGGAATCATTTTAACTTTGTCCACAGCCTGATTTATAAGCCATCGCAAATTCTGCGGAGCTTCCACTTGAATTAAAATAAGGCCTCAGATTTGACTTTTGCAGGGCTGCGGAAGATGACAGCGATGTGACGTTTTGGGGAATCTGAGGGCTTGAGATGAACATGGTGGCTTTTACATGAACTTATGAGGAAGTAAAAGGGGTGAGTGGGGTGTAGGTTATCAAGGGGAATGAAGCAAAGACAGTCTAAATTTGCATTATGGCGGGGTTCCCCTGTCCGTCAAAATTTTTAAAAAAGCGTGATTTCTTTTTATGAAAAAAAAAAAACTTGTGAAGGAAGGAGTTGTGAATGGGGATATGAAGAGTGACCCTGCAGTGCCTTAAGAAGTTCTGAGGTGCCATTAAACATGTAGTGAATAAATAGAAACGCAACTGTTGAATGGCACAGAAGAAGACAGTGTACAGAATGGAACAGGGGAGGTTTATTTGTGGTACATGATGGAAAAAGTCTCCCGGTTTTAAATTGATGCTTTAATTTTGTGATGGGGGACTGCTCCGTAACTGTGGCTGCAGATTAGGGAAAAGTCACTTTATTGAGGAGGGACAAAGTTTTCCCCCTTAATTCCAGGCATTTTCGAAAATCATTTCCATGTCTGCTCTGTGGTCCCACTCAGGGTCTTCGGCTTTCAAAGACATTGAGAATGATGCTGAATATTTGATCATTCATGTATGTCTCAGATCCCTAATCAGCTGCTTGGCTAAACATTTCTGTGTTGGTTTATTAGAGAATCAAGGATGAATTTTCGTTCTTTCATCATTTGGTCTGAAGAGGAACTTGGCAAACCCTATTACATGAGGTAATGTTATTCAGTTGTATGAATATTCTGTAAATTCTGAGAAAGCTCTGAATTTTTACTCTGCGCTTGTAGGATTGGGGAATTTTTATTATTATTTTATTGTTGAATCCAGGGAGTCACAGATTATTCAAGCATAAAATTACTCAAAATAATTCTTCCCGAGGAGATTTAGGTGTTTGAAAAGGCTTTGTCCTCTAAAGGATTTCCAGTTTTGAACCCAAATAATCACAGAGCACACCCGTACTCACTTCTGCAACTCCGGAATTACTAAAGAACTACTCGAACACTCCCTCAAACTCTCAGGCATCTATGTAGAATGGCCCAATCAGTTCCTCGTGCTCAGTCGCTCAATCATTCACTCACACTCACTCACTTTGCTCGCTCACCCACCCATTTGCTAGCTCACATACTTACTTTCCCCCTCACTTGCTCACTCACTCAATCAGTCACTCACTCGCCCACCAGCTCACCCACTCACTCGCCCACTTGCCCATTCACTCTCTCACTTGTGCACGTGCTCACTCACACACTTGCGATGCACTCGCTCGCTGCAGCCTCTCCTGTTTTGATTTGCGGCTGGTAACAGGCCTGTGTGCTTTCTCTGTCGTCTGCCTGGCTCCCCCACTCCCCCACCCCCCCGCTGTGCATTTCAGCTGGATATTTGTCACAGATCCCCGCCCCCCCTCTCTCCCGTGGGACAGAGTGGCTCTCGCTGGCCCCCTCTGTTGTGGTTAATGGTGGTCCTCTGTCACCGTTCCTGCCACTAGTCCATTTTAATTGTGGCTTTGCCTTTGAAGAGCACCCGCGCCTCTCGACATTGGCTCTGAGAATTACCCCTCGATGTTCTGCAGTAGATGACACACAACACGCAATGCCTCTTTTTTTCCCCCCTCCCTTTCCCACCCCCAGCGCTGTTTAGTGCTGGAGTGCAGCGTGATGAGCAGGTGTGGGCCTCCTCCAATCACGCGGCGTCGCCGGGTCTGGCCCGAATGACAAGCACTTCTTCACCTGGTGACTAATGTTTTCTGAAAAGGTCAGGTAAACGCCCACGGAATTGTTGCACGTAAGCCCAGTCAGCCCAAGCAACCCCTGCGCCATTACAGCCCTCGAATCCACAGCCCCTGTCTGACGACAGGCTACAGGGGGGTTAGATGCCTGCGCTGAAGCGGCCGCTTGTTATTTGGTGAAAAGACTCCTGGCCCGGTTCCAGCCAGCATCACATTTATTAGCAAGTCAAAGCAGAGGGAAAGTGTTGATTGGACCCAGGCTTCAGTCTGCTCATTGCCATTCTGTGTGGGAGCAGCCTGTGTGTTCCTGAGAGTCTCTCCGTTCCGATTTATTTGCAGACGCCGCCAGGCACCATGCTCCACCTTCTCTCACTCTCACGAATAGATGGGAGCTGGCCAGGGCACACCTTCACCTTAGGATCGATTTGCTTGTGTTTATTTAATTTATGCACAGAGCAGATTAAAGAGAAGGCATTAGTGAAGTCAGGCTGTGGAAGGGATGTTTGTACAATCCCAGTAGAGGGGTTACAGCAGGTCTCTCAGCTGTTATCGCACAGTCGTCCAATCGGATTTTGTATGTTAGGGTGCTCGAGGAAGGGCACGCCCTGGGCTAACGGGCACACCCCAAGGTGATAGAGGTGTCCTGGGGTTGTGTGAAAGCTTGGGAGGTAGACACTTGCTGTCTGTTTTGGTGGGTCGGACTGCATCTTGTGTAGTGCGAATGTTAAGCCATAGGCCAGGGCTGATTCTGTGGTGGATATGAAGCTGTGTGCAGAATAACTACAGACTGGAGTAAACATACACGGGGGGGAGTAGTCAGGTCTAATTCACATTACAAGCACGGCTGGGAGCCTCGCAACTACGGCGCGCGTGTGTAAAAACGGCTCCGACAAAGCTGTACGGCTCGAGTGATGTTCAGCTCTGCCCACAGAAGCGTCTTCGCGCATTTATTTACATCGGCTAAGCCTTGCTGATCCCTCTCCCCAGAGCGCGCCTGTGTTTAAACCTCATAAACCATTCATTTCAAACCACACTGCAGCAGGCCGGCTAACCTGTTACTACGAGGGCTTGTGGGACCGCCTTGAACCCGAGCGAAGCTCACAGAACAGCCTCAGAAATTACTCTGACGCCATCTTGAAGTGGAGCTGCTATCAGAGTTCCCTTTTTCGATTTCGGCTCTCGCATCTGCTGTAATGAGGGACGCCGCTGTGAAGTTTGGGATCCGAGGGCAAGTGGGGCACTGCGTTATTGGATAGTTTTCTCTGGCTCTAGACCTGGCTTTGTCTTGGCGCATCCACTGTACCACCCCCCCCCCAGCACCCGCATCGCGTTCACTCCTCCATCCTTTCATCAACAAAGTGGCCTCGCCCCTCGAGCAGACCCTGGGCCCGATGGACGGAGAGGGAAAGAGGGGAGGGGAGCAGCTCTGTTTGAATAGATGGGAAAACACACCCGTAATCTGTTACACCTGTCATCACAGCGTGGGAAGGGAAACACTGCGTCTGGGGTAATCTGCAGCGTTTAATGGAGTCCCCCGACGGACAGCGATAAGCCTTATTGACTCATGTCGTACTTGGCCACATGGGCTTCATTCACTTTTTTTCCCTGAGTGGGGAGAAGGGGGTGGAGGGGGTTGTAAGGCGCTGTCGTTGACCGTGATACCAGCTGAGCATGTTTGGGGGAAGCCCATCAGGGGACTGGTGGCTTTTCCACGTCGTATTGTGTTCTCATCGTCCTCTGTGTGTTTATTGAAATGAACTGTAATGAGAATTGATCACTCATCCTTGTAAACAACGCCGGTACCTGCTCTCATTTATTGAGTTGGGCACGGATGCATTGAAAGTACAGCCTCTGCGGCCCTGCGTGTTTTCAAACAGTAACAGATGTAAGAGGTAGTAATGTTCTGTCTCCCGTCCCACAGCTGGGTTCAGAATTTTGGACATGAAGGCCTGGGTTTGCTCCTGGACACGCTGGAGAGGCTCCTCCTCAAAAAACAGTAAGTTTGGCGAGGAGCGTTGTGCAGTCCGCAGGGCGTCTTTGCCGCTAGTGAATGCTGGCTATGGCACCCAGCCACGAGCCCTCCTGGCTATGCCAGTGTACTCAGGAGCTCAATAATTGGAATCATTATTGGCTTTTTCCCAGGAAAGAGGGTTGGGAATTGATGGGTATCTGTTCCACTTCAGTTTCATGAGTTCAGGAAAAAAAAAATCATTTAGAATCATAAATGGAAAAAAAAAAGAATTAACTGTAAAGATTTTTGAGTTAGTAGATTGCATTTTCATTTATTTCTCGTATTGACTGAAATGCCCTGCAGGCTATTCCTTGTCGCTTTATGCATTAGTGCCTCCTCTGGTCATTTGGCCGATGCGGTTGGCCAGCTTTCTGTTAAACTGCATCCAAATTAGTAAAGAAAGCTGCAGGGTTATAGAATGCATTCCAAGCGCGCTTTTAGAAAATGTTACATTTTTAGTTTAAATAAAATCCCCTTTCTCATTTTTTTTTTGGTTTGTTTTACAGGACGGAACATATCGACAGGAAGTGCCAGCACAAAGTCATCCAATGCCTGAAAGCCTTCATGAACAACAAGGTAAACGTCAATCATTCCTCTGCCTCGCGCCGTCTCTGGCCCGTATTCAGTCAGCACCATGAAGAGGCCCCTTTCTCTTGGTCAGAATATCTGAATTCAGAAAGGAAATGGGGTTGTTGTGCTGTTTCCAGGGCTGGTTTTTTGAGGAAGGAAAAGTGGCGAGTTCAAGCCACTCTGAGCAGGTTTCCTGCATCTCCAGCGCTGGCACCTGGTGCTTCGCTTTAAGAACGAGGCCCTGAGCTGAGAATATTGCAGGCGTGTTGCGTCTGTGTCGGCGGGAGGGCGGCACTGCAAGAGTGGATAAGCTCTTCCACAAAAGAGTTGGTTAGGACTCACAGGTAGACCCCACGCCTGCAAGCTCCATGTAATGTATTTACCCAGGGGTACTTCTGTATAAATTATGGATGACGTTCGCGCGTTAAGAAAAAGTAACTGGATCGTGTTTCTACCCGTTGAGCGCAGCAGTTACGTGAAGGCATGCGAGATGGTGTTGAGCTATAAAACGCGGCTGAGCTCCACTCTGTTTAAGCAGCTACGCTGGACCTCCATTTTGAGGCAGGTTTCGAGGAGACTCAGGAGAGGTGCGCTTTCCTTCCTTAAGAGGCCTGGCAGGGCGGTCAGTTATTGAGGCGAACCCCCCCCCAGTCCTCAGGCCACGGCTTCTTGAACGTTTTTCACGAAGAGCTGCGACGGTCTCACTTTGTGACTACAGGCTCGAGCAGTGTGATTCGTCTACGTTTTTATGTTTTGAATTTGTCTACCGGTTATTGGCTGTGGGGCTCAAAGCGCCTGCATCGCTGATGCACACACTGTTTCAGGAGTGATTTAGTGCTGGGAGAGGAGACTGGGAGTTCGCCGCTCCAGTGCCAGCGTAAATCCAGTGGGCTGGTGCCGGTAATAGTGATGCCTAACCCTCCCTAAAGGGGGCGGGGGATGAACCAGAGGAGCACCTGCATCCCAAATCCAGTCCTTCCCATTCCCCCCCGCCCCCAGACTCCAGTCACACTCAACAGCCAGGTGTTTCCCAGCAGCAGCTGTTCGCGCATCCAGAATAAATATAAACAGACCAAGATTATAATATTTAATGGGTTTACGCAACAGCCAGGGAAGAAAACGCTCTACAAAAATTAGCAGCTCAAATGAACAGTTTGTACTGCAATTATGCTCCGTTGGTTCAGGCACTTTGGAAACGGAGTCAGCGTAACGCCGGGGGCCTGGTGCTGCGCTGTTACGGGGTCTCGTATATATGGCGTTTTCGCACTTCGCTTGCGAATCGGAGCTGTTTTTTTTTTCCTCCCACGTATTGCGGCCCCCTGTCTGGAGAGCCGCATCGGCGTAATTGCCGGCACTCCGCTCCAGAACAAAAACGTCGGCTCTGTTCTTTCTCGGAGAGCTCTTTTGTGGCTCAATAGATTTGGCTGCATGGTGTCAGAAGAACACAGAAGAAGAAGTGGGGAAGAAGAGAAAATGTTTAAATTAATCTTTTTTACATTTTTTTTTTTATTTTCAGCACAGCGGTTTGGCGGTGGTTTGTTATTCCCTGCATAGAAGCGGAGCTCACGGCTATCATGGCTGGTTTTTGGGCCAGCGGATTTTGCAGGGTCGTGGGCCTTTCGTGGATAGTGACCGTCTCTGAGGGGCCGTTCAGTTCTCTCGCCTTGAGGCTAAATGTGACCCCTGTGTGTCCCCCCTCTCCATCTAACTCCAATCTTATTTTGCCCTCTGTGATTTCAAGGGTGTGGAAATAGCCAGCTGCAACACAGTCACATTGTCCCTCAGCTTGTAAAATGTCGCATCTACCTGCTAGGGAGGGTAAGCGCAGTCTTGATTCCTGAGTATTCCATCATGATGTCCTCCAAAGAAGTTATTTTGATTACTTCTCTCCAGCAGGACACACCTCAGTGCAATTTAAGCTTGAGCTTGTGCCAGTTTCATTAATTATTTGTTCGTTTGTTTGTTTATTTATTTATAACTCATTCATTGGCTTACACAGAGAGGTGTTCTCTGAGACAGAGGGAGAAATCAGAAGTCGTGTAATAGTCCCAGAGGTGAAATGAAATTGTGATGCCAGGTTCTGAAAGGCATTTGAGTGGAGCTCGAGGGAATGCTTCGGCGTGTGTGTGTGTGTGTTATATATATGAAGCAGTGCTTGCAGTAATGGAGATTCTGGTGTCCATTTTTGTGCAATTCCATAATGTGGTCCCATCCATCACTGTACCAGGGGGTATTTAATTAGTGTGAATAATAGCATATACAGTATTGTGCACTGTGGCGATGCATAAGTATGCAATATCATGCCCATTCATTGTTTACTGTAGGTTGGCTGTGGTGTTTTGTTGCTGTTGTATATAGTGTCAGTGGATTTGTACAGTGCACGTCACGCAGTGTTTGATGTTATGGGTTCAAAAGTCAGTTGTCGATGGCAAGTACTGTGTTAAAAGTTTCACAGTCGTGTACGCGTCACCGTGTGTCGTTTAGTGTTTTGTGCACTTTGTGGTGAGAGAAAAAGCACATTAATCAGCTGTGTGAGCCTTCAGTTGTCAGGACAGGTTCTCGTCTTGAGCGCGGCTGAAAGTGCTGAGTGACAAGCGAGGTGTGCCATATTGAAAACATGCCACAGCTTTGCGCGCGGCGTCGCCGCAACAGATGCCGCTTCGACACGACTTCCACTTCTGCCGCCGGAGAGGCAGCTTTGATGATTTCGTCGAGGGTGACGCAACGTCGATCTTCCCAGTCGAGGCGGTCCGGTCCCGATCCGCTGCCAGCAGACGAGCCCGATCATTGTCTCGGCCGCTGATGGCGCTTTGACAGTCCCCTGGTGCTCGTCGGCGCTGGGGTGGCTGCGCTGTCAAGGGGGTGGGTTTGATGTCATGGTGGTACTGATGTAATGCTTCAGCGTGGATTTGAGAGGAGGCTGAGCTGGAGAAAGAGGAATGGCTGCTTTGACATGTCACTGTATGTCACGGGTGGCGCAGTTGTGTTTCTGTTACACGTTTCAGTCTGATGCGGCTCTAAGCCAAAGCCAGGAGACGACCCCAAATCTTTACACAGCCCCTAACGTTGCTCTGACTTTCGTTTCCCTTGCCATAGCTTGACTTGACGTTGGTTTGACGCTTCAGTGTTTATTCTTTGTTCCCTAATGTTGCTGTAACGTTTCTGACATTTGCTGCCTGCAGTGAATGATTTTCTCGTTTCCCCGTGGTTGACTTCACGTTGCAGTTTGGTCTGGAGCGGATCCTGAGTGAGGAGAAGAGCCTGACGCTGCTGGCCCAGGCCGTCGACCCCAGCCAGCCCGCCATGATGACCGATGTGGTCAAGCTGCTGTCGGCCATTTGCATAGTGGGAGAGGAGAACACGTACGTACCGGCTCCGCACTCCAGTCACTGATGTTAGAATCAGCATTCGCCACTTTAAGTTTGTCCTTTTCAGACCTGCTGTATTAAACTGCTACATTAGCAGCTCATTACTCTTATCACCGCTCATTTCCGTTTTTTAATTATTTTACAGCCTCATCACAACTGTAATTTAAAGGAAAGTTACCGATTGTTTTATTTTTTCTTATTCGAATGACCTTTATGGGAATATAGCAATGTCTGACATGGAATGAAACGCATTCAAAAGGCTGGACTCTATTATACACGGTGTAATTTCTTTCTATTTAACAAATGTATGTGAGGAAAGTTTTGTTTTAAGCAATGTAAGGCAAAGAGAGGAGAAAATGGAGGAGGTACATGGCCTTCTCCTTTTCAGCCTTGTACACAGGCATAGTACGCACAATGTTAAAGGGGGGGGGGAGAAGTGCCGGGCTGTCTGTGAAAAAGAGTGAGGCGCGTTTGTTTGCCATTTATCCACTCATGCGTTTCATTCTCCCATTTAGGCTGGAGAAGGTCCTTGAAGCCATAACTATCGCAGGAGAGCGCCGGAACGCCGAGAGGTTCAGCCCCATCGTCGAAGGTCTCCGCGATCGCTCTGCGCAATTACAAGTTAGTACAAGGCTGGCTGTCACCTCTGGAATGGAACACTCAGCCCTCTCCCACCCCCTTTTATTTCTTTTTTTATTTTTGCAAAAAATGTGGCTACCGTGTGGAATGAAATATTAGACACTCTTGAACAAAAATCTTTTTTTTCTCACCAGCCTCCTTCCGCAAGGTGTGGGGGTGGATAGAAGTCCACCTTGCAGCTCAGTTAAAAGAAAAAAAAAAAAAAACACATTATGACATGAGAGACAAGGGCCTATCAAGTTCACATTTGCTGCCCCTATTTTAGAAAAATTGCGCAAAAAATAACTTTACAGATGCTGATGAAGCATTTTGTTCTTAGGAAAGGTATCACAGATGAGATGACTCACGTAAAGCGATAAATTCTAATACTCTGCGATCTCCTAATCTCCTGCGATTTGCAGATTTGCTATGCGTTTTGTGTTCTATTTCAAATTGAATTGTTTCTGAAGCCTGATTGTCAAGCCCATAAATAATTATTGTTTTGTCATGTGTTATTTGCTTCTTTGACATGAAGGAAAAAAGTTAAATTAAATCCTTGGTCTGTGGTGATTCTATATTTTTTTTCCCGGGGGTTGTAGTTACATTCTGAAATACTGATGGGACACAAATGCATTGAGAATATAGCCTACTGCCTTTTTCTGTGAATACTCTGTGCCTTTCACAGACATCATTGCTGTGAATTGTTAGGTGGTACGTTATTTAATGTGCAAGCGAATTGGACACAACACCAGCTGCTATCCTATGCATCAGGACTATGTCAAACAGAAATTACAATTGAGCACTCGCGGACTTTAGTGCCATAACGTGGTGACGGTAGTGCGCGTCCCCTGATTTAAACACATTAATATTTTAATTAACAAAATCGACGGAATAAAAGTCCGGACAGGCGCGCACACGGTTTTTGCTTGCGTCATCGCAACATCCTGTTTTGGCCGTATTGTTTCGGTGTTAAAAGTCTTTCGGCCGAAAACCGAAAATGCTTTTTTTTTTTTTTTTTTTTGCCATTTTCGGCAGAAAATTTTCGGTGGCCAAAAATTTGGTGCATCTCTAGTATTATAGATAAAGAATAGTTTAACGAAAGAAATAGTTGCATATAATGTGTTGGAAAGTGTGATGCACTTTGAGTCAGGGAGGATAGCGATTAAAAATTATTCAGATCAACTGAAAATAGATTTACGGGTGTGATTTAATTTGTGTTCCTTGATAAATGGAAACATTTTGTTTATATGTGCAAATAAATTATGATTAACACATTGTGTAGTCTCTAGAGAGTAAAGATGTGTGGGTCAGGAAGTCTGGAAGGTTTTCTGCTTGTTTTTTAGGTGAAGTGAGATAAAGAAATACAGGCTTCTGTTCATTGTGTGGGCTGATTTCCTCGCTCGTAGCTGCATCCACATTCCGAACTGCTATTAAGTGGGGATTGGTCTGTGGAATTAGAGCGGCCCACATAACTTCAGGGATTCTGTGGACTCGACAGACATGCGGCGCCGACTCTCCCCGCTCCTTAACGGCCTGAGCCTTCTGATGCCGAGCTTCGGTTTGGGAAGTCGATTGGAGCACTATTTTCCTCAGACGTGCCCCTTCGTGGATTTCAGAAGGAAGAATCAAATTGGGTTGTAAAAACTTTAATCCCCTCTTGTGCTGTGATGGCCATAAAGTGCCTGCGTGAGGCCCACCTTTCGTGAATTCGGTTGCAGGGCTCTGCTCTGCGATCAGTCCGGAATATGAAAAAGAAAATGAGAAAGGAAAATATCGTAAAAATGACACGGGGAGTGTTGTCTGTATTCTGTTTTTAATGTAGTTTTGGATCAGTGATCCTCCACACCAGTTTTCTTTCTCCATTTCAGTGATTTTGGAGGCAGTGCGGCGAGCTCTTTCATGACATCAGCTGCTGTTAACAGCCGCGCCCTCTTTGATGTCTGTGTGCCTGACGAGATGAAAGAGGGCTGGAGAGGTCTGCCTCACCGAGACCTGCTTCAATATTTTGCTCCTCTCCTTTTGAAAATGCTTGCCTGGTTATTTTGGCTGTCTGCAGGCTCTCCTCTTCATCCGCCTGGATTCTTGCTGAAGTTGGTAGCCGGTCACGACCGGCGCTTTCAGCGCATTCGGCGAGCAGCTTGGCCGGGGAACGGCGAAGTATTGTTTTTGTAAACCTTCTCTCTCGAGGACGCCGGCCTTATTTGCTCATGTTATATCTCAGGCATAGACGACCTTTGACCCCGAGCAGACGGTGGCCTCAGACGGCTGCTTGTTGCGGAGGCGGGTGGGCGAGGGAGCGGTGTGCGGAGTGTATCCTAGCTGCTGAAATATTACAGATAATAAGCACTGCTTGCTGGCATATGGCTGTCAGGGAGTGGGATTAATGAAAAGCAGGATTGGTAGTGATGTGCCCGAGCGGGAGAGAGATGTGCGCTTTAATTTGACAGGGCCTGGGCGGACCGCGCCACGGTCTGTGTGAGTCTGCTGCAAGCCGCCATTCTGCCACCTGACCTTGAACCAGCCCCGCCAAACCCGCCTCTCTCTCACTGCCAAGAACCAGAGGACCTCTCTCCTCTTGTCACTGATCATCTCTCCTTCTCTCCCTTTCACTGTCTCCATCCCTCTGTCTCTCCCTCTTCTGTTTCTCTCTCCTAAATCTCATTCCACTTCTGTCTTTTGTTCACTGGCATGACGGCGTTTGAAATGTGTGATGATCACTACGAAAAATAAATTACATTAACAACAAAGGCAATAATATCAAGGCATATGAGGATGGGAAAGATTACCCCTTTGAAATGTTTACTAGCCGTAATAACCATTTTAATAATGTCAACATTAATTATAATACTGTAAATAAGTAATTCTATGTCGTGGCTGGTCCCTCTGGCTCAGGAATAACAGATATAGTGTGTTCATTGACTGTTCTCCCTGCGCTTTTCAGGTTTAGCCTCCTCAGCTGCAGTATCGTGCGGTCGGAGGTTAGTTTGTTGAGGCACAATCCTCCCATTTGCTTGATTAGCAATCAAACGATCAACTAGTTTAGCAACACTATAGTATTCGGTGGAATGAGGGGCCAGTTTAAGTTTACGCAGCGTTACTCTGTATATCGAACCTGAGATGCTCACAAAACTGCAGATTTGCGGGTACTTGCTTACAGGAAGCCGAAGCAATGTCATCAACAAATACATAAACAGTTTGACCTATGCAGAGTTCAATGCTTGATCAATATACAATGTATTCTCCTTTAAATATGCGCTTTTACACCCAAACAATAAAAGTGGATGTTTATTTTCAGTCTTATCATAAAATGAATGGCAAGAACAGGCCTTTCAGCCCAACTAAGCTTGCCAGTTTCTTTATACTACTGTGAACATATTCCTTCAGATACTCAATGACTCAATGGTATCTTGCTTTAAGTCAAGGTTACTCTTAAAAACCCCCAAGGTCTCTGCCTCAACAATATGGTCGAGCTATTCCACATTCAAATGACTCTTTGTGTGAAGAAATATTTCCGAATATCAGTGCTAAATTTACCTTTGGTCATCTTCCATTTGTGACCCCGAGTTCTACTCACAACACTTGGTTGAAGGATTCCTTCATAATTCACTTTGTTCATCCCTTTAACATATTTAAAGACCTCAATCAAATTGCCCCTGAGTCTCCTCTTCCTAAGACTAAGGAGTTTAAGGATCTTCAGCCTCTTCTCATAGCTTTCATCTTTTATACCTGGAATAAGCTTAGTGGCTCTTCTCTGAACTTTCTCGAGAGCCTCTATATCTTTCTTAAAGTATGGTCCCCAGAACTGTACACAATACTCCAGATGAGGTCTAATGAACGTGTTGTACAAAAGAAACATCACCTCCTTAGATTTGTACTCAATACTTTTGGCAATGTATCCCAGCATCCGATTGGCTTTTTAACTGCTACGGCACAATGGCTAGAACCTGTGAGGGTTTGGTTCTCGTGTGCAGCACATTCCAGTTTTAAACCTTTTAAACCATGAAGTAATTCCGTCTAATGTTTTTATTACCTACTTGTACAACTTTACATTTTGCTAGATTAAATTTCATTTGCCACATTTCTGCCCAATTCTGGATTCTATCCAAATCATCCTGAATTACTTTGGTGGACCCTAAACTATTTGCCAAACCCCCCAATTTAGTATCATCTGCAAATTTAACTAATCTGCTCTCAGTATTCCTATCAAGGTCATTAATGTAGATGAGGAACAGCAGGGGTCCCAACACCGATCCCTGGGGGACGCCACTCCCCACCTTACCAAGCTCAGATAAGCTCTTCTTTCATAATCCGTTTAACAAAATGTTAAAACGATATACAGAATTAAAGAGAGCCGAGAATTTTTCTTAATTGATAAAATTTCTATCCTCGCAGTCTCAAATTGAAGCGTATACCTGAATGAATCATCTTGTCATCATCTCTTGTATCAGAATACGGGCTTCCTATATGCTTGATCTTAATTGTTTTGATTTTCAATCGGGCACAAAATCCTGTAGTTTGGGTCACTGCGTCACCTCACCGCACGTCTGTGGCTTCCTCTAAGCAAGTACGTGCAAATCTGCAGTTTCATGAGCATTTCAGGTTCGTTATACAGAGTAATAACGCAGCGGAAACTTAAACTGGCCCGTCATTCTGCCGAATAGTCTTACTAAACTGGTTAGTCGTTCGGTTGCTGATCAATCAAAGGGGAGGACTGTGCCTCACCAAACTAACCTCCACCGCACGTTACTGCTCAGCTGGTATATTGGGATGCAGAAGTTGATCTGCTCCTGTGAGCTGTGAGCACAGATCGCAGCATTACTGATCCGAGGGATGGGACTGCTTCCCCTCAGATTTATAACACTGTTGGAAACCAACTTGGAGGACAGTGTTATGACTTAAAAATCACAACAAAGAAAACCAGCAATGACAACTTTAAAAAATTTAGTCTTCACTGATTAAAAAATATAAAAAATAACTTCCACAAATAATCCACTGTTTAATCTTATAATAACACTCTAATGCCGCAATGTAACCCTGTTGCCAAAACAAAAACTCTGCTCTGCTCCTACTGACCAAAATCACAGCATTTATATAGACTAGCAACTTTCTGGAAAGATCTACAGGATTCCTGGGTGATCCCGCCCCCCATTAGGCAGGAAGATGCCAGAAGCTTCTAGAAAGCACTAGTCTGTTTCAAAGAAGTGATATCACATCAAATCATGTTTTGTCACGGACACACCACCAGAGGGTGCTGAAGAACAAAATAAATGGCTGACCAGCAGGGCAGCAAAAAACGGCTTGTAACAAATCTCCATTTACAAACAATATACATTGCTTTACATAAAATACTCATACATAATAACAGCAAGATGACCTAAGCCTTAAAAACAAACCAGGGATTCTGAGAGACCGAAGAACAGCTTAGAACTGGGGACAGAGGCTACCTCCACACTAAACATGTTTTCTTTTTTTAAAAGAGAAGTCTTCTCCATTCACACTAAAATGCAATCTCTGAGTTTTCAAATTAAAACGGGGTCAGCAGCATTTTCAAAAGTCTCAGTTTTAGAGGTTCACAAATGCCGAAGTAGTGTGGCCGCCGGGTGAAAATTTAGCAAAAGTTAGGCGTTTTAGACAGGCCTCTTGATGACCCGAGGTGTCTGGTCAAATACGCACAAATTCAAGATTTGAAGTACAATAGAAAAATGCGAGAGTCGGTGCGACACACAAATATTTATGGAGATTTGACCCCTTGTCTTGAATGAATGATTCACAGCCAAGTTTTTTTGACCCTTTCCAGAGGTGATCAGGGAATGATGCACAAAATTGTCTGACCAGCCAGAGTCAGGAAAAGTCGAAGTTAATTTATGCAGCATATTGTCAACATGTGCAGTGTCTTTCAATCTTGGCGTCATACTGCAGCATGACTGGATACTTCAGTCAATCATGAGCCTCCACAGCCTCCACTCCCCGCCCACTCTCTCCACTAGACTGTACGAAGTGTAGTCTCGAAAGTCTGAAGTGGCTTCGCAATTTCTACACGTTGTATTCATTGTTGCCTCGCCGTCTCCAGCTTCCTCTCTTCTGAAATCATCTGTTGGTAGCATAAGGGCCTGTGTCCACAGCCAGCGTTTTTTTGAGCTGGAAGCGTCCGTAACCTTATTTTCGGGGCGCTCCCTTCCAGCGCTTTTTGTTGCTAAGTTAGAAGAACAGTCTTTGCAAAGTCAAGTCCAAGTATAACGTTATGTTACCTAAAAGTTTGCCAATACTTTTAAAAGAAATTGCGTGTAGGCAGCAACGAAGCCAACAAATGTTCATGTCCCAGGAGTGTAACTAGAACTGTATACAGTCGCATATGGTTCATATGGTCACGTAGCTACCTACCGAGCCTCCTTTGCAGATGTCTTTTTATGGTTCGCTTCCCTCGCACATCCTTACACTCGAGCCAAGGTTTGTGTTTAAACAATCAGAGAGAAGCTCTGAAATTTCTAAAGCTTGCTAATCATATTTCCGTGCACTGTCGTGGGAGCCTGGAAGGGAAGCGAACCACATTAGACATCTACAACAGAGCCTAGCTAGTTACCCCAGTTAAAATAAATGGTAAGCTGCGCGATAGCAATGTATCGCACTGCAGCTGTTTGGCTGTAAAAATAAACATTGTTTTAGAAACATTAATACAAACATGCCAGCAAACCAAGAGTCCCTGAACAGAGAATATTTAGCAAACCTGACTTGCTTATTGATTTGGAACACCATAGCTGTTGATTTTGTAAATCCCTCCCTCTTCTTGATTTTGATACGTCGGTGAGAGAGAAGTGACATTGACACATCCGGCGCTGTTCCAGAAAGCGATGTGAGCAGAGTGGGGCGGAAAAGTTTAAAGGTCACAGCGTTTTTGCGTGGAGAATGCAGAGCTCTGTCAACGCTGAACTTTATAGAATTTGTAATGAAAATGGTCGCTTCCAGGGCAAAAAAAATGAATAAACACTGCCCATGGCCACAGGCCCTAAAATCCCAGAGACCCACAATTCTATTTTTTGAATGAATAAATTCAGAATATGATTTGCTCATACTGAATGGAATATGCAACCATCAACGATGGAGTATCATATTTTCTGAATGGCTGTGCACATCATTTTTTTCATGATCCAATTATGCAACTCTGCTGGGTCATTCCATATGAAATCAGCCAAGTTCCCATCTTGATGGTCTCAAAAATGCTTCATTTGGTTATTCACTTGTTGCCTGTGATGAGCAAATTGAATTGCAGGAGGTTTCAAGTTGATATCTCGTTCCGTTCTCATTTTATGGGCCCCAGAAAAAGGGGGCGTGGCCCACGTTAACCCTCTGGTCACAGTTTGTGACCATTTTCAAAGGGTTATAACCAATGAACTAATAAGGAAACAAATTTCATTCTTTCAGAATATGTTTATTCTGTTTAATAGTCTGCAACAAACCTTTTAATATAGTGATTAACCCTTTGAGTGCTTTGCAATTAACCCCTAAACATTGAAATTTGGTGCCAAACATGTCGATTTCAAATGAAATATAATGCAAGTATCCTTAGAATGTCCCCTTTGCCATTTACATTGTTGATAGTATACCTGACGTGGTTTCAATGAAGGTAAAAACATCTTTCCATCTTCATCCAATTTGGAGAAACATTAACCCCTTTTCAGCCATTTACTGAAACGATGCACTTTTTGACCCTCATTTTGACCATGTGGGCCTGTTTTGATTTTCAAGAAGTTGGCCTCAAATGAAAGCTTATTCAAATAATTTCAAAATGAAACACAATCAAACTTGGAACAAATACTCCTACTAGTAAAAATAAGACCCCCTTTAAGGGCTATTTGCACATTGGCTAAACTACTCTCAGTGTATGTAAATGTACAATAATGTACAGGAGAATTTATTTCTGCTTTCAGTTGCATGCTCTTTGATCATTTGCAGCCTGTATCATTTCCTTGTGTGTGTTTTCCCAGAAATTTCAAGAGAATTTGATTGAATAGGCAGAATTGTTGCTAATGTGGATGAAACCCTTCAAACCGTACCTGCCCCTTCATTCCCTTTATTTGCAAAAAAGACGATCCTCTGGAACTAAGATATTGTACCCCTGGTTGATTTGTTGCCTGCTTATATGATGGCCAGTGGTGATTGGCCAATATCTTAGAGCAATCCCCTGAAAACGAGGATGTTAAAGCATCTTTTATGCATCCAAATGGCCCTGCACCACAATTCTCTTGGCCACGAAGGCAGGATCTTTGTTGGGTACAACTGAAGCATATCATGTTGGTTGATGCTCCTTGCATGAGTGGCAAGGGCAGGAATTATATAATCGCTAAGAAAGAGCTGGTCCGAATCTCAGGGTGGTTTGAAAAATCAGATTTAGCAAAATAATATGCATTAACATTTGTAACATGTTTGCCATATCTGCCTTTCTTCTCAACGTTTCCCTGTCCATTTATTTACATTTACATACACTGAGAGTTGTGCCGATGTGCAAATAGCACTAAAGAGGGGTCTTGTTTTTCCAAGTAGGAGTATTTGTTCCAAGTTTGATTGTGTTGCATTTTGTAGTACTTTGTATAAGCTTACATTTGACGCCAACTTTTGGAAAATCAAAACAGGCCCTCATGGTCAAAATGAGGGTCAAAAAGTGCACCATTTCGGTAATTAGCTGAAAAGGGGTTAATGTTTCTCCAAATTGGATGAAGATGGAAAGATGTTTTTACCTTCATTTGAAAATCCGTCAGGTTTACTATCAACAATGTAAATGGCAAAGGGGACATTCTAAGGATACTTGCATAATATTTTATTTGAAATCGACATGTTTGGCACCAAATTTCAATGTTTAGGGGTTAATTGCAAAGCACTCAAAGGGTTAATCACTATATTAAAAGGTTTGTTGCAGACTTTTAAACAGAATAAACATATCCTGAAAGACTGAAATTTGTATCCTTATTAATTCATTGGTTATAACCCTTTGAAAATGGTCACAAACTGTGACCAGAGGGTTAACGTGGGCCACGCCCCCTTTTTCGGGGGCCCATAAAATGAGAACGGAACGAGATATCAACTTGAAACCTCCTGCAATTAAGTTTGCTCATCACAGGCAACAAAATATTACCAAATGAAGCATTTTTCAGACCATCAAGATGGGAGCTTGGGTGATTTCATATGGAATGACCCAGCTGTACGGACTTGAAACATGGGTTTCAACTCTCTCTATTGGTCAATGTTATTTGCCATCTCATCCTGTGTGCCTACTTTGTGAAATTAATACTTACCTGAACGCTTGATCACCCAGTAATTTGAAGATTCATCAGTGTGGAACAGGAGAAATTTGTGTCAAAATTCAACAGAACAACAACTAATCTCAACATTGGTTTTGGTAATAGTTAGTCTGTGGAGTTATTTAAATCTTCAAACAAATATTAAACCCAAGTCCAGCTTCAATAACTCAGTTTTATTCGCTACAGCATGAAACAGAGTGGTCAGCCACATTCTCACTCTCATTTTCATTCTGAATTGATCTTGAAGCTGTTTTTGGGTTAATTGAAAAAGCAAAGCTGAAACAAAAGCCAAGCAAACTGCAGTTGAAGTGAGGAAATCTTTATGAAGAGAGCGGGATAGGTGCGTTCATGTTTGACCCCTGAAAAATTGTGAATAAACTTTTATGACCCCTGACTTCAGCGGGTTGATCCCTGAAAAAGAGTAACAGAAGTCACTGACCCTTGACTGAAAAACGCCAGTGCGAGCCCTGTTTAGAATTAAAGCATGTCAGTTTGGATGAGGCCAGAGAGCGAGAAAGAGGTTGCATGAGTGTGGCTCATGGCCCTGCCCGTATATGGCAGCAGTGGCAGATGCTACTCAGTGAGAGCCGTCGTGGGCCCTCGCCATATCTCAGCCAGGCGCAGCGGGTGCCTGTGTGCAAGCTCGGTTTGGAGGGTCCCGTCTCAGTCGCCGAGTCTGAAGTGTGTCTGACACCGACCGCGCTTTTGTGCGCCGGTGTTAGGCCTGCCTGTTGCGTGGCTGTTCAGTGTGCAGTGTGGGTGCTCGCTCGGCCTCTCCCTCCTGCATTACGGCTGCCCCGCCGTGCGCACCCCTCTGCCCGCTGGGCAACATCAGCTGCGGCTCGCTTTCTCTTGCATGGCCTTCGCTCTCCTCTTGAGCTCTTTACATAGGAGTTATTTCAGTAGCTCCACACTGCACTGTGTGGCTCTCGTGTCATTGGACATTTTCTTTGAGCCAAACAAAATGTTCCAGAGAGAATAAAACATATTTCTTCCACCATAAAATTACAGTCCTATCAAATTTTTGATGAAGGACGAAAGAATCTCTTCATAAGGAAGTATAAAAAGAGAAAACGAATGATGAATTGGTAAATTTGCTGAAAGTAGCAGTGAAGGTCAGATTTACCCCGACCATTTGATTGCAGTACTGTCAGAGTTTGGCAGACAGTAACAGTCGGCTAATATTGCTCTAGCCTTCCTTGACGTGTGCTTGCGTGCCTCAATCGTTCCCCATGCGGACAGTATTGTTTCTGGATTCATTCTGTGCCCAGAGCGCGCCGCAATGAGCGCTCTGTGTCCGTACATCTGTCACGGCGTCCCTGAACACGCGCTCCCCTGTGTAGCTTTAACCTGCCCTTGCAGAACCACGGTGGGGTTCCGTTTAGAGCTGTGCACCGTCTGCGGGCTGTATTATTAAACTCTGCAGGTGCGGAAGCGAACAAACACACACTCAAACAAAGCTGTGGCATGTTGTCCTCTCTGCTCCTTTCTCTTTTCATTTGGTTTTCCTTCATCACTGAAGAAAGTCGGGAAATATTAAAATATTATCAATTTGTGATCTCCAACCGAAGAGGGAATCGAATGCTGTTCGCGGTTTTTGGCGGCGATGTTGCGAGCACCCTTGATAATGCTAGCTTGGCAATTGAGCCCTCCCCGCCCGTCCCCAAACAACCAGACCTCCAGCTGAAAATAATCTTTTAAGCGCAACACGCACTCCACATCACGCGGGAACCCCGCATATTCTGGAATCCCCCCCTCGCTGCGAGCGATCGTTGCTTTGACCCCACCCTCCCGCGTCCCCGCCTTGGACCGGCCCAGCGGAGTCGGTCCTTTACGACGACTGATTATTTCCATTAAGCGACTGCGCCGCTCCGATGCCGCGTATGTTTTATTGATACTTTGGGTTACTCTTCCCAATTACTAATAGATAGACCCTGATCCCTTTTAACCCGAACATCACTAATTCATGCCGCCATCCTCATCTCACTGTGTAGTTAAAGGCATTTCACGCTTGACCTGAGGAAGTACTCCACCCCTCCCTCTCTCTCTCCTTCCCTTTCACTGGAGGTTAAGTACTCTAAAGGCCAGAACTGTAAATACAAACACTTAAAAAGGGGGGGAAATCCGCTGGACCGTTCACTCTAAACACTGGATTAGAAGGCCAGGCTGTCTGAACACTATAGAGGGGCTCAGCTGGAATTGTGTGTAAAACACGTTTCTCTGAGCTGACGGATGTGTTTGAGGGAGCCCCGAAGCCTCGCAGGGCCAATTTTGACGGCGCGACTGAAATGTGTACCTGTGTAGTCGGTGCACCTGAACGTAAACACGGCGGTGATTTAATATCGCCTCTCTACCAGCACAGAGCTGCAATTCGGCTGTATTTCTTTGGTTTTATCGCAGGATTCAGAACTACGTGAGGGGTGTCATTTCACCAGAAGTTGTCCTGATCGAACAGACACTAGATGGGATGAGTGCAAATTTAGTGGTGAGCTTTTACTGAAACTATAAGATGTGAAGAGCGAGATTTAGGCACCTGGTATTTCTGTTTCTTTTAATCTGAGATCCCCACCTGCATTCAAACCCCTTAATAATGTATAAGTAGAAGCCATTTGCTTTTCCTGCAAAAAAAATAAAAAATACAGGTATTGATGCCGGCCATTTTGGCGTTCGCTATCAACCTTCTCTCTTTTCGCTTCGCTCAATTGTTTAGGAGAGGAGAAAAATAAACGGAGTAAAAGGAGAAATAAATTGGCAGTCGCAGCGCAGACGGATGAAGAGGGATGGAGGAGTGTTCAGAAGCCCGACCCAAGGCTATATTTCCCACAAACGCTATAACCAGGAGAGCTTTTTAAAATGCACCAGCCAAAAGGATTTGCCCCTTTTTTTTTTAAATTTTATTTTATTTTTTTGATCATCCTACTGGCTCAGACTTCAAGGGCAGAGGGGCGAGCGTGAGCTCGTTCACGAGCGCCTCCCGTGTAATCGAGCAGGTATAGGGGTTCACGGCGGCAGCTGCGGCCAGTGATCGAGTTGCCCACGCCCTCGCACTTCAAACAGAGGTACGATTATGCGCGAAGCGCAGCCGGAGATCGGCCCCGAGCGCCCAGGCAGATGGGGCGCTCCGCGGGCTCCTGGGCTCGGAATTTCTCACGTGTACCGCAAACGCGGGGCTGTTGTAAAACGGGGCTCACATTTATCCGCACAAATACATGGTATCACAGAATAATGTTGGAAGGGGGCTAAATAGCCTCCAGCTCTTGCACATTGCCCCGGATAGTGCCCCGCTCCACTCGGTTTGGGTTCAGTGTCGCAGCAGTGACGGGGTTCGCAGCGTTCTCAGTCTCTGTCCTGATTATGGAAACTGTACTGCCGACAGCGAGGGGCCGAAACCAGCTCACCGGAAGTCATGGTACTATTCTCACCTCGTTGGAGTGCACTAGACTGAACCGGTTTTCTCCTTTTCTGAGGACACTATCCTAGACCTGTTCACGCCTGGTGACGGTGCTCTTCGCTAAAAGCGCGCTCACCTTGTTAGAGTGCACTATCCTTTTCCTGTTTACACCTCGTTAGCTTGCACTTCGCTACACTTGTTTACACCTCGTTAAAATGCTCCAGCCTGAACCAGTTTTCACTTTGTTCGAGCTCAGTATTCAGATATTCACTATATATATCATCTGCAAATGTGATTTTGATCTACATTGTTTCCAAGTCATTTAAAATTTGAAAAGTATTCCACTGTGGATCCCAGATTCAAAAAGTTCTGTACAGTTTTTTTTTTTTTTTTTTTTTTTCCAGGGTGTAAACAACCAAGTTCTTTTTATAATCCCCCTCTCAGTGACTTACTTTGTAACCTTGTGTACAATTTTCTCAGTATTTGCTAACACCAGGCCTCTTCTGTACAGTCCTGATCATTTATTTATGTTGGTTTGGCTACAATGACGCACTTGTCGAGGGTTATTAATTCAGCCAGTTATTAAGCATTTAGAAGCAAGCTGAGTCCTTCAGGCTTACCAGATGTTTGAAAGTTCCTTTTGTCGATACATTTTTATTTTATAGAATGTAACGTTGTATGAATTGTTACAGCTTTAGGCTTGCATTTTTATTACATTTTTTTACTTTTTGACAAAATATTTTTGTGTGTGGTTTGAAGTCGCATAGTATTGCTTTGTGATAAACAAACAGAAATGCGTGCATACTGCCTGTAAGCGGGTAAGTATGCCACATGACAACATAACGTGAGTAGTAAGTTCTCCTGAATCTGGCTGTCAGCCGGCATGCTGTCGAGTGTCCTTTCTCCGCATCAATATTAGAGTATGACTCGGGTTCCTGACAGCTGGAGTGGACATGCATTAGTCATGGCTATCCTTTGCCTGGCAAAATCTCTTCTTCAATATGTATCCTCCGCTGGGCTCAGTCAGGATGGCTGCACGCGTCTATATTGTGCCGGGACTGAATGCACAGCTTGTCTGCGTCTGTCTGTCTGTCTCAGGTGGCCTGCATGCAGCTCATTAACGCGCTGGTTACCTCTCCGGACGACCTGGACTTCAGACTGCACCTCAGGAACGAGTTCATGCGCTGCGGGCTGAAGGATGTACTGCCGGTAAGCGGACCGCACGCGCCCTTCCCTTTAATATTTAAATCTGACGTCCAACTGAGTGAGCCGCCTCACCCTGGCTGTACACATAATGGAGTCAGGCCGAACCTCCCGATCGATACACGCGACTGAGCACGAGCTCTACTGGCTGCTGTCGGGGGTTTGTTTGGTTTGTCTATAATGTTACCGTGTGAACAACTGAAACTGCATTACCACAAGGGAAAAGACGAGCCAGGAAGACTCTGTCTGTGTGTGTTTCTTTGCGCAAGCACCTTTGTGTGTTTGCACATGCATGTGAGTGTCTGTGCTTGTATTTCTGTCTGGGTGTTTGCAGGTTTGCTCGTATTTATGTGTGTGTTTGCGGTCTTGGGTGCATCTGTGTGTGTGTTTGTGCGTGCATCTGTGTGTTTATGGGTGTGTTTACGTTGGGTAAGTGTTTGGGTTTGTGTGTGTGAGTATTGTGCTGTTGGGGATAATGTGAATTAAAGAATAGCGGTCTGACTCTGCTTGCTTGCTTATTATTCAAACTGGCAGCCAACCCTCGGCCGGGTCTGAATGGAGGTGAACAGAATTAGATTTTGTGTCAAACTCCCCAGTGACAGCATTTGCCTCTCTTCACTCCCCCACCTAGCGGCTGAGCTCCATCCGGAGCGAGGCTCTGGATATCCAGCTGAGAGTGCATGAGGAGCACCGCGAGGAGGACCTGATGGAGTTCTCTCACCGGCTGGAGGACATCAGGAGTGAGCTGGAATATCCTTCACCTCTGTTCCCGCGCGGGCCTGGCCGCTCTGAGTCAACCCTGTGTGTGTGTGTGTGTGTGTGTGTGTGTGTGTGTGTGTGTGTGTGTGTGTGTACACGTGTGTGCACGTGCATCTGTGTTCTTGTACTGGCTGCGCAATGTGGGCTAGGAAACATTTTTTTTCCTAGAGTGGAAACATTATTGCAAAGTGAGGACACTTCTGCTTGTCCTCACAAAGGCAAATAGTAGGTGATAAGGTAAGTATAAGAGTAAGGTTAGGATCAGGGCTAGGGGAAGGTTAGGAGAAAGGTTTGGGTTAAGGTTAGAATCAGGGTTAAAATAAGGTTTTGTGTTAAGGTTAGAATCAGGGCTAGGGTAAGGTTAGGATAAAGGTTTGGGTTAAGGTTAGAATCAGGGTTAGGATAAGGTTTTGTGTTAAGGTTAGAATCAGGGCTAGGGTAAGGTTAGGATAAGGTTTTGGGTTAAGGTTAGAATCAGGGTTAGGATAAGGTTTTGGGTTAAGATTAGAATCAAAGTTAGGATAAGGTTTTTTGTTAAGGTTAGAATCAGGGCTAGGGTAAGGTTAGGATAAGGTTTTGGGTTAAGGTTAGAATCAGGGATAGGATAAGGTTTTGTGTTAAGGTTAGAATCAGGGCTAGGGTAAGGTTAGGATAAGGTTTTGGGTTAAGGTTAGAATCAGGGTTAGGATAAGGTTTTGGGTTAAGGTTAGAATCAGGGCTAGGGTAAGGTTAGGATAAGGTTTTGGGTTAAGGTTAGAATCAGGGATAGGATAAGGTTTTGTGTTAAGGTTAGAATCAGGGCTGGGGTAAGGTTAGGATAAGGTTTTGTGTTAAGGTTAGAATCAGGGCTCGGGTGAGGTTAGGATAAGGTTTTGGGTTAAGGTTAGAATCAGGGTTAGGATAAGGTTTTGTGTTAAGGTTAGAATCAGGGCTAGGGTAAGGTTAGGATAAGGTTTTGGGTTAAGGTTAGAATCAGGGTTAGGATAAGGTTTTTTGTTAAGGTTAGAATCAGGGCTAGGGTAAGGTTAGGATAAGGTTTTGGGTTAAGGTTAGAATCAGGGATAGGATAAGGTTTTGTGTTAAGGTTAGAATCAGGGCTAGGGTAAGGTTAGGATAAGGTTTTGTGTTAAGGTTAGAATCAGGGCTCGGGTAAGGTTAGGATAAGGTTTTGGGTTAAGGTTAGAATCAGGGTTAGGATAAGGTTTTGTGTTAAGGTTAGAATCAGGGCTAGGGTAAGGTTAGGATAAGGTTTTGGGTTCAGGTTAGAATCAGGGTTAGGATAAGGTTTTTTGTTAAGGTTAGAATCAGGGCTAGGGTAAGGTTAGGATAAGGTTTTGGGTTAAGGTTAGAATCAGGGATAGGAGAAGGTTTTGTGGTAAGGATAGAATCAGGGCTAGGGGAAGGGAAGGATAAGGTGTGGGGGTAAGGTTAGAATCAGGGCTAGGGTAAGGTTAGGATAAGGTTTTGGGGTAAGGTTAGAATCAGGGCTAGGGTAAGGTTAGGATAAGGTTTGGGTTCGTGATGTGCTGCTTATTGTCAAGATTTGGGAAAGGCTTCAGAGACACAAAAAGTTTTAAAGAAAGTCCCCACAAAGATAGAAGTATAAGGATGTGCGTGTGTATGCGTGCGTGCGTGCGTGCGTGCGTGCGTGCGTGCGTGCGTGCGTGCGTGTGTGTGTGTGTTGTTGCGTATGTGTCTAAGCGTGAAACCTGGCCCTGTCCATTAGTACTTGGAAAGTGGGGCTGCATATGAAATCCAGCTGTTTCTGCATGGTTCACATGTCCTTTAACCTTACGTGTTCGTACACGGTCAATAGCCTGGAGTGCACAGCCAAAAAACAAACTAATGTTTTTCAAATGATTCTTCAACATTAAAATTTAAGTTGGCAGGCATTTGGAGCTTTGCAGAAAGTTAAGTCATCAACTTTTTCAAATTTAAAAATTTTTTTTTTATTTTTTGCACTTAATTGCTTCCTTCACTAGATCACAATTAATTTTAGTTATTTTTTCATGGTCGTCCTAGCAGCACCTTCCCCAAGTCATTCACCACCTCTGCACTAATTAGCATTTAGTGCTTCTCTTTTGAGTTTCTTTCCTTTCTCGTTAATTGTAGCACAGTTGTGCTAGAGTTGGATGGAGAACACACGCACGTGTGTGCGTGCGCGCGCATGTGTGTTTGTGTTCCTACACTTGGTACATTCAGAGAACAAGAGCATGTTTTAGCTCTCTGGAAGGGGACATTTTTGGGAAGTGAGAACATATCTCCTGTCCTCATGACTAGAGGCAAATTTTGGCTGAATGGTTTAGTTTAGCATGAAGGTTAGAATTAGGGAGAGGTGAAGGTTAGGAAAAGGGTTTGGCTCAGGCATGCATCGTTCATCATTAAGACTTGGGAAAGGCTGTAGAGACACATAGAATATATGGAAGTCAACGTAATGTCCTCAATAGGGTAGAGGTAGAAGGGTGCGCGTCCGTGCTGTGTGAGCGCGTGCCCATGCCCATACGTGTGTTACTCTCTGCTCTCTGGCCTGCACACGTAGCCACAAGGACTCGTGCATGTCTTCCTTAACGGAGCTTACCGATGCGAGCGACGTGTTCGGCGTGCTGATGAGCGTGGTGAAGAACACTGCAGCGGAGGGCCACTTCCTGTCCATCCTGCAGCACCTCCTGCTCATCAGGAATGATTACTTTGTGCGGTGAGTGTCCTGCAGGAGAGCCCTGCACACAGGGGTGTGTAGAGCCAGGCTCGCTACTGTGCTTGGCCAAACTCTCCACTGCGCTGCGCGAACCTCATGCCCGGCTAGTTTTTTTTCCTCCCTTTTTGCTCCGAGTGCCGGTCTAACAAACTAAGTAAGGTCAGCTACGCCTATAAGGTGTGAGATTGCAAATATTTCATCTGAATTTTTTTAACTGAATGTTGTACTGCCAATATGTACTCACTACTGGAAGCTGAAGAGCAGTGCAGCTCGAGAACACTGACCCTCTTTTCGTTGAGTTTTCTGTTTAAGCACCTTACCGCAGTGGTTAATCGAGTGCTGTGCGACCAGGAAATCTGCTCTTGACTGCATGTACAGCCACAAGCGTTGTGGTGCTGAATGGTCTCTTCAGCTCCTCACATACTGTGCAAACTGGTTGTTTTTTTTGCATTCTTTCAATGGATTCAAAAGTGAAAAGATAAAGCATTGAACATTTTAATATTTGTGTTCATTTTTGAAGGCCACGGACCCAAAGCAAATACAAAAAAAAAATAAAAAAAATCACTGTGCTCTTGACATATTTGGTGAATAACTACATAAGGTGAGGAATCCAATTTAATGTGAACAATCTCTCAGTTTCATAGAGTGATGAATATATTCAGCTAATTTTTCTGTAGTTTACTTACTATTTGAACATTAATAAATGGTCACATATGGCATAGCATTTAGAATTTGTTATTAGAAGTTTGTAATGGAAAATGGCTTTCATTTCGATCGATATTTCACGATCCACCTCTGTCAATCTAAAACAGCCGATTGCAATTTTATTTCCTCCTTGACCATTTTTATCGATAGATACAGCTCTGGTTGTAATAATGAAAGAGCTTGGTCGGAGACATGGTTCCCGGTCATTGGTATTAAATGGCTTTGTGATAGTGTTTTTGTTTGTGTCTAGCATGAATTATGAGGAGGTATGTAGCAGTGGGCTCACATATTCTCGCAAAATATTATGGCTGAGCCCCCTGAATCTACAGTGCAAAGCCATTTCATGTTTAGCGTTCGCAAAAAATCTAAACAAACAAAAATGGCTGTTTTCTGTCTGAAACAAATGAGCCAGTTAGTTCAGGCTCATAAAAACTTCTGTGAAAGTTAAACTGTCTCAGTAAAGGTAATGCTGCTTCCTTCAATCTGGGTCCAGTGGCACGCATCAATAGCCCTCAGATTTCAAAGCCGCTTTCCAAGGGCTTTTCATGTTGGTGTTTCAAAATTACCCGCTCAGCCGGAAAACCGAAGGATGGATATGTATCCAGAAAACTCCATAAATCAAACATATTATCATTTCTGAAAATGGGTCAATAAGCTGTTTTGATAGTCCTTTTGTTGCTGTCATTTACTGATTTGAAATTTTTTGATAGATTGGGAGCAACATATTGCTTTCAGTGTATTCCTTATCATGCTTCAAATGAGTGGCAGATATCAGTTCACTCAAAGTGCTATTTATATCCTAAATCACATCAGCCTGTTACTGTGCATACAATGCTGCTTGGTGAAATGCTTTCTGTGTCAGTGGAAAACTCTGCATATGTTAATTACTATGGAGGCGGTTCTCGCCAAAAGTGACCCAGTTAACCCTCAAACTTGGCAGCCGTTACATGAGCAGTTTAATATTCTGACTGCATATAATTTGCCAGTTCCTACATGGAACTGTCCTTTGTGCTCCAACCCTGCCATATGTTCTGCGGAACATCTGAAGACGGAAGTCTGAATGTGACCCAACTGAAGCTTTACTACTGTGAGCTTCCAACACAACTCATTTCTTCTTTCCCTGCTCATTGCACAGGTGATTTTCAAATCACGTGTAAAGGTGCATCATGTGTTGTTTGATTTTTAAATGTTTACTTGAAAGAAGAACAGTCGGAAGTGGGAGGTTGAAGCCTTCACCTACAGCAATGTTGAAGGGGTGGCGAAAGCAGGAAACACCAGTAAACGGCATCCAACACACCCAGAGCAAAGTTACATGGCTGCCACTGCAACCAAAGTGCAGTGAAACAAAGCTAACACAACTAGAGTAAAGTTATATGGCTGCTACCACACCCAGAGTGCTGTTATACAGCGCTAACACACCCAGAGTGAACTTATGTGGCAGCTACCACAACCAGAGTGCTGTTATTCAGCGCTAACACAACCAGAGTGCAGTTATACAGCGCTAACACAACCAGAGTGAAGTTATATGGCTGCTACCACAACCAGAGTGCAGTTTACACAGCGCTAACACAACCAGAGTGAAGTAAACAGGCTGCTAACACAGAGCAATGTTATCCTGCTGCCAGCACAACCTGAGTAACGTGTTCCAGCCGCTAACACAGCCAGAACAAAGTGAACTTGCTGCTAACACTCCCATATCAAACTGATTATGCTGCAAACACTTCCAAAGCAAAGTGAACAGGCTGCTAACACTACCAGAGTAAAGTGCACAGGCCGCTAACTCTTCCATAACAAAGTGAACAGGCCGCTAACACAACCAGAGTAAAGTGAACAGGCTGCTAACTCCAGTAGAGTTAAATGTGCAGGCTGCTCAAAGTGGACATGCTGCAAACACTGCCTGAGGAAAGTGAACAAGCAGCAAAGACTGCCAGAGCACAGTGAATTGGCCGCTAACACTGTGGGCTGGTAACTCGGCAGGGGAGTGAATGGGTGTCTCAGGCAGAGAGAGGTAAGTGATCAGTGGGCTAACAAACCACATCAGAGTGAACATCAGCAAACTGCCGAGACACCTGTTCCCTGTGTTTTCCCCTGGCTCTGTCTCTTTGGGGGGGGGGGGGTTGAGTGAGCCGCTCTGAGTGAGAAGGGTGGGGGGTGGGTATGTTCCTGACTGAGAGGTGTGTGAGGTCGCCGTATTGCCCTGCTCCACAGATTAAGTGGGCAGAGCTCCTTATTGATTTTGTCTGGGCGCCATAAATTGTGTTGCAGCAGTTGGAGCTGCCGCGGCGCCGTGTAAAATTCTTATCTCAAATCAAGGTCTTTTCAACCTTTCTGCTGCAGGCCGTCAGGGGGTTGTAATTGGACACATTAAAACAAGCAGCTGCCCCTTCCCTGGTTATTGAGGGATAAAACGCCCCTTAATTCCAGGCTGACAGTGACAGGGGAAGTATGATGAATGTTTTTGGGAGTGGGGGATACAGTGTGGCGTGTGTCTGCGGATGGCTAGCTCAGCTCTGGTCTGTCGGCCACCTAATAGCGCTCCGGCCCGTCGTCAGTCACCTCTGGCTGGGCGCGGCAGGTCCAGCTCTGCTCCATCCCCGGTGAATGAGCAGCGGCTGAAGGGTAGATTGCCTGCTCACTCTGACTCCTGGTGTGTTAGCGAGACGGAGAATTTCAAATTCTTTCTCTCATGTCTTCATTCTCTCTTGTACTCCTTTTTGAGTTGGGGATTTGGCTTGAATGTAATGAACGCGTTTCAGTTCGAAATTGACGGCCGGGTTGCTCCCTCGCCTGTGTGATTCCCAGACCTCAGTACTTCAGGATCATAGAGGAGTGTGTGTCCCAGATCGTCCTCCACCGCAGCGGAACCGACCCAGACTTCTCCTACAGGAAGCGACTGGACGTGGACTTCAGCCACCTCATTGGTGAGATTGCGCCGTCGCAGACTTCTGGGATGTTGTTTAGGGTGAGAGAAAGTGTGTTTGTTAGCATGGGTATGTATGTGTGAAGGTTCATTTGGCTGAGTGCACGGTATGAATGGAGAATGTTAGTTTGTATGCCTGCGCTAATGTCTGGGGAGTGTTGAACCTGATGGTCAAAATGTCTACGAAATACAGTGAGGTCAAAAATTACTGGTACCCCTGACTTGCAATGGATAAACAACACAGATATTATAAACAATATAATTATAGAGAGACAAAATTTACCAACATGCGTGAAATACTTTATTAATGTTTTGATGGACATAATCAAAATCATAATCATTTCATACAAAATAAATTTTGACGAATTCAAGGTATCGTAAAAGTTTGCCTCCTTCATTTAGAACTAAGTGCCATCTCCTCTGTTTGACAAGGTCAAGGCACACATTTGGGGAGATTTCGGACCATTACTGTGAGCAGATCCTTTTCATTCTTGGGTTTGAGGTTATCAATTCTTCAACTCAGCCTGCCCGTTTTCGTTTTGGATTGAGGTCGAGCGACTGAGATGGCCATTGCAGAACGTTAATTTTGTGTGTGGATCCTGCGGTATGCCTTGGGTCATTGTTGGAAAGTCCACCTATGGCCAAGTCCCAGCCTTCTGGCGAAGGCAATCAGATTGTCTGTGAAGATATCCTGATACTTGGTGAATTTCATTATGCCATTAATCTTAACCAGTGCCTTGGCACCGATTGAATTAAAACAGTCCCAAAACATGACTGACTCACCTCCATATTTCACCGGGGGAATGAGGTGCTTCTCCTTGTGTACATCTCTCTCTCGGCACCAAACATGCTGATGCTGTATCTGACCGAAGCGTGCAAATTTGGTCTCACCTGACCAAAGCACCACCAGTCATACTTTGAATGACATTTGGCAAACTCTGAGCACTTGCTTCTGCGTCTTCTGGTCAGAAAAGGCTTTCTTCTAGCAACCCTTCCAGAGAGCCTGTGGACGTGGCACCTGATGGTGCTTTTTGAAACCTGGTGATCCCAACATGCCACCAAGGCCTTCTGTTCCTTCACAGTGATTCTTAGGGATTTTGTTTCTTCTCTCACCATCTTCCTCAGTATCCTGGGGGACAAAATACAGGTACGTCCTCCACCTCTACCCTTGAGGTTTTCAACAATTCCATATCTTTGGAATTTTTTAGTCATTTCCCTAACAGTGCTCAGTGGCATATTCAATCAATTGTGAATCTTCTTGTGGCCATTACCAGATTTATGAAGGTCTATGACCATCTGCCTCATTTGAAATGACTGTTTTTTTTTTTTTTTTGTTTGTTTTTTTATTTATTTATTTTTTTAATGGTGTTGGATGACAAAGGGATATTGCATGTGAGTTACCTCATTTTTATACCCTTTTGAAACAGGAAGTGATGTAATGGCTCATATAATTCCTTAACACTTAAATAAGTGTAATTTAATAGCTAGATTCATTTTTAGTAGATGTTATTTTCAATAATCCTTAATGGTACCATTAATTGTGAAACCTTGATTTTGAGAAAACTGATTTTTAATTAAATCAGTCATTGATTTTGGTCAGTTCCATTGGAACTTTAATATCGTACAGTATTTTTCATTTGTTATTAAGAATTTCTCAATAAGTATATTAAGAAAAAAATAATGATAAAGTATTGTTTGTCCATTACTAGTTAGGGGTGCCAGTGATTCTGTATTTTTCAATAAAGTAAGCTACTTGGTATATTGTTTAATCAATCATTGCATACGAACAAAGTAAGACTATGACATCCGTTGGCATGTAAGTACATTTCTTTTTCTATGGTTTTAACCCTGCTGTGTGTCTTTTTTTTTTTGTTGTTTTTTGAAGTGCTCTCTGATTGGATGGTAATCGGTTTTTTCAAATTATCAGTACAGTTACGTCGCTGAACCATGGTTGAAGTACCATCGCTCAAATGTCCGAGTAGGGTATGGTCTTAATCTCATCAATTCTTCACGAGGCTACTGATGATCTTCATGATCTCGTCTGCTCCTTTGACATCTTTCTGATTGCCTCCCGTTACCCACAGGCACAGGATAGGATAGTGAGTGTATCTCCTATTTATGACTCGGTGTTCCGCAATTTTAAAAACTACAAGTCCAGTTGCTTCAATAGCATGCCTTGAGGCAAGCACTGTTTGCGGCTATGAAATGGTCTATTTCAATTTGCGGATTAAAAAAATAATAATTATTATTTCTGGGACTCTGCGCTATGCTTACTGAAATATTTCTTCCCTTAGCGCTTCAGAAAGATGCCAAATGCCCACTTGGGCCAAAAATGATACAAAGTGGTAAGTCAAAGCTACTTCAGCTGCTATCAATGCCAAGAGCGAATGCGAACAACATCCCGGCGGTGACGGTCCTCTGTGGCTAGAGTTTTACTTTCGCGACAGATGGCCATGTCCTTATTTCAGAGTTCGGCGTGTCGTGCCATCCTGTCAGCTAAACATTATTATTTGAATATGCCACTAGCAGTTTTCACCATGATTTTATGTTAATTCGGTTGACAATTGAATTCTGCAAACTTAACTATTAAATCAGTCTGAAGGATACCTTTTTAGCTCGCCGGGACGAATGTCCTCAGAGCTACTGCCGTACCCTCTGCATCAGTGTCTGCGTCCGTGGACAGCAAGGTTAAAGTTTTCCTGCAAGCCGTGTGGTCTTCTGACAAATCTTGTTTTTTTGCAACTTGAATGCCAACTCCACGATACATGCACATTCCCTTCCGGACATACTGACTGGTAAGAAGAAAATCTAGCAGTAACTGTGGGGTGAATGTTTCCGTTGTGTTCGTGCGTGCATGACTCTGTGTGTTTGTGTGTGTATGAATTTGTTTGTGTGCTGTCATCGACTCTCTCTCTCTCTCTCTCTCTCTCTCTGCAGACGTGTGTGTGGATAAATCTCGGGTGGACGAGTTCGAGCAGAGGGCCTCGGAGCTGTCGCAGAAGGTAAAGCCCCCTCCCTCTTAGCCATCCTCAGCAACCCGCCGTCCCCCCCCCCAACATTAATTACAGCCAGATTACCCCGGATCGTTAAAACAGCCGTTTGTAATTAACGCCATTCTTAGATTAAAAGACGACTCCATCGATTCCTCTGAATGGCCCTTTGTAATTGCGTGCAGATATGTATGAGGCTGCAGACTCGATTTATTGCGTTGCGGTCCGGCCCCGAGGTTAACCCTCCCTGCTGTGCGTGTGGAGGGCGTTCACAAGCGTGTGTGTCTGTTTCCTACGTGGCTGTGCGGTCGTCCCCCCTCTGCGGTGGTGTGCTATCAGGCCCGGCCAGACCGACCCTGAACACTGGCTCTGTGTGGGACTCCCCAGGACTGCCAGGCTCATTTCACACTCTCCTCAAAGGGAGGGGATGAATGAGCCAAACCTGCGAGCCGTGGGCCCCGTACCATGTCTTTGAAGAAGGGGGGGGGGAGGAGGGGAGGGCTTATTAATAATTGGACAGCAGCATGTCCGAGGGGGGTGGGATGTAATTGACACGCAGCCGGCGAGCCGTGAAGTCGAGTGATGAAATGCAGTTTTGTGTGAAGCTGTCCTGCCAAATGCGCGTCAGTGTGACAGGCAGGCGACAACGAATCGAAGCTCGCGCAGCCTGATGTGCGAAGGACCGTACTCAGTCGCTCACTCACGTCGTACGATTCCCGGGCGGACAATGCCGGGCTGGCCTTTGCATGTCGAGCAGCTGGCTAGCTGTGTTCAGCAGCACAGCCTAGCACAGCCTCAGGAGTGCTGAAGATGTTTTCCAGGTTCCCTCCTGTCTGGGTTTTTTTTATTTTTCCATTCATTTCAATGGCTACCACGCTAAATTAACCCGAGCCACCAACCTGCCCTAATTTAGCAAAATAATTGCGCTAATCACATCGTTACAAGCTGGAAGGAAGTGGGTGTAGGAAGAGCGAGGCCCTCTACTGTGGCTGCGCAGCGGCTGCTCCTCTGCTGTAACTGAAACCCCCGCAAATAACAGGTGCGCCTATCACAGCTCAGCAGGGAGACTATCAGAGCCACTGCTGCCTGCTCTTTTTATATTTCACCTCTTAAAGCCTGGTGATCAAACACAAACCCATCTATTCCCTTCATTGGAGAATGCTCTCTGCCACAGAGGGACGAAGGGAGGGGGAGAGAGAGCAGAGGATAGAGTTGGAGATGAGGCCTAGAGAGAGGGGGAAAGAAAGGATAACAAATGGATGGAAAGAGCGAGGGACAGTGAAAAGAGGGGAGAAAGAAACCGTGAGAGACGCAAGTAATCTGTTGATTCTGAAATTACAGGCAGTCTCGTCGCCTGCGGAGGGACGATGCCAAAGGAAATCCCGATTCTGTTCACACCCAGCACTTCTACATCCACAAATGTACCATTTTTCTGTCCTTCTCCTGAAACAAAAGGAGGCCTACTAATTGTGTCCGTGAGGTGTAATTTAGAGCTAATTAAAATTGCATTGTCTTGTTACTGAGAAGAGAATGCGACGAGCGCCCTCTGATCCTGCCGCCTCATTGTGCGAACTTTCATTTCAGGCCCTACGCCAGGGGACACCACAAGCGCCATCGGTTTCAGCATGTTACTCCTGCCTCTGCCCTCAGTGATGTCATTGGCTCAATCGCATGGCAGGCTGGTATCTGTTTAAGGACCATGATTGATCAGTTTAGCAGGTGTTTAAAGAGCCGTATGAAAAACGAAAACTATGGCGAAAGATCGGGCTACAATATTGTACAGACTTCTTGGAACATCATTTCATCTTAGAGTCCCTTACCCACCTGAGACTCGTTTTTTTGGAATAATGATTGCATTTCTAGTTGATGAAGCTGAAAGTAATGTTTTGAATCATAAATATTATCACCACTGAGGTTCCAGAGCTAACATTAGGTGTTGAAAAAGCTCTTCATTTCGTATTCCGCCTGTGTGAGGTTAGATGTAGTGGACCTGGCTCTTCCGCACTGTCAGTGAATGCTCGAGAAATGTCTCTGTCTCGGGCAGCAGTGACCTCCAGTGACCCCTGCTCCTCTGGTCTATCTTCCTCTCTCCCACAGTCGCTTTCTCAGTTTTTATCCGATAAGCTGTTTTCGAGGTGTGTCGTCCTTCGTCCAGTTTTTTAAATCTTTTATTGGCCCAATGAATGTTCGTTTAAATTTGCAGTTACATACTTCTAGACCATATCTCCAGGCATTTTTCTCAGATTTTTTTATTGAATCTTTTTTGTCTGTTTTATGGGCCCTTGAAATTTTGGCTCCAATGTGAAAGATATGACTGAGAAATATAAAAAAATTATTTCTCAAAAACTGCATGATAAATCTTTTTTATAAATCAGGCAATCAACTTACCTTGGTACCATCAATGTCCAGTGCGAGCGCCATTTTGATTGAATCGACGGAAGAGTGTCTATTGGGGGCGCTGTACGTTATGAATGTGCAAGATGGCCTGCGGAGGCCAAGTGGTTGCAGATAG
Source organism: Gymnothorax reevesii (assembly GCA_029721435.1). Lineage (NCBI taxonomy): Eukaryota > Metazoa > Chordata > Actinopteri > Anguilliformes > Muraenidae > Gymnothorax > Gymnothorax reevesii. Next base: position 52,231,191 of record CM056587.1, on the reverse strand, counting down.
AGATTAGATTTGTTTTATCGACTTATAGGAAGTCATATATGACCTATATTTCGGCTTTGTTAAAGTTGACTTTGAAAGGTCAAACTCGAGGTCAGGGAATGTATTAACAATGTTAAAAGATATGCCATGAGATTTCAAAAAAAATTTTCTCAAAAACTGTCTGATAACTTATTTTCTAAATCTGGCCATCAACTCACCTTTATACACTTTAAGTACAGTGCAAGCGGCATTTTGATTGAATTGACGGAATTGGGTCTAGTGGGGGCGCTGTACTTTAACATTGGGTCTTCTGGAGGATGGGCCAAATCGGCTGTGGAAGCTAAATGGTTGCAGATGGAGAGTAAGTTTGTTTATTGACATGTAGAAAGTAATATATGACCTATATTTTCGCTGGGTTAAGTTGACCTTGAATGACCTTGAAAGGTCAAACATGAGGTCACGCAAAATTTTAACATTTTTATAGGTTTCTGGGCTTGAAAATATTTAAGATTGGGAACATATGTGCATTGAACACTTCTAAGAAGTCATGTAAGAACTTTAATTTGCTGGCCTTGAACTTGACCTTTGGCGACCTTTGAAGGTCAAACTTCACATAGTGAAATTTCAGTGACTTTTCTCACCAAAACTATTACAGAAAGAGCATAGGTTTGTATTGTGGCCATATATGAAGTCATGTTTGAGGTTCCATTGGGTGACCTTGGACGGCCAAACTATACAGTGACATTTCAATGACTTGTAGCAGCAAAATCATTACATACTGAGTGTAAGTTTGTATTGGAGACATAGAGTAAGTTAGATATGAACTTTCATTTGCTGACATTCAACTTGACTGTTGGTGACCTTTGAAAGTCAAACTAGGTCACAGATTGCGTCTAGGTTTGAATTAGAGACATATAGGAAGTCATATGAAATTTCATTTGCTGACTCTCGCATTGACCGTCTACGGTCAAATGTGACCTAGTGAAAATTCAATGACTTGTATCACTAAAATGGTCACACATGGAGCCTCGGTTTGTGTTACTGACATCTAGGAAATCATGTATGAACTTTTATTTGGTGATATTCAACTTGACTGTCAGTGACCTTTGAGGGTCAAACTTGACAGTGAAATTACAATGACTTGTATCACTAAAATGGTCACCAATTGAGCCAAGGTTTTTATAGGGACATTTATAAAGTCTTATGTGAAGTCCATTTGCTGACCACAACTTGACATTCTGTGACCTTTAATTTCACTATTGACATATTGAATTTTCAATGACTTGTATGACCAAAACTGCTTCAGAGCATAAGATTGTGTTTCTATTGTAGGAGGTCCTATAAATGTGTGTGAACTTTTATTTAGTGGCCATGACATTGATTTTTATTGATTCAAATGTCAAACTTCACATGAAATTTTCATAACTTGGATCATCACTATAAGACTACTTGCCGGTAAGCTACGGGACCCTTAGTCCTATTTTTCCATCTTTCTGTTGATTCAGTTCTCTGTGGCTTTTTTGTGGTTTTCATTCAAACACATTTTCGTATCATGAGGTTCCCCCATCCTCAAGCAATTGGAGAGAGACAGATTCTGAAAAGAAAATTAGGCTTTATTGTGTCATGTTGATAAATGTAAAGCAGAGTTTTTGCGCAAGAAGAACTGATATCCCAACTTTCACACTCAGGTCTTATACCCTTATCACAGGAAATATCTTCCAAATATGGTCTTTCTCATTCTCGCGCTGCAATTGGACAGGCAAACCAAAACTCTGTTAGTTAATCCTTCAGGAATTCAAAGCAAAGATACGCATGCGCATCACTACAAAGGGCCGGAGAATTACCGAGCCAAAGGATGAACATGTACAGACATGAGCACCACTAAAAAGGAGTGGAAACTTCCAGGCAAGAGATGAAAGTACAGACAAAGGAATGGTTACAAGTGGATGAATTCGATACATGTAGATAGACAAATGATTACAAATGATTCAATTGATTATGTTTTCAGTAACAACTGATTTTACTGAATAAATATTGATCAAAGCTACAGAAATCAAATGCATCCTCTGATTATGTTTTTGAATCAACTAAACAGAAGCCTGCTTACTATTCAAAGCTACAGAAGCCTGCTGCTTATGTGTGTGTGAGCTGCTCATGCATGTGTGAATTGGATTGCTTGTATGTGTGTGTCTGTGTGTGAACTATACTGAGAACAAATGAAAACGCACCACTTGAAAAAAGTCAATATTTAAGTACAAATGAACTTCAATATAATTTTTATACAACAACAGCACTACAGCGACGTCACCTGACATGCCAGGTGCAAGAAATGCGAGAATTTAAAGTTAACTGTAACGCTAAGTTAATCTTGCACGCCCACCAAAGGAAAAATTAATTTCACTCTGAATTTGTGCACACATTGCCTTTAAAAGCATGTGAATCAGAATAAAATTTCACTTCTTCACTGACACTTGTGAAACGTCGACACTATGCCGCGACTTACAGCCCCTGAATGGGAACGTGCCATAGGCATGCTTCAAATTGGCGCCAGCACCAGGGAAATTGCCAGACGACTACACTGCGCACACACAACGATCGCAAGACTCCATCAAAGGTTTTTGCAAACGGGGAGCACTCGGGACCGTCCTCGACCGGGTCAACAACGTGTGACAACGGCACGTCAGGACCGTCAGATCGTACGGGATCATGTCCGAGACCGAACACTACCAGCGACAAGAACGGCTGATCAAGTCCAAGGATGACGTGGATTCATTCACCCCAATACCGTACGCAACCGTCTGCGAGCTGCAGGCCTGTGTGCACGACGTCCTTATTTCGGCCCCATATTGACGGATCGTCACCGAAACCAGCGTCTACAGTGGACAAACAGGCACCAGAATTGGTGACTACGACAATGGCACGGTGTCATCTTTTCTGACGAGTCACGATTTCACTTAAGGAACGCAGATGGCCGTATACATGTTTGGCGGAGACGTGGTGAACGTTATAACGCCGATTGTGTCGTTCAAACGGACCGTTGGGGTGGTGGTAGCGTTATGGTGTGGGGTGGAATAAGCTACCGTCACAGAACCCCTCTCCATATCTGCAGAGGAAGGGTGAACGGCGTCTACTACCGGGACCAGGTGCTGCCGAACCATATTGTGCCGTTCTTCAACCAACAACACGATGTCCACATGTTCCAACAGGACAACGCTAGGGCACACACTGCAAGGGTGTCCATGCAGTACCTTGCACAGCAGAACATCCCCGTGCTTCAGTGGCCAGCTCTGTCACCCGACCTCTCCGACCTCTATCGAGCACTTATGGGATGAAATTGGACGACGTCTTTCACGTCGACGCCAGATGGACAACAACCGAGAACTTGAGGTTGCCCTTGTTCAGGAGCGGAATGCTATCCCTCAGAACACTATCCAGAGACTGATCAACTCCATGCGATGGCGATGCACCGCATGTGTCAATGCAAATGGCGGTCACACCCGTTATTGACTTTCCTGTTTGACCCCTACACCAGTTAAACCTCTCTTGCACATTAACATTATCGTGATTGAAATTGAATTATTTTTACATGTCTTCTTATTAAATCATTCATTATCTCAAATGCATCATACGTATATACTTCACATATCAATCCACGGAGCTGTTCCACATTTCGTGAGTGGTGCGTTTTTTCATATGGACCGAGTATATTTGCTTGTGTGTGTGTTTTATGTGTATGCGTATTTGCACTACTCCTCTGTGTGTTTCTGCTGCCTACATAATATGGTTATTGATTATGATTATTGATGGCTAAATATAATCAAAATCTAATTGTTAGTTTACTGATTATTAGTATGAGTAATAAAATGAATAATGATAAAAAATATAAAATCAGTATTGGTGAATATCATGAATCAGTATTAGTAAATATAATGACTAATGCTGAAATGTAATTTAGTATTAGTAAATACAGTACTGAAATATAATCCTCAACAGCTTTGACTCTTGTTTTCCCTTTGTCGTATGTGGGTCACTCTACCGTTGTCTTCCTCAGTTCGAGGAAGAATTCCTCCTCCGACAGGAAGCTCAGACGCAGCTGGGGAAGAAGGACGAGAAGATTGCCGAGCTGGAGGCGGAGTTACAGGCTTTCAAGTCCCAGGTAAAACGTTGGCTTCCTTCATCTCAGTTCCGCTGTTCAATGGTGCATTTGGCTTATTATACATTTTATTCATGCCATTTTTTATTTTTTTTTGTTTTGAGTCATTTGATTAAGCTTCAATTCAAACTGAAGTAGAATGTTAAAATGTGCACTTCCTAATTACCAGTAAAAGGATTTACGAGGAACAATTTAAATGAAATGGAGCAGAGACAGATCAAAATAGAGATGATGAATAGATAGATATGAGAAACGGGATGAAAGTCAAAAGATGCATTTCAACAGACTCTACAGTGAAATTATTTCCTTTCATTTGAAGCTGCTATAAGCTGATCACACCATACAGGTCAATTAGCATTGACCCCCTTTTCTCCTTCAGTTCTGAGTGCTGCTTATATCTCTGTCATCACCAGTTTTAATTCAGTATGATGCCTACTCTCGCCTTGGAAATCCTGCAATATGTAGCACTGCACTAGCCTTCACCTCGTTGAATAGCTCTGTATTAACTTCTATTTCTTATTCTTGGGTTCCAGTGATTTATTCCTACTGCTCCTCTCCCGCTCCGTCTTTTTTTTTTTTTTTTGGATGATAATTAAGCTTAAGATTGGATCCCGAGAGTTGAGCTTTAATCACTGATCTCTATCCCTGAAAGGAAATTGTTCTTAAGGCGCTTTATTCAGCCTCGGCTGGGCTACGCACAACACTGCCGGGGGAAGATAACTGATGGCGGAATGAACTTTTATTCTGATAATATTTCAATTCCACAAAGTAAACACTTTCAGAGAGTCCTCAAAGGGGGCTTAAGCTCAGATTACCCACAATGCATTATGTACGGTGCGTATTTCTCTAATATCCCATGTGTGACAAAAGTGTCACTGCGACATGCTTCTATTATTCATTGTATTTCAGAGTACGTGCAGTATTATTGCAGTTGTTTGTCATTAAAATATGCCGCTGTATACTGTTTTTCTCATGGGATGTTTCTCATGTGGAGTCCTAAGGCATTAGACTTGAACTAGATTGATCCTTTTGGGAAGATTCTTTGCTCATCACTAAAGGAGGTCTCCCTGAAGTGTCAGAGTTCTGTTCCCTCGTCTTTTTCATTCTACCTTCATCTTTCATTTGTTTTTTAGTGCTGCAGCTGTTCTCAGATCAGCATTTTGGACGGTGGTGGCACATTACTCCTGTGGTTTTGGCTTCGCCTCGCTATATGTTCTATTTGCAGGAAAGAAAAAAGAAATTTCTTTGCTCACTGTGAACTTTTATTATGGGGAAAATAATTGGATGATGTAATTGCTGCGTGACTATGATTCTGCATTGCCTAATCTTTCCATGTGTTGCAAACTGAATCCAAATTCACTTACGTTGCAGCGTGTTGAAATAACACGCTAAATGCTTTCCACTAATACAGGTGTGCTCGGCTGAGAGCGCTCGATCCACTTTACTCTTAATGAAGGTTAGATGATTTTTAAGATTCAACACTTCAAAGCTCACTGATGCCAATTTGTCACATTCATCAGTCATATACATACTAAATAATCGTTAAATGACTCTCCATAAGTACACCTGTGCTGTTTGTCATCGCCGTAGTAAGGCGCTGTGACTCGGCCGGAACATGTAACTTTATCGCTTTTGTGCTGGTCAAAAATTCTCAGCCGAGGAAATGTACAGTCTGTGTGGTTTCAGGCTGCGCTGGTGACATTTCCTTTTCACGTCTGCACCTCTCAAAAATAAATAAAGTTGAACAAAAAGCAAAGTCAGGATGAGTTTGAAGAGGAAATGTCAGGGACCAGATTTTGAGCCCACGGACAGGGGCACCTTGAGGGGTCAGAATGACCTTAAACTCAGTCAACAAGCAAGAGGAGCCCCCACCTGTGGTCCGTCCCCCCCCCCCCCCCCCCCCCACACACGCCCGCCTGTGTTTCCTTCATCCAGGAAAATCAAAAGGGAAAAGGAGCTTTTTGAAAAGCTCATTTCACTGGCAGACTTTTTATTTATTCATTTTGATGCAAGGTCCTTTTTTTTCGGCAAGATCTGCCGGCAATTTTTTTCCAGATGGATTGAGTTGCAGGGCTTTAGACGAAGGACGCCTCAAGGCAGGCCGGCGTAACGGAGGGATCTGTCTTTGAGGCGCTGAAAAAAAGGCCTGCATCCTCGCAGGCCGCAGTGGCCGCTGTAGCTGCTACCGTGAAAAAAAAGAAAAAGAAAGGGGGGGGGTGGAAGTTAGCCTTGGCTAACCTCATTCCCCCGTCCCATCTCTCCATGTATCTCACTCTCTCAAGTACAAATTATAATTCAGATATGCTTCGCTGGCATCACCACACATAGGTGTCTTAATGCCAAGACAATCATTTGCATACAATCTAATTTGACAGCACTGACATCACCTGATCTCTCTCTCTCTCTCTCTCTCTCTCTCCCTCTCTCTCGCACTGCATTGTTCAGTTATAACCTAATGCTTGACTCCTTTCAGTTTCTGGCAAGCGTATACTGAAGCATTAAGTGAAAGTCAAATGAAGCACATCTGCGTTCGGAGGTCGTCAGTTGTGCATAAATTCAAAGGAGCCAAAGTAGTTGCTAAGAATAGATGCTGTAGTTCTTGTTGTTGGTGAGGTTCTCTCCTCTCGGTCATCTCTCTCTCTCTTTCTCTCTCTGCTACTCGCCCCATCTTTCTGCCACTGTCTGAAGGTCTCAAGGATGGAGCTTTGGTGAGTTATGAAATGTGCAGCGGCAGTACCCCATAATTCCTTCAGCGTCTCCGGCACGTATGACCTGCGAGCTCTCGGAGCGGAACTCCCACGTCAGCGTCTTCGCAGTCCTTGTCGTTACGCATTTATCAATACTGTCCTCTGAAAGTCAGATCAGTTCCCCTTTTAAAGTTTGCACTTTTGATTTGGTCAGCGGTGTTTTTACGGATGGACACAAATACAACTTTGGCTTAATGCTGTGTGTCCAGAATGCTGCAGGGTGGCACAGTGGCACAGAGGTTCGTGCTGCTGCCTCACAGCGCGAAGGGCGTGGGTTTCAATCTGGCCTGGGGTCTTTCTGCACTCAAAAAAGAAACCGCTTGAAATGTTAGATTCACTTAATAATGTTATATGTCAACTTTTTCCACAAAACTGTATTAAATACATTCCACTCAATGCAATTAATTAAACTGGCCAAAAAGTGTTAAAAGTCAAATAAAGGTCACGCAAACCAATTGTGTGGAACCTGTTGACATAACATTATTAAGTAAATCTAACATGTCATGGGGTTTCATTTTTTTGAGTGTCACGTGTGGAGTTTGCGCGTTCTTCCCGCAATTTCCTCCCACAACCCAGAGATATGCTTACAAGGCAAATTCGACGCTCTGAATTGCCCGTTGGTACGAATGAATTGTTTGTGCTTCAATTAATACACTTTTAGAAGAGTGCGGCGGGTGACATGAGTGCTAAAAAATTTGTTAAACAATAAAGAAACAAAACCAAACATCTGTATTGGTTTTCCCATAGTAATGATAGTTTGACAAAGCCATGGCTGGCAACATTTTTTCCCCGTTACGCATAATTTAAATTCATACAGCTGTCCCTTTGATGTACCCGCGGGCGATTGGAGAAGTGCGTAAAATAGTATTTTTAAGTACCTAATCAGGACCTGGATTTATTCATCTTGGAGAGATGGCTTTGTAATGTGCCCTCTATTAGCCCCACAAGAACATCTGCCAGAGCTGGAGATGGGGATCTCGAGGTGCCAAAACCCTCTCTTAAGAAAGTGTGCTTTTGATTTTGCAGCACTACTTCACTTTTTAAAAAGAGAAATTACTTGATTGTCACTTCACATCTTCAAAAGCATGGAAACAATGGGGTTTAATGGGTCATTTTCTCCTGTATACCTGTGGGTTTGACACCTGCAGTTTCTCTTGTGCCAAAGGAATAACTGTTTTTGTGCTTTGCCGTAACATTTTTAGAAGTGAAAAACTGCGTTTATGGATAACATAAACGGAAAGCAAATAAGGTAATATTGGTAGACTTGGAAATACAGAAGGCAAAATCATATTTTTTTGAAATTACTCGTAGTTATTATATTTGTTAGCCTCCATCTTGTGCTTTACTGTTTATGCCATTCAACCGATCCAACTCAAACTGAGGTCTGTCGGGCAGACAGGAGCCTGGTTCTGGTGTTTGGTACTGTACAGTGACTGAGAGCTCCGGTGCTTACGATCATTGACCTCCATCACGCTGTAGCACAAAGTGGTGCAGAAGATGACTGCTGCTCCCCCAGGCGTACGCATGTGTGTGTGTCTGTTTACACGTGCAGATCTGGGTGCGCATGCGTGTGGTTGAGGTCCCTGCTTTATTTCAGCCCGGAGTGCGTCAGAAGCTCTACACAGCCAAAGTGCTTCGCTAAATCCTCTCTCGTCTTGCAAGGACAAATCTTTTTGAAATTTACTCTTGTGAGGGGGAAATTTAGGAAAAGAAGTTATATCCTCAAAAATAAAATAAAACTTTGCTCCTTGAAGCATTTGTCTTTTTGATGTCTGAAACATGACCAGAAAGAGAACAAAAGCTTGCTCGTGAGCCTGTTAAAATGCCTCAGTTCATAATCATTTGGCAGCTTATCTCATTGGACTTTTACTCGGTGAAATTGGTCAAGCCTTCTTGCGTCTTGAATTAATTGCTTATTGCTCAATATTGTTCATTGAACAAAGATACAGATTGTCACTGGTTGGAGTTGGCTTATCTGCAGTCAAAATGAACAGAAGTGCACGGATTCAAATAAAATGTTTTAATTTTAATTCCAGTCCAGCTTTTGTGTTTTGTTGACGCTGCGCAATGGCACAATCCTCAGTCTTACCTTCTTGCGGAGGAAAATAATTGGGGAACATCTCCGCCTGGTCTGGCAAAGTTTCGGACTGGAAAAGCTCCAAGGCTCCGGTTGGCCGAAAGTTACCTTTGTTAGGAGGGACTGTGGCGTAAAATAGCAGCGCGGAAATACAGGCCTTGAAAAAGGAACGAGAAACCCGAATCCCCAGGTATGAAACTCATCTGATTAAAGCATCCATTAATCCTCTCATTAATCAGCAGCTCTCGTCCGCCTTTTAAAATATTTCCTCAGAGATGGCGAAGAAACAAGGAGAGTGCTCTCACAGGAGCCTAATGCAATAAATATCATTTCAGTTCAGACGCTGTCGCCGCACAGCTGCTATTTTCAGAGGGTGCAGGTGCTCATTTATTTTTTGTTTATTGCGCTATATAGCTTTCCAATTTTGCGTCCGTGTGTTAACAAATATAGTTAACTTACAGAAACATAAATATTCCTGGCTAATTGAGAGCACATGTGGCTTCATTACATCGCTGTCGTGGGTTGAAAAGCAGTTTAATTGAGTGAAATCTCTTTACGTTGAGCGGAAAGGTAACTGGTTGGCAAGCTGTTGCATCGTACGGCATCACTGCATGCTACATATATCCGTTTGACAAATCTCTAAGGATGTTCTTGTCTCGCAAATGGAGTTAGTTTAGTCAAGGGTTATGTCCACCCAGAATCGTTACACAGCCTTAGCGTGATGATCGAATCGATAATGATGTTCAGAGTGCCCTTGCAAATGCCAGATAATTCCACAGTTTAGTCTCCTTTGCAATCTGAAATCTGGAAGTGCCAGGACTCGGTTGTAGTCCAAAGGCATTCTGATCTCTCATGGGTTGTGCTGGGCGTGTAACTGATCGCTCACGGTTTGCGTCACGCTTTTTTTGTGCACACGCCTGTCTTTTCGGCCTCGGTCTGATAACTCTGTTACACACTCATCGCTCAGCCGGTGCCTTAATTTGGGCTTCATGCTCCACAGCTTTGTGATGACTTCCTTGCCTGGTGTGTTTTGGCTTTGACATTTGGCCAGATTTTCACAAATGTTTGATGTGTCCTTCACCACGAAGGCTCCGATTCACTGGCTAGAAATGGATGCATTTCTGTGACTTTAAACCAGCCAACTTGTAAATATTTCCTTACTTTTCCAAGCAGTTGATACAATTATTGATTGATGTTCAGGTCTGTTGCTACTTGCTCTGTGTACTGCTGTGCTGCTTGTGTTTACACAGGTTGGCCTCTTAGTCCCTCTCCTCTCTTTTTACCTCACACAGTTTGGAGCTGTGTCGACAGGCCCCGCCCCCGCCCACGCTGCCCTGCCCGCCCAAGGATCATCAGCCTCCGTGCCTCATCTGCCCCCTGTGCCTCCGCCCCCTCCAGGCTGCCCCGCCCCTCCTCCCCCCCCCCCTCCCCCTCCCCTCCCCCGCTGTGGCCCCATTCCCCCCGCCCCTTTCCTGGGGGCGCCGCCACCCCCTCCGCCTCCAGGCTTCATGGGCGGAGCCGGCTCCCCGCCCCGCCTCTCTCTGCCTTTTGGCCTGCGACCAAAGAAGGAGTTCAAACCCGAGACCTCCATGAAGCGCCTCAACTGGTCCAAGGTGAGTGCTGGCTTCCTCTTCCCCCACAATTCAGTGCGCGTTTCTGGACCAAGTGTCGTGTGGCTCTTCGCACGTAGCCTGGTGTGACCAAGGTACCTTTCCCCACTTCGCTTTCAGAACCACACCTCGGGTTTGCACTTGGGTTAAAGGGGGCAGAATTCCAGAGACTGGCTAAAAAGTGAAGTTACAGCTTTGAGTTCAAGATCAAATCGCGCCCTGCCTCCCGGAACGTTCCGGGTGAGCATGTGTGAACCTGAAAGCACTACTGCTGCGTTAAGCTGAACTTTTGGGTGCAGACACCTGAGTCTTTTATGTACGCTACGGCAATCCAAGGTTGATGGTTGTGTTCACTGAAGTATTTCGGGTCAAGTACCTCATCTGGCAACGAATCTGGCAATTTGAGTCTGGACCTTGGGCTCCGGTCGTTCTGCTGCTAATATCCGAGACTCAATGACATGATGAATTCCGTGGGCTGCGGTACGTTTTGTGCGCTGAGGCTACACACATCTGAGGGCCACGGCGAATTTCACGTTTAGTCAGGTTTTGAGGTCCCCTGATGTAGCACACAGTTTCAATGTCCTTGAAGCGCCGGTTCGTGTCAATCACTGTTTTTCTCAACAAAGTTTTCAATCTCGGGCGGTACTCAGACTTAAATCTGGCTTCGCTTCCCTTCACCTCGGCAGTTTGTCGTGCAGTTGCAGTGTTGGAAACGCTTGCAAGAGCTTTTGCGAAACGCTACCGACATACGGCCGATCTGCTCCTTCGCCAGATGTCGTTTGTTTACAGCATTCCAATTAATGATTAATGCTTTTTTCGCTTCCTTCAGTTATACAGCTGTTTCCAGAACTTTCACATATGCCTCTCCAACTGTAAATGTGTGCTGAATTAGTTTATGAAGGGATGCATGGAGTCACTCTGACCACATGTTTTTCCATTTTTTTACATTCATTTTTCTCCCCCTTCCCAGGAGTTGCACATCTGCTTCAGAATGTCGAATATTTGTGCTTTCAACCCAGAATGTTCTGGAAATGACTGGTGACAATGCTGAACCTCACTGTTCTCATAGTTTCTGGGCAAGAATGCTTGATGTGCTTTGAAAGTTCTCTGTGCCCAAAGTACCAAACCCCCCCCACAAGATACACTTGTTCATATGTCCCACACAGCTGCGTCCTCTTACACTGCTAATTCCAAGCCCATCAGCAAGTGCCTCTCTCGTTCCCACTGCCACAACATTTTTTACCTTAAGTATTCTTTTGTGTTTGTTCACTTGCGCGGGCCGTGTGTAGTGGTACAGCCGATGATGCTTGAGCGAGTGGATTCTCAAAGTGAGGAGGAGCTGTTGACATTTATGCCCAGATCTTCAGAAAGGTGTGATCATAGATTCTAAAGAAGAGTGTTTAGATTATCAGGATCATGGCTGACACGAACACAGCTGGCTGTGTTTCATATTTCAGATTAGATGCCCAAAATTATTTCTGTATCTTCAATATGTCTAGATTCTGCAGTGTAGTATATTCCCTACCTGTAGATCAGGTGCTGCAGTGTAGAATGTTCCCTCCCTGTAACTCAGGTGCTGTAGTGTAGAATGTTCCCTACCTGTAACTGAGGTGCTGTAGTGTAGAATGTTCCCGATCTGTAACTCAGGTGCTGCAGTGTGGAATGTTCCCTACGTGTAACTGAGGTGCTGTCGGGTAGAATGTTCCCTACCTGTGACTCAGGTGCTGTAGTGTAGAATGTTCCCTACCTGTAACTCAGGTGCTGTAGTGTAGAATGTTCCCGATCTGTAACTCAGGTGCTGTAGTGTAGAATGTTCTCTTCCTGTAACTCAGGTGCTGCAGTGTGGAATGTTCCCTACGTGTAACTGAGGTGCTGTAGTGTAGAATGTTTCCTACCTGTAACTCAGTTGCTGTAGTATAAAATGTTCCCTACCTGTAGCTCAGGTGCTGTAGTGTAGAATGTTCCCTACCTGTGACTCAGGTGCTGCAGTGTGGAATGTTCCCTACCTGTAACTCAGGTGCTGTCGTGTAGAATGTTCCCTACCTGTAACTCAGGTGCTGTGGTGTAGAATGTTCCCTACCTGTAACTCAGGTGCTGTAGTGTAGAATGTTCCCTACCTGTAACTGAGGTGCTGTAGTGTAGAATGTTCCCTACCTGTAACTCAGGTGCTTTAGTGTAGAATGTTCCCCACCTGTAACTCAGGTACTACAGTGTAGAATGTTCCCTACCTGTAACTCAGGTGCTTTAGTGTAGAATGTTCCCCACCTGTAACTCAGGTACTACAGTGTAGAATGTTCCCTACCTGTAACTCAGGCGCTGTAATGTAGAATGTTCCCTACCTGTAACTGAGGTGCTGCAGTGTGGAATGTTCCCTACCTGTAACTCAGGTGCTGCAGTGTGGAATGTTCCCTACCTGTAACTCAGGTGCTGTAGTGTAGAATGTTCCCTACCTGTAACTCAGGTGCTGCAGTGTAGAATGTTCCCCACCTGTAACTCAGGTGCTTCAGTGTGGAATGTTCCCTACCTGTAACTCAGGTGCTGCAGTGTGGAATGTTCCCTACCTGTAACTCAGGTGCTGCAGTGTGGAATGTTCCCTACCTGTAACTCAGGTGCTGTAGTGTAGAATGTTCTCTACCTGTAACTCAGGTGCTGTGGTGTAGAATGTTCCCTACCTGTGACTCAGGTGCTGTAGTGTAGAATGTCCCCTACCTGTAACTCAGGTGCTGCAGTGTGGAATGTTCCCTACCTGTAACTCAGGTGCTGCAGTGTGGAATGTTCCCTACCTGTAACTCAGGTGCTGCAGTGTGGAATGTTCCCTACCTGTAACTCAGGTGCTGCAGTGTGGAATGTTCCCTACCTGTAACTCAGGTGCTGTAGTGTAGAATGTTCTCTACCTGTAACTCAGGTGCTGTGGTGTAGAATGTTCCCTACCTGTGACTCAGGTGCTGTAGTGTAGAATGTCCGCTACCTGTAACTCAGGTGCTACAGTGTGGAATGTTCCCTACCTGTAACTCAGGTGCTGCAGTGTGGAATGTTCCCTACCTGTAACTCAGGTGCTGTAGTGTAGAATGTTCCCTACCTGTAACTCAGGTGCTGCAGTGTAGAATGTTCCCCACCTTTAACTCAGGTGCTGCCTGAGTATGTAGAATGTAGAATGTTCCCTACCTGTTCCCTACCTGTAACTCAGGTACTGCAGTGTAGAATGTTCCCCGCCTGTAACTCAGGTGCTGCAGTGTGGAATGTTCCCCACCTGTAACTCAGGTGCTGCAGTGTGGAATGTTCCCTACCTGTAACTCAGGTGCTGCAGTGTGGAATGTTCCCTACCTGTAACTCAAGTGCTGCAGTGTAGAATGTTCCCTACCTGTAACTCAGGTGCTGCAGTGTAGAATGTTCCCTACCTGTAACTCAAGTGCTGCAGTGTAGAATGTTCCCTACCTGTAACTCAGGTGCTGCAGTGTAGAATGTTCCCCACCTGTAACTCAGGTGCTGCAGTGTGGAATGTTCCCTACCTGTAACTCAGGTGCTGCAGTGTGGAATGTTCCCTACCTGTAACTCAGGTGCTGCAGTGTAGAATGTTCCCCACCTGTAACTCAGGTGCTGCAGTGTGGAATGTTCCCCACTTGTAACTCAGGTGCTGCAGTGTGGAATGTTCCCTACCTGTAACTCAGGTGCTGCAGTGTGGAATGTTCCCTACCTGTAACTCAGGTGCTGTGGTGTAGAATGTTTTCTACCTGTGACTCAGGTGCTGTAGTGTAGAATGTTCCCTACCTGTAACTCAGGTGCTGCAGTGTTGAATGTTCCCTACCTGTAACTCAGGTGCTGTAGTGTAGAATGTTCCCTACCTGTGACTCAGGTGCTGTAGTGTAGAATTTTTTCTACCTGTAACTCAGGTGCTGTAGTGTAGAATGTTCCCTACCTGTAACTGAGGTGCTGTAGTGTAGAATGTTCCCTACCTGTAACTCAGGTGCTTTAGTGTAGAATGTTCCCCACCTGTAACTCAGGTACTACAGTGTAGAATGTTCCCTACCTGTAACTCAGGCGCTGTAATGTAGAATGTTCCCTACCTGTAACTCAGGTGCTGCAGTGTGGAATGTTCCCTACCTGTAACTCAGGTGCTGCAGTGTGGAATGTTCCCTACCTGTAACTCAGGTGCTGTAGTGTAGAATGATCCCTACCTGTAACTCAGGTGCTGCAGTGTGGAATGTTCCCCACCTGTAACTCAGGTGCTGCAGTGTGGAATGTTCCCTTCCTGTAACTCAGGTGCTGCAGTGTAGAATGTTCCCCACCTGTAACTCAGGTGCTGTAGTGTAGAATGTTCCCTACCTGTAACTCAGGTGCTGCAGTTGAGAATGTTCCCTACCTGTAACTCAGGTGCTGTAGTGTAGAATGTTCCCTACTTGTAACTCAGTTGCTGCAGTGTAGAATGTTCCCTACCTGTAACTCAGGTGCTGTAGTGTAGAATGTTTCCTACTTGTAACTCAGTTGCTGCAGTGTAGAATGTTCCCTACCTGTAGCTGAGTTGCTGTGGAATTCAAGGATGTTGCGACTTCCTGTTGGGGTTTTGTTTTTTATTGAGCAACTGAACAGGCTGTCAATGGCAGTTGTTAAAAAGCTCCATTAGAGTCCCTTTATTCAAACGGCTTCCCAGTAAATATTTAAAGAGCGACAATTACCTGTCAGGCTGTGTACGACGTGGAATACATTCCACCCCCCCACTCTCGCCTGAGGCGCCATGCACAGAGCAGCAGTGAAAAACCCTCTTTCCCTATGTGTGGAGCAGAGATGGGTCTCCCGGCTCCCAGGCTTTCGAAACCCACCCGACGCCCCGTCGATTTATTCGCGGCACCGGTGGATGTCCACAGACGCTGGATCCGCGCCACTCATGTGTTGGCATCCTCTCTCCGGAGCAGCATGTCAGGAAAAAAAAATTGATCGGAGTGGTTTTCGTTGGCACTAAGGCGGCCGGTCTCCCTCTGACACTGGCACTAGGGCGGCCGGTCTCCCTCTGACACTGCCACATCACACGCTACACAAACTCCCGGGAGCGCTGCTCGCACGTTACTTTACCCAGGTCACGGGCGCCTCTGTAATTACCGCCCGCGCTAAACCGGAAGCCATTCTTTCTTTAAGGTGTGAAAATGCTGACCCAGCTGTCTCTGCCTTGTCCCCAGTTTTGATGGATCTCTCCAAAGGGGGCAATAAGCAGAAGATGAATGGCAGTGACAAAAGCAATGATGCGAATAATACGACTCCTTATTTGGATAGCGCCTTTTATCGGTCATGGCATGGTGTGCTTAAGAAAAGTGTTACAAAAGGGCGATTCAAAAAATAATGAAAGCACCTAAACATGATGAACAGATGGCGGTGGTGAGAAATGGCTCGATGCGTTAAAGTGACAAGCAGAATGAAAATGTTTTAAAACGGGAACATAGTTACGCGCAAATTTTCCTCGGAAGTAAAGAGGTGCTGGAGGCTCCGCTCCCTGATACGGAGGAGATGAGGTGGCGGCGTAATGCTGAGCTCTCTGGAAGTCAGTACCCACTGCGTAACCACATTCATTTCCCACTCATCAGTCTGCCGCTCTTTATCTGAAATCACTCTCTCCTCTCTTCCTCATTCTCAAGCTCTCCGCATGTCCTCCCTATTTGCAGATTCGTCCCCAGGAGATGTCTGAGAGCTGTTTCTGGGTAATGGTAAATGAAGACAAATATGAGAAAGCTGACCTGCTTGCCAAGCTCGCGCACACCTTCGGTTCGCAGAAACTAGGTTAGTCTCTCTCTCTCTCTCTCTCTCTCTCTCTCTCTGACTGTCTCCCTCTATATCTGTGTCTGTCGCTGTCTTCCTTACAGTCTCTCATCGGCTCTCTGGTGGCTCAACTGTATAGACGTTGAGCTGCCTCCAGTTTTGTGCCATTGAAGTCTCTCTGATCCCCCTCCATCAATGTCCGTACTCCAGCTCCTACCCATAATCCCCCACCGCCAGCTTTTTCTTTGCTCCCCGTTTTTTTTTTTTTTTTTTTTTCGCAGAACTGAAAGGATGAAATTGGCTGGGCGTCATTAGGCTTCGGTAAATTAAAGGCCATGCAGACGCATCAAACGCTCTAGCGTTAGCATTAGCCGTAGCGCTTTCTAGCGCCACGCTTTCTTTTTTTATTTCCTTCATTAAGTGGATTGTGGAATACGCGTGAACGAAAAGAAGCATTAATTTGTTATGGCTTAATTCAGTATAATCTTTAATGCTGTTTTATGCTGAAGATGAACCCCCTTACCCCCCGCAGGAGAGCTATTCAGAATTAGGCCTGGATTAAGTTGACGTTTGTCCTTGCCTTTGACTCCCTTTGAAGCATTTTGTTTTTTTTTTCCTTCAAGAGTGACTTGATGAAGTCGCGCTACCATCTCATTGAACTTGACAAGAAAGGGAACGACTCTTGTTAATTCTTTTTTTCATCACGGAATGATTAAAGCCTGGACCTCTGATCTCTTAGCTGTTTTGCAGGCCAACTGACTAGCTGGAGGTCAAATTAGCAGTCCAGAGAGATTACCGGCTAACGCTGAAACCAGTCCTGGCCACTAAGCGCACGTTTGTATCACTGATTCGAAACAAAAAAGACAGAGGTCCTTTAAGCCTGCCATAGAGCATCGGGTTTTCATGTTTTGATTTTATAAATTGGGATGCTTTTAGCCTAAATTGAATGGACTCAGTCTTTAAAATGGATCCCAGTGCTATTAAATTATGAGCATGTTTTTCTCTTTTTTTTAATCTCTCGTTACTGACTCTGTTTCAGCAACCTCACTGACTCAGCCGCCGGCACTCCTTTATTGGGCTGCACGCTCGCGCTTGTGTGTGTGTTTGTGTGTGCGTGTGTGTGTGTATATGTTCATTCGATTGCAGTGGGCCTCTGTTGTTTCTCTGGCAGTAAATGCAGTAGTGTAGATCGCTGTTGTAAAAAGCGAGTTCTTTATATCCAAAGTCATTTCTCTTTTGGGGTGCCGGAGAGTGGAGGGGAGAGTGTTTTGACACAGCCTAATGATTTTTATATGCAAGGCAAAATAATTGTTGTGGGAAAACTACTGATGTGTGTACAAAAAAAATTTTAAGACTACTGATTCCAAGCAAAATATTGGATCTTAAGTGGATTTATGATTGGAGGATCAGTAAAGGGAGATTATGAAACATCTGCTGTGCTTTCAAGTATTTTTTTTTTATTAGCAAAGATGATTTAAACTGGAACCCAGGTGTGAAACTGAGCTATATTGTGTTCGTGTTAATTAGTCACCGTCAAAGTGAATGTATGCTAATGGGGAATGCATTTTTAGTAAAATGTTATATTTTATGTGAGTTTAATGGTGTAAGCGCTTAATTACAATCTGAATCAGTGGTACTCTTATTTGTCTAAAATGTTGCTCATTTTATGTAACAATTTTTAGACATGTGGAATAGTACAGGGCAGCCAAAAGTTTCAAATGCGCCTCTTACCATCTTCCTTGCAGTTTCGCCATTTCCACATGAATTTGTGTGTGCATTAAACCTTCAGAGATTTTGCTCGTGAAAGTGCCAATTGCTACTGGAAAAAATACCGGTATATCAGTAGGCAGAATGTTTGGTTTTATTTGAAAAGGGGGTGATAAAATTATTATTTGTTTTGTTTGAAGAAACATCTGTGCCTGTCCATACATCAAATGGAAAAGAACATTTTCATCTAAGCACTTAGTTATGTTTTACTGTCTCGTGAAAGGGCACTGAGAGAAGCTGCCTTGCACTTTTGCACCGTCCCAAGCTTTTTGAAATGAGAGCGTAAGAATCGGAACCCCACCCGATGTTAATCTGACCAGTGCGGGGCGGGGTTCACCAGAACCAAGCATGATATAAAAAGACTGAGTTAGAATTCAAACGCGCCAAGACTGTCAGTTTGGGCGAAATTTACAGGCTCAACTTCGTCTGTTCTCCCGCGTACTGTAAAGAGAACCCGTGTTTCCAAATACTAACATGCGCCTGACATAAATAATTAAAATGGCCACCATGCCTACAATAGCGAAGCAGAGACGCACGGGGACCTGTCGTGCTGCCTCCTGTATCTATTAGCCTTCAGATAATGATTAATTTAGGCTGGCTGCTTGTTATTTTTAATTATTCATCCCTGGCATTACCCACCTGACTTGGCGACATGTGGAACATGGACGTTTAAGAGTCTTCAGATGTTAAAGGACTTTGTTGAATTATGTAAATGACTTAAACGTCGCAGTCTGATCTGGGATGGCGTGAAGCCACTGCGGTGCCACTGTTCCTGCCCCCAGAAGCACAGCGTTTACTGCATTCCGGCTGCTTCATTTCTCTTCCACTTCATCCGCACCAGGGTCAGGGCCCGCTCAGAGCGCACACCCCATCATAGAATGATCATTTTTGCGTGTTTGTTAACCGTTAGAGCACCTAATATAAATTGTGTTTCTCCTTGATGTAAGATATCGAATTCAAAGCTTTTGAAAACCTATCGTGGCGACTTGTTTAAAAGAGCACCTGCAGGGGAGCTCTTTGAAATAAGTTGACGAATGATAGGTTTTCAACAGTGCAAGATAATTAAATGTATGCATTTATTACATTTTATTTCAGCGCTTTATGGGTTAATATATACTTTTTCTTTTTTTTATTTGGAGACAGCAGTGAAACAAGTCAGTGAGATGAAAGTGAATGAGACAAAACGGTTGATATTTTTAGATTGTAAAAATAAGCTTTTATTTTGCTGATGCTACAATTGATAGAATTCATTTGTGAAATGAGCTTAAATACAGTTCTGCTCTCCAGAATCGCACGTGGAGCCTAGACCTGGAAATAACACTTATTCAAAATATAAAGAACTCAAAGTACACCATGCACTGGTTGGCAAACGTTCCTTCCTGAAAATTCTTGTACCAGAGATACAAAGAAGACCTAGCACTGAAATTGCTCAGTTCCTGCCAGAAAAGTTTTGCTATTGAGTTGCCAGGCTTAATTTCTTTTTCTCTCTTTGGATTGTATTGCACTTAGCATACATTAGCAGTTGTAGGTACACAGTAATAATGCCTTCTAATGAGCTCGGTGATCGCTGTTTTTTTTTTCTTTTTTTGCTCAAGGCTGCCCTTTGCCGTGCAGCAGATTACCGATCTCTGCCGAGGAATTTGCGCATCGACTTTGGCTTTAAGGTATTGGCTGAAGACGACATGATGGAGAAATCCGCGGTAGTAGTTTATTTTGGTGAAGTGAGTGTGACACCCTTTGAAGACTCGTCTGCAAACTGAGCATTCCTCTGCCGCTTCATATTGGTCTAACTGAAAGGAAAAGCACAAATTTTCCCATCAAACTCTTTGTTCCGGGCGACAGAATCAGCTGTAAAAGACCTTTATCCCCAAATGGTCCTCCCTGACTAATTTCCCTGCTTGCTGCTTGCCCAGTTCCATGCCCGCTCCAGTTCCCGTGGTGACCTGCGGTGTCATGGTTACAGAGGGAAGCGACACTTTGGAGGGGGCCGCTGTTTCTCAGAGTTTGTGAATTTGCTGCAAATCTCCAGTCAATTTAACCAGCATTTTGCGCCGCAACTTTCCATGCCATACCGAACGCCGTCTCGCTGCCGTTCTGCTCATTAACATCGCTCCGCAATTTATTTTCATCCTCCTTAACCGCAAAGACATCTGGATTTTCATTAAAGTTTTAACAGAATCTTTTATCTAATGAAATATTCATCGGCTCCTCTAACCAGATTGCGCCTCCCTGTAGACCCGGTGATTACGTTTTGTGTTTGTTATCTAAAAATGCCAGCCGTGGAGTTTGCACCATACAGGCGTATCTCTGGCAGGATCTCCCCCCTGCCCCCCACCAAGAGGTGTTTCTGTTCCAAAATCTGTTTATGATTTATTAATACTGCAAACTCTGGATCTCAAAGACCAGTGAGCATCTTAACCCCTTTGCGCAGAATAGAAATAATGCCAATTTTTTCCTGTTATGCAGAGCCTATTACGGTGTTATAACTCGGTATATAGGTCACAGAGACTCAGAAAAATTATGGCAGTGAAGCAAGACATCTGGAAATTGAATCACAGAATTATTTAGGAATTAAATTTTGTGATTTTCGGACGCCAGCGGCTATACCTGCGCAAAGGGGTTAATATGCTTGCTAGACAAATGTAACTAAACTTTTGTAACTAAACTTTTCCCCCGTCTAATTAACCTGGTCAGACGGATGAACATGCAAGAGGTAATGCGCCTTCACAAATCAGTTCAGCACTATTGATTTTTTTCCCCCTCCGTCTAGAATTGGATTTTCGACGACTGCTCCTTTTTCTGTGGCTACCACGTCCACTCATCACATGTCACTGCAGTGACTGACTCCTCATTCGCCGGCCGTGTGTGCATGCGAGGCTGAAAAGGTTACGACTATCGAGTTTTTCCCTGCGGTGAAAGGCCCCGCAGTCATTGTGTACATTGTTTATCGGTGATGGGCTCCAGGCTGAATGTGAGAGGCTCTCCAGGTGATTATGGGCCCCTTCCATTAAACCACCTTAGGAGGGCCGAAGAGAAAATCAGCTATTGAGTTTCTCTGATGATGCCCTGCCATTCAGAAGAATTCAGAGCTGCCTGCGCCCTCCAGTATTCACTGTCATACATGATGGCCCCATTCAGTTATGTGAACTTATTTCTTCTCTCTGACTGCACTTGTCATGGCAAGTTTTAGATGCTGAACTCAAGTTTATTTGTTTTAAAAAGTTGATCTTCTATTATGCCCTTGTCTTAAGAATTGAAATAGAGTTTATTTTCAAGTTGAGTTGGCTCACATTTAGTCAAGTTAGTGCATTTTTAAGCCAGCTTGTGAATTTTTGATTTTATTCTGTGATATGTTTCTGGCTTTTTAAACTGATAAATTAAAGTTCAGTGGCTGCCTTAATGTAAGTTAATTCAACTAAATGTGACTTAACTCAGAGAGAAGCTTTGATTCAACTCAAAATTACTCAAGACAGTGGTTAATAATAAGTTTCCCATGTGAAAACTTACAGACATTGTCTTCAATATCTAAAAGTTAAGACAAGTGGAGTTACAGAGAAGAAACTAGGCTTATTCCGTCGGAGGCGACGGCTTGGGGTATATCCCCGAACGCCCCCAATCCTCCAATTCCCCAATCCTTGAATAGACCCAATATAATATAAAGCCTCTCAGGTCATGACCTTTCATTTGAACTTAATTTCAGGTCAATCGGACAAATGCTTCTGAAGATGTGGCCAAAATGGTAATTTTTCCCTCACAAAGCGCCAAATGGTGGCAAAATATTGAATTGTACAGCTGTGATGTCATCATGTGACATGTTGTGAGGTCATGACCTTGCAGTTACACATAGTTTCATGTCAATTGCACAAATAGTTCCAAAGATATGGCAAAAATGGTGAATTTTATGTGACAAAGCTCCACGTTGTGTCAAAATTTTGACACAACAGGTATAGTTTCATCGTGGGACACATCCTCAGGTCATGACCTTTCATTTGCACTTGATTTGAGGTCAATCGACAAATGTTTTCAGAGATATGATAAAAACAGTGATTTTTTTCAGTTTTTGGCCCCTGGTGGCCAATCTAGAAATTGTAAATTGTCCAAAATCGACTCAGTTCTTCCGCTTTATGATACTTACTTATATGCAAAGCTTGGAATTTGTAATTGAAATATTACTGAAGTTATCACGTTTACACGTGAATCTGTTTTTGGCCCCCGGGTGCCAATCTAGAAATCATAAATTGTCCAAAAGTGAGTCAGTTCTTCCTCTTTATGATACTTACTTATGAGCAAAACTTGAAATTTCTAATTGAAATATTACTGAAGTTATCGCGTTAGCACGTAGGGCGGCGCCGGTCGGACCAAAAACATAATATCCCTGGAACGCCATTCGGCATTCGGGGATATAATAAGTTCACATTATAATGGTGCTGTCAGGTCTTGCAGTTTTGGCGTGGGTTTGGGCTTGATTCGGCCATCAATCATGACTTGAGAGGTGTAATTGGCTTGGTGATAAATATCGTATTCTGCCTCCCCACGAGACGCCACCTCGACAGCTGCTCACTTCAGAGGACGTGGCGTTCCGCACGGTGCGGTCTCGTGTTGTGGTCCTGGTCTTCATCAGCGTCACCAGCATGAAACCCCGTCGCAGATGCGCCCTCCCTGTCCGATTGATCCACGCTCCTGTTCCACTCCCCACCCCAAACCGACCTCACGTGGGAGCCGTAGTTGGCCCCAGATCCACGTATTTGGCTGTATCTCCAGGGCCACAATTCGCTGCAGCATTTAACCCGGCGTAAAATTACATTCATCTTTCACACCTCGTTTCACTACAAAGCGATGCGTCGGTCGGTGACGGGACGGCATTGGAAAGCCAGATGCGCCTGGGCTGCTGCCAGCTGTCACTTACCGGCAAACAGTGGATGGCGTCTCAGAGACGGAGTGCGTGCGAGGGCGGGTGCTGCAAAATGCTAGTCAACCTCCGAGCACATTCGCCGTAGGTGTCACGAAGATTCCTCGCTGTAAGAGCAGAATACTGTTAGCGCTGGAAGAAGGCTGCTAATTGGATCTTTTTCTGGGACTTTTTTTGGTCCATTGTGACATCCGTTAAAGGTTAAATTTCCATTCCTGTGGTCTGTGAACGCGAGGCGTTGATGACTTGGATCTGTGCATTTCTGTGCTGTGATGGAATCTTCTATTGGAGACATGCACTACTACGCCCTTATTCTCTTTCTAGCTAACATGTAGACTTCGCATAAGCACTATTATATATTTTTTTATTCAATGTACTTTGTTCATTGAAATGGCTGGAACGTGGTGTTTTTTATGGAAAGTAGACTGTGTGCGCGCGCGCGTGTGTGTGTGTGTGTTTTTTTTGCCCTCTTCAGGCAGTTAGAAAGCAGGAGAGGGTTGCAGGCGTTGTAGTGATCACAGCTGGTGCATTGTCATGGAACCAGGAAGAGAACCCCTCGGCGGTATTTTGTGACATGTTTGCAGGTCCTGAATGGGACGCCCCTCCGAGCGCTCCACACTCCCGCTCAGTACGGCTGTGATTCTAAACCTCACAGGGCCGATGGCCAGGATGGGGTCTCTCCCTCCAGCTCGCACAGACGCAACCGCTCACATAAAGCCTGGTCCTCACAGGGCCTGCAATAGAGTGTGGATGTTCGGGTGGGTCTGACCTTGGAACAGTTTGAACTGGAATGCGGGTGCTACGGCTGGGCCTTTGCTGCAGTCATTTGTGAGTATGACGGAGTAAGCTGGGGGAGGTCCGGTATGAAGGCCTGGCTTA
Source organism: Gymnothorax reevesii (assembly GCA_029721435.1). Taxonomy (NCBI): domain Eukaryota; kingdom Metazoa; phylum Chordata; class Actinopteri; order Anguilliformes; family Muraenidae; genus Gymnothorax; species Gymnothorax reevesii. Next base: position 52,207,325 of record CM056587.1, on the reverse strand, counting down.
CTGGCACGCCACTTCACCAGTGATGTTCTGATGGGATTCATACCGCAGCGTGGCATGTTTCTCAGAATGTTCCAGAAGCGCCGCCTTCCTCTGCTAATCTGCTTCCGATGCAGCAGGCCTCAGGCCTACTGTCCATCTGGACTGAGTGGTGTGAGAAAGTGTGAGGGATTTCATGCTTTGACAAGGCCCGGGTCCTCCCATCAGTAATTCCCCCCCACATGCGTACACACACACACACACACACACACACATGCACGTACATATGCAGGTGCACGTTCACAGGGATTTGCTCAAAACTTTTGGTGTTTTGGAGATTTTGGATGATGGGGATAATTGTAGATCGGCATTTCTAAAATTATCTATTATTCATAGTTTGGTGGTTGTTCAGTGCTTTCTAAGGGGGGGGGTGGGGATGTAGTTTTCCCTCTTGTCATCAGTATTCATGAGGCTAGCTGGCGACCTGAATATCCTGTATAAAAAGGAAGTAAAATTGTATTGGTATGCATTAATTTTCCTGTCTCAGAATGCGACTACATGTAGATGACTGTCATTACTTTGCCTGAACAGAGAGCGGTGTTTGTGTGCCGGGCTACAGTGGAATAAAGGGCCTAAAATGAGGGATTTGATTATTTGAATGCTGAATGTGAGGACTGATCCAGTGCTTCAGTGTGGAAATTGTGGATTCTGTGCCGGGCCTCTTCTGAGGCTGGTCTGCAGGATTTGCGGGAGAGTGGCTGCGCTCGCAGCCTGTGGACTGAAACTTAATGAAGCTCATGGTGACTCTGCTGCTTTTGCTCCCCGCAGCCCTGGGATTCACCGGCAGCAGAGTTCTGTTTTTTCTCTGTCTTTGTAGTGAAATTCAATATTGCTCTGTAAAAATGGCATATTACAGCGCTGGAAGGACGAGACCTGTCAGTGTCGTAGAGGCGGAACGTAGTGACGGAGTGTACAGCTGTGTCCCTGTGTGTATCTGTGTGTCTGTGGGGATGTGGATGCACATTAGATTAAGTGTATCACACAACACTATTCGCTGGATGACCTGTGGTCTCCCTGTACTGCTACACTTTGGGAGTGCACTGTGCATTTATAATAATGTAATAGTGGTGCTGTGCAGTCCAGATTTGTATTGTACAAACCCAAAACCAGTGAAGTTGGCATGTTATGTAAATCGTAGATAAAAACAGAATACAATGATTTGCAAATCCTTTTCAACTTGTATTCAATTGAATACACTGCAAAGACAAGATGTTTAATGTTCTAACTGAGAAAATTTTTTTTTTTTTTTTTTTGCAAATAATCATCAGCTTAGAATTTAAAGGCAGCAACACATTGCAAAAAAGTTGGCACAGGGGCCTTTTTACCACTGTTACATCGCCTTTCCTTTTAACAACGCTCAGTAAACGTTTGGGAACTGAGGAGACCAATTTTTGAAGCTTTTCAGGTGGAACTCTTTCCCATTCTTGCTTAATGTACAGCTTAAGTTGTTCAACAGTTGTTCAACAACTTCATAATGCGCCACACATTTTCAATGGGAGACAGGTCTGGACTACAGGCAGGCCAGTCTAGTACCCGCACTCTTTTACTACGGAGCCATGCTGTTGTAACACGTGCAGAATGTGGCTTGGCATTGTCTTGCTGAAATAAGCAGGCGCGTCCATGAAAAAGACGTTGCTTGGATGGCAACATATGTTGCTCCAAAACCTGTATGTACCTTTCAGCATTACTGGTGCCTTCACATATGTGTATGTTGCCCATGCCTTGGGCACTAATACACCCCCATACCATCACAGATGCTGGCTTTTGAACTTTGCGCCTATAACAGTCCGGATGGTTCTTTTCCTCTTTGGTCCGGAGGACACGACGTCCACAGTTTCCAAAAACAATTTGAAATGTGGACTCGTCAGACCACAGAACACTTTTTGCATCTGTCCATCTTAGATGAGCTTGGGCCCAGAGATGCTGTTGAAAAATGGCTTTCGCTTTGTATTGTAGAGTTTTAACTTGCACTTGCAGATGTAGCGACAAACTGTAGTTACTGACCGTGGTTTTCTGAAGTGGTCCTGAGCCCATGTGGTGATGTCCTTTACACACTGATTTTTGATGCAGTACCACCTGAGAAATCGAAGGTCACGGGCATTCAATGTTGGTTTTCGGCCTTGTCACTTACGTGCAGTGATTTCTCCAGATTCTCTGAACCTTTTGACGATATTACGGACCGTAGATGATGAAATCCCTAAATTTCTTGCAATAGCTCGTTGAGGAATGTTGTTTTTAAACTGTTCGACAATCAGCTCACGCATTTGTTCACTGAGTGGTGACCCTCGCCCCATCCTTGTTTGTGAATGACTGAGCATTTCAGGGAAGCTGCTTTTATACCCAATCATGGCACCCACCTGTTCCCAATTAGCCGGTTCACCTGTGGGATGTTCCAAATAAGTGTTTGATGAGCATTCATCAACTCTCTCAGTCTTTTTTGCCACTTGTGCCAGCTTTTTTAAAACATGTTGCTGGCATCAAATTCCAAATGAGCTAATATTTGCAAAAAATTACAAAGTTCATCTGTTCGAACATTAAGTAACTTGTCCTTGCTGTGTATTCAATTGAATATAGGTTGAAAAGGATTTGCAAATCATTGTACTCTGTTTTTATTTATGATTTACACAACGTGCCAACTTCACTGGTTTTTATCCCCCGCAACAACGAAGTTGCAGGGGGTATAGAAACGAGTTCCGTCCGTGCGTGCGTGCGTGCGTGCGTGCGTGCGTGCGTCCGTCCGTGCGTGCACTTCACTTTGTCCGGAGCATATCTCCAAAACTATTGATGACAGCTTCACCAAATTTGGCACACATGTCAATCATGACACGTAGATGTGCCTTTTAAGGGTTAGAACTGGATGTGAGTTTTATTTTTTGCGGTTTCCATGGAAATGTGACTTAGGCTCTAACCATTGAGAAGTCATTTTGTCCGGAGCATATCTCCAAAACTGTACATGAAGGTAACAGGACTAATCGTTTCTCACAAGACTTACAGTCCATATGCTGTTATTAAATTTACTCATAGAAAGAGTCCTCCACATTTGATAGACTGTGTTCCTGTGAAGTCTGTCACAGCACGGTTTCCTCTGGTTGGAATGTGTCCGTCACTGTGGAACGTAAACAGTATCCGGGTATGCTGGCATATGGACTGACAGTTCACAAATCCCAAGGTGGCACATATCAGCATGTCGTTGGGGATTTAACGAAGCCAGGAAGGACACCAATGGCTCCTGGGTTGGCCTACACAATGATAAGTCGAGTAACCTCCAGTGATGGTTTGAAGTTGATTGACTTTTCTCACGAGAAAATAATTGTCAATACATCAGCACTGAATGAAATGGACAGAATGAGACACAATGCTTCCTTCACATGGACATTACCTCTATCAAGAAACCCAGCTCTCCTTCAACTGGCCCATTTGAACATCCGTTCACTCCGCAGACACTTTTCAGACCTCTCAAGTGACCCTGTGGTGCCACAGCTTGATATCCTCTGTCTCAGTGAAACACACACTCTCCCAAACACTGCCAGTGCACATTATCACATTGATGGTTACACTTTCCACTTCATGGACTCTGAGCATGGGTTAGGACTTTTCGTGAAGGAAGGATTCCATTACAGCTGCCTGAGTGAAATACAAGCCCAGCCACCAATAGAAGCCTTGACATGCGCCATTGGTACCGATGAAAGAAGATTCCTTCTTGTCATCATCTACAGCCCACCATCGTGCTCCAAGTCTAGACTCCGAGAGAAAATGGCTTCACTTGTGAATCAACTGCCAACCAGTACAAATCATACAGTCATAGTTGGAGACTTCAATCAGCAGCCAGAAGACTTGAACAACATCATGGAACAAGCAGGTTTCACCCAGCATATTCATGGACCAAGTCACACACATGGCCGAACCCTGGATCACATCTACACCAATGTGCCTGTGCATTCCAGTGGAGACATTCCAGTCCCATACAGTGACCACCATCTGGTGTGGGCACAGTTCTGAGTGTGTCCAAAACTGATTGGGGGAACCAGATTTAGCACAGGAGGAGAAGCTACATCATGAAGGTGGTATCATGATGTAGTAAGACCTGCAACGCAGATTGGTATCAGGCCAACCAAGGGTGATACCACAGCATTGCATCCTGCTGAAGATATCGCTATCCAGCCCCCTATTCTTCCATACCTTACGTTATGGTGAAGGTATATAGTCTACAAACGATTGGTCATGTTTTCAGTTTGATTTGACATCCAAACTATGATATCATATTTGACATAATAAGCACCCATAACTCTTAGAAAATTGAAAAAAGTGTCAGTACTTTAGGTAAGGTAAATCTGTCAAACTTCTAAAAATGTAGTGAATATAAAGTGTTCATACAATTTTGAGGCAAATTGTAAACAAAAAGTTTGCAAACTTATTTTATGAAAGTTCATGGAAATTGAGCATGGCAGAGGGGGTGCGATTAAAGTCTAAAATGTCATTGGGGGCGGAAAAGTTGTCTATTATGTCAAATATGGTTTATATCTTTTAGAATTATTATATACCAATGTCATTTTACAATTGATGTATATCTGTACATAAGTACGGTATCAAGTAGATAAATTTATATTTCATAAGTTTATCATTACAGTCATCTGTTGCGGGGGATATTGATGACTTTGTCTTCTTGTGGGTTTTGTAATATCATGGTTCTGGTGTGTGCTATAGATTACCATTGTAATGTGAAAATGCTGTTTTGTAGTGTGGATCTCTATGGTAATGTGATAGAATAGGTGCGTTGTGTAGATTTCTCCTCATGTCATAGTGCTATTTTTTGGTATGGATCTCGGCAGTAGTGCGCTTGTATAGGTTAGTAGTGGAGATCTCTATGGTAACGTAATGGTGTTAGTGGGTGGCTTAGCTTTCCATTGTAAAGTGAAAGGGTTGTTGTGTAGTGTAGGTGTCTACGGTAATGTGATGGTACTGGTGGACCAAATTTCCAAGTTGGTGGCCCATCATGGCCACCAAGTTTTCCCACCCTAATATTTCCAATCATTCAATCTATTCGTGCATTCATGCTTCATTTTTGCAAAAGATTATATCTGAACATTCTAACAACCTCCGTTATGTTTGGGAGTTGATATTATGAATGTTAGTTGCCTGTCAGATGCATTAACAGTGCTGAGGCTGCCAAAATTTGGGTGTTCTTACAGCTAACCGATTGTCACGATTCTGAGATAAGCGGCAAATGACAACATTAAAATTACCGGAATAGGAGCAATGAAGGCAGGGCAAATTTCAAAACGAGTGGAAACAAGACTAGGACTGAATAGAGTGCAACCATGCTGGGGCAAGACGACCTCTGCAAATTTGAGTGATGGTATGAATAGTCCAAACTGAGTAAAGCCTCTAAAACTGGCCTCCATCTTTTTGCATAATTGCGCTTAGTTTGGCGTCGCGATTTGCAAGCAAGGTTTTTGTACGTCTCTGAGCTTTAGTAGTGCTCTTGGCTGAGGGAAAATCTCTTTATTAGGTTCCTGTCCGTTTTTGCTCACAAAACTAAAGTACAGTGTGGCCCAAGGCGGTTTACTTCCTTATAACTGGGTGAAATGTTGAGAGTTAATTTGAAATACTCAGGGAGGGCTAAGCTTGTGAAATTCACCTTCATCGAGTTCGGAACTGGTACAAGTACAGTACTAAGATGGGCCTGAATCACTTCCTTGTGATTGTTTTATGTTTTTGATGATATAATGTCTGTAAATCATTGTCTGTGATAAATTGAGCCTTCTAGAAACGCTCTAAATTGGCTGGGAATTTTTTGGGAAAAAAAAAAAAAATTTTGACCAGGAATTCTGGTGTGCTGGTGCAAGCAAGTGCTGGTGTATATGGTACGGCTTTAGCATTGCGGTGAATAGCTGGAGCAGGTGAGACACAGCGGCCGGTGTGTGTGCCTGTCCGCCCGCCCGCCAGCTTTAAACAGCTGTGACGGGGGCGACAGACGAGGCCCTCTCGGCGAGCTCCATACGGCACGTAGCTTCCCACCCGCGGGGGTCCGTCAGCATCTGGGCACCCAAATCTGTTTACCTCCCCCCAGCTGGCCGCCTTGCCACCTGGGACCAGCCAGCAAGATCACGTCTTCCGCCGCCGCTGCCTAATGCACCCTGCGGGCGGAAAGTAGATCCGGCCGGAGACCAGAGGCGCGGCGCAGTTCTGATAATTATGCCTTGTTTACTGCTTTCGCTCCAGAGTCAGAGCAAACAGCGGCGTGTGCAAAAAGTGGACATTTTTCTATGTACAAACAAAAAGAAGCTGAAAAGCGGTGATTGAAGGAAGGCGATGGAATTGCCAGACAGTAGTGCGCCTCCGTGGGCTTATCACCTCCAAACAGCCCTTTAGATTAGAGCTTTTAAGTCTGGTGGGGAGCATTTCTGGGGAAGTTTACGCGTCGCTTTCTAATGCGCCCATTTCACAGCCACGGGAAAATTGCGGCAAAGCAAAATAATAACCATAAAACTGCGCACGGCGAGGCCAAGGTAACCTCTGAGTGCCAGTCTCTTACCTGGAAGTCAGATTTTCTTTGCCAAAGCCATTTGAAAATATGCAGATCTGTAGCCTTGTGTTTGAAAACAGAATTTACAGAAGACCGTTGCCGAAAAAATAGCCCTCTATAATTTTAAAAAATTTATTTTTTAACCTTTAGAGCGCTAAATACAAATAGTGTGTTGCTCAGTGATGTATGATCTCAAATTCCAAGCTGTTTAAAACCTATCAAGTGGCAACTTGTTTAAAACCGCTCTGGCAGGAGAGCTCTTTTATACAAGTTTTCACATGATAGGCTGTCAACAGCAAAAGGTAATTTAATTTATAATTTTTTGAAAATTTATCTCAGTGCTCTCAGAGTTATTGAACTGACATACAGTATAGTGGCTTAGCCCTGGTCCTTCACTTCATATTTATGCCTTTTTGACCTTTCTGTTCAGTATTTATATTTCTTCTTTGTTTGGCCCTGATGCTGAAAGCATGCATATAACCCACTGTTGAGGACGTTTTGAAACATGTGCATTTGAGATCGATGCCAGGGCTGTCAGTATTTCAGAGTAAAAGGGTTTTATTGAGCGTTTAGATCATAAAATCGATGATTTTATTATTTGAACGATGACTGAGGTTTCAGCAATTTAACTGTATCTGCTCCAGGATCTCGAATTAGGCTTTGCTGGACAGCATGTCAGAGTTTCATCCGTTCATTAAAAATGGTCTTGTATGGAAGTCTTTTAAAAAAGTTTTCCTCCACATGTCGATGTAGGCGTTTATTTATGTGAATAGTGGAGTTGGCTGTAATATTGAGTTGAAGGTCACTCCTGATGGTTTCTGTAGACAGAGGCTGTTCTGAAGTAGCTGACTCGAGCTGAGGACCCGTTCTCATGCAGAGATTCTCTGTGCTTCCGAAGACGTTATCCTGGCTGCCATGAATCTCCCACAATCCACCTGCACTGAGTGCTCCTGACACAGGCTGCTCAGAAGAATTCCACAGAGGCCAGCGATGGGCTGGAGACTCATTAAAATTTGCCTGCTGCTGCTGTGCTGGGACCCTTGCAGTGTTACATACTAAATCTTTCACTCTCATTCTCACTCTCCCTCATTCCAACAGCTCACATCATTACTACCAATTGTCTTATGTACAAAACCCTAAATGCCATTAAACCCTCTTAAAGACCTCCCTCTCCTCTCTGCTCCTATTCCTCCCCCCGGCCCTCCTCTCTGCTCCTGTTCCTCCTCAACCTCTCCTCACTGCTCCTATTCCTCCTCAACCTCTCCTCTCTGCTCCTATTCCTCCACATCCTCTCCTATCTGCTCCTCTTCCTCTCCACCTTCTCCTCTCTGCTCCTATTCCTCCTCTGCCCTCCTCTCTGTTCTTGTTCTTACCCCTGCCCTCCTCTGAGCTCCTGTTCCACCACAACCTCTCTCCTCTGCTCCTGTTCCACCACAACCCCTCTCCTCTGCTCCTATTCCACCACAACCTCTCTCCTCTGCTCCTGTTCCACCACAACCTCTCTCCTCTGCTCCTATTCCACCACAACCTCTCTCCTCTGCTCCTGTTCCACCACAACCTCTCTCCTCTGCTCCTATTCCACCACAACCTCTCTCCTCTGCTCCTGTTCCACCACAACCTCTCTCCTCTGCTCCTATCCCACCACAACCTCTCTCCTCTGCTCCTGTTCCACCACAACCTCTCTCCTCTGCTCCTGTTCCACCACAACCTCTCTCCTCTGCTCCTATTCCACCACAACCTCTCTCCTCTGCTCCTATTCCACCACAACCTCTCTCCTCTGCTCCTGTTCCACCACAACCTCTCTCCTCTGCTCCTGTTCCACCACAACCTCTCTCCTCTGCTCCTATTCCACCACAACCTCTCTCCTCTGAGCTCCTATTCCACCACAACCTCTCTCCTCTGCTCCTGTTCCACCACAACCTCTCTCCTCTGAGCTCCTATTCCACCACAACCTCTCTCCTCTGCTCCTGTTCCACCACAACCTCTCTCCTCTGCTCCTGTTCCACCACAACCTCTCTCCTCTGCTCCTGTTCCACCACAACCTCTCTCCTCTGAGCTCCTATTCCACCACAACCTCTCTCCTCTGCTCCTGTTCCACCACAACCTCTCTCCTCTGCTCCTATTCCACCACAAACTCTCTCCTCTGAGCTCCTATTCCACCACAACCTCTCTCCTCTGCTCCTGTTCCACCACAACCTCTCTCCTCTGCTCCTGTTCCACCACAACCTCTCTCCTCTGCTCCTGTTCCTCCCCACCCTCTCTCCTCTGCTCCTGTTCCTCCCCACCCTCTCTCCTCTGCTCCTGTTCCTCCCCACCCTCTCTCCTCTGCTCCTGTTCCACCACAACCTCTCTCCTCTGCTCCTGTTCCACCACAACCTCTCTCCTCTGCTCCTGTTCCACCACAACCTCTCTCCTCTGCTCCTGTTCCTCCCCACCCTCTCTCCTCTGCTCCTGTTCCTCCCCACCCTCTCTCCTCTGCTCCTGTTCCACCACAACCTCTCTCCTCTGCTCCTGTTCCACCACAACCTCTCTCCTCTGCTCCTGTTCCTCCCCACCCTCTCTCCTCTGCTCCTGTTCCTCCCCACCCTCTCCTCTCTGCTCCTTTTCCTCTACAACCTCTCCTCTCTGCTCCTGTTCCTCCCCTCCTCCTTCCTCTGCTGTTCCTGTGTTTGCTCAGACTGTTCTGCTGATGTATTTGTGAGATCTAAGCGATCCTCATCTACACTGGGCGAAGCAGCAGAGGTCCAGAGCTGCTAACTTGGCCGTATGGAGCAGAGCCTTATATTCCCCTTGTGTTAGAGCAGCTGTCACTCACTCACACTGCTGCCTGTCCCTGAAGCACAGTTCCTGCCCGCACCCTTAACACGTGCTTCACCACACACGGGATCACACAGCCCCACCCGGGCTCCAGAAGAACCAGGGCTCTCGTGAACACGTATCCCTGCTCAGGGCTCTGGGCAAAGCGCCTCGCCACTATTTTTGCCGCATCTGTTATCCTTATAAACCTCTTTTAACCAGCGGATTTACCCCAAGATCCCCCATTCTCCAGCTGTGTCAACACACCGCAATCTGGGCGAGAGACCGGCATTTCGATTTTTCATTTAGTCAATTTTCATGCAAATGTGGGCAAACAAAACAAATGCAACTTTACTTAAAAAAAAAAAAAGTAATCGATAAAGTTAGTTCATTTTCTCAGAAAAAAAAGCACTGGGCCATTTCATTAAGGCCTGTCAGAGGCTGTAAGCTTCCTGCCGAGTTTAATGTCTAAAATGAAGCTGGTGAGTATGAAAGTAATCCTTCAGTTTTCCAACTGTCAGAAATTCAGACTGTTCAGCCCTTCTCTGTGTGCTTTATCTAAGTGCTTTTTAAGGTTTTTTTCTGCTAATGTCTTTCCATTTGATACCAGGGGTGCTAATGGGCACTGGCTCTAGCCTTGTGTATACTGAGCGGTGCTGCATTGTAATGGCACAGTTTATCAGCCCGCCTGTCGATCACGCTAATTCAGCTGCACATCCCCGTCTGCGCTAACGCGTGTTATTTCTGTTGTATTAATATTTAAGGAAGCCCCATAAAGCGCGCTCGTTATTGTCGAAACCCGAAGTTTTGCCGAACGGACAGTGAAATGCATTTTCATTTGAATAATTAACAAAACGTCTGTCTCTTGTATCTCCGCCTCTCACGGGGGGATAGGTTTGAGCAAGAATGCTCTGAAAGTTTCAGAAATGGCCGCCAGCCCTCGCTGACCCCAGAAACACTTCCTACCTCCGTCCCCAGGAGAAGGGGAAAATGTGCGGCGCGTGTCAGCTCGGATAACTCCGTTTTTTGGGAGGTGGCCTGTGGTCTGGTGCCATATGTGCAGTTTTTACATCAAACCCCACAGCCCTGCTTCAGTCACAGTGCCCCAGTCTCATCCTCATGTCTCGACGGGTTCCTTTTTTTCTGGGCTTCTTTCCTTTGCTGGCCAGAAGTGGCGTCACGACCTAAACCCCAGCTGAGCAGACCCACCCCTCCCTTCCCCCGCGGGGCTGTCGGCCAGGAGAGAGACAGAGTCAATAAATAAATAAATGAAGGAGAAATATGGAGGAAGGAACAGGTGTTGTTATTGATTTTAAAATGACGCGCTCTCTGCCTCTCCTGATGTTTGATAGGATCGATCCGTGCTTATGCTGCAAAGAGCGCTTATCGGCGGCGTTGGGCGGAGAGTAATCTCGGAGTCTGGCCTGACGTTCGTACACTGCGGAGTGCGATGAGGCGATGAGATGAAGTGGATCCTGCCCGTGCGCATGTGTGTGCGTTCACGTGCATAATGTCCGTTATTTCCCGTCATGAGGTGACTGACACTCCATGTTTTACGGTGCTCTTGCTCTGATCGAGCATGCAGCCGGCGACGAGCTCAAAGCGATTGCAGGCGGAGATGGTGCGTAATGTCTGCCGACATCATAAAGGTGGAGACGGACACTGATGGATGCTTAATTTCCCCTTTTTACGCAACACGTTCCCCTCGGGGTCCTGGAACCGGCTTCAGACCTCAGCTCCGCTTCAAACGCCCTGCTCTGCTTCCTCAGTGCCTTTCGTTTGTCTCAGACAATCTGTCTTTGAGATACGGCTCAGAGTTTAACGTCTCGCCACGTGGAGGCCCTGTCCTTGCTCGGAGCTCTGCACCCGCTTCTCACCCGCGACTCATTTGCGAGTGTCTCCGTCCACCGCAGTACAGACCAGTGTTTTTCATCCACTGAAGCGCCGTTTAGGTCTCAGCATCGAGGCAGCGATGCTCGAGCCACTGAAGCTCAGGATTGTAGCTGTGCCACATGCTCTCGAGACCCTCGTGAAAAGGACTAATGCAAGTATTGTAACGTACGTCCTCGACTACTGTATAGATTTCACCTCTTGGTGACCGTAGTGGCGGTGAAACGTAATGGAGCTGGTGCTGGCTTTGAAAGAAGAAAATAAGTCAAACAGGCCGTCTAAGATCCTCAGCATAAAGCAGCGTGTAAATCTGAGGCCTTAAAGCTGTAAAGAACAGGAGGTTTTTTCCTCTCCGCTGAGCTGTGCAGAAGGACTGTATGAACCGTCTGATTATACAGTCCGGTCCAGAATTAGGGAAGGGAAAAGAAGACTGTGTAAAACACTCAGCACAGATAATGAATGTTTGATTCTCAAATGTGGGGAAAATATGTGGGGCAGCGAGTGTGAATTTTAATCGAATCGAGCCTGTTTATGGAGTGCTGTGCGGCAGCTCAGCACTGCAGATTGAGAGAGGAAGGCCCTGTGTTTGTTCGCTGGCAGTAGGTGGATTTTAGAGTGGGTGTGTTTGAGGTGTGCAGTTCTGAGGACATAGAAGGTCTGCAGGAGGCACGTCTACAGCATGCACCTGGTGTGCGCAGGTGGGCATTATAAGTGTTGTTTTGACTCGGGGTTATGAGGAGATGGTGTTTCGGAGGTGGGGAGGGTAGGAGGTGGTGGAGCTGAAGTCCAGAAGGTGTTTCCTGTTGAGTTGCTGTTTACTGAAGGATCATTCACATGTGGGAGTTTTTACAGAGGCAGGTGAGAGACTCGTACAGTCTGTCCCTTCCAGCTACGCAAAGACTGACAGGACTGTTAACTCCCATCGCAGTCAAGCGAACCATTAGGAGCGGAGGGGAGAGAGCGCCGTGTCGATGGAGGCGATCTGAAGGCAGTGAGCAGGGATGGAGGAAGTTTTTTTTTTTTTTTTTTTTTTTTTTTTTTTTTCCTGTACAGGAGAACGAGGGCAGCTTTGCGCCTCTCTGACTTTCGTGAATTTTGCTCCCTTCGCTGTCTTTCCCTACGGGCGGAGTTTGACTGTGAATCTGAGATGCCAGTCGGGAGCATTGGCAGTGTGCATTTCTGTACACGGCACCAGCCCTTTGTTCACAATCCCTCTCATGAGAGAATCTGCGCTTATGACCAAAACACATGCAGCTTTATGCATCAGTGTAATCCGTGCTGATGGGAGTAGGAGTTTATCTGTTGCGCATCTGGGCGTCTCCACTTTCCCACACACTGTGTGAGGTGACCTTACATGCAGCGCTGCACGGAAGTCTTGCACACAAGAAGGACTATTCTGTAAGGCAAAGATGCTAACAAAGATAATGATGGTGAGATTTGGTATTGAGGAATATGCTATAGTGAGCTGTGAGCAGTTACAGAAAATGTAGATTTGAGTTTGTTGACTGCCTTTTGCTCAAACGTTTGGTACAGCTGGCCGATCCCAGCACATGTAAGCATTTGTCTCAGCTCTGCAGCAGAATGTCTCGTCAGCTTCTGTCCCTTCAGGTAATCCCAGACGGCCTTGACTATGTTGAGATCTGTATCGCATCAAGGCTCCATCAACTGTCTTAAATTACATTTAAAATTTTATTTTTTTTTAAATTTCCCACTGAGTCATTAATTTAAAATTTGTTAAACAGCAGTATTATGACAGACAACAAAAATTTTTAAATCTGAGACGACATTTAAATCTAAAGGCTTATGTGCAGTACTGTATAGAATCATATACAATGTGAATATTGATGTGAAATTCCTGCTTTGATTGGAGTACCTGCTGTCTGTATCTGTCTGTATCTGTACCTTTGGCTGTTTTTTTCCTTGCCTGTGGCGATGCTTCCCACACATTGTCCTGCTTAGAGCTCCCTTCTATAAGAGTTGTTCACCTCAGTACAACTAGTAAACAGAAAACCTTGTCTTGGTGAGAAATATGTTGCTGGTGTTTGGTGGTAATAGAGCCCAGTATTTGCTTGCTGACTAATGAGTGACGGAGAGTATTCAGTATTCCTGAGCTGTATGACCACGGGCGAGGCCGAGTGCGAGAGAATGCTGCGTTCCCTGGTGGAAATCACAGCTGGCTCTCAGTATGGTGATAAGCTTGTCTGAAGGGGATCCGTCTGGTTTGAAGCTGGTTAGAGATGGTTGAGATGGCAACCGTGCGGACAAGATCATGCCCAGCTGGTGGGCCAGCTTGGGACGAATAACGGACCATCGCTGAATTTCTCATGATATTTAGCCGCAACAGGAGCTGCTTCAAGCTACGTTCCGTCTTCAGCTCTTACGGTCTGCATGCTGACTGGCCGCTGACTGCAAAGGAAACTTCTGGAAGCTTCTTCGCAGTCCGCCCCAGGCAGTCCTCATCACGTATAGCTTTGTCAAAAGAAAACTGTCTGCAAATATGAATTTTTAAAGTATCGTGAATGGGTGATTGGACTATGTTCTGTTGAAAGGGCTCTAGGCGTACTACGAGTGGTTTCAAAAGCTCTTGTATCTCGGAGCCCGGTACATTTCAGATCAACTGCTTTTGTAAATGGGAAATTTTGGGAAAAGCGACCTGTACTGGTGCCCTGAAATGAAGGCATCAGTGGGGCACACAGAGTAAATGATGACAGTATCGACACGGATTTGTGAATGATTGTGCCTCTGAGGTTTCCCTCTTCAGGATTGAGCTGTGCTCTCGCCGGGGGTCGATGATTTTCGATGTTTGTCGAGGAGAGGCTACAGGCTCAGGTCAGCCGTCTGCTTCTCGTCCTGGCTAAGAGAGCGAAGAATTCAGATTGCTTATTAGTCCTGTTGCCCTGCACTAGCTGAAGAGCCCCATTTAAGCTTCTGACCCTGTATTACAGCTGCGCTTCTTATTGGTGCACATGAGAGCGTGTGGCTGTGACGCCTCTCAACCCGTCACTGACCCTGTCCACATCCAACCTCTGTAATGCACTCCATCAGGAGCGGCTTTTAAGTGATTTTTAGAAAAATTTTTTTGTGGAGGTTGCCGCTGTTAATTCCTGAAAGTACTGATACCGCCCACGAAATGCATATTAATAGAAGTGTTCATTTGCAAAAACAAATAAAGGCCGTTCTTAAAATGAAGAAACCAACAGCAGTTTGGTTAATATTCCTTTGATTACACAATTAAAAAAAAACACCATTTAGGAAAAGTAAAATAATTTGAGATATCTTACTGAAATAACCCAACCCTAATTTGATTGATATTCTCTTGAGTGCACAATTTAAAAAAATAATTTTGGGAAATAAAGCAAAATGCACATAATTGTTTTTGCAAGTGAACCCTTCATTTAAGAAGCCTATGAACATTGCGCGTTACATGCTGTAGATACGACACTGTAAAGTTCAGTCAGCCTGGCTCTGATGCTGAAGAAAACACCAGAACGATGACAGTCCCTTCAAAACAGGCTTCAGCCACTATCTGCTAATGTGTTCGTGTCAGAACTGTTGCCACAGTTACTCTGATTGCCACAGTTCGGCAGGTTCAGGCATTACTGGAGTGGAGGAATAGGGGTTTGCACCTGTCTTCTCTCTGCTCAAATAACTTGTTCCGCTGAGTGTTAATAGAATGTTTGTGCTAGTAAATACTCTGTAAGCTTATTGTAACATCTGGAATGACTCAAACCCCCAATGATACGGCTGCAATAGAAAAGCAGTTGAATGGAGATTAACCAGGCTTAATCTGGGTTTAGGAAACCACCAACAGCAGTCTAATTACATTTGTGGAATATAACGATGTAAATTAGTGCAAAAGTAAAAGTTTACCTTGCTGTTGCAAAGCATGGGGCTGAATTTTACACATTAGCTGCTTGGTGTCGGTACAGTCCCTTCCGCCCTCATGTCACTTCCTACGTGGGAAAAATGCAGCGGTGCGTATCGACCACTAAAAATTCAGAGCCAATATAATTTTTCTCCGAACAGTCAGTGTGCAGTGTAGTTGCCGAGGAGATGGCAGTTTAACCCTTTGAGCGCTGAAATAATTAAATTTCTTTGTAAGGGATAATTAACGAGAATGTGTGCATTCCACGGTTTTAATGCAGGACACGGAGGCGCGGAGGGTGGTTGCCTTAAAACCATGGAATGCTCACCTTCGAGTTGATTATCCCGCTTATACCATGGTCATTTGCCAGCAATATCAAATCGCAGCATTCAGAAATTTTTGGTCATAGTTTTCCACAAAAAAAAAAAAAAAATGAGCTGGTAATCATTAAACAGGCGCCTTCTCATATCCAATACAATAGGCCAGGCTAAATTGAACCAGCTATCTTAGTTCATGTTCCGTTCATGGAGAATGAATTTTTTGCACATGCTTACATCCGTTTACTAGCTGATGATTTGACACCGGATTCCATCTGAAGGCGGGTATTATGCATAACACAACATTATGCGAGATTATGCAGACTGTAGCTAACTTGCTATCCACAATTACGATGAACTTATGACGGTTTCCGTAGAGTCAGCGACCTGAAATCAGTCTCCTGGCATGGCACGTAGCTAGCGAACTGTCAGCAGTTGCTGATAAAGCCTGAATACTTGAATAAAGCCTGATTACTTCGCTGCTATAATATTTACGGTCATTATCGCTTGACTACCTATTGTTAACTGCCCTGCAGGACGCAGCTTATATGACTTGGCCAAAAGGCCCAAGGGGCTATGCTCAGGGTCTTTAGTGGTGGATTGTCGTGCTTGCGTCCATGCGTGCATACGTAAACTTTTGGCATGTCTGCGCTCCAGCATCATAAGTTTTTGCCTGATCCTTTTCATAGTTCATATGTGTATATATGGTCATATGGTCTAAACCAAGTTCGACTTTGAGCCGAATCGGACTGACACTGTGCCCAACGGGGCATTCCATTTTTTGACGCTGTGGCTTTGCCACTGTTTTTATTTCCTGTCGAGTCCTGAGTCACATGCTCATTCGAAATCATTTGCCTCTCGCTGGAAAACGCCCCCGAGAATCTTCGACGAAATGTGTAACTTGCTGAAAATGTGGAGTCTCATGAATTAAGAATTGCATTCTTAGTGGTGAATATAATTTCTTTTGAAACTGAGAAACCTGCAAATAGTTATTTGACCCTGGTCTGGTTGGAGTCCTCAGCTGTGCTGTGACTGTTTTCTGCCACGCTGTCCACAGTGTACTCAATTAAATGCAGTGACAGAGCTCTATATCCTACAGACCTCAGAGGACTACATGAAAGCTTGTGTCTTGTGCGAGGACCTGCATTCACGATGACATCGTGTGATCAGTTTATCCAAAAAAAAAAAAAAAGGTGTGTGACTTCTAAACGGAACTTCATCTGTCTGAATTCACATCTGCCACTGCATAGAAATCTAGGCAAGTGTACTAAGAGAAGCCACACTCTTTTCTCTAAGGGTGATCTGTGTGTACGCCTGTGTGTTTGTGTTGTGAGTTCACTCACGGCGGCAGCATTCACGTGTCCTCTGTTTGTCCTGACACGCTGCCGTGCGCACGTCTCAGTCTTACGCGGGTCATATTTCATCAGGGCAATTCATCTCCCGCGACGAAGCAGCCGATGAAAGCGTTATTGTCTTTGCCTTGCGGCGTATCTGGGTGTGTGATTTGCATATGTATGTATGGCTTGGAGATGAGGTGATATACTTGAGCTCCTTTCCCCGGTTAGGCGGGAAGCTGTAATGAGAGATTTCATGCACACGTGTGCCAGTTTACTATTCTCGACCTATGTTTTTTTTTTTTTTTTTTTTTGCTCTGCAGTACACTGAACTTAGAAATACCCACTCTTATTCACAACACTGGGCAAAAAAATATCCGGTGTTCAAAACACTGGCCTAAAAAAAAAAAAGCGCTATATTATTCAGAACACTGCTGAAAAATTTCAGCTGTTATGCAGAACACTGGAGTATAAAATTCATATTGCTACACAGCACACTGGAATGAAAAATTAGTTGTGAGGTACCCGGTAATGAATGATTTCTGCTTCCTGCTGGGCTGAACAGTGGAGAGACGGACTCCACTGTTCTGCAGGAAAATCCAGCTGAAATATTTCCACCGTTGCTCAGAACCATTGACTGAAATATTTTTCGCTGTTGCTGGAACACCGGGGTGAATGATTTCCTCCATCATGGAGGGAAGTGAAATCTCTGCTCTGTCTGCGGACTGCGAGAGAACAGAGGAGACCCAACCTTTGAGTCTGCCGGAGTGACACATGAAGTGCGGCGCTGGGTTCAGCTGCTCCTTTAGTGGAGCTGAAGGCCGGAGACGTGTCGTATAAATTGGAGACAGCTGTAGCCCTGTGCGCTGAATCAATGTGTGTCCTCCTGATAGCATTGTATCCAGCCCAGGGAAAGGCTGTTGACTTTCAATTACCCACCTCATTAAAATTAACCGCAGCCTTTTTTCAAACTGTTAATTATGACGTTCTGCAAAGCAGATGCAGCACGCTGGGCTCCTCTGTGGCCGGTGAGGTGCGAAGGACAGATGCGAGTGACTGAATGAGTGAAGGGGTGAATAGGTTACTGAGAGAGAATATGTGGCTGAGTGAGAGGCAGTGTGAGGTGGTGAGTGATTGAGTGTCTGTGAGTGAAACGATGAGGTGGTGAGTGATTGAGAGTGTGTGTGGGTGAAAGGGTGAGGTGGTGAGAGATTGAGAGAGTGTGTGGGTGAAAGGGTTAAGTGGTGAGTGATTTAAAGGGTGTGGGTGAAAGGGTGAGGTGGTGAGAGATTGATAGAGTGTGTGGGTGAAAGGGTGAGGTGGTGAGAGATTGAGAGAGTGTGTGGGTGAAAGGGTTAAGTGGTGAGTGATTTAAAGGGTGTGGGTTAAAGGGTGAGGTGGTGAGAGATTGAGAGAGTGTGTGGGTGAAAGGGTTAAGTGGTGAGTGATTTAAAGGGTGTGGGTGAAAGGGTGAGGTGGTGAGAGATTGAGAGAGTGTGAGTGATTTAAAGGGTGTGGGTGAAAGGGTGAGGTGGTGAGAGATTGAGAGAGTGTGTGGGTGAAAGGGTTAAGTGGTGAGTGATTTAAAGGGTGTGGGTGAAAGAGTGAGGTGGTGAGAGATTGAGAGAGTGTGTGGGTGAAAGGGTTAAGTGGTGAGTGATTTAAAGGGTGTGGGTGAAAGGGTGAGGTGGTGAGAGATTGAGAGAGTGTGTGGGTGAAAGGGTTAAGTGGTGAGTGATTTAAAGGGTGTGGGTGAAAGGGTGAGGTGGTGAGAGATTGAGAGAGTGTGTGGGTGAAAGGGTTAAGTGGTGAGTGATTTAAAGGGTGTGGGTTAAAGGGTGAGGTGGTGAGAGATTGAGAGAGTGTGTGGGTGAAAGGGTTAAGTGGTGAGTGATTTAAAGGGTGTGGGTTAAAGGGTGAGGCGGTGAGAGATTGAGAGAGTGTGTGGGTGAAAGGGTTAAGTGGTGAGTGATTTAAAGGGTGTGGGTTAAAGGGTGAGGCGGTGAGAGATTGAGAGAGTGTGGGTGAAAGGGTTAAGTGGTGAGTGATTTAAAGGGTGTGGGTTAAAGAGTGAGGTGGTGAGAGATTGAGAGAGTGTGGGTGAAAGGGTGAGGTGGTGAGTGATTTAAAGGGTGTGGGTGAAAGGGTGAGGTGGTGAGTGATTTAAAGGGTGTGGGTGAAAGGGTGAGGTGGTGAGAGATTGAGAGAGTGTGTGGGTGAAAGGGTGAGGTGGTGAGAGATTTAAAGGGTGTGGGTGAAAGGGTGAGGTGGTGAGAGATTGAGAGAGTGTGTGGGTGAAAGGGTGAGGTGGTGAGAGATTGAGAGAGTGTGTGGGTGAAATCCACCCAGCCCAGGGAAAGGCTGTTGACTTTCAATTACCCACCTCATTAAAATTAACCGCAGCCTTTTTTCAAACTGTTAATTATGACGTTCTGCAAAGCAGATGCAGCACGCTGGGCTCCTCTGTGGCCGGTGAGGTGCGAAGGACAGATGCGAGTGACTGAATGAGTGAAGGGGTTAATAGGTTACTGAGAGAGAATATGTGGCTGAGTGAGAGGCAGTGTGAGGTGGTGAGTGATTGAGTGTCTGTGAGTGAAACGATGAGGTGGTGAGTGATTGAGAGTGTGTGTGGGTGAAAGGGTGAGGTGGTGAGAGATTGAGAGAGTGTGTGGGTGAAAGGGTTAAGTGGTGAGTGATTTAAAGGGTGTGGGTGAAAGGGTGAGGTGGTGAGAGATTGATAGAGTGTGTGGGTGAAAGGGTGAGGTGGTGAGAGATTGAGAGAGTGTGTGGGTGAAAGGGTTAAGTGGTGAGTGATTTAAAGGGTGTGGGTTAAAGGGTGAGGTGGTGAGAGATTGAGAGAGTGTGTGGGTGAAAGGGTTAAGTGGTGAGTGATTTAAAGGGTGTGGGTGAAAGGGTGAGGTGGTGAGAGATTGAGAGAGTGTGTGGGTGAAAGGGTTAAGTGGTGAGTGATTTAAAGGGTGTGGGTGAAAGGGTGAGGTGGTGAGAGATTGAGAGAGTGTGTGGGTGAAAGGGTTAAGTGGTGAGTGATTTAAAGGGTGTGGGTGAAAGGGTGAGGTGGTGAGAGATTGAGAGAGTGTGTGGGTGAAAGGGTTAAGTGGTGAGTGATTTAAAGGGTGTGGGTTAAAGAGTGAGGTGGTGAGAGATTGAGAGAGTGTGGGTGAAAGGGTGAGGTGGTGAGTGATTTAAAGGGTGTGGGTGAAAGGGTGAGGTGGTGAGTGATTTAAAGGGTGTGGGTGAAAGGGTGAGGTGGTGAGAGATTGAGAGAGTGTGGGTGAAAGGGTGAGGTGGTGAGTGATTTAAAGGGTGTGGGTGAAAGGGTGAGGTGGTGAGTGATTTAAAGGGTGTGGGTGAAAGGGTGAGGTGGTGAGAGATTGAGAGAGTGTGTGGGTGAAAGGGTGAGGTGGTGAGAGATTTAAAGGGTGTGGGTGAAAGGGTGAGGTGGTGAGAGATTGAGAGAGTGTGTGGGTGAAAGGGTGAGGTGGTGAGAAATTTAAAGGGTGTGGGTGAAAGGGTGAGGTGGTGAGAGATTGAGAGAGTGTGTGGGTGAAAGGGTGAGGTGGTGAGTGATTTAAAGGTTGTGGGTGAAAGGGTGAGAGGCAGAGTGAGGTGGTGAGTGATTGACTCGAGCTGATGGTGCCACAGGCCCGCTACGCTTTCTTTACAGTACGCTCCCCCTTCCCCTTTCAGCAGAATCAGGTTGTTTGTTTACATGGGGTCACTCATTTACCAGGGAAAGTATGGCTCAGAAATGCACCCCTCTCCCTGAGTGTATAAGAGCCTCCTGTAACAGACTCGAAGGGGTACAGCCCTCTCGTTTAACAGCCCCAGAGCATCCACCCTCCCACCTGCTCCAGCAGCAGGCTGAGTCAGAGCCCAGCCCAGGTGAGCGCAGCTGTGCGGGCCCTTCCTGCCGCTCGTTTATTATCGTTAGCGTTTAGCATCTCGAAGACAGATGGTTAGCAGTGCGGCCGCGCTCTCGCCTGCGATGGGCTACCTGCCTGAACTTCAGCCGAGTGCGCTCTCCTCTCTGCCCAACGCCACAGTTACCCCCTCCGGAGACATCCAGACGCATGGCATAAGAGAGGAAACTCCATTCAGAAGCGGCAATCTAATTTCGCACCTGTCCCGGTTGGATGGAGCCTCTTTGTGCGATTGGTCCCGAGACTGAGCCTTTTTTTTTATTTTTTTATTTTTTTTTTTTAATGATTGATGTCATGCTGTCCATGTCCACCTATGCTTTCATCTTTGTGTTTACTGTTTAGGTGCTTTTGTTTGCATGAATGCTTTTATGCATGTGCAAGTGTGTGCTTCTATGTGTTTGTATCTGTGCAGATATGCTCTAGTCCTCATCCCAGCCTTAGTTTGTGGAAGCTCGCATGCTCACGTTAATGTGCACTGGCTTGCAGCAGCGTTGTGTGTCTTCATTTGTATAAGTGTGTGTTTGCGTGTTGTTATGTGTCTGCGTGCAGTCGGTTGTTGAGTGTGTGTGTGTGTGTATTATCGAGCCCGTGCGCGTGTTCACTGGCCGGCGTGGGCGTATCCCTGCATTTGCCTGATGAGGGTGTAGCGGCGAGTGACAGGAAAAGGCTGCTCCTCTCCGATCATTTGAACACCAGGCACGGGTGCAGTTCCCTGCTCGTGCGTTATTCTGATGCTATCATACGCGCCAACATGCGGCAGAAAGGTTACATTAGTTTATTCTCTCCAGATTACATCTCATATCTCTCATAAACCAATTTTCTCATACAACACAGATAATACAAACAGAGCCTTCTTCAAAAAAAAAGCTAGTTAGAGTATTATTTATCTGCTGTTTTGTTGCATTTTCAAATATAAAAAATGAGGCTGGGGGGGGCACTGACTCATTCTGTCGAAATGGCCTTGACAGGAAGAACTTTCCTTTCCCGAAACTCAGTCAAAACACAGTCTCTTCTGTTGTTTCCTTGATACACATCTGTTGAAATTAAAAGTCTTATCTTTGGCGAGGTTATAGGGTGGTCTCTGTTGGGAGCTGCGAACTGAGTGAGAGTTTGTGTGCGCATACGTCTTTTTGCTGTACTGATTCTGTCTGGATGTGCCTGGTTGTCTGGATAGTTTTGTGTGCACGTGCACCCCTGTGTATGTGAGATGGCAGTGTCTTGCTCAAACAGTTGCTGCACTTTTCTCTTCTGCCGAAAGCTCACTTTCTCACTTTATTTTAAATCCGTAACTAAAGAGATGTAATGAAAGAGTACAGTAGTTCTCGTTTCTGGATTCTGCATTTCATTTGCATATTTGAGTCCATTACAATCATTGCTTCTGTTGAGTCAACTAAATTGAACAGAGAAATTTAGCAAGATTAAAGGGCTGAGGGCAGACTGCTTGGCAGTTTCTGTTGCATTGCACACAAGTCTCTCCATTATTAACGTCGCCGATGGCGTATGGAGAACCCATGTTTCCGATTGGCGCTCTGGAGATGTGCTGCAGTAACACTATTTTTTTTTTTTGCGTCGTCCATTACAAATGTATAGCCCACTGGCTGCAAGGACGGTATTAGCCAAGCACAAACTTTTTTTTTTCACGCTATGGAATGTTATGCCCTCCAGACAAAACAATAACAGGGCTTGCTGTTTACCGGTCTCTGAGATTGAACTCGGCCTGAGACGATTGAGTGCAGAGGACAGCTTGCTTTTCATCTAGCATGAACAACAACCTTTTTTGAGTCGTTTAGTAGAGAGTGAACTTCTTGTCAGAATCAAACGATTTTCATTAAGCAAGAAAATAATTGATAGCTGTAGGCTTGGGCGATTAAACAAGATGGATAATTATTGCAATAACGTCTTTGATCACAACAAGAACTGCGTTCCATGTAGGAGTAGGTAAGTTAAGGTTTGCATTAATGCAAAGCATGGTCAAGCTGTCACACTGGTGAATAGAAGGTTCTCTGTTGCACAAACACACTCCCTCCCTTTCTCAGAAAGAGCCAATCATATCACACAAAAAAAGCAACATTTTAAAAGTGACAAGCAATCAGCCAATCAGTTTACAGCTCTGAGGGTTTGTTGCACTGTTCTCACAGCTCAGCTGGGCACGCTTCAAAAGGGCAAAATGCTTGCTGAGGAAGACATTTTCACAGTAAAGGCCACTTGAATTAACCACTGTGACTACATTAGTTGGCAGTGCCCTACGTCCGATATGAAATTATGACATTGCCATGTTAATATTGTGTAAACGGTTTATGTGTTCCTTGCGTTCAGGCCATAAAAACACAGCAACAAGCCATGGTTATTGTTGTATGATATCAGGTCGGATTAATCCGTAGATTTGAAATTAAAAATTCAATGAATAAATCAATGCTCTGGAATTATGTGCTCCTGGATAAAAGTTTTTTTTTTTTTCATGAAAAATTAAGTTGGCTACAAGCTACAACCAGACGTCAATAATGTTGCTTAGCAGCCCTCCGTGAGCATCCTTAATAAGTGCATTGGGAGGGCTCTAGCGCAACTCATTGCAAGTTTTATCCATTTTCCACATCCTGTATTGCAGTACTGTGCAGCAGTTGTGCTGCTGAAGTACAGTCCTCTCAGACACCTCAGCTTACATCTCATTCTATTTGCTCATGAAATCACAGGAAAGTAGGCGGCTCTATCACGGTCAATCTTAAATCACTGCTGCTCTATAAAATTAAAATTTCATATCATCTCTTCCCGTTCGCATTTTAAACGTGGCATAGGGGTTAACCTACGTCATTTGCTTTATATTCGCTCTGGGTTGTCGTCGTAATCATGAATGAAATGGCTGCTAATGACGCCGGAGCCGAGCTGCCTGATCTCTCAGCTAATTTGGCCTCTGTAGAATTGTGCTTAATCGCGGTGCGGCTGCAGGTGCGTTACCGCCCGCTGAGAAGTGCCTGCTGGGCACTTTCATAATACCAGGGAGCTGTTATTGGCCAAGGACGCTTTGCGCCATAAAGGGACTGATGGCGATTAATTACGGCTATGGAGATGACATCACAGTTACATCATCTGATTGGATCAGGCACTCCTCCCGCCTAGTGCCGTCAGACTCGGTCACTGTCGTTACTCGTATCAAACATCCGTCTTTCGGGGGGTGTGTGGAAATGGCGTCGTGGTCCCATCAGACCAGAGTACAGGACTGACCACGTCTGCAACCCCGGCTCGTCCTTGCCCTCACACACCCTCACACACAGGCCAGCCTCCTCCAGGACATTCTCTGCGTTCTGGTTGTGTCGTGAATTCAGCGCCTGCTTTTATTCTCGCTTTATTTTCTTCTTTATTTTTTTCAAGTCGCCAGTCAGATGACGTTATCTTCACTGACAAAGGAAAGGTCCTTCGTGCTCGTTAACCCAAGGACATTTTGATATTTCAAAAATATCAAGAATAAATGGGAGTATAATGCAATACAAAGGATGCCACAGATTGGACATTTAATAATAAAATGAACGCATTTTCATTTGACTTTGCAGGAATTCCTGTATTACTTGGATGTTCGAGGTCATTTAATACCTGGGCTGTATTTCCTGTGTGTGGATGATGAGGGAATGGCTGTCTTGTCCTGTCCCGGGTTATAGATGGTCTGACAGCTGATTCTGGCTGCGATCTGTCATCCCGCTTCCTGTCTCCCACCTTTCCTGCTTTATGTTTTGACACCTGTGATTGGCAACCGATCTTCACTGAAACACACAAACAACCATCAAGCTGAAACACACACTCTTTCTCTCCCTGTGTCTGTCTCTCCCATATACACACACACACACACACACACACACTCCCACGTGCATGCACACACTCACGCACACATACAGGCACATACCCTTCTCTCCAGCCTTCTCACACAAAAGCAGGCGTTCACACTCGCATACACACACGCACACTCACACACTTGCCTCCATCCTGAACAGCTGCCCTCTCTCACACACAAGCATGCTTATGTACACACAGACACACACACACACACAGTCTCACACACACACACACAGGCAGTCACTTGTACACACGCACATACACTTCTCACCAGACTAAACACTTGTTTTCTCTCTCACACACAGGCATGTGCGTGCACACAGACACACACACACAAACACCAGGGATGGAGAAAGTGACCTGCTTGTTGAGTCACTGACTCTGCATGCTCAATTATGCCTTTTAATGGCTTTGTAACTTGATTTGTGCCTGCACCTAGACGAACGGCTAACTCACTTACTGCGCAGCATGAAGTGTCTCTGTTTTCCTCCCGCTCTCCGTAATGTCCGAGCCTCCATATGGCTTTGGCTGGCCTCCCACCCGCACTGCTAACACTCCTCTCTCCTCCTTTGCTCTCTCCTCCGCTCTCCCCGACTCCTGCCGCACTCTCTTCGCCCCCGTGCAGCCGAAGCCAAAGGTCAGTGCCTCGCTTTCTTTTGTGTGTCTGTGTGTGTGTGTGTGTGTGTCTCTGCGTGTGTGTGTGTTTGTGCATCTGTGTGTGTCTGTGTTTGTGCGTCTGTGTGTTTGTGCGTCCGTGTACGTCACCACATTCGTGTTCAGACCCTGTGTGTGGGTACTTCCACTTACTGTGTGCATTTGTGCATTGGTTTCTTCCTTCCCCCCGCGGGTCCATCTTATGCTTGAATGGTACACAGTTATCTTTTATAATTTTTACTTGACTGTTTACTGACTGGAGAATTGTGTCAGCTTTAGTCGGAGGAAAAATTAATCTTTTTGGATGAGGGTGTACAGCTTTTTGGCTACATTTCAGGTAGCAGCTAGAATGTGATGCTTTCCTGGATGTTCCCATCGGACTGGAGACAAACAGACAGACTGACTTTCTTTATGGGCGAGTTTTTCATCGTTTTGTGCTTGCTGACCTCTTCTGAACTCAGCCTTCTTGCTCAGTCGTTACTTCAGTAACCAGACCCACCCACCACCCTTTTAAGGCAAAGAGGAAAAGGGTCATGCAGCAAAGGGTCATGCAGCTGATTTTTGCTTGAAGGTGGGGGCGGGTTTAACATATCAGCTGCTCCAACACTGAATCCTCCCCTGTTCCTCCTCCCCTTTCACCTCTGATCCCAGGTTCACCTGTCCAATCACCTGCTGGTGAAATGAAATCATTATTTATGCCTCCCCCAAAGGAGGAGAGGACATATAGTTTTTGTCCGGTTTCCCGTGTGCGCCCACATGGGCGTTCCCGCCGTTTCCGGACCATGACTGTGCTGGGGTGGGGGAGTGTGACGCGCTACGAGCTTCACATATACAAGAAGAGGAGGAGGACAACAATTACGAATTCCAAATCATTCAGATTTATTTTCCATTTCAAGAGTTCAATATGAAATCGTTTTTCGAGGCAGCACAGACATGACAAAACAAAGAGAGATCAGGTGCTGGCCTACAAACAAGGCCCAACACTAGACCCTCAAACAAATGTGCCGGTGGCACGTAATGAGCCGAATCAGTGCGGTCCCCCCCTGAGCACAACTTAGAGCTGGTTCATATAGACAGACACTCCCAATAATTAAGTCAGGTGTACCACCGGCACACCTGCAAAAAGGTAAGCAGAAGGCAAGATTAGCAATCACAATAAACAGGACCAAGACAAGCACAGACAAACACAAAACACAACAATTAACACTGAAAAGGCCAGAGGGCCGTCACAGGGAGACAGTTGTTTGTTTTTGAAGCGCAAAAAAAAAAAAATCTTTAGTTCCTTAGTTGTTTTCCCAAATTCTCCCCCATTACGTCTTCACCAGAAGAGATTTTCTCCAGGGTACATGGGCTGATTATCCACTGCTGAGGTCCAATCTGGAAACTGTGGTATAGTGGCAACACCAGACCTGCCAAATAAAAGGGCCAAGCTGTAACAAAAGTTTGTCAGATGTCTGCCTTTCTCAAAGAGCCAGCAACACACAATTGAAAACTCATTTGGTTCGTCTCTGGGTTTGTTGCTGGCTGTGGGATGTTTATTTGAGCTTGGTGAAAATGTATCGACTTCAACGTGTTGTGGTGCGAAGTCTCCCAGGAGGAATGTGGCATGTTTTCTATATCCTGTTGCTGGTGATTAGAAAAAGGGAAGACATCTGACGAACTTCTCTTACAGCTTTGGCCATTTTCTTTCGCGGGCCTGAACACGAGTGGCAGCTTGTCCTTCACTGTCAATAAGAGACTTTGCAGTGGCGTAAGTCCGTATTTCGCGGACCCGACACTGTGGAGTGGTTTTGATTCTCATTCATACAGTTACCTTATAATCCGCCCTTGCATAGACTTATCCTCCTGAGAGTTAACCCTGCATATAAAGCCGGATCCATGTCCTCGTCCACCCGCGATGAAAATCCGTTTAGCCTCGTAGGAATTGAGTTTTATCATAAGCCCTTTGTCGGATATTCCCTGTGGTGGACATGCAGGCACCAACACGCATCAGTGATCTGCAACAACACTTCTCAGGGGATTTCTTCGCTCTTTACATGTGCATTCCAGATCTTCATGTTTATGTATGTGTATGATTTGTGTAAATATGCATATTTGTGTGTTTGTTCATATCCTCTTGAGTCCATTTTGATAACAGGGAAAATCATGCAGCTTCAGGGCCTTGATACCTTCCTTTTCTTTGGCTCATCATTATTCCTCATGAAGACCAGACCAGTCCTTTAACTGTGGGTTACAGGATTACTGGCAACGCTGGCTACAAATACCTGTTTTTACTTTTGAATGTTAATAATAATATTGTAAAAAGAAACTCAGAATGCCTAGATACGAAAAAAATAATATTGCAGTTTATTAAAGTGTCATTGCCACCAGCCGAAATAATGCAATTATTTAATAAAGAAACACATGCACCAAAATCAAGGTTTCATTTTTATTGGAATGTCTGGATTGTACTTGGCGCCAATGTGTTGGTGCCCTTTACCTGTCTGGTTCTGGACTGTTCCACTCTTTGTACATTTTTTAAATCACTGCACTGAAACTGTTCAGCAGTATTTTTCCTCTTTTGGGCATCTTTTCTTTGCTCGATTTATGAACGTCTACAATAATCTGTCTCATTAGAACTGCCTGTTCCTTTGTGTTCCTCATGGTTCTGGTTGACAGAGGGATTTGCTTGCGCGTTCTGTCATTTTCATACCCAAGTGAAGCCATATGCTGTACTAACATGGTTATTTTATCAGGAGTACCTGGTAGTGTAGCTGCAGGTACTACATTTTGATGTTTGTTCTCCAGTTCTTTTGTGAGCAGTGTATTTGGAATTAAGAAGATGCTCATGGATTTTGGTTGTGATTTCCTGAAGGCAGATGTCATGAGGTGTTCCGACCTTTGAGCTGTCTGTTACAAAGGAGGAATTTTAACCCAGTGCAGTTGGGGGGCGCCTGAATTATCTTGTTATATTTCATTCTCGTCTCTGCTTAATTGGCTTGCTAGCAAACTTATGATGTTAACTTCAGTGTTACATCAGCACACTGTCGCTAGCTATCTTTTTAGCCTGCTTGGCCAAAAGGCCCAAAGGGCTGATGCTATGCTGGGGGTCTTTTGCGGTAGTCTGTCGTGCTTACGTCCGTGTGTGCATGCGCGCCTAAACTTTTGGCTTGTGTGCGCTCTCGCGTCTTCAGTTTATCATCCGATCTTTTTCATATTTCACTTGTATAAATGGTCTTAAGGTCTAGTCCAGGTTCAATTTTGAGCCGAGTCGGACCGATACTTTGGCCAATAGGGGGCGTTCCACTGCGGCCATGTTTGGCCAAGAGGGCGCAATGGCTTTGCCACTATTTTTATGTTTGTAGTCACAATATTCGTTGTTACACTTGTCTTTTCATGACAAGTTCTTTCATCTAATCATACCAGGACCCATTAACTATCAAGTCTGTTCACTCCGAGATCGGATCTTTCTCGCATTGAGATCCAATCAGCCAGAACACGTGCCGAGGTGGCCGGACTCGCATTGAGTTTGGATCTTAGTGAGGTGCGGACAGCATGTGGGCACAATCTGGACCATTTACCTAACATGGGTCTGTCTTGCCGTATTATAGCAATTACTGTCCCGAGTGCGTAAAGCTGCTTTCGCACCGGACGCAAAACAAATTTTTCGCACGACGGATTATATTCAAAGTTAATGCAAAGACGCGAATAGCGAATTGACTTTGAATGTAATCCGTCGTGCGAAAAATTTGTTTTTCGTCCGGTGTGAAAGCGGCTTAATGCGGTAGAAAGAGACTCAAGGATGAAGGAAACCTGGGGCTGGAGCACAGCTGAGACCGACTGTCTTACAGCACTGCGATCCTACAGCACTGCAATCCGACACCACCGCGTAAGCTGCAGTTTGACAGCTGTTACAGAAATAAAACGGTGCTTGAGAAAGTTGCCGACGTATCAGCCCTGTGGCAAACAATAACTGCGTTAATCACTCGTCTCCACTACTCTCACCTCGACGAAGCGTGTCTTGTTCAGATGTCGTGCCAAACATTAATTCTCCGTCAAAAAGTCATTCCAGCTTATCTTAAGAGCTATAACATTTAAAATATAATTCTGATGATTGAAATTAATTATGGTTACACTTTCCTTGAAGGTACCATCATCAGAGTGACATGACACAGTCATAACTGTTACATGTGTCATGTAACAGTTTTGTCAGTGTGATGCCACTCTTATGACGAAGTTGTCATAATCAAGACAACGCAAACAATGTAAACTTGTCATCTCAAAAACCGAATGACACTTAATGACAACGTTTATGACATTTACATAATGTTTATGACATGTTCATGACTGTGTCGCGTCACTCTTATGACGATACCTTCAAGTAAAGTGTTACCTTAATTATTTTCAGTTACATGTAACCCATTCATAACTATTTCTGAAGTGCTGTTTGCAAAGATATTAGCCATACAAAACCCATATGAACATTTGGGGGTGGGGGGGGGGGCGGACAGGCCTTCTATAGTGTGGTGTGGTGTATGATTTGATGGGATGTGTGGTTTGGTGAGGGATTGTGTGGTTCGGTGTGGTTTTGGTGCGGTGTGGTGGAGTGTGGTTTGGTGAGGTTCTGGTGTGGTGTTGTGTAGTTTGGTGAGTGTTGGTGTGGAGGTGTGCAGTTAAGCGAGGTATGGCTGGTGGTATACGGTTTGATTACTCGTATGTAGGTGTTGTGTATTGCGTTCATGTGCTGCTGTGGTGCAATGTGACGTTGGGGTGCTTCTGTTCGGTGAGATGTGTGGCATCCTGCCATGTGGTGTTATGGTATCAAGTTCTTCAGTGTGGTTTATTGAGATGCAGACCTGGAGTGATGGTTCCCTGCACTCTACTACATGTCAGTGTGTCAGACTCTTGTGATTGATGGGGTTCTGCGCATTCCAGCTGTTTTAAAGCACGAGGCAGGAAGCCGAATGCAGGCCCTCGCCACGTCTCGTCCCGCGGCCGTTTCCTAGGCGATCTGGTTATTTGCAGTGAACGCGCGCGGCGTAAATGTCACGTCTCTCCTCGCCACATCGTCGTAACTACCCCATCCCCCGCCGCGGCGCGATCACTTCAGCGGAGTGCAGAGGGCGAGAGGGTCGTTTGGGTAATTATCAGGCTGCCCGCAGGCTTTTCATAAACACATTATTCTCCATGCATTTTTCCCCGCGTTTTGAATAATCCTCTTTCATAAGCAGCGGTATTGATTGCAGGAACCCCGCTGAATCCACTTTGCTCTTCAGAGCTCCTGAGTTTTTTTTTTTTTTTTAAGTCGTAATTGCACGGAAAAAAGCACTTAAAAACACCGAAAAAAAGGAAAAAAAGCTCTTGTCGCCGTGCGCTTGCAACTGGGGCCTCAGCTTTAGACAAGTCTTGTTTTTTTTTGTTTTTTTTTATATTAAAATGCTTGTGTCTGTGCCATGGCGACCTGAGCCAGATCATGCCAAATTGTATGGGACGGTGTCAGTCTATGATTGGTCATGACGGGCTGTACCAGGCTGTACCAAGCCTTGCTGAACCATGCCCGCTGAGCTCTATTGGGTCATGACAGACTGTAGCAGCCAGACTGAGCCGAATCATGCTGGACTGTGGCTGGCTGCAGGGGACTGGGCTGAGCTGAGCTGCACCAGACTGGGCTGAGCTGAGCTGCACCGGACTGGACTGGGCTGAGCTGAGCTGTGCCGGACTGGACTGGGCTGGGCTGAGCTGTGCCGGACTGGACTGGGCTGAGCTGAGCTGTACCGGACTGGACTGGGCTGAGCTGAGCTGTACCGGACTGGACTGGACTGAGCTGAGCTATACTGGACTGGGCTGAGCTGAGCTGTACCGGGTGGTGTGGGTCTCAGGTTGTGGGTCCAATTCACTGTTGGAGTCTTGACTTTGTACCCATGAGTCAGAATTATTTCAGGAAAAATACCCTGCTGTTTAAATGGATTTTCTGTGAAAAATTCTTGTTTGTAATTTGCTGAAGTACAGTCTCTTAAGGCTGTCTTCATGGAAGCTGCACAATGAATATTCCAGCCTAACCTTTTAAAAACCGATTTTACTGTGGCCCACTGGCACTGGTGTTGCATAGCTAA
Organism: Gymnothorax reevesii; assembly: GCA_029721435.1. Lineage (NCBI taxonomy): Eukaryota > Metazoa > Chordata > Actinopteri > Anguilliformes > Muraenidae > Gymnothorax > Gymnothorax reevesii. The sequence continues at coordinate 52,176,052 of CM056587.1, read as the reverse complement.
AATACAAAAATAAATAAATAAAAGCGCATTGTACACGCTGGGATGGTCGGCCGACCCTCCAGTCGATTCACGGTTTTTTTTTTTTTCGGCAACACGGCCGCATCGATCCTGAATTTACCGCCCCTACTTGCGATTCATCACATGAACTCATTGACGGGGATCAACTGGGCTCCTCCATTCAATTTGGGCCGGCTTATCCTCAGAAACAGTGCCTTCATGACCCGGCTTTATTCCTTCAGGGATTTCGAAAAGCCGATCAATGGCGGCTCCCGTTTAACCAGTCGGCCTGCGCTTCCTTCCCTGTTCCGCCAGATGGAAGAACTTTAATCATGGCCACCATCGCTCTTGTGCTTCAAGAATGACGGTTTACGCAGAGTTTTATTATTTTGCTGTTTAAGAATTAATGCATGCTATGTATGGAGGAAAAAAACTGCGAATTGCACACGGTTCGACTGTTTATTGCACACGGTTCCAACTATTATGGTTTAAGCTCACCTCTGCCCTGCCAATGTGTGTTTCCTTTGACCTCCATTTCAAATTGCTATAACTATTGTGTTGGCAGAGGTGAAGAGCATGCCTCATCGGTGTTGCTCTGGCCATTCAGCCTGGATAAATGGTCTATAATGAAAGGGGACCAGCTTGTATGTCATTGCAGTGCATCATGGAACGTAATTTCACCTGTGGCGGACGCACATGTCCTTGGTAGCAGAGGATGCCGATGTAAAATGTATACCACACGCGCCAGACTGCCCTCTCGCGCGGTAACGCTCACACAGAAATGCTGGCTCACTCACTGAACAGGCCTCTTCTCTATAATTTAAAAAGTATTTGATGGCATTCAGATCAGGAAGCCACGGAGGACGAATTAATAGATGTCACCAATTAATCTGGAGCCTCGGCATCAAAGAGGCATCAGCGAAATGATGTAAATGAAATGGCTTTTGAATCAGACCCGTAATTTACGACTTGAGGAAAAGTGGCCTTTGACGAGGTCGTCTGACAGAAGTTGAGAGTCGAGAGCCGAGTGCACATCCAGCAGCCGCTTTGGTTAATTAAAAGACCATTGTGAGACTAACACTTTAAAGATTGGGTCTCCCCATTTAAGTCTCTCTCTCTCTCTGCCCCCTCTCGGCAGTTTAAAGATCCGCATTCATGTATAAAGCCAGATTGATCTGTCTAACTTCCCGGAAGATCGCATTTAAGTCGGTCGGATAATAAGGTGGGGGACGCGGGAAAGAAAAGTTGGCGGTAATTGAAATCTAACCAAAGAGACGCGGCCGTGAGTTTTTTCTCTCTCTCTCTTCCCCCTAATTAGCTGAGCTTGCCCAAGGTGACGGCTGGGTTTTGCCGGAGACTGAAGCCGGACGGAATGGCGCAGCACCTCCCGGCAGGAAAAGACAGGGCTCCTGCGTGCTTCGCCGGAGTCTGGAGTGAGGGGTGCCGCCGAGACGCGCCAAAGACATTTGTTTACATTCGCAGCGTTCAGACATTTATTAAAAGAAATATTCAAAGGGCACCGCGAGAAATATCGGGCGCAGCAGGAAGCTTCGAGCAAATGTTAGAGCTGGCATGAGCGGAATCGCCAAGCGCCCGAGCCCGATCTGTGGCAGGGAGGGCCACGCAGAATAGCAAGTGATCTGTGCAAGACGCCCAGCGTTTTATCACATGCATGTCCTCAAGAGCTTGCGCGCGCACACACACACACACACACACACACACACACACACACACCCACACATGCACACAGACACTCGCGCGCACACTTCTCCACACCCACACACATGCAGTCACACTCAAACACATGAGCGCGCACACACACACACACACACGCACGCCCATGCATGCTCACAGACACATGCACACACTTCTCCACACCCTCACAGTCACACACACACACACACACACACACACACACACCCAGAGTCGCGCACGTATGCAAACACACAAGCGCACGCCCACACCCACAAACACAAGCGCACACACAAATGCCCACGCTCTCACACGCACGCACACCAACGCCTCCATACACACAAACAACTTCTGACGCACAGACAGACAAGTGCACCTCTGTGCCGCAGTGCGCGCTCGCAATATCTCATGCTCAGGGATGTACGTGTGCAAGGACATGCGTGTGCATGTACACTTGTGTCAGCGCGGAGGTTTATTTATTCCCCTCACTCCTCCGGAGGGCCGATGAATGCATGTCCTTTCCTGGGGTCGGGATGTGCGCAGAATGTGCCATTAATCAGAGATCTGGCTCACAAAGCCACAGCACTGCTGCTGGATATGAAGAGCACTTGTGCTGCTCAGTCCAGATGCTTTCGTGTGCTGTCAGCACGTCAGCAGATCGGGGCCAGCGTGCCCAAATCCTGAGCCGGGGGCCTCGCAAACGTCTTTATTAAAGGCGGTGTTCAGCTATTTCTAAAGTATTGCAGGTGTGGATCTTCTACTCCTAGCCTTGAGGCTGCTTATTTTGCAGCATCTTCTCCGTGAGTGCTAATGTTAGCTAATAATGCCTTTAAAACTGTGAAACTCGCACCTCGCTAGTTTCAGAGCATCCGACTCTCTATACACTGCAGAAGAACTTCAAACCATTTGTTGCACTTCAAGGCTTTACAAAGGAAACTGCATATTGAAACGTTACCTCCACTTGGAGCGAGCGAGTGTTTGTGTGTGTGCGTGTGTGCGTGTGTGTGTGTGTGTGTGTGTGTGTGTGTGTGTGTGTGTCACACGCACATGCGTGTGCGTGCACTTGTGTGTGTGTGTGTTTGTCTGCAGGATTACTCAAACTCATTGGGATTACCACAAAATTTTAATTCCCATTAAAATTTTGTGGTAATCCCAATGAGTTTGAGTAATACAGTCATACAGTTGGACTGTATGAATGAGAAGAGGTGATAATAATGTCTTGACCAATCCAGATACAGATCCAGAATCTGGATCTGTGCTCGTGGATCAAAACCTGCTAGGGGAGGTTTGCACTCCCTGAGTGCCCACTCCTTGCTTGGTGCTTTTTTCTTGTTCTTGTAAATAATTTGAGTTACAAACGGTTTCCTTTTTTGATTACCTACCCTTTAAGAAAGCGTTTGAAACACCCACGCAAAATGAAAGCCCCGGACGTTGAGCAAAACATTTGTGTTTTGGCAAGTTGCATCAGGTTTTTTGATTGGCGTGATGTGGCTTCGCACTCATGGTAAAAATGCATGATTGATAGTGAAGAGGATTATGGGTTCAGCTCTTTCTCTTCCTCTTTCTGCCTGAATTACGATGTGCGGAAAGACCTCGTTCAGTGCCCCAGGCGATGTCGAGCTATACTTTTCTTTACACGGGATGAGTTTAATTTCCACCTTGTCCTAAGGACAGTTGAATTGAGAGGTTTCCAGTTCCAACAGTTTACATACAAAACTGGTCAAAGGTTTTTGATCACTGAGCTCGTATTTGGTTCCAAAAACTGTTTGTTATTATTTTTTTCCCCCCATTTCTGTCTGAAAATTGTAGTTTTTGGAAAACTTCCAACTCTCCTGTGTACCTACGGGGTAATCATAATTTTTGTCGCTCACAAATGAACTGGTGCTGTCTATGGACCAGACACATTTCTCATGGGTTTTTGCCAATGTAATGATGAGCTGTTGTTCCAGCTAAAATTGATGGTAGGGCTCTGGCCAGCACGTTCCTTGTTGTGGTTGGTAGCCGTTGGTATGCCGTGCCTTTACGGCATTTTTAAGCCCCTGTGGGGGTCTTACCTGTGGAAGGCCTGTTTTTGAGATATAAATCTTCAATGTTCTCCAGTTCCATTTTCCTTGCATTGATTTCTATCGTGCTTACTTGAATATTCTTCAGAAAGCAGATGGGTAAGTGTTTGAGCGAGTGTCAGTGCTCTTCAGGGGTACTGGCGCTAGCTGAAAACAGAGCTGGCCTTTGTGGATGTGGCCAGCCTGTTTCAGGGTCAAAGAGCCTGCTTTCCCCCCTTAAATCAATATGAGCAATCTCTTTGCGGACGCCCGCCCGCTCGCTCAATCCTGCCGCCGAGAGAGGAGCGTTTCGGAGAGGTCCCAAGGTTGAGGTGGGAGTGACTCGCTGCCAGTTTGTCTTCTCTCCCTGCAGCCCTGGGACGTGGCCTGCCGCAAATCTCTCCAGCGCCTACAAATGCGCGGCCCCAAAACAGCACTGTTAAGCTTGCCTGAGCAGCCACATTACGGAGATGTGTTATTGGCCGTACTGGAGCGATGTTTTACGCATATTTAACCTTTTCAGTGCTAACAGCACACACATGTCCGACAACATCTCCAAATATCCTGTGGGGAATAGTGAGACCCAGAAACCCTTGCAATTGGGCCAATTCTGTGTTTTAGCCACCAAAATGACATATTTATCCAATGGGTAACTGACTCGTATCACTGTAGTCAGCACTGAGAAGGTTAAGGTTGCAATAATGCACCAAGTCTGGATGGACAATGTTGCTGGAGTTGCAGAAGTTTGGGTCAGGTTCATATTTTAAGTGCTTATTATGGTAATTATGGGTAGTTAACTTGAAGGTCCACTGGCTTGCTTCTTTTTTCTTTTTCCTCGAAGTGTTTATTTTTAGAAAGGGCAATTATTTATTGTGTGCATTTACAGACTGGTAGTACACTTGATTTCGTGATAATTCCTATGTAAATACATTGCAGATTATTAGTGTAGTGAAGACCCAGAGCTGCTCTTCGCCAGGCTTGAGGTCAGTGAGTGTGGGCGTGTGTGATGCATGTGTGCTTCTGTTGATCATGTTTATAGGAGGAACAGGAGACAGGGCTCTCACAGGGTGAAAACACATCTTCGCTGCTGGGGAAAGTGTGCCCATCCTCTGTGGTCTCCAGAGAACCGCTTAAAAGATCTTTTGTGTCAGTTAGTGAAGAGCAGCTGGGAGGTTCGGAAAAAACTTTGAGTCTTGACCCAATGGGCCACCTGGTGTAAAAACAAAGGGGCCAAGCATTAGAAATGAGTCTGTCTCCTCTGTTACTTTCTCTCTTTTACTCTTTCCCTCGCTCTTTCTCTCTCCTTTCACCCTCAGTCAAAGTAGAGTGTATACCCCCTACGTGCACGCACACGCACGCACACACACACACACACACACACACACGAACGCAGCCTGCACCCTTAGTTACTGGGAGTCCGCTGATGTGGCTTTCCAGCCCCCGGGGTTGCATCTACCAACCCTGTCACCTCACTGACCCCTGACATTTTTCTTGGGGTTATGTTGCGTTTGCTTCGGCAGGATTGAGACCCCAGGACCCCCACCCCTCCACACACACACACGCACACACACATACACAGTCGTAAACAGAATTTTTTTGCCCCGCGGTCTGTCCACGTAACTGCAGATACTGCAGCACTGATGGTGGAGCTGCGTATGTATGCGCAGAAAATGAGAGCGAATTCCCACATTAGACATCCCACTTAACCATGACATTTAATTTCACCCAGGGAAGGCCGGATAATGGAATTGTTTATTAGGTGGTACCGGCAAGACGGATTTTCTTGCGCACAAGGTTGAGGCCCTTCCTCCTTTTAATCCCGCTAGCCTTTAAATTGGATGCTGCGGAACAGGGCCGCGGTTTGATATTCCTTAGGCTTTGCGGATGTGGCGCTGAATCAGTAATGCCCCATCGCTGGTCATGAATAAGGACACATCCGTAATCATTCTGGGCGCTGAGGTCTCGGTCTTGTCTGTGTCCTCTATAAAAGAAAGAACAGGAGCCCTTCTTAATTTTGTTCTGGATTGAGCGCTTAAGGCCGTATTCTAAACTCCGCACCCAAACATTGGGTAAAATGAGGTGAAACAAGCACTCGCTCCCTTTTGCTGGAGTCATGCGCCTTACGATTTGGCTTGAACCCCCTGGTGGCAGAGCCCTGTTACGGCGCGGAAAGACTGACAAAGCCGCTGAGCATTACATCGATTCCATCCATTTAGGGAAAGCTCTTATCCAGAGCTACAGAATAAGTCAAACGCCTGAGTGCATTCAGATGGGTTAGTGAACGTGCCTGTAGCACTACAGAGCAGAATCACGGCGCTGTCAGCCGCGAATGCTGGAGGTACAGCAGTGGGCCGTACTGACTGCCTTTACATGCTCAGTCATATCCATGCTAATCCAAATATTGACACATCCTCTTCGTGACACCGGTCGTGACAACCGATAACCTCAACTTGGGCAAAAAATGCAGCTTGGCGTGATTGTGGAATGTGCCTCTTTCAAAAAGTAATTTATTTTGAATGCATACAGTCCTACTGAGAAATACTCTTACTGCCCGTTGTGTGTAGCTTCAACAGGTAGCCTTGAGTTCCTTAAATGTGGGATGTAATAACCAAAGAACTGCATTCGAGGGATATTTTTTTTTAATGAGGCTTTCGAGAATGTAATGAGAATGCATTTGGACAGTTAACAATGAACAAATTGCAATGGAGGGCAGACTTGAGCATTCTCCTTCATTTGGGATGCTGAGAGAACTGAATTAGGGAGAATATGACTGTATTTAATGTAAGCTGTATTCGAGCGTTTTGTAATTATGATCTTGACCAGGATAAAGGAGCGCTATCGGGATTATTGTTTGTATGTAAGGAGTACTGTGGCCCTGATGACTGTATTTTTGTAATCCGAGGACAAGAACAAAGCCCACTGTAGCATGTTCCAGGCTTTTAGAGAGGTCAGATGTGATGTTGGAACCCAAGCCTGTGACTTGCTGTATTGATATTTTGTTTGGGGCCCTGATCTCATTAGTCTGTGTGTGGACTCGCCTCTGCTCTGCTCCGGTCCTACATTGTGAGCAGGTCTGGCTGATAGAAGTAATTAGGAGGCCTGCAGGTTTGGGTTAAATGAATGTAGTGTTGAGCAGCAGAATAACTACTTCACCTTTAACTCAGTGCTAAAAGCAGCCACATAAGTAGGAGTTCTGAAGAATCTTTCTCTGGTTTTGGTCACCATTTAAGTGGTTTGACGTTTTGCAGTCTAATATTCCGGTTTCTCAGTTTCACACCTTTTTCAGTGTCATTGTGAGGGAAAAAATATCCAAAATGCAGTTACTCATTTTTATGAAAATATTACTTGATACACACACACACACACACACACACACACACACACACAAAACGTATGATCATCAAATAAATGGTAAACACAAATACGAGGAGTTTAAGTGAATATTACATTCTATGATTGGAAAAAAAGAAACAAAATTTGTTGCAAAATGGCTGCTTGTATCGTGACATGGAAGAGGATGAATTACATTTCTGTTGCCTGAAATATTTTTGGTCCTCAATAACATTCACAATTTTCATAAGTTATCTTATTTAATTGCTTTACACATTGAAATATTGAAGTTTCCACTTAATCATGTGAGTAATATTAAAACCTTCAACGTAACATTTGATCACTTTCGTAACACCTTTTTTCCAACAGGTCTTGCCCAACTAATGAGTTTATTTACTCAAACGTGAAACCTCGATGTCATATTATATACTTCATCCAAATTGTTATTGAAAATCACTACACTTAATGGAATTGAAGTTATAATCATGCAGTTTTGTCTTTCGTAGCAGGTGCTGAAAGTATGTGTTCCGTGTTTGTTTCCTAGATATTATGTTACGACAGTAGACCATCTTTCCCGTATTAAAAAGGATATATAATTATTAGGTGATAATTTCTCACTGTAAGGTGTTTCTATTTTTTGCGTGGAAGGATATCAATTAAAATTCTGTATGTCTAGACTGGAATTTCTCCTTGCAAGAGGTCATGTTTGTATGCGTTTCCGCACGTGAGGTGGCTGTTACGCAAGTGATTTCGCGGTTATCAAGTTGGTCTGCGACAATATTGACACGTTAAAAGTGAGTTTTTCACTCGTTATTTTTAAATTTCCACTACATATGTGGAACAGCAGTGCTTATTTTTTTCATTTTGCTTCCGTGTGTATTGTTTACTTATTTATATCCTCAATAAAAACGTATTGAACGTGACTGTCGAAACTATCTAGCTGTTCATTTTATGTCGGTGTCGGATTAAGTTTGATATCACTGGCTATTAAATTGAGTACACGTCCAATAATATCAGCCTTAATAAGTAACGTTTAACGACCATAAGGCCTACTTATGAATAGTACGTTGATGTTTCTTTGCTATGTCAGTGATGACAAAGTGTATAACTCAATAATTGACATTGGTTTTGCAAAATGATTTCAAATATATGTTTATATATCAATATCGTTATGACTTTTATCCTGTGCAGAAAAAGGTTGTACCTCTAGGACCATCTGCACACACAAAAAAATTAACCTGATAAAAAAGATTAATATTGATGGACCTCTGAACTTATGATTAAATTTAAAGAGAATAATGATGACAATGTTAAATATATATCTTACTTTAATTTCTGCTACCAATGAAACAAAAATATGTACAGTAAAAATTATATAATCGTTATTAAATATACTTTTTCATTCCATTTTCGTTTCGATGTTACGCGAGTGATCTACTTACACGTCATTAATGTTTTCAACATTGCTGGTCATATAAAACAAGAAGCAATGTTTTTCTTTTTAAACATGAAAGAAGACCCGTAGAAGTATATATAAATACCTAAAAACATGTTTTTTTTTTTTTTTATCAATTTTTCAAAATAATGTCACAATTGACATTTCAGATTCTGAGACGGACCCATATATATCAGTGGCTGCTGGTGTACTGGCGATAGGGGAGGCTCAAAACAATCCCTTAAAATTAATGATTGGTCACAACCTGTTTTCTATCATTCATTTAGATTACCATTACAGAACCTCTGAAAACTCTCAGCATTATCAGGTGTGGACGGGGAATGACAGTATCACAAGTGAGAATGCAAGCTTTTCAGGAAAAAAAAAAATCAATTCCAAATTCATTATCCGTAGATAATCATTTCACCAAATGGCAAAGCCCCATATAAATGTGAATGAGGACGTTCCTTCCGTTGAACTGAGATGCCTGGTCTGGACTTAGATCTGCCCGAGATCGGGCAGTGTCCTAATACTTTCGATGTTGTGGGCTGGATTTCATGGCACTTATACTCACATGCAGACAGACACACACACACACACACACACACACACACACACACCAATATTATGGCTCTATCTCTTTTGTAAGGAGGCCTCCTATCACCTTGTTAGTTTGTTAGTTTTGACTCTACCTTAGTACGAACCAGTTATTCAAAAGGGTTACCTGTAATGATCCACTAACTTGGAAGCTTCATGCGTCTATTGTGGCTCGTGTTGCAGTGCGGTGTTAGCGGTTTCCTTGGGAAAATGTTCGCTTTCAGTCAGTTAGCTTCAGCACTTTGAAAACATCGGAGCAAATTTTTTACTTGCCATCCTTTCCCACACAACTGCCGATATTCTACATCCACGCAGTCATTTTCTCGCCGAAAAAATTTTCATTAGCAAATTTTATGTTGAAATGACACACGGAATTTATCAAAACCGACCATTGCCATCTTACATTTGTGATCAAATTGGCAGGTCCCTGGCTTGTCGCAGGGGATTTTGGGATCTCTTTCGCTGTGAAGGAACACAGTTCCTTCAATTTCTTTGAAATTTTGCCAAACAGAAGTACAAATGACTAACTTGGATGTTTTCTGTGCTTTCTACTGAAATGAGACGCAATCCTTAGCAGCCATATTTCCAAAAAATGCTGAGGACATTGCAGGATTCCTTGCAAGTGAGCCAGAGCCAGCATCATCTGTCCCTAAACCCGGTCATTGATTGGCTCAGGCCGCTGTGGAGAGGGGTTTTCTGTGAAGCGCCCTGTGTGTCGGTGCTCTCCTCAGTCTCCTGCTCACCCCCCATCAGAATGAAAGGCTGCCACATCAAGGGCATTATTAACACCTTTAGTGCTCGCGGCCTGCGCTTTTCCCTTTGTAATGGATCTTAGCGTACTCATTAAATCTGGGGAGATGGACTGGTACGGTGAGTGGTTGGGGAGGGGAGAGGGAGAGGCAGGTCAAGCACAACGGACTCTCTCTCTTCCATCTGCACACGCGTCAGTGCCGTGCTTTCCGTAAGCATTCATATTTCGGACGCGTGTGTTCTTTAGGTGTGAAAAAATATGGTTGCACCCCTCCTGTGGTGCTCTTTAAGCTTTCTCGAAAGGAAACTCTGCGGAAAATTGGAGGTTTGTTTTCCGCCAAGATTTGAAAACCTCACTGAAGCTGTGCCCCAACAGCAGTCGAGTCGGGTCTGGCCCAGATCCGGATTCAAGCCGGCACTGCTGGGCGACTGCTGGCATGGCAAGTGGTATGTTGACTGGATGTGGGCCAGGTCTGGCAATCATGGCGCCGTTTATGTGATGGCATGCCACGTGTGGGCTGACTGTGTCCGCGGCTGGCCCTGTGCTGGCCCATATGTGGGTCAGCTCCGGAAAACCAGATCTGGGCTACTAAAGGGCCATTGTTCTCGCTGTATGTGGGTCAGAACTGGGCCGTGTAAAGTGCATTATGTGGGCCAGACCTGGGCCAGGCCAATATTGCTATATGGGTGGGATTCAAATGTGGAGTTGAGGCCGAGGCCTCAAGTGGGTTGTTTCTGAAATTTTTTTCGACATTTTGGGTTTGGCGTTCATTTTTGATGAGCTCAAGGTTTTTCAACGCCGCGTTGAAATATTTAAATTGATGGACATCCAGGGCTTCAGGGGCTCGTGATCTAAAATGAGAGCGTACACTTCAACTTATAGCACAGTTAACCTATTTATGTCTTCCTGGGATGTGCATGTGCATATCTCCTATTCCTATAAAAAATAAGCCTGTAAGCTGTGCTAAAGGATGTTCTCACCAAGAAGTTTGGACCTGACCTGTGCTGAAGGATGTTCTGACCAAAAAGTTTGGATCTGACCTGCACTGAAGCGAGTAGTGAGGGAATGGCTGTCAATAGCAACCTGTATCTCACAGTGTCTGAGGAGTCGTACTTAAGAACCGTGTTTGGAGGGGGTGGGCAGTGGTAAAGAGCCAGTGCAAAAAAAAGAAAGTTTATTACTGCACAAATTAACTCTCCAGAGTGAGTAAAAAAAATTTTTTTTTAAAAACTATACACTTTCTAGCGGGTCATTTTATGATGGTGTAGCAAATATACATGTATACAACATATTTTGTACTTTTGCCTCAGATCTTTCTGCTGATATTGGTGCCAGTTAAACCTTATTAGGCTTCAGGCATGACTGCGCAGGGGACAATTAAGGGACTCAAGTGAAATCTGACTTGTGCCAACTGACCAGCCTGGAAGTGAAATTTACCAGTTCAGGCATCTCAGGTGGGCACAGAACGGTGCTCCAGCACACAGAAGGGTCGTCCCGGATCGCCTCGGAGTTATTTGGAAACTGAGTGATAGCCTTGAATCATGCGATCGAGTGGCCCCCAAGATCCCCAGATCTGACCCCCATGGATTTTTTCGTTTAGGGCTACTTGAAATCACGCGAAATCACTCCATCAAATCTGGATGATCTTCAACAGAGGATTATTTGTGAAGTGGACATTCTCAGGCAAGACAGGCAGGTGATTCACTGCGGTGTTGCAGAAATGATGCGCAGAGCCCAGCTTTGTATTCAAAGAAATGGTGGCCATGTGGAGGACTAAAATCACTGACCACAGGGAGTGAAATGAATGTGCCAAAAATGTATTATGTTGACTTGAAACTTCACAGAGGGGATTCTGTTTTGTTTGCTTTGTATCAGAGCCTGATCAGTTGGCACAAGTGAAATCTCACTTAACTCCTTGAATTGTTCCACCGGAGTCATGGGTTTAATCTAATAAGGTGAAAACTAAGAGCTGCTGAAAACGTACATGTGAAAAGATTTTGTATACATTGCTACAGAATATAATAATTGGTCATTTAAAAAGTGTTTAGTTTTTTTTTTTTTACTCACACTGTACAATATCGTAGTGTACGTATGCAAAGACCATTGTGAATCCTGCAGCTCAGGAGAAAATTCTGGAAGCACCTGCCGGTTGCTTCTTCATTGCACACTAAGAATTTCTGTTGCCACTTGAGTAAATGTGAAATGAAATAGCATTTTAATAAAACTCCATGAAATGAATTTAGTCAGCTGCTGCTGCTGATATTTTAAAGAATATTTTAAAGATTTTTAAAGAATAGGTTGAAAACCTATCATGTGGCTACTTGTTTAAAAGTTGCCACGATAGGTTTTCAACAGTGTCTGATTTTGATATCTTACATCATTGCGCTGAAAGGGTTAAGCACTGGATAGTATCTTGCAGTTAATGGAGACTGGTGATGAAAACTACCTGATTTATTGCCGTTAGTTTTGATTCAGTCGACTCCAGTTAGATTAGACGACAGTGGGAGGAGGCATGGGTGCTGCCGGGCGAATGAAATATAGTTGCTAAAAGTAAATCGGCGACCTGTCAGGGCTATTGTGTGATATCTGGCCCACTGTGGTTTTTTTTTTTTTTTTTTTTCCTTTGGCTGCGAGGTATAGGAAAGCCGTGCATCGGTGGCTGTTCTGACGCTTGCTGAAAGCGCAATCAGAATCCTTTTCTTCTCACGCCTCTATTCAGTCTTTACACCCCTGTACGTCTGGGTGCAGCACCAGTGTGTGTCTGCCAGCAGTGCCTGATTGTGCCTTTGCCAGTGAGGCTAAGTGAGGACAAATGAAATCAATTTCTCTTCAATTTCTAATACTTACCTGTCAACCTGCCAGGAAAGGAAGCTGTAAAGACAGAGGTACACTTGATTCAGAAACAAACTACAGCTTCTTTTTTTTTGTATTATTAAATGATGCACCTGACATAAATACAACAAACCGATTTGACAAAACGCGCGCGTCCCTTCTGGTGGAACTATCGAAACTGGCATTAATGTTGCGTGCAATTGATGTAAAAAGACACATGATTGGCTGCGGCATTCTGCTTCGTCTGATTGGCTTGACGGACACATCTGTTTCTGATGTTCTCTTTGTTTGCAGTGCTAAACCAACTTCGAAATATGAAACGTCCAGTTCTGAAGTTTACCGCAGCCACTGTTGCGGTTTGGCGCCGCGTCTGTGTTTCTTGTGATTTTTCTCAACTTCTTAGTGTGTGCCCGCTCCCCACTGAGCTGCGATGAGCCACTGTTGGCGTGCGCAGGCTTTTATGCAGCGCAGTTTTTGGTTGTGGTTAGATTTCCATGAAGTTAGCGGTCTTGTCAAAGTGTACTGCCTGCTTAGAGGGGGTGGGAAAGAGTGAGTGACTGACAGACGAGCGACAAGGGACTACATAATCATTTGTCAGTTAATCTGTTTGCGGAGTTTGAACGTGAATCACGGCTACGATGCAGTGTGTTGGATCACGGCCTCCATAAGAAGCAGCATTGGGATATCCGTGGGGTTTCGGGGTGACTGAACTTCACTGCTCTATACATAGCAGGTCTGGTTGGGGTAATGGGTGACGAGGGAAAGCACAGATTTGGTCCAGGATGCAGATCCAACTGGCGTGTATACAGAGCTCGAGCTCCGAAAATACATCTGCATAGATTATTTACATTTTATTTAAACCTATTCTGAAAGAAAAAAAAAAACAAACAAACAAATGCATTGAAATTCAACACTTCAAAAACACAACAGAAATCCAATTAGACACATTTTTGAAAGAGCACAAAATGCTTTGTCTCGCCTTCCCAAAGACAGAGTCGAGCTCAATGCATGTTATTTTGTTCTTTGTTTTGATCCAAAGCACAGCAGCTGAAACGGCTAGAAAGCAGGCTGAGGAGGGGTATTAAGCCTTAAGGTGGTGTATTAGGAACACAGCAGGTAATTCGTAAGTCCACCGTTTGTTTCCGCGAACAGCTACCTTGGCAGCTAGAATTGCGTAAATACCATGAACTTGTTGACAGATTCAGATCAATGCGGCCCTATTAAAAACAAGCCAGGAAAAAGACTGCCTTTTCATGTTAATGACATATTGGAAACGATAATTAGCCTGATTTGCATAAAGTAACACTAGCCTGTCAGGAGTAGAGGGGACTGGAGAGGAGAAAGGAACAAAGGAAGCTGATCAATGAACAAAACTGCTCTCACGTGGAGGTGCAGTCCTCTGGGGGAGAGAGAAGCTGAATGCCGGGGAGGGTGGGCGCTTCTAAACTGACAACACGTCAGATTTTTCACCGCGCGTGCATGCATCCATGCAAACACACACACACGGCTGCTTTAACCAGGTAAACACAGCACCAAACAGGAGGCCGCCTAATAAGAGCCACCCGTGTCTCAGAAAGTGAGAGGGCCTCGTCTCGACGGCAGGTTGAGAAAACGCTTTTTTCTTCCGCAAGGCTTCGCGTGCTTGTTTGTGAGTGTGCAGGAACGGCTGAGCTGTTCCCATAAACACTGGCCAGATGCATTGTGTAAATAAGTAGGTTTTTCTTCATATCCTCAAGCAAACATATGAGGGGAGCTGCCATTTTGTGCACAAAGCAATTGCCAGACTGCTTGCTTTTGGTGCGAATGTTTTTAGAACTATAATACCGATCAAAAATTTTTGTCTACTTCAGTTAGTTTTGTTCTTGTTTTCAGTGAAGTTATCACTTATTTAAGCAACCTTAAATGGCTCAAGGGAGGTCTGTGAATTACAAGATTTACATGACATGTTTAATTTCACTGGACAGTTGCCTAAAATTCCTTCCTAACATTGAAGCCACAGTGTCTGAGTGAAGGGTATCCTGATCAAACACGATTTGAGCCCAATCCCATTAATCTCATGAGAAAATAAACCTCCAGACAGATTTGCAAACTGCCCTCTCAGACTCGTTATAGTAAGCTGCTCGATGTTTGTCTGTTTCCAGCTTTCATTCAACCAGATGGACTACAGTAGCCATGTCATCACTTTTGTCATCGCAGTTGTGGCTTTTTTTAAATATACATTCACCTGCATGTGATGAATATATATTAATCAGCTCGTTGAACTTGCATTATATAATGATAATAATAACTATTATTATTATTATTGATGATGATGATGATAATTTATGATTAATTAATTTTTTTATTTGTGTTACCTCGTGACTCTTCCCTGGGTTGCAAGCCTTTATGGCAGGAATGGATTTACATTTTCAAATACGACGGATTAGACCTGACAAACATTAAACGTCTTGCCTCCATGATAAGTTTAGGAATCACTGCTTTCTGAGATTGGAATTTATGTGCATTTTCCTTGCCGTCCAAACTGTTATGGAGTCAGTGTTATACAGAAATGAACAGTGAACACCAATGATGCACTTGGAAGGTAAGTTCTTTGCACAAATCCACTTTATGCATATAGTGAACCGATTTCATGCAGCGTCAGGTAAATTCCTCACAATGACTACATGCATTGGAAAGTGACAGTGAAACTGTCTAGCTGGAAAGTGAAACTGATGACACCCTTTGTTTGGTCCTGTCTGTCCCTCAGACGCATTCCACGTGCTGTACTGCACATTCCTCCGGAGAAAGCGTTCACTGCACCTTGTGCGTTTCTCATACTAATGCCAATTACGGCAAGCCTCGGTGCTTTGTTTGATTTGTCGCGCCAGAGAAAGTTTGCCGCAAATTTTTGAGTTAGTTCTCACGCAGGAGAATAAATAAATAAATAAATGTTGCTGGGAGTCCAGCATAGGTGTAGCCTTGTTAGCTTTGGCTCTTGAGCGATTTAATGAGGATTTGAACAGGATGTATGTGTCAGGCCTCATCAGAGCCCAGCCTGCTGCTCCACGGTGAGATGGCAGGAGAGCTCTCTCGGTCCGCTCTCGTTAGGCTGTGGAGTGGCGCTGTTGGTGTTTTTAATGAGGGGAAACGAGATAAATCCCACCAGCGTGTCCGCTTCTTTCCCTTTGTTTGTATGCATGCTGTTGTTTTCGGTACCTCAGGTAGAGACCGTGAGGAATGAGAGATTTGGGGGGTGGAGGGGGGGGGGGGGGGGGGCGTCGTTGCGAGCGCTCGGAAATAAAATGGGCTTGAAGAATTTCCTCTGCAAAGCTTTTAAGCTACTTTGGCCTTTGTTGTGGAAAACAACGGGACAAATCTGCGGCTAACAGTGGAATTTAGCGTGGTGGTGGGCCGACAGCAGGGCTTTTGCAAGATGGCCTCCTCGCTTTTATATTTCGCAAATCCCCGAATTATTGCAGAACGATTGATGCTGTTCCTCCTTGGCTCGATGACAAAGTCATTAACTTGGATAAATTAGCTGTCTGAAATTGTTAAAAAACTTTGGATAAATAAATATGCATGAGGAGCACCAGCCATTAGCGGTAATGTCCACTGTGGAAGAGAGGGACTAATTGGTGCAGGCATGGGCAGAGCCACACTCACTGGCGGGACTGATGCTACCACAGAAGAAGAGCTCCTGTTGGTTAATGTCAGTCGAATGAATGGATTGTCTGAGCAGGGGTCGAGCGTCAGGTGCCGATTCAGTCACGTGCTGGGTCCTGCTGCCAGTCGAGATGGCTGGCACGTGGACAGGCGAGCGTGGAACTGATGAACATCACTTCACCGAGCCCTCGAGAGACAAAGTGGGGGAGTGCGCATACAGCATGTGCGCACGGCTCCCGTCGCTGCTACTCCTAACTAATTGCACAAGTGCCACTGTTTCCATGAGCCCCTAATCAGTAAAGTAGCGCAATATCTCCTCGTCCGAAATTTGTTTTTCCTCTGTAGCCTGCTCTCGCTGCGGTGGGATTTCAGATCAGATGTGTAATGTCAGATGAGCGGCGGACATTTTTACCCATCATGCCCGTTTCAGTTTCACGACTAACATCTCAGAATCCTGGCCCTCTTGCACTGCTGTCCGGTATAATGGAGCAACAGCTGCCACAAAATGACTGGATACAGTTAGCGGCTGCATGGCTGTCTTACAGCGTGTCTCAGCACCTCTGATCTGTACAGGCAGTGTGGGAGAATCAAAGGGAAAGTAAACTTCACCTGCTCTTTTGTGATGAACTCTCGTTGAGCAGCTGCAGATGCGTTTTTCCCGGTTGCACTGACCCCGGATGCACACTTGCACGTCGAGAAATGGGATGCTGCGAGATTGAAGACTGGCTTTGTGCCGTCCGACTGGTTCTGCCAAGTTTGCGCTCGCGATATGTTAGAGGTCATCATCTTATTCGGGCTGAACTGCAGTTTTCCGATCCGAACCCAACCTACTGGAGTTCAGGATTGTACAGAAAAGGCAACACAGCATTGATTTGTTGAGAGAACGCATGTTTGGACTAGTGGGGGCTCTGATCTCGTATGGTATGGTGTCTGGCTGGCGGTGCTGGGAGGTCATGTGATCGGATGCTTACCTCCTGCGCACAGCAGAAATCTGGGCTTCTGAGCATCCTGTCCTGAGAATCAGTGTTGAGAGAGAGAGAGAGAGAGAGCAGAATGAAGGGAATGAGAGAAACTTGTGGAGGGAGGGAAGAGTGGGTGAGGGCGAGATGGAGGGAGAGAAGATGGTTGAGTTTGAGCAGGTCGGAGAGAAACAGTCTGATGGCGACAAAACCCATGGCATGTGCACCCTGACACTCAGACACACATACTGGCGCACGCGCACACACACCCAAAAACATGCACGCGCACTATAGTCAGCCAAACATCAGAGTTTACGTTCGATAGTGAGGTGGTTGGAGCACAGATTAAAAATAAAAATAAAAAAAAGAATGTGCAGTTTATTTCCTACCCATTTCCTCCACTGGTCTCTTAATCAGTGTTTCATAGGTTAAGCATTTAAAAAATAGTGGTTGAAATTGATTTTTTATTTCAAGCTTTAGAATGTATCGTACAACATATCTGCTGTAAAAACAAATGGTCATTCGAATTACAAGTGCAGTAGAAGTTGCCTCATACTGTGTTCTTCAGAATTATTGTCACCCTGTAGTGAATATGAGCAAAACGAGGTGCGTGGAGTTCAATCATGGCCCATCTTAAGCCTCGGGCAGAGTTTAGTTTCTTTGGTTAGTGGAGTCCATGATGTCTTGGGCTTTTGGTAGAGAATCAGCTCCGCAAAATTAAAGATCTACCACCATGCTCCAGTGGGTTTGAGGTGCTTTTCTGCATGGATATCGATCTCTGTACGCCAAAACACCCTTCAATGTTTGCTGCCAAAAAAGTCTATTTTGTTCTGATTGGACCATATAACCTGTTCCCATTCAAGGTCTTGGTAGTGTTTGGCAGACTTGGGACCCTTTAATTTGTTGTTGGGTGACAACAAAGGCCTTTTTTTCTGGCAAGCCTTTCAAATTACCTGTGGTGATATGTGTGATGTCTGATGGTAGTTTTGGAGACTTTCTGACCCCAAGTAACCTCTGCTACTTTCTAGCTGAGATGCTTGGAGAATATTGTACAATTGTCTTTCTGATGGTGCTTGAGGTCGATGTACTCGCACGTCCTCTTCCACAGAGAGAGAGAGAGGGAGAGAAGCTACTAAACTAGTGTTGAGACTATTGATGTGCTCTGTTCTGCCCATCATGTCAGCCTGTGGCTCAACTTGAAACATTTTTACATCTGCCTGACTGCAGCATTAACCAAGGCTTGAAACAATCAGGATAGCAGTTGCGTTCAGAGTAAATAACTAAAGCTAACAACTATGTGGTGCCCCTTAAAAGTGCATTCATTATTCATTTTCATGACTAAATGACTACCTGCCAAACTGCTTTGACTGGGATGCAACATACTGACTCGCTGGCTCGTCATCGCTCTCGCCTGAACAAGAATTGATCTGTAACAGCAATAAGTATAATCACAACTTACCCAGCCATGGAGGAAAAATTTGCCATCAATTTGTGTTTTTATTTATTTATTTTTCTATCTTGACAATGACCCAGTTCTTGTACACTGCTGTATTAATGTTAACTTGCAAGTAACTCTGTTTGCAAGGCCCTGAAATCCCTGGTCATATCATGGTAGATAACATCTTGAACATGGAAGGAAATGATAAGATTGTACGCATCGAGCGATCGATAAAGCTCGAGCTGATATAAATTATACCCTTTGTGTGTCAAAGCATGCATGTGGTCATCGATCTTTCAGCTGTTGTGTCTGGAATGACAGCAAGGGTGTTTTGATCCCATTATTAAGCGTAAGTTTGCCTTCATAAGAAATTGTTTTCTTGAGATGACAAACCGTTGAAATAATAAGATGACCAGGCTGAATTAATTTGCCTCACTAATTTACTATCAAGAAGGACTGTCACAAGCTTACAGCCATCAAAACAAACAGCACCACACACATCAATTGACTCTTTGTGTCTTTGTGTCAACGCTCAATGCGTAAGCACGGCAATGTTTGTTGACATTGGGATTTATCTGTAGTTGCTCATAAATATATTTCATTGTTGTCATTTGCATTACTCTTGTCATTTGAAGGAAATGCAATTATTTTTGTAAATATAATGCTTAACAAATTTATTAGACCACCTGTCATAAAAAAAATGATAAAACATGAATATAAAAGAAATTTTTCAAAAACCTGTTTATTTCTTTGGCAAATAATGATCTGAAACCACTAAATAGTCATTATTCACACATAAAAACAAAAAACTATTTTATATGGCCTCCTTTAGCCTTGATAACAGCTTGCATTCTTGCATTCAACCAGTCAAACAAATGTTTATGTTCAGGAATGCAAGAACATAAATGTTATTTGGCATCATAATAAAAAAAAAAAATTTGTGCTGAACCATTTTTTTTCCTGCTTTTTTGTAAAATGGTCAATTCAAAAATTTCATGGATAACAACAATAACTAGAGCTGCGCTCAGAGAGCGCATGTACCTTCGCCAATGTACTCAATGTTTTATTTTGCCAGTATTAGCTAGTAACCCCTGTGGTTATGCAGTCCTGATGTCTTCGCGTAAATATGTTTCTAAAATGTTTTTGACCTTCTGAATGCCCTTGACCGCCCAAAATCGAATCACCTCTTCCTTGAACAATACTTTATAATTCCACCAAATTTGAGGAAAATCCATCCATAACTTTTTGCGTAATCCTGCTTACAAACAGACCAACAAACCAACCAACAGACAAACGGTAGTGATCACATAGCCTCCTCCAACTTTGTTGGGCTGAGGTAATTATCTTTTAACATTAAAAATATCATTTCAGCTCAACAGCTTGCGCATACTGGTGGATTAACCGTCACAGAAACATTAAAAACTTTTTTGTTAATTACCAACACTGTTAATTTAGGGAAGCTGTGGCATAAACCTAATATTGGGTGGTGGTCTAATTGTTAAGCAATGCATATGAATATGTAAAATATGTATTCATGAATTAACTGATATTTCCGCACCTATTTTGACAATCTCCAGCATCTCCATGGGGAGGCGCACCTTACACCTCCAGAAATTCTGCCCTCGGCTTTTTTTTTTTAACACACTGTACTCAGCAAGTGCGCTCTGTATCGTTCCCCTGTTTTATTGTTAGTGTTGTCATGAGAGCTGCACTTTGCTGTTAGCTGTGATTTTGCAAAGGTGGAGCTGCTTCACACCGAACAGGTATGTGTGAGCGCGCGCGCGTGTGTGTGTGTATGTGTGTGTGTGTGTGTGTGCGCGCGTGCGTGCGCGCGTGTCTTTTTGTTTTTTATTTCGTGCTGGGGACCAAAATACCTCACAAAGATGGTGAAGTCTGAGAAACCATGCCTCGTGGGGACCTTTTCTGGGTCCCCATGGGTGTGAATCATGATTCAGAGCATAGGGCTCGGTTTAGGTATAGGGTTGCTATTGGAATTATGGTTTTTATGGAATTATGGAAGTCTGGTTTTAAGGTTAGCTATTAAAATGAGGCTCTAGATTAAGGTAAAACCGTAAATTAAGGCTGAAGGTTTTGCTGTTTTGGTGGGTGTGTGGGTTAGGATTAGAGTTAGCTTTAAGATTGAGGTTAGGGTTAGGGGTTGGGTTAGGTCTTGGGGGATACTAATGGTATTTTGGAGCAAAAATAATTTTTTAGTCCCGGGATACAAAAACAAACGTGTGTGTGTGTGTGTGTGTGTGTGTGCGCGTGCATGCATGAGTCTAACAGCGCACATTGTGGGGCACAGGGACCCGCTCACAACAAAAGTTTAGACAGGCGGTGCCGTTTTTCACAGGCAGCAGTAGCATGGAGTCCTCTGCCAAACGCCACCGACACCAGCACTGAACTGATGTTGAGAAGTGCTGGCACAAGGCCGACAGCAGCGGCAAAGCTTATTTGTTGCATTGCACGGAGTCTTTGATGCTTTAATTCTGTCACACAGCCAGCTTGGGGACTGAACTGTTGTCATGGAAGGACGTGTGGGGTGGAGTCCTTTTCCTGGGCATCGCGGGAGGCATACGTTTTTTTTTTTTCTGATTTATTTGACTGAAATATATTAATGAGAGCGTGAAAATGGAGAAGTCTGTTCACCAGTCTAATCAATCCCTTTTGAGTGGAGTCTGTCAGCATTCTGCTGTCTTCCTCCTCTTGTGGAAGCCTTCCCTGCAGCATCGCAGTCCCTGTAGGTCTCACTTCTGCCCTGTTCTGCAGCACAATAATCAGGTATGACTGGCTCTGGTTTGCCAGCAGTTTAACCCTTAGAGCGCTAAATGCAGCTACCGTTTCTCAATGATGTAAGATATCAAAATCAAAGCTCTTGAAAACCTACCATGTGGCAACTTGTTTAAAAGAGCTCCTGCAGCGGAGCTCTTTTAAACAAGTCCCCACCACGTGATAGGTTTTCAACAGCACAAGATAAAAAATATAAATGTAGTTAATAATTAATTTCAGCGCCCTTAAGCCCAACGCCCACTGGTGGCGAAGCGTCTCGTCAAAATGCCGAATGTTTTTTAACACCCACTGGAAGCGTCAGTAGCATCAATACTGACATATGACAACAGGACCGAGAAGCAAGCCATGCCTGTCACTCTCAAAATATTCAACAAGACAACCTTTAATTTTGAATGCTTATTATTATCGGTAACGCTTATTTTAAGTGATGGCAAAGTGCGACACTCATCAGTGAAAGTTGAGTTAGGTTTTGTCTTACTGTAGGTCGCATAATAACTTAAATGCCCGCGAAATAATTGATTGCCCTCAAAAAACCACAACTTGGTTAAAAAGCGGTTACATTGGTTTTGACACCTACATGAGCTTTCTGCTAAATATATGCCACTAGCCATCACCATGGGAAATTGTTAAATGATCTAAAAGTCAAATGCGTATCTATTGAGTTGACCCTCAAGAAATTGAGCAGCGGCGAAAAATTGACACGCGTCACATGCCGCCAGTGGGCGTTGCTCCATTGAAATGAATGGAACCTATTTTTTAAACGCGTGTCACACGCCGCTGGTGGGCGTTGGGCTTAAGGGCTAATCTCAAGCTCTGGGAAATTTGCTTCCTTTTCGGGGCTAATTTTGTGGTTGTTGAGAGACATTGCCCTGTAGCGCGTCTATGTTCGGCTTCAATATCGGTCATTCTGACTGTGTTTTCCATCCAAGTCCCATGAAGTCAATCTTTCCTCACAACAGTTATTAGTGGGCCTGAGCTGAGTACAGGCCCACTACTCTCCCCAGGAGGGAGTGTAGTACTACTATTATTCTGTGACTATATTTTTATTATTATTTATTCTTCCGTAAAATGTTCGGTTCGCAACTAGTCTTACAGATTTGAGAAAACCCATACAATATATATATTAAATTGTGCGGCTCGATCAGGAATGGTGTGGTATGTCTTTTCTAAGCAATCCGACTTACGGATTTCCCACAATTCCCGAAAAACATGGATTTTCATCCCTCCCGCAGCAACCAGGCAGAACTCCATAGCAACCACATATTTACGTACAAGCAATCACCCACACCACCATTGCAACTGCTAAGCAATGCCTTGGCAACCATCAGGAATACCATAGCTGCCGCCTGGCAATGCCTTAGCAACCACGAGGAGCACCATAGCAACAGCCTAGCAACGCTCTACCAAAAGCCCAGAACACCATTAAATGTCTTGCAATACCTTGCCAACCACCAGGAACAACATAGCAACTGCCCAGCAACACCTTAGTAACCACCCAGAACACCATAGCAACCACCAAGCAATGCCCCAGCAACCACCCAAAACACCATAACAACCGCCTAGCAACGCCCTAGCAACCACCCAGAACACCATAGCAACCGCCTAGCAACGCCCTAGCAACCACCCAGAACACCATAGCAACTGCATAGCAACGCTCTAGCAACCACCCAGAACACCAAAGCAACCATCTAGCAACGCCCTAGCAACCACCCAGAACACCATAGCAACTGCCAAGCAACGGCCTAGCAACCACCCAGAACACCATAGCAACTGCCTAGCAATGCCCTATCAACCACCCAGAACACCATAGCAACTGCCTAGCAACGCCCTAGCAACCTCCCAGAATACCTTAGCAACCGCCTAGCAACGCTCTAGCAACCACCCAGAACACCATAGCGACCGCCTAGCAACCACCCAGAACACCATAGCAACCACCGAGCAACGCCCTAGCAACCACCCAGAACACCATAGCAACTGCCTAGCAACGCCCTAGCAACCACCCAGAACACCGTAGCAACCGCCTAGCAACGCCCCAGCAAACACCCAGAACACCGTAGCAACCGCCTAGCAACGCCCCAGCAAACACCCAGAACACCATAACAATTGCCTAGCAATGCCTTAGCAACCACTCAGAACACCATAGCAACCACCTTTTTTACGTCTAAAAAATGCAGACAAAATATAGACAGAGACAAAATAGACTATTGAGTAGTCCAAGCAGCATCTCAGGGCACCCCTGAGTCCCGACCTGCAGAGGCCAGGCCCATCTTACAATTTCTACGGGAATTGTCTAGTATCTTTATGTGATGTCACCCCCTGTGCTAATTTGTAAAGCTTGCATGGTCTTTGGATGATAGGGAAGTATTTTTTGGATGAACCTGGAGCATGTTGAGCCTCCATATCAGAAGAGCTTGGCGGACGGGGACGACCTGCACTTTGTGCCGTGCGGAGTCTAGCTCCAAATCATACGATGCGGTGGGCTCCAAAAGTCCCTCTTTCGCGCCATGATGCTTTTCACCAAGCCTCAGGAATGTTGATGTCTGCCATCATTGTGAATTTTTCTGTTTTTTTTATTTTATTTTATTTTATTTTATTTTCTTCTCCAGTTTACTTTTTAACTCCAGGCCTGGAGGGCTACAGCGCCTGCAGGTCTAACTCCAGGCCTGGAGGGCTGTAGGATGGGCAGTTTAACTACAGTCCTGGGGGGGCCAGAGTGCCTGAAGGTCTGGTCCTCATGAGCTGCCTATGCTGGCAGGTTTTCTTTACAGTGGGCAGACAGTTTAGGCCTTGGAAGTTCGGTGAATGGACTCACTGGCCCATAAGTTTCTTCAGTTAAACACTGAAGTCCCCAAACCTATCCAGCGCTGAAGCCCTACCCAACCAGAGTGTACAGGGGCTCTTTTTTGTTTTTCCGAAAATATGGAGTTATCCCTCTACAAGCTGAATTGAGGCCCACCAGCATTTCTTGTCCTTGGTTTTGGCATTCATGACGAGCTATAGTGTCCCCTGAGCTCACTACCCGGGCTTAGCGCCCCACAGCGGTGTGTTCATGCAATGGCGCTGAAACAAGATGGAGCCCTGAAAGCCCGAGTCCTAAGGAGACTGGAGAATTTGCTGGTGGTGCTGACTCTAAGATTTTTATTAAAATTAGGATAAAACCCTTTTGGTGGGTACAGTTTAATTTTTTAAGGTGGTCTTGGAAGGAGCTGTTCGCTCTGTGTTTTTCCTGAGGGAATTCGATAGAACAAAGTGTCGTTCATTGTTTTTAATAAGTGTAAATCTTCTGACATGTCCCACTTGGTTAAACATTGGGTGTGTTGCCAGATGCTGTTGTAAATAAGTCATCATAGCTGTGCTCCCCTGCTCTTTTAAGCCGCCTGTGTTTTATATTTTTAATATTTTATTTTGTTCCTTTTAATGTAATTGGCAAGATTTTGTCTTCCAAAATCTCAAATCCCTGGGTTACCAGGCATCTTGAAGTCTGTATTTAACTTTGGAATCTATCAAATAGTTATGCCTGAGGCTTGCCAGTGTGTGTTTGGAAATCATTCCGAACAGAACGTTCTAGAGTGGGAGGGCCTGGCAGGGGTACGGGGGAGGGGGAGGTGTAGTATTGTTTTTTTTGGGTGAGATTTTGAGCACTCTCATTGCCGTCGTTATCAATACTCTGAGCCCTAGGCCCAGTCAGTACTGAGGAACGACCCGTAACCACAACGTTGGTCGATTGAGCCCTGTCGCCGCGTCAGCTGGTGCCAGCTCTCCGTCGAAACGCAGTCGCTTGCCAACCTCCGCCTCCCCCGGCTCATTGCAGGTCACGGTTTTTACACCTCTCCTGTAACGATCTCCAGAATAACGATTATTTGCATCTTTCCTCCCCAATTGCCTTAATTGGCCATTAGAAACAAAACACTGATTTCATTTCCCTTTTTGTTTTGGCTGATGACACCGATCTCTCTATTTCTCCTTCTCCCTCGCCTCGTCTCCCTCTCTTTAACGCTCTCTCTCTCTCATTCTCCCTCTCTCCTTGTTTTTGTGTGTCTGATATGACGAAGGAGTGCTCTAGAGATTGAGTACGACTGAGTGAAGCAAACAAGACTTTGATAGCAGGTTGGGAGATGGAGATATAAAACGGAGTAAAAATAGAAGACGATAGAATTTTTGGCGCTGATTGTGCAATTCAGATGGGGAGTCGAGGAGTTTTTTTTGGCTGTGATTGCAGAGCTGAATTCAATTGTTTTGATTAACCTTCATTTTGCGAACGTCTCGTCGGCACTTGAGCTTATTCTCAGAGCTATTTGCCGCGCATCAACCTGTAATTCCACAGAACAGGATGCGCTATTTCCAAGAGAGGAGAAATCAGGAGTGGAGATGGAGAGTAGATGGGATAGGGTGGCGTTTCCAACCCTCTTAAATGAAGTGTATTGATTGTGGGGCTTGGATGAGCGGCAGCGAAGCATCTCTCACTTGGAGACAGACAGGGGGCGATGTTGCACACCTGCTGCCCCTTTGCGAAACTGCATACACTTAACCAGCGTGCAGAAGTCCACAGAGTCCTGCCTGAACATTTGTACCTTTCAAGAGTCACCCGTTTTTTTTTTTTTTTCTTTTTATTTATTTAATCTTTCCTCATTAAAATGCTATGGGCCGGGAAGAGCTGATATCCCTTTTGGGATGGCTGCTCGAAAAGAAAAAAAACAGACATGATAATCAGCAGATGGACAGTTATAAGGAATTTGATAGGTTGGGTTTACTTTATACCCTGAACACGTTGAAAGGGCTGTGCTCTGGTGGTGACCAGTGTGTATTGTACATACAGTGTGTGATGTCAGTCATGCTTCGAAGTGCATTTTCCTATTCCTGATATCATCTCAGGGAGCTAAAGGAGCAATCATTTCCATCTGCTCCTCAGAAAAGGAACTGCGGAATCATTTTTCGAGGAAGCAATATAGGAGACACAAAAAAACCTGGTCCTAATGTATTCAGCATTGATGTATTAATGTATTTAACGGCACAATGGCTGTGCGCTTTGGTGCACTATGCGGGGAGTGTGTTTCATTAGACGTGCTGTTAAACTCGCAGTGTGTACCTGCTGTAGACAGCGTGCCCCAGCGAGCCGCCCACATCAAAGCAGCTGTAATGCGACGGGCCGAGCCGCTTGTAATGTAATAGGCCTGCTGCTCGTCTGGGGGCCGCGGGGTCCCTGGCGGGGTGGTTTTGCGAAGGCGCGCGCAGCGCGTTTATCTGGGGGACTCATCCGCACTCCATTAACAGTCTGCGGTTAAACAGCAGAGAGCCCCCCTTTATACGCAGCGCGAAGGGGTGCGTAGGGGGGTGTAAACGGCCAATCAGCAGAGAGCTCCGGGTTCCTCTCAGAGGTCCACTTCCTGATGAGAGGGGCCTCCCATTCACACATAAAAGCGCAGGGACCCGCTGAGGGCCAGCCGGGAGATCACCTGAGGGAGGGAGGGGAAATGGAGAAGTGGAGCGAGCAATGAAAAGAAGGCAGGAGATGTGGTTTGGAGTTTGGGAGAATTAGCTGGGTGATGAAGGAAACTGATGAAACAAGATGGCGGGAGGTGGACACAGGAAGAGCTTTTACATACATTCAGGTTCAACGTTAAATGCCACGTTTGTCAGGTAAAGGTGCAAATCTGTTCACAGAAGGCAAATCACGGTACCGTTTTATAGAAGTGTGGGAATATCATTTCACGGTGACGGCGTCACAAAATAATTTCCGTGAAATGACCCCCTTAGTGTCAGGACTGTTGTGTTCATTGGACTTTATGAATTACGGTCCCGTTGACTCTTGGTGTTGACTCATTCCTGCGGAGGATTGACTTGTGCTGTTGTTCTGTTTATTTGCCTTCATTATTTGACATTTCATTTTGCACGTTTGCGCGTAGGTGTGAATCGGTAACAATGAAGCTAATGGTAGGAAACAGAGCTGCAGCAGATGGAGTGAATCGGAGGCATGCGGTTGGCTGGTGAAGGACTGTTTTTGGGGACAGGTATTTCAGCGCTGCCGGTGTGATGAGCACGTGTTGGTCAGGAGTCAAATGCGGAGCAAACGTGGACTTTACACGACGTGTGGCGCGTATGTGACAACATTTTGTGCCCTCAGCTTCCCTGTGTTCGTTAGGTCGTATTTTTTTTCTTCTTATCAGTAGTTATTTAATCTGCATATACAGAGGGCTTTATGCTCTAACTGATTTCACTGCTTTGCTACCGAAGAGGCCATCAAATTGCAGGATGTACACTTTGCAATGCCGGATGAGAAGCAGTTAGGGCTGTTGTCTGAAAACGAAGAGGTTTAAAATTGGATTTTGAAGTGCTGCGCTTTTCAAGTTTCGGTGGCTCTCCGGTCCGCCATCCAAGGCCCTTCTTTGTGTGGTTTTTCTCTCCGTCTTCTGCCGTGCTGATTACGCTCAGTGACATTTTGGTTGCCAGGCCGATAAACTGCTCCACGGTACATCCTTCCAGTTCAGAATGAATTATTTTTCCCATTAAAATGTGTGAGTTATTCTTTCTTGGCGTTTATTAACCCGCCTGAACACTGCCTCCAGCTGTTTAAAGGAAGAATGACGCCCCGTTTAACCCAACCCCCCCGCAGGTAGTGCCCTCCCTCCCCCAGCTTTCAGGAGAGAGTTGCTAACCTTACCGCCATGCTATCGTCCGAATCTGGTTTTACTCCTAACTGCGTACAGTGGAGGAGGCCTGGTCGGTCTTCATTTCCTGGGCCTGAAGCCTAGCGTTCAAGGTATGGATATTGAGCCGATGCTCTTCAGAGAAAATGAAATGCAGGCGACATCACTGCTTATATATGGCACATATGCAAAGGTCACTCTGATAAAATCAGGACATTCAGATCAGTGGTTAGTGTTTCTCTTTTTATACTACACTGAACAAAAATATAAATGCCCTATGTCAAATATTGATGCCACGTGGAGTTAACAACTCTAAGTGAGCATATGCTGACTTGTACAATAGGGATATTTCTCTTGATTTGTGCACCATTTTTTTAATCCATCTCCCTGTCAGTGAGCATTTGCTCAGTGATGTAGTAATTTCACTCAGTACATGGATTTGGCATTTCCAGACAGTAATCGGACAGAATGAGCACTACCCAGACACTCCTTATACTGGGGACAATAAAAGGCCACCCCAAAATGTCAAATTTTGTCAAAAGTCATCATGCCTCAGATCATGTGGGAAAATGCCATTGGCATGCTGGTTGCAGGGATGTCCACCAGAGCGGTCTTTATGCAGTTCCTTGAAGCAGAGCACATTCCAGTTGTGGACTGGCCAGTGTATTCGCTGGACATGTTGCCCATAGAGCATCTTTTGGATGTTCTGGATCGATGTGTCCGCAACTGTGTTCCAGTTCCGGATAAATTGCGCCAACTCCTTGTGGCCCTCCGGGAAGAATGGAATAACATTCCACAGGCCACGATGGACAACCTGATCAACTCCATGTGAAGGAGATGTGTTGCTCGGAGAGACGCAAATGGTGGACTTACAAGATATTGAACATTCAATTTCTTCAACCTGACCCCCAACGTGTTCGAAGGATTGTCACTCCTTTGCAGATGCCAATATCAAGATGTAATGGACGGTGATCTGAAGATTAGTCATTAACGGGGACCTATTTAACTATTACTTACCAAGGTTATATTTTGATCTTGGACTCCCCTAGAGTACTCCTGACCATTTAAAGTCCAAAACCGGGTCCTTATTTAGCTCACACTGCCATCCTCAAAAAACCCCATTTGTAGTCCATTGTAGTCTCTGCCTGAAACGCCTCATTGGGGTGGCTCTTTCGCTATGGCCCCCACTCCCCGTGTGCCCACTCTCATCTGACTGGCCAGCTCTGTGGAGGGCGGAGTTGGGCGGGACGAGGCTGCAGAATGCAGTTTTTCTGGTCCGCCTCCCCAGAGTGAAACGTGAGACAAGTCTGCCAACTGGGAAGGAATCGGAGGGGAAATTCCGAAATATACCACTATACTTAAGAATAGATCTAATGAAATGAACTTGTTCTTATAAACGCAGCGGCAAAAGTGGAGGACGCCGTGCGAAAGTCTGGCAGCTCAAGCTCAAATTTGCGATCTGCAACAGTTTGCTCTGGCAACAGTGGTGGGTACAGCGGTTTTTCTACTCTATCGCTAGGATGCAGGGGAAGCTAGAATCCACAACATACAGACACACATGTAGAACGGATTGACATACCCAAGTGTAGACCGGAGACCATTGAAATCCGGTGGGTCTGAGTTTAGAGGGTAACATGGACAGTGAAGAGCAGCTAAAAGTGAACCAACAGCTTATGAACTCCTTCGGAGTTTATTAGGACCTGCTGATTTGTGTGTATAACTGTGGTGCATCATTTGCATGGAGTAACGAACAGCTTCTGCGCTGGTATATGACAGAGCGGCGAAATCTCCAGGCTAAATGGCCTTTTCAGAAATTTCCCGTGGTAATGGTTTACTTATTGTGTCGGAATGACCGGTGTTTCCTCTCGGAAAATGGGCGCATTATTGATAGTGTGCAAAAACAAGATTGAGCTCAGGTTATGTTATGAGCATCATACAGGTTTTACAGACCGTAAGTTCAGTTTGCGTGAACCGTTGCTTATGGAGAGCTAGCGAATCGATAACTTTTACAGGAAAGAATTTAATATTCAATTGCCAATTTAATATTCAATAGACTGCAATGCAGAGAAATCGTTTGTTATACCGGATACGGTATAGCCTGTGCACTTCCCTATTGCTTTCACCGGTAGCATCAGAGAGCTTGCACAGATATTGCACAGATATCAGGCTGACTCCGGTCATGGATAAGTAAAGCGATTGTTTCGCAAGCACCCAAAAACGTGCCCCAAGCTCTGCAAAACCTACGTCTGGTCTAACTGCAGCCTTCGCAGCCCAACTATGCAGACACATACAGCACCTCTCCGGTTAGCTTCAACTGTAGTGGCTACAATCAGGCAACGTTATGATGGAACTGCCACATTGATGCTTACCGAAATAACACAAGCATTCCGATCATAATTACTGCCAATAAGTTACTAGGAGCAATTTCATTTCCACAGCACGCAAACTAACATACAGTAGCTGATAACCAAGTGGTCATAACTGCAGAGACAAACGTTACCCTGCAATACAGGTTTTACAGACCGTACATTCCATTACCAGGGGGGCAGTTGTACCAAGCATCCAAATTACAAACAAGTATAAAAAGTTCGCTTCAAATGAGGTTTATGTTCACACACACTTTCTTTTGAATTTCCCCTGATATTACTCTTGCAAATTTAGGACACAAACATTAGCAACAGTAACTTGGCTACGTTAGCTGCAGTGCTACAGCCACATTCAACTGGTCATCACTTGAGTAGGCCTATGCTGTGAAGCAACTGCGTCCGCATCTGTAGCCATGTTTCCATCCACACGTTCTTATACAAATTGAGTAATAACAAATTAAAAATCCCTCACTGAGATGGTGAAATTCGGGTTGATTTCAAGACTATCGACTCATAGTTTGTACGGTCCATCTCATCAGATTTTCTATTGATCGGTAAAAGGCTTATGTGCTAAATGCTGATGGAAACGGTATTCACCAAATAAATCTGCTACTTCATCTTGACGGTGTTTTGATGCTGTTGTTCCCTTCTGATAATGGTCTGCTATGCTGCTAATAGCTGGCACCTAAGCACTACTACAATTATCGTCATTTGTTGGTAAACGCAATCCATTTTTGCTAACCAGCTAAATTAGTTGGCTAACTTACTACTTTTGTTCACTTGAAGGTTCTGCGATTCAGTGTGAAAATGAATGGAAACGGCTTAAAATGTCAGAAATGCATTTGATACACCAATTTGATTGCATAACAGCATGTGGCGTCATTATGCACTAGTTTTTCTTCGCTTTCATGCCGTTAGATGGAAACGTGTTTTCACCAGCTTTATTCGCATTAATATTTTTGGTGAACTTCAGGTAATTCGATTAACAAGTGGATGGAAACATGGCTTGTGAGTCGCGGACAGTCGCGACCGATACAAGCTTTATCTTCTCATATTTTACAAAGCCTGCGTTTGAGGCCAGTTGTTGGTCCTAACTATCGTTTGCGATCCTGCCAGCCTCCCGTAACTCGTTAGCTTCACTTACATTATTTGCTGTTATATGGTTACTTACAGCTTGTGGCTCTGAGCGCTTGATCGATGCAACTGCTTCAGGTTCGAGTAGCAGCTGAAACACTTATCCTGTGTCAAATTACAAATTATCCTTTGTTGACAAAGCTGTCTTTTGGGAAATGCTGAGCACAAATGGCTAACTTTCCCTTGGCTGTGGCTGTTCGCCGCCAGCGAACAAAAACGCTTCCCATTGATTTCTGGAGGCATTGTCTTTTGGAAGGGACATTGGTGCTTTTCCTTGCGTCCAAACGTAAATGGACGAGCAGCTTTGGGAGAGATGCTGACAAAACTGCACCTCAACTGTACCTGTGGTTCTTCTTTTGTATTTCTGGAAGTGTAGATGCTACTAAGGCATAGTGTGATCCGCGGTTGTTCATGTCTGCTAGAATAGTTTCCGTTGTGGGCAGGTCCAGCGCCGTGATTGGCTTTGGCTAGGTCTGCACTAATCAGACGGCACAACCTGACGTCAGGTTTTGCCCAGATCTCTGGAAGAGCTGTTCAGAGAAGAAATCACGTTCACGAAATCATGTTCTTGGATTATGGCAAAACCCCTGTACCTTATGTTTCGAAACTTTTCAGAGGTTGAGTATGGACATCCAACATTATAACATTATCTATATGTATTCAAAGAAGGGCCTGCATAATAGGTCTCATTTAATGAAAGAATTTTGATTTGCTTCATATTTTGCTTAACCCTAATATTAATAAAAACTCAAGAATTTGACATGGAGCATTTATATTTTTGTTCAGGGTGAAAACCGCCATCTAAAACATTCATAATTACCTTTAACAGTTTGCTAATGTGGCGTTTATGCTGTGGGTCCACAAACTTTCTGAGCTACCCCAGGTAAAATAGAAGAAACATAGCCCTATCACTCAAAATGGTAAATGAATCAGCCGCAGCAATGTATAGTTCCTCGTGTCCCCATTAGGTCTATGAAATGTTGTTTGCGTAATTGGCCACGATTTGCTGTTGTGAGGTCCCCGCCTTAAATAGCACCTTCGGTGGAAGCTCAGATACTGCCGGAAGCCTGCTTGTTTCTTGCACACAGTCGTGACTCTGAAGAGGTGGTAGCAAGGTTTGAAATGACAAAGTCTGTTTTTCTGACTCGTTTAGGAGTAATAGAGGAAAGCTGGCTCAGGTTGAGAGCTTAATAAAGCGGTCTCATCTCTGTGGCGGGTGGACCGAGAGCACGGACACCAGCGGCGAATCAGCTCAATTTGCGGCTGAAGCGGAGGTCAGAGGCCGGAGCTGCTCTGGCTGATGCCGCGTGCTGCCGACCCGCTCCTCCTGCGCGCAGCCAAACCCCAAACAAACCCTGCGGCCGAAGAGGGGCTCCCGCGCTGATGCGCTCTGTCACCTGACAAACGAGGGGTCAGGCGAGCGAGCATCCTAAACTGCCTGTGAGAAACATGGTTCTGCTGGAGCCTTGGTGCTTCCTGCTGTTACACACACTTGCATCCACTCACATATGCACACACGCTTGTGTGCACACACTCACGCACACACGCTCGCATACACACCCACACACACAAACGCACTCGTTCATATTCATATATACTCCTGGGCAAAAATTGGGCAGCTCCCATTTCTTAAAACAAGTTCTTCTGCACCAGAGGATTAAAAAAATGAAAAAAAATTTCCCAGGTCTCGGAGATATGGCTTGGACATACATTTCCAGGCAATATAAAATCAGTTTAAAAACAATTTAATTTTCACACTTCATTATCCCCTTGCTGATGAATTAGTTGGAGGGGGATATAATAACGCCGGCGTCCGTCTGTATATCCGTCCGTCCTTCCGTCCGACCTCTTGTCCGTCCGTCCATCCACTCGTAACAAATCTGGATTCCGTTCAATATATTTGGTAATGTTTGATGGATTTTAATGAAATTTGAAAGGAAGGTGTCAAAATTTAAAAGTTGGTATCAAAATACAGCCTAACACCTCATCCTGACTTACAGCGACGCGAGCGAGAAAAAATGAGAATGCATTATTTTCAATCAGCCTTTCCTGATTTGCTGCGAGTGACATCGCTCTGTCCAACGATGACGCCCACCCCTGAAAAACTCGCTCTCACTGTCTCTATTTGGATGACATTTCGCGGCCGTGTCCCGCCCCTAAAAACTTCCTATTGGTTGAAAAGTACACGCTGCCGCCTGTTGACAAGCTTGTTAGCAGAGAGAGGAGAGCAGCGGAACAGCATGTATGAGCCGAATAGAGGAGGAAAAGTTCATTTGAAAAATTGTGCAAAACCCCTAATTATATGAGCCGCGACACCCGCACCACAAAGATTTGAATCGAAAGAAGGCTGCATGGTCGACTATTGCCTGAGAGCTGGGTGTTTCAAGTAAGTACTGTAAACTTTTATAAATCCATTCACTAGGCTATAATTTTATAATTTGCTATAATTTTCCCCATGGCTCCCTGTCCCAAATCTGTGCACACTAGTGTGCTGTTTGAGTATTGCCAGCTAAATTTACCAGACCTTAGCTCTGCCATTTCTGATTATTTATGTCATTGGCAGAATTATGCTTGAACAGTGGTTTGGATTCTGAACCAATAGAACCCTGTTCCTCAAATCACACCCTATGAGGTCCGCGAACTGCTGGTTTGCCACCCTTCCCTTAACCTGGGAGTCAGGTGTTAACACAGTCTGGCCAGTCAGAGGCACAAACTGTTCATTTACCTGCTTGGGATAACAGAAAACCTGGGCTGGATGTCAATTTGAAGTCCAGATTTGAGGAACCATGCAATATAATATACTTGCGATAAAAGTGTAATGCTGCATATCAGGACACTTTAGCGCGCAAATTCGTCGCTCGCTCGCTGTATGTCAGGATGCGCCGAAAGTTCGATTTCGGAGTATGTAGGTCAAAGATCATAGCTCATTAGATATGTAGAAATGGTTTCCGTTCGATAACTTGAGTAATGTATGACGGATTTTAATGAAATTTGATCTGAAGGTACTTTATATCAAAATATAGGCTTAGCTCAATTTCGGATTATGTAGGCTAAAGGTCACAGCTCATTGGATTTTCATGACATTTGATATGAGGATACGTGGTATGAAAATACAGCCGAAAGGCCCATTCACACAAAGTGTGGATTTCCGTGTGTATTATTGGCGCAGATTTTTATTCGAGCTAATTCCATGGGCTCGAATGTAAGCTTGTACACCAAGGCGGAATTTCCGTGCAGCACAAAAAACATCTGCCCGGACTTAAGCTTCTGCAAAAATCCGCCTGCGAAATTATACTTTGAGCCAATGAAATGATTTGTTTTTATTGATGTCACCGCATTTGAACCTTTTGGTTCGCTAGATAGCTTGAATTCAGTTAATACTGAAATTTAATGAGACATCTTATGGCTATGTGCGCAGTTAGTTTACTTTTTCATATTAGTTAGAGATCTAGCAAACCAGTTTTTTTTTTTTCCCCCTGATTAACGTTTTCTTAAATTGAATATTTGTGCTCCAAATCACAAAGCTGTGCGTCGCTGAGGTGCAAATTATTACGAAGCGTTATCTGGGTTGGACTAGTTAAGTTTATTGAAACAACCCCAGGTCTGGACATCAACAAGTAAAATGTTCGTTGGCGACGTCAGTGCAAAAGTAGACTGCGAGGCTAACGTTATGCTCAGATACATACAGTCAATGTCATCGTCGCTGCTGCTGCTATCAAGGTTCATTTAGATTAAATTGTAATTCGTAAATTTGTTTTTCCGCTGTGCGGAATTGGAACACAAGAACACGAAATTTCACCTTGTTCGTTGCTCAAGCGCCCCCTGTTGTCCAGACGGGCGCCCGTCAGGAAGATTCTAAGCCTGTTCATGACTGAGTATCCTCCGCCCTAGTTCTGAACTTGTGTAGATTCAACCAATGAGAGTATAGGAAGCGGTGGCTGACGGTGCGTGCTTCGGAGGAGAGCCGCGAACTGTCTACAATCTCCTGAATTGGCAGCAAGGGATTGCATACGAGCAAGTGTTGTACATAGTTCACGATTTGGGTGGGATTGGAAATGCCAAATTTAAGAAAATAATTTTTAAAAAAAGAACGCGAAATTTTGCACCGAGGTCTGTATGAATGGTTTCGCGTGGAATTTTTGTGCTGCGATATTTCCGCAAATTTGTGCCGCTTTTCCGCTTCGCCTCGGTGTGAATGGGCCTTAAGTTCAACTTCAGAGTATGTAGTTCAAAGGTCATAGCTCATAGCTCATTAAATATGCGAAAATGGTTTGCATTCGATTTCTTGAGTAATGTTTGATGGATTTTAATTAAATTTAACGTGAAGGTACTTTATATCAAAATGCAGGCTAAATTCGATTTCGGCATATATAGGTCAAAGGTCATAGCTCATTAAATAGGCAAAAATGGTTTCCGTTTGATAACTTGAGTCATGTTTGACCGATTTTAATGAAATTTGATATGAAGGTACATGGTATGAAAATATAGCCTACGTTTTATTTCAGAGTATGAAGCTCAAAGGTCATAGCTCATTAAATATGCAAAAATGGTTGCCAGAAGATTTAACAATATAATGTGATGACTGTCCCATTGGACCTTATCATTTTGTTTTCGTGAATGCTGCTTCTTCATCACATCCAAGATTTCTGTAATGCCATTAGACTGTTTCAAATATTATTCAGAACTAACCTTTGAAAGTTCAAGGATAAGCTCATATTATGTTTTAACTTTTCACTCTAATTTTGTCACCTTCTCATACGCTTTAATCTTCTTTAAATCCCTAATTTTATTCACATTCTTTCATTAAACCTTCATACCAATTAACATAAAGTTTATTTTCAGATCTTCTCATGAGCCATTCCATAAAGCATAACTTTAATGCCTTAAAACTTTCTGTACATCCAATTGCTGAGTATTAATAACTTCCTTCCCAATTAATATCTATTAATGTCTAATGAAAGTAACTTCTGACATATATACACATGTACATGTTCAACATTTGTACCCGGCGAGGGCATGCGTCGCTTTGCGTTGCCCTTGTTTGCTTTTAAAGAAAGGGTATGTTTTCAACATATTTAATGCTGTCAAAAATAAGGGCCTGCTGTCCTTTAAAGATGGCAAAGAGCCCTGTGGTCACCAAAAAACTGTTTCCTGAATCTGAAATTTTATTGGAAGAAACAGAATCAATTACTGACAGAGCTGAAACCCAGGTTGAAGTGCCACCCAACTGCTAACATTCAGCATGTACAATGAGGCTCGGTTTATGAGTAAGCTTTTTGAATATGAAAAGCAGGTGCAATGCAAGCTTAAACCTCCATGCAAATGTATGGTGTTCAGGCCAGTTTTCTGAAAATTCTGTTTAGAATTTAATGGTGCTTAACTTTTACCCTGCTGTATACATACACAGACACACCCAGTCCCCCACTCCAACTTACCCCCTCCCTCACCCCGATGCACAGATGCGAGTGCACACAAATGCAAACAGACTCGCACGCTAAAGGGAAGGCATCTGTCTGAGGGCTTTAACTGAACCTGGGCGCAGTGCTCTGACGGCATTATCTTCCTGTCTCCATGAAGCACTCACTTCACTGACCTCGTTATGGAGGACAAATGCTGCACCCCTTCACCAGAGCCCCATGCGTTGGATCTAGCACAAGGGCAGTTGTAACCTGTTTAAACTTCTTCCCATCATCTTCCCCCTTGGCTTCTTGGCCAATCGGGCTTGTGCTGTGGTTAGATGCCCTCATGGTGGTCTGTCGTACGTCCATTCGTCTGTAAACTTTTTGCCCTGTCAGCGCTCTAGCGCCTTCAGTTTTTCACGGATCCTTTTTATATTGTATACGTATGTATATGGGATGAAAATCTTGGCCAAGTTCGATTTTGGCCATGTTTAGCCAAGCGGGCGGAGTGGCTTTGCCACTACTTTTTATATTAACTTCACTTTGGCTAATGCCTACATCTGTCAAACAATAACCTGAAACCAATTCTAAATACAGGTGAATGGATAAAAAAGTAATACTTCTACTAGTAAAGTATTCAAATTAAGACGGTCTTTGTTAGGCCGAAGTTTTTATATTAGTATTTATCTGCGGGTGTTTAATGGCAAGGACAGATTACAGAGAGAACACTTATGATGTACCTTGCACAAGGTCTGCTGAAGACACAACTGTAATTCAGGTCGTAAACGTGATAGGGTTCTAACAAAAGTCTCCATCTTTCTCTTTTCAACCAAGGGCTGTGTATTTTCAATTCACTTGCAGCAATAATGGCTACTGTTAAGAGTATGTCTTGTAGTGTTTTTATCATGGTCCATAAAAAATGTACATGATTACTGTATACAGTCAAATGTTTGCCTAATGACCACCCCAAAGTAATGCTCTTTGTGGTGAATGAATCTTATCCTGGGTGCTCTAAAATCCTCCATTTGGTGTGTCCTGATACTGCTTTCAGCGTGATGGTGAGACTCAGTGTGGAAGGAAGAAATGACAGGGTCGCACTAAGGTAAAATGTGCAAATTCCTCCTTGTTAATGGCTTGAGAGAGACCATCATTTTTGTGACAGTCCATTACATTAATTTAGCAGGTGCTTTTATCCCGAGCTGCTAACAATGTAGGGGAACATAAGTGCATTCAGCCCATTTACATGAGTAATGGTGCCAGACATGGCTAACAAGATTCTTAGACAAGGGAGAATGCACGGAGCATCGCTAAAGCTGACATGCAGACACCGACCGTTCTGAGTGGAAAAACAAAATGTACAGGTTACATTTACAGCAAGCATCACAGCAGAGAATTAAAACCAAAATTTTGCGAGTGTTAACAACAGGGGTAATGATTACAATAATGACAAAAATAATAATAATAATAGTCCTTGACATCATCTCTATTGGCGATATTAAGACTTTCCTGTGCCATATAGATTTGTCATTTGAATTAATGTATTTCTCAGTGCTTTGCCTCAGTTATGACATAATTTACTTCAGTTTTACTTAATTCCGCTCGGAAGTTATTTCCCACCAGACATGGTAATTACTGCTTAGTAATGTTCATACATTAAGCGTTAAAAGTTATTAGTCGTTCAGTAGATGTATTGCATTATCAGTATTTATTACATTCAATGACTTATTACACTATTACTATTATTTTATCATCGTTTGTTACAGGGAGCACTGAGGACAGGTTTTATATTACGTACAATAAAGTCGGTATGGCTGGAAGTGCTCATATACGTACAAATCGGTGGAAAGGCTTTTTACAGTCGTACAGTCTTCCTGAAGCAGAGCTGCTCATGCAGACCTTAAAGGGGCTAGTTTGGTTCGAGCTTACATTTCTGCAGTCCTGAATTCCACTTGTGCTTGGCTCCTCAAAGTAAGGATGATATTATCTGGAGCAACATGACGAGTTCGGTCCATTATAGTTCTGCGGGAGTTCGGTGTCTTATTCATGGCAGTTATCCAGCTAACCAGATAATCCTGCCTTGTGACATTGGTCTTAGGGTTCTGACTGAGGCAGTGACTAGTGTATGGAAGTGCTATCATGCTAGCCTAGAGCTAATCCTGCCCCGCCGCACCCAAACGTCATCTCAAAGCTCCGGCTATCGGAAGGAAGACGAGGGAAGGTAGCGGATCCGTGTGGCTCCACTGGCTGCCGAGGCGGAATGCCAAATACGGAGCCGCGAGTTTAATTTCCTGCTCCCCAGATTAGCCGGGCTGATAGGAGGGTAATGATGTAAGACATCTCCCGGTTCCTGCTTAAGCCCTTATCACTTACCAGCCCTCCGATGTTTGTGGCGATAGGGAAAGAACCCGGCATGTTCTGTGATTGATTAACTAATGAACCCTTCCCTGAGACAATTAATTGACGCCCGCGTGTGGAACATTTCTACCCCACGCACACACACACAAAAAAAAAACAGCAAGCCTGCCGTTTGATTTAATTACCTGATAACCACCTGACCGAGAAGCTTGTTTGTATCGGCCCAAGGCTGCTTTTGTAATTACTCCAGCGGCTTCTAGTTCCTCTCTCCCCAAATCAGCCCACCCCCCCCCCCCACCCGCCCCCACTGATGTCGAGCATGGCACCATGAGATGAGCTGCGTGTCACCTGACGTGCGGTGAATGAGCTGCCTTGCTTATTTACACAGAATAAGTGCGTCCCGGAGCACAAAGAAATGCTAATGTGCAACCTCTGCGCGACGAACCCTGCCCCAATGTTATCGTTGTGTATCACACTTGTACCTGCTCCAGCCTAATTCCATAATTTGGGACGTGCATGTGCATGTCTTTAACTTGTGGAGGAGTATCATGTAAATGCCGGCTGGCTGCTGCCTTGCCTTGGCAGTGGGGTGGTGCGTCGCTCTGTGGAAAATGCTCGTCTCAAAAGGCTTCTGCACCCTTCTCTCCTGGCGGCGAACTGGATTTAAATACGCCGTCAGCCTGCTGCATTTGAATTTGAATGCCCCGTCTGCAAACTGCAGTTGAATTTGAATGCCCCGTCTGCAAACTGCATTTGAATTTGCATGCGCCGTTCTTTTTGAATTTCATTTGAATACGAATGGTGCTGTCCATTAACATTAATAGTTAAGTTAAGCAAACAAACTATTTTAAATTTAAATGCATCATTTGTTTGGTTACTACAAGGCGTGTATGTATGCAACTATGTATATGTTGTCATTCCTTGAGAGTTCAAAATCCTTTTGATCTCTGGTTCCATTGCACCGTGACCTACATGTTAGTTGTGCGCCGTGCATGTGGGATCTGAGATCATGAACATGTCATTGGGGACTTGAAGGCGCTTACCTGGCAGTCCTCATGTCACACTTACCCTGCTGAATGATCGCGGTGCTTCTCCTTTGGTTGGGCGGGGTGTGAATCTCAACAGGACATTAATTGCACGGCCCCTTGGAGAAACTGTCCATTTTTACCGCATTAGACTCCAGCATTTAGCAATGTGGACCTTTCGCTGGACTGAGTGCAGGGGATCTTTAAATGGTCCATCATGGTTCTTGTTTTGAATTGAGGATTTGAAATTATAATGTTGTTTTTCATTTATAAACTGCGGTGGGCGGCTTTGACGCTGAGGTGGTGCCGCCACAGTTTGGTGAATTAATAAGAAACGCAGTTTTTCTCCTCGGTCATACGAGCGGTTTCCATCTCTCGAGCTTTACCTGGCCTCATTGTAAACATTCGTGCTGTCCTTGGCATTTTATTGCTTAATCAGAGACCTTGAACACACTCATGTTGGCTTCTTTCTCTCTCTCTCTCTCTCCTGATCTCCATTAAAGTGTGTGAACCGAGTTTCCCAGATGAAGAGCCACGTAAGTGTGGATGCGATGCCCCACAGTGTGATTAACCTCCTGTAGTAGAGTGATTGTCACTATGTGGAGCAGGGATGGGCAACGAGGGCCGTATCTGTCCCTGGTTTTCACACCAACCTCTGGCCTTTAAATAGTTAATTATGTAAATTATCCCAACTATTCATAAAATCTGACATTTCTTTAAATTATCATGAATTACCACCAAAGACTGTTCTTGTCACCCTATATAAAACATTTTTTCTTTGATCAAACCTTTGCAAAAATCTATATTTGTGTATGCAGCCAATTAACTCAATTAGTCTGGGTAATTGACAGAAATAAAAACCTTCATACACACCGGCCCTCCAGAACTGGAGTTGCCCATCCCTGATGTGGAGTGATTGTCCCGCGACCCTGGTGTGCTGATGGTAGTCACTGCTCCCGGGTTATCCCTGTTCCTGAGGAGAGTAATTAACCTCAGTGCAGTTTTATTACAGAGTAGTTACCCCACTGCAGCATGTCCTCTGAGTGCTGTTTTGTGTTGCAGTACATTGGACTCTGTGTCACTGCCCTGACATCAGTGTTCCTGCAGAGGCGCGTGGACAGTGTGTGACTCTGCATCTAACTAACTCCTCTCCCTGCTTGTTTTGTTACGACAGGCCAGAGGCAAAAAGCTCAGAGCAGGATCTTGTTTTGTTTTTCCAGCTTTGATAAAGGTTATGCCTCTGTAAACATGCAGTGGAAAGCCTCTCTCCCCCCCTGAGCTCCTGCGCGCTCACAAACCTGTGTGACATACACACACGTACAGTCTCTATCCCTCTCACCTCCTCGCGATTACTCACAATCACGCATGTGATCTGTCTCTCTCAGTGTGTACATGTGGAGTTTTTGGTGTGTGGGCCCCTTTGGCTGCGAACAGCTCTTCCACAGGTGTTAATTAAGTGTGAAGTGTGGGGCGAGAGAATGCATGCACGTGTACTGAACAATAAAAGAAACACAAATTTTTAATGAAGCCTCCTTGCACCCAGGTTTGCAATGTCACCGTTGCCAGTCTTGCATGTGTTGCTCCCTGTGTTTCACTGTCAGCAGAGGTTACCCTTGCAGGATGTTTGTAGTAAGGGTGTTGTTCTGCCAGTCGGTAGGAACAGCTGGTGCAGATGCTGGCGTAGATACGCCAGAGGTGTTTCGGGTCTGGCTACATCCCAAGCGCCACCGCTGGCTTGAAATTGAGCCCGCAGATGATATATTGTTGATACATCCACCCCAGATGCTTGTGCAACCACGCTTGGACAGTCCTCTGCTAAGTGCAGTATTTTCAAGACTTTAAATTTAGCGCTTAGTATCCAGATACTAATGTTTGCAATACAATTCGCAGTTGACTCATCAAGATTCCGTGCCTCTGTGGCGAAGAGGTTGGTGTTTGAAATGAATCCCCTCATTCATTAGCATTGAATATCTTGCATATCTAAGAAGTGTTTCAAATCTGAAGTTATCAGTATACTGCGATATTTGCATTCTCACTGATGAAAGGGTTTGTCTCTGTTGGTCATTTTTGTGCTTTTTTAGTGCAGTTATCATTTTTAAACCAGATTAAACTCTAATAGATTTGGTCTCACGGATAGTAAGGCTTTTGACCTGGGGCATGATGTCAGTGGGTAACTCGACATTCTCCCGACTGACCTCCTAGCGGGGGCGTGTCTTCTGTAGTAAACAAATTCAGCAGTTCCGGGGTAAGATTATATCGCTAGAGTTTGTTAGCGAAACTTTGAGCTGCCCGGCAAAAATAAAAATAGGCCTAACTAATAAAACGCTTTGGCAAAAATTTAACGGACTGTTTTGAAGATAAAAAATAAGTGAACAAATATCTAGTGTTGGATAGGTTCTTTGAGGAATAGAAATCGTATATTCTGGTATATTTGTAGACGCAATGCTAGGGAGCAGGGAAGTAAATTTCATCAATTTCGTCTTTGTCACAAAGGCATGAAATCTTGGCTAATTAATTGTAGAATGTATTGTACACATTGGTATCTGCATATTATGCCCAATCTACAAAGTCCAGAAAATACTGTTTTAAAGTCATCTGATCGCTCTTTCACAGTGTATTGCATTAAATCTAGACATTTCCTCCTCTTGCATGAACAAGCGCTGTCAGAGAGTGTCAAGTAATGTCCTGTCCCAGTGAATGCAGAATACTGCCAACAAGGGAAGTTCTGACCTGACTGTTTTGCTCTGGTCTACAAAAACTAAAGTTTGTTTTAAAATTAAAGACAGTGCAAGGAACACACCTTCAGAACTTTGGACTAGATTTTTTACCAGTAACCTGATTAGACACTTCTGCTGACACGTGAATTCTTCAAGTGTTTGCTGTCATCATGTTGGAAGTTTAAAAAGAATACTGCAGTACCCCTAATTTACATTTCTTCTGTTGCTGAGCTTTCAAGCGCGTCAGAACGCATGCCCAGTCTCCATCTTGTGCTGTGAAACAAGCGGTTTTTGTTTGTTTATTTATATATATATATATATATATATATATATATATATATATATATATATATATATACACACACACACACAATGCTTTCCTTCCAAGTTTAACCTATCAGCTTTCATAGAGCTTTTCGTTCCTGTGAGCGGCATTGTAATTAGCACGCTAGGCAATTACCCACAATCCAGTGGGAGTTCCCATTTTGTTCTCTCAATCTGGCGTCTTAAATAATTAAAGTTGCTCGCCCCCCCCACCCCCCCCCCCCCCTTTAACACCGCTGTGCTGATGTGTAGCAGCAGAGGTGAAAGGTTCCTGATTCTGTTTTTAACGGTA
The DNA here is from genome assembly GCA_029721435.1 of Gymnothorax reevesii. Lineage (NCBI taxonomy): Eukaryota > Metazoa > Chordata > Actinopteri > Anguilliformes > Muraenidae > Gymnothorax > Gymnothorax reevesii. The sequence continues at coordinate 52,132,291 of CM056587.1, read as the reverse complement.
ATCAAAGGCGAGGGCACGTCTCAGCGCCCTCTACTCTCCGCTCGGTAATCACCATGATATTGCATTAATTAACACCGTTGGGGCCCATGTCCGCACATACTGCCATGGAGACCGCTGGGGAGGCCGGGGGGAAACGGATTATTTCTACAGCCCTGAGACTAATTCCGCTCCCCATCTACAGAGTCTTGAGTGTGTGGGCACACATAGTCTGTGTTTGAGTTTGTCTTAAATATGTATAGACTCACCATATTCCGCTTCCCCTTAAGAACTTTAAGCCATTTTTCTGAAGTTATGGTCTTTTGATCTGTGAGTGCAGGTTTTTTTTTAATAGTTTTTTTTAAGCACTTTGTGTCCGTAATTCAGTTTGTGTTAAAAAATGGCCTGAAACAAGTGGGCTAGTTTCTTTTTTTCCTTATTTGTATGAATGAACATGTCCTTTGATGAAATATTTTACCCCCCCCCCCCCCCCGCTGCACATACTTGGCTTATTTGTATTGATGAGTGTGCCTTTGCATTGTGGTCTCGCAGGCTAAAGCCCGGACCCCAGCGCTAACATAGCACTCGCGCGCGGCGTTCATTAAATTTAAGAGTATTAATGGGGGTACAGACCATCTCTCGCCCCTGCCCATCAATTCTGTCCATCGGTGGGCTAATGAGAACAGGGGAGAGAGAGGGAGAGGGAGCGCGCGTGAGCTTGTGGCAGCCTGGGCTGAGTTAAGTTCTGGAATTAGCATCTGTGTAAATGTGGCTTTCATTTACAGCCAGGAAAGAAGACAATGACCTGGAGGAGAAGAAATCCATCAAGAAGAGGATCAAAGAACTGAAGGTGCTGGACCCCAAAGTGGCCCAGAACCTGTGTGAGTATTCAGTCTCCTGTCAGCCTGAAGATTAGGTCTTCGCTGTCACCACAGTCCCTGTGTACAGTCAGTGCTTGGGTCTGTCTCTAGCTGAGCCCCGATACAGTAATAGAGCAAACAGTAGGGGCGTCGCTGGGTCACCTTGCAGTCGGTTGATGGACTGGTAACTGAGGAGTTGCTGGTTCCAGCCCCCTGCTGGTGAGATGAAGTAAGGAAGAACTCTGCCATTGGGCCCTAGAGCGAGGCCCTTAACCCCAGAGATCACTCCAGGGGTTTTACACCTGTTTTCATCTGCGTGTCCTCACTTGCAACTGTACTATCTGACATTTCTCCCAGGGCGTCCTTGAAAAAGAGAAACACACTGATTGGAACTTTTCCTAGTTGAATAACAGTTTAAAAAATAAAGTAAAATAAGAATAAAGAAAGTGAATAAATGACATATTTGGCGTCAGGTCAGATTGAGTTAATTCTGCCGGAGAAATCAATGCCTTGACAAATTCTCACAGGACATCATGCACCAATAAACATTACTCATTAGTTTCTGGAATGTCCTGCACTCTGTAGTCCAGCTCTGTGTACGGAATCTCAGGGTCCTGTCAGTCGGCCTTCACTAAGCAGTGTGCTCTCAGCAAGAGACGACTCAGCCTCTCTCTGAGAACTGCTGTCTCATCACAGCTCCCACTCTTTCCCAGAAACCCCCTCACTGCCCACCCACCCAGGAAAGCGCAGAAAAGCTGTAGTCATGAATGGAATTGTTCAATGTCCAATTTCATACATATTTTTAGCTAACTTTTCTCTGTTGCGTAAGCTGCACAGTACAGCCCTGCCTCCCTTTTGAAGTCGGCCAAGGCTACGGTGAAGTCACAAAGCTGCGGCCCCAACAACGGCAGTGGTGTTCATGACAGAAACAGAAGCTGTGTTTGATAAGGTGGAAGTGAATAGTTCAGGAATCGGGGGCTGTATGAATGACAATACTTGAGCAACAGGGAAAGACTGAGTCAGTGACCTGAACTTTTCACCACCCACACAGATTTAAGCCATTATGATTCCTGTAAAAGCCATCACTGGAGATTTATGGATGGAAGGCGCTAAGGCCTTTACCAGGGGGCGGCTAGTCTGGCACGCTCTTCCCCCAGATACTGATGATAGAGTAAACTGGTCCCCGTAAAATGGGCCTTGCGACGACCCTGGCTTCCTCTCCTCTCATGCTTCTAACACCCGGTTGTGTTTTCATCCGCAGTCGCTGGCATGCTCTGCTAAGTGAATAAATGTGAAAATGATAGGCTCTGCCGAGGGTGAAATGAAGGGCGGGTGTTGAGCGGCGCCCCGTGCGAGAGCTCGCCGCGTGTCGCTCTGAGCGATGGTGTCATGCCGCCCGCGGGCGTTCTGTTCGAATCCGTTCTGACGCGGGCCTGGCAGCTCATACCCAAGCGCTGACGCACAAAACTCCTTCCTCGCCTTCGATCCCGCTCCTCTCTCGCACAGGAGTCACGCTCAGCCGAGATTCTGCTTGCAGGTGTGCAGCTTAGCTGCTCGTAGTGTGACGCACACGGATACACGCTTACTGCTAACCGAAAATTACGTTATTTCTCAAATAGGGAAGAGGACCTGGACTGCGTTTGCACAATCTTTTATTTGCTGCGGAAAGTTCTCACTCCTGGGGAAATGACCCAGAATTATTTACGTGGCAGACATGAGAAGTGTGTTCGGTTTGAAAGGTGCTTCAGTACTTCCTAACTTGCCATTTTTAGCACAGGGTACACTGCTGATAAAGCTGATAATGCCGCCCAGCAATACCATGATCAGCCAGATTTAGAGCGACAACCATCCATCTGGCCAATCACAAAAACAACCAACATGAAAGGCATGAACACAAAACGGGTAACAGGTTACTTAATTTGTACCCGCCGGTAGATTTGCTTGCAGCCAGTGAGATAACATCCACATCAAATCCATTGACAGGAAACACACTATTACAACATGGCATTGTGTAAGCGCGTTCATATTCTCTATTTATAACGTTTGTCCTCCTAATCCGTTGTGAATTCCCCTTAACACTTTTCCTTTACCTCGTGATGTTTTCCATCAAGGTTAAAGAAACGAGGTCAGGAATTGGACAATGGAATGTAATTTTTTTTGACCACTCGGACGCAGCCGTGGACTGTGTACATGATGACATTCACTAAGACTTGATGAGTTTGGGCATGCAGAAATGAGTGCAATCTCTATGTGCGAACACTAAAAGCACTTGGACGGTAATATCATGCTCACTGTTTCGGTCCCCCTAATGGCCAGCAGTGCCACTGTTTAAGTGGTGCTTTTATTCAGGCTGCTCTTAAGTGGTCACTGATTTATTCCGTTCATTGAATTTTATCAAGCAGTCTTGTGACCTTTGTTTCCTGCATTAAAGGAAAATGAGCCTAATGATCCAAGTCAAGGTGATGAATTGGAGCATGAAAGAATGTCCTGTGTGTTTAATGAAAGCCCTCAAACTACTGTGATTCTGAGACCCTTGTATTGGTCTAAGGTCTGATGACTCCTGATCAGAACCTCTGCAGAACTGTGGCCCCAAGACTCCAGAATGGAATGCAGGACTGTGGCCCTTAAGCTTTTCTGATCAGAACCATTGCAGAAGTGTGGCCCCATGACTCTTCTGATCAGACGGCTGCAGAACTGCGTGTTAAATGTTTCCCCACACTGCAGCTATACTTAAACATACATATGCCTCATCATCTACAAACACTGATAATTATCCTGCCACCCAGATGAAAATGCACCCAGCTGCATATTGCAGTACATCTTAGTTTCATTACTTAAAAATCAAACATTCTCCACAAGAAGGCTTTAAGTGTATAATCAGGGTACCGGTGTTGAGAATCATTCTTTTTGAAATATTTCTCACTGTTTAAGTCTATTTTCCTCACTTCTCTGCCCTGTAAGGTACCCTTGGGTGAGTGTAAAGGGCTCCCTGCCTGTGACCCATCATTGTAGCTGTGAGAGCCCTTTAAATTCAGCTGTGGTTAGCCACGGAAAACCATATGGGCTCATTTATTCTCCTTAATTAGGCCTGCTCTTGATGGTTTGCTAATCTGAAGACATCACTATCCACACTGTACACCACACACTGTCCTAATATGCCCTACTGCCAGCTCCGACTCAGCGCTCTCCACAGCTCGCTTTTTTTTTTTTTTTGTCCTGTGCTCTATGAATTAATATTTTAATTTGCCATGAATATGTGAATCCCTTCTTACTTGTTGGCACAAAGCCCCATTGTTTTGTCGCTGTGCATCACAAAGATGGGGAGCTCTGATTCAGTCCTTGTCCTGAGGTGCTGGAGGGTGAGGCTCATGTATGCTTGTGAAATTTGTCTCTGGGCAGCCATCTTCCTGGGCTCCTTCCGCTTGCCTTACGAGGAGATCCGCAGGATTGTGCTGGAGGTGGATGAGGAGCAACTGACGGAGCCCATGGTGCAGGTATGTATGCACCTCTTGTTTAATGGGTAAGTCACTCTGTGGCAGGACCAATCACACGGCTTGCTTTATTTTTGAGTCTCCGCCCTTGAGTTGACTTTCAAGGAGTGCGGATGGGGCTTCTAGGTTGGGTCACTCGGTGAAGGCACCACATGTTGTGCTGGTCGTACCTATGCCACCTGTGGCCTACAGCCTACTACAGAGCTGCACATAACTGGCTTTGGGCTGCTCAGGGGTGTGGGAGGAATATAGTCGGTTTGGGTGAGCATAATACTGGCAATCCAGGTGCTCTTTCCTCCCAGACTTAGCAAAGCTGTCTCGACATTTCTCTGCTCCTGGTCTGTGCATGCGGTGGGTGTTTTAGAGGAGAACGACAAACTGCCTGCACCCTCCTACAGTGACAAAATTAATTTCCAGTTGTTGTTGTTGAGAATGTGTTCTTACTAGGGGTGATAAGATTTTATCAATATCAATGTCATTGTTGATTCTGCTTATCAATCCAATTCCTTATCAATTCTCCTAACAATTCCTGAGTAGTTTTTTGAGGGGGAAAAAGTAGTTCAACAGTCTTTCGCTGTTTATATTCGTGAAGCGGTTGCGAGACTAACGCTGTTCGTATCCATGAGGCAGTAGCACGAAGAACGCTGTACACCGCTGGGAGGATGCGGCGGTCGGCTCACCGAATATCAGGATCCCCTGAGTGCTCGGCATAGGTCTTGACTTGTACACACCTTAGCCAGGTCCCATTAACGATAATAGGGTGAGTCATAGGATACAATTGCATTACGTAAGCTTACCAACAAACCTGATGGACCTTTATTTTCCTACCTCACTCTCGCACATTCTGATCACAAGTATTATCACCCAACATTTTGATTTAGGTAAGTGCTGAATTAATTGGTTTCTGTAGGCTGCATACGTTGGCTCATCAGTGCTGGGTGTCTGGCTCCTCGGCGCCATGGTTATGTCAGCTGCCCAGCTAATCTCTGACCTAAATATTAGCTAACGATACCACTGAGATGCACAACTTTTTTTTTTTTTTATCGCGTTGTAAAATTGATGAAACTTTCGGGAAAAAAAGCCTTTGCTCTTCGTGACAGCAAATATAGCTGAACGTGGCTAGTTAGTGACGCTTTTCAGTTGCCATCTGGCTTATTAGTTAGGTTAATGTTGCTAGCTAGCTTGTGATAATGGAATCAAATGTAGAAACACATTTAGCAACAGCTAGCTAACTTGTGAGATTACTTGGGATATGATAAATTATAGCTAGCTAGCTAGCCTTTCTATTTACAGTGATAACGCATTAGTAATTGCACTGAAAATGGAACTAATCCATTGGTGGCAAATGCTGTTCTATAAGATATTGCTGTGCGAATCTACTGAGTGTATAACCACGGCAATGTCCAGTCAAGCCGTCCAAATGCTCCAGGGAATCAGCTAAGGGATCCTGTCATTTGGTAGAGTGCTATGATGGTTCTAATATTGTAGCTGACTAGCCAGCTACGTTGGCAACCTGTTAGTGATGCTATGACTGGTGTCCTTCCCCTGACTGACAGCTTTTGTTCAAAAGTATGTTAACCCTAAATTCAGACAATTTTCTGCTACGCTATTACTTCGCAGCATGCCAGTATAATAAATGTGGCAGGCACACAGTCCCGCGGGCACAGCTGGACATCTTGGGCATAAAGTAACTGGGGGGATTACTGTATTCATTCTCTGGCTAGTGAATGAACTAACGCTACTTGGTGTAGACATATAATGTTACATGAAATAATATTAGAATTTCATCACCTTAGTAAATAGGCCAAGACTCCTAACCACACAGAAAGACTTTATTATCCCGATTTTTCGATAAAAAATCTCCAGTCAGAAACGCTGCCCGTGGATCAAGTTCCATGACTTGAATGAGCCTATGTTGCAAAACGGCTCACAGAAGACTAGAAAAGGCCAAGAGTTAGCGGCTAGGCTAGCCGAGCTGTAGTAACCACCCTCCCTCAGACAGCCAGGCTCGGCCCGTGGTTAGCGGCGGGGCTTGGCGTTTCAACTCTACAGCCCGGGGCCGTGTAGGCCTGCGCTCTAGCTGCAGTCAGCCTCAAATGGCCATTCGAGGAACTGCAGCTTTTGGCACTTCGGTATTTGCTTTACCTTTTTGCCCCAGAGGTTGCCACCTTGACACGACATGACGTCGTACTGGGAGATGAAAGAATGGTTAGGAAGAATCTATAACATTGGAGGTTTAAAATTCCGATGGAATTGATCAATTGGAACCGGTTCTAAGTCGGAACCGGTTTTCGATTCCCACCCCTAGTTCTTACAGACACGGAGACCTGTGACTTTGAAAGGCGTTCGATTTCCCTCACTGATGTTTGTTTATGTCCTTGTTTGGGGCGGGAGAGAAAGGGTCGGGGGGAAGGCAGTAATGCAGAAGCCCGTCTGCCAGCCTTCCTGTCCTGAACTCTGTGCATCTGACTCATTCTTTCACATTCCCAAACCTGAAAGTGGGCCAGCAAGGTGCATGTTCAAATTACAGAGCAGGGGAGGAGGGCTTGTATTAGTCATTAGCTGGGCTCTGGTCAGTCTTTTGTCCCCTGTTCCCATCGGGGACCTGGGTCAGTCCTCTGTTTTCTGTCCTATTAAAGTTGGGTGCATCTTTCAGGTTCAAGTTCAGGTTTGTACTTTATTTATCCTTAAAAAGGATTTTTTTTGTGCAGCAGGCATCAAAAGTACATCATAAGGACAGCACAGAGTCAGACAAACATGCAACATCCACAAGCTCAATGGAGAGACCCCCTCCTTCCCTCCCAGAGCCTGCATGGTCTTCCAGAACTACGATAAATAAAGAAAACTATCGTGGACACTAAAGTGAGGGAGATGGAAAAAAAAATCACCCAAGAAGGTTAAGATTCCTAATTGCCACGGGAATAAAAGACTCACTAACACGCCTTGAAATAGTCATTCTAAAACGCCGACCTGAGGGAAGCAGATCAAATACCCCAAAGAGTGACTGTTCAGGGTTATTTAAAATTTGTTTGGCCTTTGCACACAACCCGTTTAATGTATGTGTTGCAGCTGAGCTAGCTGAAGCCCAACCACCTTTGATGTCGCCTTAACTAGCCTAGTTAGCCTCCCCTGACTGAGCATGGGAAGCCCACCATACCAGGCCACAATACAGAACGACAGGACAGATTCAATAAAACTCTGGTAAAACAATTTCATCAAAATCTTACGCACATTGAATTATTTCATCTTCCCCAGAAAGAAAAGCCGTTTTTGGGCTTTCTTAAAGACAGCATCACTGTTACTCTCAAGTGATGGTTTGTCTATTATGGAACCCAAGTATTTATATTCGGAGACAGATTCCCCAAGGACATTTTGAATAAAAGTCTGGGATTCGCTATTCTGTGACCTACGGAAATCAATCAACATATCCTTGGTCTTCGAGACATTGATGGACAAATAAAAGGTTTTGGACCAAGAAAGAAAATCATCAACAGCAGGGCCTCGTCCATTCTCGTTATTGATTAAAAGACTCACAATCACTGTGTCATCCGCAGATTTCACAAAATGCCTGTCCTTGTGTGTACTTATAAAATCATTAGTGTATAAAATATAGAGTAGCGGTGATAGTACACAGCCCTGTGGCGACCCAGTGGAAGAAGCTAATCGGGCACCATTAACCCTATCACACTGCGACCTGTCTGACAGGCAGTCCACTGTCCAGCCAATGAGATTAGGCTCCAGATTAAAGTGAGCCTGAAGTTTTTCAGATGGCATATATAGCTGGATGGTGTTAACTGCTGAAGAGAAGTCAATAAAAGGGAGCCTGGCATGTGTTTTTGAGGCCTCCAGATGTTGATGAGTCGATTGACGAGCAGGAACGAATAGGAAGGATAGGGGAACAGATTGCAATCTATTTTTTCGTGCTCATCAACTGACTTGTTGTAACTTTTAAAAATGGAGGCAACTGGAAACTACCTCAAGGTACTGTTTGCATAAATAGTCTTTTTTTAATAAACTACCTGTGCATTTTCAAAGTTCTCAGTGCCTCGTTTTAAATGTCAGGGCCCTCGGAATTCTACAGATGAAGTGTGGAGCTACTTTGAGCCTTGTTAATGATTGGAAAAAAAAAAACGATTTCTTTGCATGGCAACGCTATGCCCGATTTACTGCTATTGTAAGCCTGTTTGCTAAAAAGATATATATTTCAAAATGTTGCGTGCATACGGAGGTGGGGTATTCGTATTCGAATTGGAATCCAAATCTATCAATGTTCACAGCAGAATCCAAATCGTTGTCAGACAGCCATGTCTCTCTCAAGGCCAACACACAAGCATCCCTGAACTCGTGCAAAGAGGAGACACAAGATTGCAGTTCATTGGTCTTATTTTTCAAGGACTGTACATTAGACAGCTTTATTGTGGGTAGAGGGAGACGTCTCTTTTTAAATCAATTTCCTCAACAGCTGCCACAAACTGCCCCGTTTTCCTTTTCTTCCTGGATCTTTTACCTGGAATAATCAGACGCCTAAAACTTTGTATCGGGACATTGTCACCAACGAAAGGGTCCAAATGATCATAGTCCAAACGACCTATTCGCCGGATTGTGTTTAAATCCACGGGATAGTTGTTTAAGTCCCAAGAGAAAGTGCTTTGGCCCAATCCCATTTCTCTTTTTTACCCCAACCCCTTGCCCCTTGATCCTTGAAACTGAGCCACAAGGGGTAGCCGAGGGGTAGTCAACCCCTACAAATTGGGTCACCCCTTCAACAATCACATTCGTCATCAGTAGTCTCCGCTGGCTTTTACATAAGCAGATGCGACAAGCTTTTGCCAGAAATCCAACATGCCGTCTACAGCTGTGGTGATTATGTTACTAGCCATTGGCATAGCGAAGACACGTCCCTTTTTGACTGCAATTAGTAGTTCTCAATCATTTTCCTTTATTGATGCATTTTCCAATTATCGTAATTGGCAACCAAAGACACGGTTTCTCTCCATATACGATCTAACAGCGATTAAATCATGGGCTAAATTCAGTTGCAGAACAAGAACAGCCTTGGTATTCTACGGTGATAGCGTTATTAGTAAAAACTTCAGCAATCTTGCTGCTGGTCTTCAGCAAAATTGAGGGCGTCATGGGATACAATATATGCGGGAATTTCAAGCACAAATTGGATGTCACATTAACGTTAGATGGCTAGCGTTACTGAAGCCTCAACGTAATACTAGCGATTTTTTTTTGTGTGCATTTTATGAAGAAAATGTCCATTACACATTGAAACACAATGGCTAAATCTTTATTAATTGAGAAAATACTTGCATTTGTGCATTTCTTTGGTGTTTTTCTTCGTGCTGGCAGCCATCTTGCTGGTAATTCGCCAGACATTCTGAGAAATTTGTCATACCTCTCCGTTAGAAGTGTGCCCCTGAAAAATCTTCATTTGATGGGGTATATAGCCCTACCGCTTCCCCCTACTCCTCTGTCCTTACAGGAATTGGGACAGCCCTACCCCTACACTCGAACGCACAAAGCGGAGTGGTAGGGCTAAGTGGTTGGGCCAAGAGGTGAAATGGGATTCAGCCCTTAGTGTATTTGATCCGGCCAGGCTTGACAGGCAAACCCTGCATGATGTTCTGCAGGATTAATCGGAATAACAGGGATAGTATCTCCATTATAAAGCTTGTTTGCGCATGACAAGGCTGGTAGCAACTTGCGAACTTATAACAAACAGAGACGCGAACAGAGGCGGAAACAAGCACAACAAACACGGACAACCGCTGCTGGTTGCCACCCAGAGCAGCGCCCTACTCCCTGTATAACTCTATTGCTGGGCCCCAGACAGTTCTGTCCTCCGTCCCATTAGAGACCTGGGTGTACCCGTATGAGTCTTTAGCTGGGTCGCTCTAATGCTTGCGCACTGCAGAGAGAGTCTAGACATCGCTCACACAGCTTCATTAAAAGCGAAATCAATGCAGGAATTCCCGCGGGAGGCGACCGTACATTTTAATGTTTTCCTGCAGGGGAAGAGAGGTTTGGGTGATTGCATTCTGCAGACTGTTTAACAGACCCTGTATTAGGCGCTGAATTCATTTTAACCGGGGGAAAAAAAAAAAAAAAGGTCAGGAATTTCCTTCCAGCGCTGCTCTGTACGAAGCCCTTTCCTTTGTTTATTTCTCCTCCTGCCTCTGGCCATCATTGTTATACGTCCAGGAATTAATGTGTGTCTGCAGGGTTATGTTCAGTGTATGTAGTGCAAATCACACTGCTGCTCATATTTCTAAAGGCAAGTATGGCTTCTATTTTTTTACTTGGTATTGAAGTCCTCCTGGGTGGACAATTTCTGTTGCTGTTTTTGGCTGCTCTGGGATCAGGGGTTATGCAGAGGTGGTATGGGATAGGAGGCTTGTCGGCAGTGTTTGTACTACTATTGTTTAGTATTCAGTGTCAGTTAAACATAAACTGACAAAACATAAAGTGTCAGCTCGCAACATAAATTTGTGCTTTTGTTTTCCTGTTCTGGTACCGACATGCTGACTCGCACGCGAACACAAACAGACGGGAGCACGCGCACACACTAATGAGCTTGTACAAAGCGGAGTAACTGCGACGCTCGCATTCTTCCTGGTCAATGCCAGCAGTGTAAAGCGGCTCGTTTGATGTGATTTCTGATATGTAATAAGTGCTGTTTCCTTTGCTTACCTGAGGCAGACTGCTCTGGTCCGCTGCACATTAGAGCAGAATTGATGTGCTAATGGAAGTAAAGTGTTATAGCACAAAGCATGTGTAGCTCAGCACACACAGTTCAGGCTTTTGTTTTTGGGTTTTTTTTTTCAGTACGACTCTATTTGTATATTTTTTTCTATAATTCCTCTCTATGGGGGTTTGTGCATTATTGGGCAGGGCTTGCAAGGTTAGTGTTGACACAGAGTGTGGGATCATATTAATTATAATTTCATTCCTCTGCCTCTTTTCTCTCTCTTCCATTCCTCCTTCTTGGACTCATTTCACCTTTCCCTCCCCCCGTGTGTCTCTCTCTCTCTCTCTCTCTCGCCGTTCCCTCATTCCCCTGTGCAGAGCCTGGTGAAGCACCTTCCACAGCAGGAGCAGCTCAGTGCCCTGATGAAGTACAGGCAGGATTACGCCATCCTGTCCGAGCCAGAGCAGTTCAGCGTGGTGGTGAGGACTCTCTCTCTCTCTCTCTCTCTCTCTCTCTCTCTCTCTCTCCCTCTTGCCCTCACCAGTTGTCCAGTGGCCCCTTTCCACTCATCAAGCAGGCGACATGTTAGTCAGAGGTGCTTTACCCCCCCCCACAGGTGTTTGAGTGTAGAAATGGAGCCATAAATAGCGGGGAAATGGGGCCATGCCAATGTGATGAAGAACCAGAGCTGTGTTTGAGGTGCTTTAGATAGATCTGCTCCCCCGGCGCCTGGTGTTTGTGACCGTGACGAGGGGCTGCGGTTTCAGTGTCCATCATGGCTTGAGGCCGGATGTGCAGGACTGAAAACCCCTGGGTCTCAGGGTGACAGGAGGGCCTGGGTGCTGCTTCTGGAAAACTCTGTGCAGCAATCTGCTCTTTCTGAGGTTCTTTGCTCACAGTTCCGTTGTTTTTCCCTCTAGTGAGATTCAGAAGTCGCACACTGCTACAGCTGGAGCGATATTCTCAATATCAACTTTGGATTAATTGCCTGTTTTCACGAGCACTTGCATTGTTTTGCAAAGAAAAAGTGATGTCGACATCGCAAACACCCATGGAGGAGGTTGTTCGGAGAAGCATAATTGAGTCGGAGTGACTTTGGTGACAGCACTAATACCTCTAAGGCTTTACTGCATCTGTCTGCTCTTTTAAACCGCTAACAGGGGCGCTGCTGATATTATCAATAAATATTGTTTTAAGTGCGAGTCATCTCTCTTTCCTGTGATTACGTGATGCGTTATTGACAATGACATAGAGGCGGCCTGGCCTTGCGGATGTCATGTAATCCTGGAAGCAGTTTGCACAGCCTCTGAAGTGTCGATGTTTACTACCCCTCCAGGTAAAAGCAAACAAAATCCCATAGCCTGATTCTTTTTGATTGTCGTACATTTCTGCTCAGTTCTTTGGATTTGTTTTGGAGTGTATAATTATACCATCAGTCATATGCAAAATATAATTTCTGCCATATTGCCCAGCTCCTGGTGGGTGTACAGGCGGAAGTGTAATTTGATTACTGTAGAACCAAAGAGACCAAACATAATACTTGCAAGCTTTCAGAGTTTTGGCTGGTTTTAAAAATCGCATTTGCTCCAAATATAAGGCGTTGAGTTGAGCTCTCCTGATACAGAGGGATGTGGCGACTTAAATTGCATATGCAAATGAGCATGCAGCTCAACTCTAGAACGTTCCTGAGTGGAGCCCACAAGAGCCGCCACTCTGCCGGCAATTGCTGTTGTAACCCCTTTTTAAAACGGCAATGCTTAATTTAATCCAATAAAATCAAACTATTCAAACCTTTTTGAGGGCGAGCACTTCAAAGTCACTTTACTGGCATCCTTCTTTTCATTTATTTATTTGATTGTTTGTTTTGTTTTTTCTCCTCTCAGCTTTTGAATTCTCTTACCTTGACTGATGGCAGAATCAAGATCGTGAAAATGATCTTTGTTATCATTTGCAGTGCGTCTGACACATTCGAGACTTTCAATTCTTTTTACCCTGTTGGAAGCTTAGTGTGTTCAATGCAATTAGTTTATTTGCTTTTATGTCTGTCGGAAGTTTAGCGCAGAAACGGAATTTGCTGGCAAGATGCGGAATGGTTCAATCATCACTTGATTGATTTTTGGGCCTAAATGGGTCAGGGTCAAGGTCAATGAAAAAATCTAAAAATATTTTTTTCATGATGGCTTTCTCAAAACTGTTTTGATTGATTTCTGACTGGACTTGAAGCGTGCATTTTTCAGTTCCACATCCAACCATATGCTACACAATGGTGTTGCGTAATTAGGCTCGTATAGTTGTAGGGGCCGAACGTCTTTGTCCTTGGTTATTCAACAGACAAAGGCCTAAAATGTCTCTCTTGGTTTTTTTTATTATCCCCCACAACAACGTTGTTGCGGGGGATATAAAAATGGGGTCCGTCAGTCCGCCTGACACGTTTGTTGTCTGGGCTATAACTTTGAAACTAATCATCCGATTCTGATCATATTTCGCATCGAGGTGTAAAACCACATAAAGGTGTGTCATGAAAAACAATTTTGAAAATAATTTTGTAATTTTTCACGTTTTGGGGCAAAAAGCAACAAATTTGTGGGAAATCTGTAATGTGTCGTGTCCAGGCTATAACTTTGAAAATAATCATCCGATTTTGATTATATTTGGTATCAAGGTGTAAAAACACATTAAGGTGTGTCATGAAAAACAATTTTGAGAATATCTTTACAATTGTTTGCGTTTTGGGTCAAAACGCCTCAGATTTGTGGGAAATCTGTAATGTGTCCTGTCTTGGATATAAATTTGAAACTAATCCTCCCATCGTGATCATATTTCGCATCGAGGTGACATAAAGGTTTTCTGATGCATACTCTCCGGCCTATTTTTTTTTTGCAAGGAAATTAACAGCTTTGCGATTAGTACAGTTCTTTAGAAATCTAAATGCATATAAACATTCTCTATTCAAAAATGCAATGCCAGTTGCGGAGGATATTGCTTGACAATGTCAGCAGCTTGTTTTCCTTAAGAAGACTTCTTTTGTTATAATACTCCTGGGAGCAGCAATTAAAATGTACGTAATCCCTCATTTTGCGGAAGCTTAAAAAGCAAAGCACCTGTGGTCTGATGGTCCGCGCTTATTAAGGTGCGATGCAGTGAGTAACCCAATTACGTCGGCCGCGCCATGTTATGGAACCATTCTGCGGAGATTTATTAGAACGCATGCATGATTTAGTGTAACCCCCCTCCGCTCTGTAATAATACTCTTTAAAAGCCCTTTAGAGCAGGGGGAGGGCCACGTGCACGACTCGCCCGCCCCCTCGGGGCTCTATCTCAGGCGTATGTCTCTTCGCTCGCTGGCGCGATGTGGAAGCCGAGCCTTCCACCAGCTTACACATGCCATTACTGAGCTGACAGGCCCCATTAATCACGGCGCTTAGGCCATGTCCAAATTATCAGAGGTGGTGTTGGGTTTGGCTCGTGCGTTTGCGTGATGGAGCACCTGATGTGTTCTGTCTTCAAACGCTGGCAAAACTTGTTGTTTCGCTCCGAGCCAATAGCATGACTTTGTTTGGACGTAGCCTTGGTTTTTGGCCAATCATTCATTGTTATCCCCCTGGAATATAATGCGGGGGGATATAGCTATCGCGCTGTCCATCCGTCTGTCTGTCCGTCCGTCCGTCTGTAAACATTCTTTGTCCGGAGCTTAACTTGAAAACCGTTCAGTGTTTCTTCATGGACATGTGACATGTAGGTCAGGTGTCATCTGTAGATGTGCCCTTTGGTATTTAGGAATTTCTTGAGCAGTTAATCCATGAATGTGGGGGGCCGGGGGGATACGCCATTGCCTGATGGTTCTTGTTTAATTCATTTTGTGCACACATAAACCTTATCATCACACAGTTTCGTTAGTTGGGTTACAGTATTAGATTAATGAAGTGACTGGGTCAGGCTTCCATCCTCCAGGCCTGTTGCATGAATCTTGATTTCGTACTAAGCTGGGTAGCTTAGAGCTTTTGTGGGAACAAATTTGTATTTGTTGTGATTTGTTGGTGATTACACCCACCCTGCATGCTGGGGGTGGAAAAAATTAGCTGATTTCCAGGAAAAGCCTCATATTACCTCATTTTGGGATGCCAAATATAAAAAAATGCAAATAAAAAGTTTACATCGTGTACGGTTTTTTTTTTCTTTTTTTTTTTCCCCCACAAAATAATTTTAATTTTCCCTACTAAATCATATATACTGAGTACAAATGAAAACTAGTCCCCCCAGGAATCTGCGGAGAACATTCCTGATTCTGCGGAGAGCAATTCTTGATTCCGCGGCTTGAAAGTTGATTTTCCGCGGGCATTAAAAAAAACCTAAAATGACCAGTTATAAAGCAAATTTATGTAATAATGAAGCAAAAATTCTCTTATGCAATTATTTACAATACCAAAACACTGCAAAACATTGTGGTTATAAAATAAGCAGCATCAATATTCTTTTTTTCCCTCTTGAGCAGATTTATTTGCATAACTTATAAAGTGCAAAAATTTCACCAAACTATGGGTGAACGAGGCTTAGTAACTGAACAAGTGCCAAAGATCAAAGTAAAGATTTAAACAAAGTATACACTATTCACTGATCCTCAGAATATTGTAAACGTTACTGCATACCATAGACTGTATAAAAAGATGGATGAAGTTACCGTGATGTCACCCACTGGTTCGAAGATGAAGAAGTGAATCGAAGATCCGGGGAGGAACGTGGTTCTGGATCTGACCGTATCGGACGAGGACCAGAGGATAGTGACGCCCCAGAAGCATATTCTGGCTTTATACTTTATTCTAGTTTATATGGGACCATAATTCACGAAAATGAATGTCATGATATATCGAAGGAGACCTGAAACTTGCTATAGCTAACATAAAATGATGTGAAAAATCATTATTTAAATTAAAAATCAGGTCGGAAAGTAGGATCATTTTCTCATAGACTTCTATGGCATCAAACTTCTTTCTGCAACCACTGATGTCGCCATCTGCTGGCCATTAAATAGAATGCCATTCTACGGTACTTCCACATGGGCTGCTTTTTTCAAATCAGGGTGCTGCGTCCATCTTTTTATACAGTATATGCTGCATACAGCAGAAAAAAATCAGTTTCCGTAACCGGCAGCACCAGCTGTGAGTCTTAGATCCCGTTTATCTGACCGCAAAATCTAGCGGCCGGGATGAAAAATACATGTAAAATATAAAATTCTGCACCTCGCCCTATATTCCGCGGACTGCTTTAATTTCCGCGGAGGGCTTTGAAATCTGCGGTAAATTCCGCGATCGCGGATTCCTGGGGGGACTAGAAAACGCACCACTTGGAAAAAAGTCAATATTTAAGTTCAAATGAACTTCAGTATAATTTTTATACAACAACAACACTACAGTGACGTCACCCGACATGCCAGGTGCAAGAAATGCGAGAATTTCAAGTTAACTGTAACGCTAGGCAATTTTTTGCAAAAACGCAACATCTTGCACGCACACCACGGGAAAAATGAATTTCACTCTGAATTTGTGCACGCATTGCCTTTTAAAGCATGTGAATCCGAATAAAATTTCACTTCTTCACTGACACTTGTGAAACGTCGACACTATGCCGCGAATTACAGCCCCTGAACGGGAACGTGCCATGGGCATGCTTCAAATTGGCGCCAGCACCAAGGAAATTGCCAGACGACTACACTGCGCACACACAACGATCGCAAGACTCCATCAAAGGTTTCTGCAAACGGGGAGCACTCGGGACCGTCCTCGACCGGGTCAACAAAGTGTGACAACGGCACGTCAGGACCGTCAGATCGCACGGGATCATGTCCAAGACCGAACACTACCAGCGACAAGAACGGCTGCTCAAGTCCAAGGACGACGTGAATTCATTCACCCCAACACCATACGGAACCGTCTGCGAGCTGCAGGCCTGCGTGCACGACGTCCTTATTTTGGCCCCATATTGACGGATCGTCACCGAAACCAGCGTCTACAGTGGGCAAACAGGCATCAGAATTGGCGACTACGACAATGGCACGGTGTCATCTTTTCTGACGAGTCACGATTTCACTTAAGGAACGCAGGTGGCCGTATACGTGCTTGGCGGAGACGTGGTGAACGTTATAACGCCGATTGTGTCGATCAAACGGACCGTTGGGGTGGTGGCAGCATTATGGTGTGGGGTGGAATAAGCTACCGTCACAGAACCCCTCTCCATATCTGCAGAAGAAGGGTGAACGGCGTCTACTAGCGGGACCAGGTGCTGCAGAACCATGTTGTGCCGTTCTTCAACCAACACCACCATGTCCACACGTTCCAACAAGACAACGCTAGGGCACACACTGCAAGGGTGTGGACACACTGTCGACGCCAGATGGACAACATCCGAGTACTTGAGGTTGCCCTTGTTCAGGAGTGGAATTCTATCCCTCAGAACACTATCCAGAGACTGATTAACTCCATGCGACGACGATGACTTTCCTGTTTGACCCCTACACCAGTTAAACCTCTCTCACGCATTAACATAATCGTGAATGAAATAGAATGATGTTTACGTGTCTTCTTAAATCATTCATTATCTCAAATGCATCATACGTATATACTTCACATATCAATCCCTGGAGCTATTCCAGATTTCGTGAGTGGTGCGTTTTCATTTGTACTCAGTATATTTTGGCTTTCATGCACTGATAAAAACTGCAACACATGCCGTTTGGGTGCAGTGAAACATCTACAGACGTAGCAGAGAACATCTGGATCGTGTTAGCACTTTCTTTTGTCAGTGGCCATATTACTAACCCTGAAATCAGGATTAGGCATAAAATGTCTTTAGAATCATTCATACATGTATGAATAAGCTGAGAATTGAACTGATAATTCTCACCTAGCTCAGAGGAAGATGGAAATCATGTCCTTGTGGCAGTTTTTCTGGTAATTATGGGATGATACAAAACTTCCCAACCGTGCAATTGGTTGCCGAAAGTGCCGATGCTATGAAATGCACATTCTCCATTGTGAGAAAATGTGATATGCTCAAGCAAATTGGACACTATTTTTGAAATCAGCACCCCAAAATTAGTAAGAAATATGTACTTGATATTTCATTTTATTCAGCGAAAATGATTCAGGGCCATGTTATCAAAGTGAATTACAGTGCTATGCTCACTTTGTCTGCGAAGGTAGCCTGCTCCAGAGTAGGTTATGTTCAAGCCTATGGATAGTAAACAGTGGTCTGATCAATCAGCAGTAGGTGACATTTGTAGTATGACGTAACAAAAGGGGTTCCCCGCCACTCTTTTAAACTGGAACCGTGAAAATAATGAGACATCTAATTAATACAGTAATTGTACAGAACTTGTCAATACTATATGGCCTAAATTTACCATTTGAAACATTTAACTAGATTTAAGAGTATTGCTGAGCCAAAATATAAACACCTCCAGTTAGGATTTGTACTGGAATACAATTTTTTTTTTGGTGAACGGTGTTAAGGACAGAATTCATATTTTTTGCAGAGTGTTTGATTTGGTATCGGCCTACAATGGGTATTGTGACAACTTCATTCAAGAATATGAAATCAGAAGAAATTCATTGCAAAAAGACCTTCGACACACAAAGCATACCTTACTTTGAATTCATATAAAAGAGGATACATTTTCAATTATAATGACATTAACTTTACTTCAAAAGAGATACAAGACGTGGGACTGTTCCTATGCATTGATGAAGTTGATGATTATTTTGGCCGCATACCTCCCTTGCTTTTGCGGCAGCCACAATATTGTCCTCCTTGGTGAATTTTGATCTTTATAATTCACATTTCTCCACAATAATGTGCTACTCCTCCGTCGTGAGTCACACGACTCTTGCCCAAGTCCATTTTAATTGGCTAATGGCTTCATTTGGCATGCTGTAATGTGCAGGCGCTTGATTATTAATCATAACTTGAATGTGTAAACCTGGCTGTACATTACTTTTAGATAAGCAGCGTTGTGCTCTCGCAACGATGAGAGCTTAACGATGTTCGCATTTGTTTGGTTTTGTGAAGCTGGAAGTCAGTTTATACTCCTCATATGTTAAATGAGCCTTCGTGCTACAGGCCTCTGAACTGTTCCCCTTCATTTTATTTAACTGGAATTGCTAAAGTAAATGTATATCAGAATTTTGTCGAAAAATTTGCCCTGCTTTCTATGCTTTCTATGAGTGAATGCATTTGTGGTTGTTATGATTATTATTATTATTATTATTATTATTATTATTCATTCATTCATTCATCTTCTATACCCGCTTATTCCTCACTCGGGTCACGGGACGAGCTGGAGCCTATCCCAGCTGACTACGGGCAAAGGCAGGGACCCACCCCACAGCTTGTCGCAGGGCGCATGCACCATTCACAGACCATTCACTCTGACACTCATACCTATGGGCAATTTAGTGTCTCCAATTAACCTGATATGCATGTATTTGGACTGTGGGAGGAAACCGGAGTACCCGGAGAAAACCCACACAGACATGGGGAGAACATGCAAACTCCACACAGAAAGGTTCAGGCCGGATTCGCACCCACGACCTTCTTGCTGTGAGATAGCAATGCTAGCCACTGTGCCGCCGTGCCGCTCTATTATTATTATTATTATTATTATTAATGATGATAATAATAATAATAATAATAATAATCATTGTCCATTAATACACATGTTGTAAGTGGTATTTCTTATGAAAGGAATGGAGTTCCTTCATGGTCCAGTGTAGAGTGCTCTTACCGCACTGCTAAAAGCCTGGGCTGGGAGCCAGTGCGTTCACCCTGTCTTTTATTAACAAAATGTGCTAATTGTGCAGCCGGTCGCTGGCGCTGGAGGGCTGGACACGGCTCGCCAGATGCACACAATTGTGTTCGGTATTGTTCTCTTTGAAAACGGGAGCCCATAACTAGGATTATGGCTAGACTGTGAGCGTGTTCATATATCTGCCGTTCACGTATCGCTCCCGAGACTTCCTGATTAGGATCAGATCTAGAGCTGAGTGAGTCTCGTGGGAGTCAAACCAACAACCTTCATCCTGAGGTGCTGTGGCGATGCTCAGTGTTTCTGGAGCTTTTTTTGAGTATGGCCCATCACGTGTTTTGGCGGCCGCGGCGTGCTAATGTTGGTTTATCCGGTGCAATCTCAAGCCAAACTGCCCTCTCGTGACAACCTTGTACTATTGGAGAGGTGATTGGTGCTTTAGTAATTGTGCCCCAAAACAAACTGTACAATTACACCATTGAGTTCCTTAAATCTGCATGCTTCCCCACTCGTTCATCACTGCTCGTGTGGCCTTATCGCACCAGCTCTGCTGACTCCACAGCGCTTCCGAAATCGCTTCGGTTCATTGATTGAACTCTTTAATGATGCTCTGGTAATTTATGATGTGAAGTAATTATAAAATAATAAGTAAGAAATTAAGTTTAATGTGTGTTCACGGCTTTGTTTCTCCCCAGGAGGACAATTGCATTCAGAAAGGGATAATCATCGGCTCGCAGATGCATTTACAGCGCCGTTCAAAAGTTTGGCATCACTAAGAAATTATGATGATGTTGAAAGACGCGGGTGCTTTTTGTCAACGAAGTAGCTGAACACTAATTAAAAAATGAGGCTTTCGTATTGCCAATGTTAAATAAGTACTGTTGATGAAATATTGCAGTTGAAGTCCTGCATATAATTGTAAATCCACATATTTGTGAGCTGTTATTATTTACATATGTCATCCATCACAACTGTGTCCCCTGAGGGGCATATGCTGATTGGTTGTAGAGGTATCGCTGACATCAGAAGCACAAATGTTACGAATATCTTTCTGTGCTGTCACTGGAATTGATGCAGTTCTGTTTTGGAATAATGATGATTCAAGCATTGGTGTTATTTGTTTTGAGATAGTAAGGGCATTACATGCATAAGATTGCCAAAAAAAAAATTTGGGACAATTCAATTTCTGATGGCGTTCCCAATTCGTGACCGCAGCATGAGCACTAACACAAGGACAGGTACATCAGAATCTAGTTTGAGAAACGGATCTCTCAAAGGTCCTCAGGGTGCAGGCTTCATTGGATAGTACCTGCTGCTTTCCATTGCCAGGTGAGAGATGAAAATCCACGCATGTATACCTCAGTCAGTTTATCAATATCCTGGTGTGCTACAACCTGCCAATCTCCGACCGCCAAACTGCCAGTTTCATGTTACTCTCAGCCACTTGGGATGGAGTTTGAACTTTTTTTCCTAAATCAATATTTTTGAAGAGTATGTATATTTTCTCAAAGCGCACACATCATAAAGAAAGAAAGGTAGAGTTCTGTGCAGGTTTGTCTGTCAATTTTGACTCTCGGTAGGCTGTTTTCCCCTCTGGTGTTAAAAGAGGTTTCAGATAAGGCCCTTTCCAGAGAGACAGAAGGCACACGCACGCCCGCTCACACACCCTCGCTGATATGCAGAGCGCTGCGCTAAGAGGTGAGAAAATGCTTTGGGGCGGCCTCTCTTCAGGGAAAGAAGGAAGGAAAAACTCTCCCTGAGCAAGATCACTTGTGAGCCAGTGTAACTTCAGGGGCACCGCTTCTTCTCAGAGTTTCAACCCTGTTACCATGGAAACCAAACCCTTCGCTACGCCTCCAGTCGCGTCCACCCCCAACCCCCCCCCACCCCCGCCTCCCCAGCTCCCACCCTGACAGCAGGCAGACCTGTGTATACATACGACCTCCATGGCCCTCTCCTCAGAAACTGTGCTGCTCAAGCTAGGCTATTAGCCCATTAAGCAGGATAATAAAAAGCGCTCCGGCGCAGAGTTCAGACCGTGGAATTAAGTGGTGCTAATGGCACCACTGCTTGTGCTTTTTTGAAGCTATAGCTGTCACCCGGAGTTACCCTTACACGTGTACAGGAGCTGTCTCGCAAGCAAGCGCGCGTGTGCGCGCACACACACATACTGACTGACTCCGAAATTCAGCTATATGAGCTGGGAATGATGAAGCTGAAAGAAAAATCAGAAGAAAGCTAGTAACGGCCATTTGCAAGCGAGAGAAAGCCATCGTCTGTCATCTCTGAAGACCTCTTCAGAGACAATAAATTGGGGCAATGTGTGAATTGGACATCGGATACCCAACTCTGTTATTGCAGTGCTGCCCTACTCACGATTTTTCAAACGCCGCTCTTGAATGTCTTTATTTAGGCCAGTCGTTCGCCTGGTTTGGGATTCCGCTCCCCACACCGACTCGGGAGAAGTTTCTCGGGGAAGCACATCACCGTGACTGAGTACCGCTAATTAGCTAATTGGTCCAATTATGGCGGGGTAATTGGTCGGAACTGAAAGCAGCTTGCAGCCGGAAGGCCCTGCAGGAGCGAAGTTTGACGCCCTCGCAGAAGCAGCCATCGTCTGAACGGATGCGCGCGGAGGCTGAGTGTTGGCATTCATCACGCTTTTAAAGACCGCACTGTCTCCACCTTTTGTGAGTGGAGTATTTTACGCTCGACTGGGCTCTGCTGAGAAATGATTTTCGGCGTCTCATCGAAACCTGTGCGGTGTTTGTCGGATGCACTGCATCCAAATAAAACGTGTCTGCCTGATACTATTTGAAATTCGGCTTGGGAGACTTGGCTTTCTATCAAGCCGAAGTAGAATTACAGTATCAACAGCTATGACTTTTACCATTACACGCATGAATGTGATATTGTTTACATTTGTGCCGTTTATAGAATGCTGTCTGTAATGTCTCAGTGTTAGTAAATGAACTTAAAAGACAATGAGGTTGATGAGGATGGGTGAAGCCGGCAATCCGTGTTGCCTTTTGTTTTTTGTATTACAGTTTGTGATTGTTTTTCATTTGCGTTTTGCCAGAAGCCATAAATGAATCCGATGGTAGTGCGTTTTGTCAACTGGACCAGAAAATTATGTTTGAATATTCCATTGCGAAAGACTGCTTTCTATTATGCTTGCTTTGTGTTGCAATTATAATTATAGCATTGCAATCACTTTTAGGCGCCTCTGGAAATGCTCGATAGGTCACAAGAGGTGAAGGAAGGACACAAGGCAAAAGATGGTCATATTTCGCTCCGAATTTATTTGGAGTCGGTTACAGTGAAACAAGTAAAAAGGCTCGCCCGGGATACTCACTGTTGGATTCAGGTAGCTGAGGTATTCTAGGGCATGATTAGTGGTCTCCGGTGCACATGTGGAAGAGCCCAGAGCCCATGTCATCTGACTGAGTATTTCTGAGGATAATTTTTTTGGAACCGGTGGTGTACATCAAAGATCTCCAACTCCAGTCCTCGAGGGCCAAAGAGTCTGAAGAGTTTTTTAGGATTTCTACTCAACTAGCAGTGAACTCCGGCCTCATAGACAAGATGTGTGGAGTCGTTACCTTTTGAGCCAATGGATGTCTTCAATGAAGGACTTCCGTGCAGGAACTAACTGAAGGCTCGCAAACACAGTGGCTCTACAGGTTTTGACTTTGAGACTGTTGGTCTGCATCAAGGATTATGACCTGCGTATTTTCACAGTATTCCCATTCTGTGCTTTATTTTGATAAAATGTCATGACGTTCAACTTGGTCAAAGCGTAATTGTTTATCTGAATCTTTACCGAAACACCTTCTTTTGCGTAGTTTAATATTTTTCAGTTGCTGAGGTCTCATGGCTCTAAGTGACCATGCTTATTCAGGGATATGGTACCAGGTCTTTGTTATCGCTTACCTCTGCATTTGGTTGGCAACCTGATGCCTCTTCACCAGAATGAATCTCTCTCTTCACACACACGAGACTGTTCAGAAAGGTGATGTCTGTGAATATGACCAGGCTCTTTGTACCGCTCAGTTACAGGCTATACTGGCACCTTCAGGCTGCCCATGCTAAAACTGCTCTATGCATGGTGCACTCAGCCAAAAACAAACCATTTTTCACCTCTCCCCTCCCTTCAGGAAACCGAACAAGCCTAACTTTTTAAGGTCACATCAAAATATCAGGGCAGTCAATCCAACGTGACCTTTACATTTATTTAGAGTTGAATATTTATAACTGAAAACATTTCTAGCTGAAGAAATTGCTGAAAAAGTGGGGAAAAAAACAAACAAAGCAAAGGTACGAGCACAAAAGTGCCGACTCTTGCAGGAGGACGAACAAACTCTTTAGTGCCTCGCTTGCAAAACAAAAGGGCCAGGACAAGCCACTTTCGCTATGCATTACCATGGCCTACCATGGCTCATGGCGAGTACTCGGATGAATCTTTACTTTACAAGCAGCATTTGAAACAGCACACCCAGTATCTGTCCCCGGTCGGCTTTCTCCACTCGTAAACACTGTGATTGCCCACTTTCTTGGCATTTACACTTATTTGATCCTCATTTTGAAATACCACAGCCGCAGACGCCAAGAGCTGCTTTAATTAGCTCTCTTGAAATAATGTTGCAAAAACACACAGCTGCCCAATAAACAACCGGCAGTTGCCCAATTACTTCAGCTTCTATAAAATTTGGGAGCTACTATATATAACAACTGTCGTAATTTGTACCTGGGTCACTCTGTATGGATGCACAAACCTTCATAAACCTGACAGTCAGTACAGTTGTGTACCGCCTTGATACTTCAGCATGTGCTCGTTAGTGAAATGAGATGCTGACAAATCATCGCCTCAAAGTGCTACACTTGAAATCAGAGGTGCTCGCAAGGAGAACAAAAACATTTAATATGGCTTTCTTTTAGTAGCTTAGCACTTGTACCATTATGATGATGTTTTGACAATGGAGAACCAGAGGCGCGGACGAATGCGTCGACGCACGACGGCGATGTGACAGCTGGACTCCGAGACGCACCGGCTCATTACGGATTCTGAATCGAAATTAATTCACCGAAGGGAGCAGGAAAATGAGAAGACAAGCAACAACAAAAAATAAAAAGTGCGCAGCGACAGCTTTGGAGCAGCAGACGACAGAGGCAGACAGTGACAATGACAGCAAATAAAGGGGGGAAAAAATTGAATTACAAAAAAAGGCATTTAAAGGGCCAATGGAAAGCAGCGAAGAGGGGAGCTGAGGATCGAGTTAAACGCTGGCTCACAGCTGCGGCAGTGTGAGTTTAAAACAGATCTGGCAGCCCATCACTGCTGTCCTCCTCTACAACCCCTGTGATGCGCTGGGGAAAGTGGCGCTTTGATTGTTTCTTGAAGGAAACTGACTGTTTTTGACTCCCTAATAACCCAGGGGAGATTTCTCTTGAGCCCGCAGGCGTCGGCTCAGAAATCTCTGACTGAGACACAACAGCTCAAGACCTCGCTATCATCAGTCAATAAGGGGGTAGAGCTTGTCTTTTCAAATCACCCCCCCCACTCATCCGCCGTGTTCTGGCGCTCGGGAGCAGAGGATCAATGCCCGGGACTTTCAGAAGAAACCGAGTGTATCCAGCGAAAGACAAATGCGCATGACACACTTTGCCCCCGATACGAAGCTCTCCACCACATAAAAAAGCAGCAGAATCAACCTGCCTTCCAGCGCTGGAGATGTGTTCGCGGTTGAAACTGGAGAAAAATGTGGATGGTTGGGAGCGTAGGTGAATGCAGAGGAAGGGAAGGCTTTGGGTGAATCCTCCGCTTTCTGACTCTCCAAAGTCTGTGATCCTTGAGCTGTTCTGAAGACATCGCTCCCCACAGAAAGGCGCAGATTGGTTCAAATGAGCGAGTTACGAGTGTCTCATGAGATTTGATCCTTCTTTGGGGTTCGCGAAGCCTGACGCTCATTGCATGCTTAATCTGGCACAAACAAAATCATTTCTCTGGAGTGCGGGAGATAGCAAATATACATTGTGCTCGACGCTTTGCTGCGCAATAAATATTGAAACGCCAAGGCTGGATTCTCCGAGAGCACTGGAATCGTGCTTTGACTAAATCTGTGCGTCTCAACTGTATCCGCAATAATCTGAGAGGGTATGACTAATTCAGAAAATGAATTATGTTAAAGGGGTGATTACCCCGTCAGATTAAACTTCACCCGCGGAGAATACCAAGCATCCTCGCCCAGACCTTTCACTGGAGGCCTCAATCCTGCCATTCTCTGGATCACAAATAAAGGAGCATTCACAATAAAAGGACAGGATGGAAGAGAATGATCAGATTCACCATGCAAGCATAAGGGAGGCCTGCATTGAATGTACAAGTGCACACTTCAGAAAAGGAATTCAAGATTGGTGTGAAATCACACTATTAATGCCAGTTCTCAGCAGGAAACTTGAGGCTACCCACTGACACGCGGCGAGGTGGCCAATTTAGAGCACCGTGCACTACTGTGTTGGCATGGGAAATGGGCAATAACCTGAGGTGTGCCCACTGTCAGAGTAGAGGGTATTAGCTCATGTTGTTGGAGCAGCTAATGGGTCTGTAATGACCAGGCCTGCATCGCCCGATAATTGGTTTACCATTCGTCCGGAACAGTGCGGCTTGAGTCGAAAAATATCTCCTCTCTTCCTCTGTCTGATATTCAGATGATGCTATTTTTCCCATCCCACTGCAAGCATGAACGTTGTCAGCTGTGTTAACTCCTCAGAGCGAACTTCATTAGCTTCGCTCTGGAAAGCTCTGTACGCTCTGGTTTTCCCGTTTTTATTGTTTTGAAACGGTTAGGAGCGTTCTGCGGCCAGCCTCCATTTTGTTAATTATTTGGAATAACTAATAAACCTAAATGTTAATTGGAAAGCGCTGGCTAATTTGCCGGGCTTTGCCCGCTGGAAGGGCGTCCACATTTCTCGCCATCTGTGTCTGCTTCACCGTAGCCCTCAGTCGCTGCGTCTCTTAGTACAGTCGGCTGTTTATCAGTAGCGCATGCAGCAGGCGATGTTAATGGAGGATGGTCTTTGTAGTGAAACACTGTGTGTCATGCCGCGTTGCTAACAGTTTCTTCTGAATGCCTCTGAGACCTCGGTACACCAACCAGCGGGAAGATTTAGTCAAAACAATAGCGAGCGCTGGAATGATGCTAAAGAGGGGGGGAGTGCATACAGACTCCTCTATTGCATCAATCCAGGTGCCGTAAAAGCCTGTTGTTGCATGATACATTCATGGCCTGAGAGTGTTGGACTGTCCCTATTATAAAGCAGTCTGCGTATAGCGTGGGCTAGGCGACAGCTGAAAGCTTTTTTCGTGCTGTTCAGGCGTGCATCTAGCCGTGTTTCCGACCATGACCTGCACATACATCACATTTGTGTTCACGCTCAGGGTCGCTAGCACAGCGTGTGTGCAAGCATCTGCATTTCAGGTACTGGTGGTAGAGTCATAGCTCTCCTCGTGCACTCTGAATGTTGCTTGAAATCCAGATGCAGCGTGTAGCCCGAAACTCACTCTGCAGAGAGGTAAGAGGTAAAAGTGTCAATTAGGGAGAAGCTGCGCGCCCCTCCCTCTGTTGTTTTGGAGCGTTTAGCAGAGGCCTTCCCATCTATCTCTCTAATAAGCTGGGAGCTAACAGCACTGCCAACATCTCTTTTAATAGGGTCTCAATACAGCCACTCGGCACAACTGTTCTGTCAGGAGAGGAGAGAGGAAGAGAAAAAGAAAGCGATCATTTCATGGAGTTTTCTTTACAGTTAGGGTGCATTTTTCATTGATTAAGGGAACTGAAGTCGGAACTTTATTGAATAAGAGTACTGAGCGGCTGAAATCTTGAAATTCCTAGGAGGAAAAAAAAGACTGCATGAAAATGATTGATGATCGCTCTCAGTGCGCAGTCTGTGCTGTCACGTTGGAAGGAAGGACAGCTCTGTTAAACGAACCTGTTTGGGCGACGAGACTGAAAAAGGCTTCAGAGGCCTCTCCAGTGTCGCGACTTCGCCGCTAATCTTTTTCAAACAGCCGCGATCCGCAGACCTTTCTAATTGAAGTCTGTTTGGTGGTGGATGGGACTGGCGCGGACATCTGAAGATGGTGCTCGTTACAGGTTGGCAGCACATTCTCTCTCTCACACACACACTCTCATACACAAACTCGCACTAGGCACCCAGCCCTCTTCCTTCCATCCCGCTCTGGCTTTGTCTCCGATTGGCCCATTCAGACTGCATCTGCTTGAACAAG
Source organism: Gymnothorax reevesii (assembly GCA_029721435.1). Classification (NCBI taxonomy): domain Eukaryota; kingdom Metazoa; phylum Chordata; class Actinopteri; order Anguilliformes; family Muraenidae; genus Gymnothorax; species Gymnothorax reevesii. The sequence goes on along the minus strand of CM056587.1, from coordinate 52,104,183 downwards.
TCTCCCTCCACTCTTACGCACTTGTATGGATTTAAAGTGCCTCTCTGCCAGATCTGTATTTTCCCCAGTTACTTGCTGAGGTTTTGATCATCCTTTTTTGTTTATTTGTTTATTGTGCCATCAAACAGCTGCGATACGAAACCTGAGTTGTCAAACGAGAGCAAAGTAAGTTATCTGCAATAAAGGCTTCTGAGAAAATGTTACCGCATGGGTGTATCTGCATAAAAAGAGAGACGGATGGATCAGTCGGGCCATTTCCTCAACCATTTATCTCAAAAGGGGGGGGGAAGAGAGAGAGTCAGGGAGGCTTGGGTCACTATCATTAACACAAGCCAAATTAACCTGATAATCGCAGTGTGCAGGTTCAGTTGAGCTTGTTTTGAAACGGCAAAAAAAAAAAAATTCACCGAATATTTGAGTACATGTCAGCGCATATTTTGATGAGGATCACCCTAATAGAGTTCGCCTGTGAAGTGGGCCTTGGGCTCAGAAGGTCCGTTAACCTCCGTCCTCGGCAATCGGTCAAGCAAATGGGGCGCGTGAAAAGACTGCTTCCAGTGACTGCTCTTCCGCCGTGGTAGGAATGTATCGCCGTAACCTTCAACGCTCTCCTTATTTTTATTTATTTTTACACTCTTGCTTGTGGGCTGGAAGCACAGCTCCCCCGAAGACCTGCTTGGCATCTGGTGACGGTTAAACAGCCCTGGCAGAGGAAACGTTATGTAAAAGAGGCCTGTTTATATCAACCAGCTCACTTCAGCGTGTTTTTTTCCTCTCTTTATATCCTTTTCAAGTAAGAAACAAACCAGCCGCAGTGAAGCCCATATAAATGGTGTGTAACTGGGAGTGGCCTTCTATAGGTCCTCTGTATATTAATGCCTGTTTTCCTCACGGTCCTTTTCGATAAGTATTTCTTTGCGGCTGGCAGTTTGTTTTTTTTTTTTTTCTTTTCTTTTGATGCCGATTAATTTGCGTTGCATCGCGCCCCCGCTTCCTCAGCGTCGTTTTAGTGGCATGTTAGAGACCATTAATCACCCGCTCTGACCACGCTCCGCCATTGTGCTGCTTCTCAAGAAAGAGTTTTAATTGAGCTTTATTTTCTAGGCTCGCTGTTGTGGATGACTGCCTGTGCAGCTATTGGCTACCGCCAGGACTTAAGATTCAAAAGGCAATATTTCCTCATTTGCGGTAATTGTGTAACTGGAGTAAACCTGCACCACGTACTGCGACGGTGCTGCCCACCCAGTCGCACTCTGGACCTCAGCGCAATAACTGAAAACTAATTAAGTTGCCTCCTTCCATCCCAGATCAAATCACAGCCCTGACGCATCGCCTGGATGTTTTCATCTCTTTCTCTGACCTGGAATGATGGCGGGGCGATGTTGCTTTTGATCAAACAATGCTCTAAACTACTAAACACTTGTGGGAAACTGGATCCCCCCGTTGACTTTGCCTCTGTGTTTTGTCTCGTTTAACTTGAGCACAGACACTCACCCACGCACTCTCACATGCACACAGGCATCTGCACTCACTCCATTCTTCTGTTCTTGAAGACAAGGGCTTCTGTGATTAAACTATTGTTTGTCTTTAACTTTTCTGCCTTCTTCCTCCCTCTTTTTGCAAAGATGTTCATTCAAATTCAAATTGCTACTCAGTTTTGAACACTATCTCTCTGAGAACAGCTAGAAAAAAAAAGTCTCAGAGCTCTACACAGCGAAGAGAGCAGTTTTTGTATGAAACGGGTGTTGTGCACCGAGTGCGGTTCTGTTTCTTGCGCCCTCCCACCACAAGGTGGCAGTGCTCTGATTGAGTGTCTCCCTCTTAGATGAGCAACGTGAAGAGGCTGCGGCCGCGGCTGAACTCCATCCTGTTCAGGCTGCAGCTGGATGAGCTGGTGAGCCAGATCCGGCCGGAGGTGCTGGCGGTGAGCGCAGCCTGTGAGGAGGTGCGGAGGAGTGAGAGCTTCAGCACTCTGCTGGAGCTGGTGCTGCTGATGGGGAACTTCCTGAACGCCGGCTCCCGGAACGCCCAGTCCTACGGCTTCAACCTCGGCTCTCTCTGCAAGGTCACTCCCCATCTCCTCCCTCCATTCTCCTTTTATCTGTGCATTTTCGCCTTTGCCCTTCCTCTCTCATGCTCTGTCCCCCATATTGTCTCAGCATATGTATAGTGCATCTTGAGCTGTGGTAAACTTGGCCATTTGATGATCTGAAATTCAGTGCAAAAAAAAAAAAGTTCTGTTTCCTTATGCACGTTGTTCAGTGATGATTTTTCCACAACAAAAAGCTGTTTTTGGAAGTTATGGCATTTACATTTGAGCTCTGTGGCTGTTGCGGTGATTCAATCAACTTTCATTTCAAACATTTCATTTTGTTATGAATTTAAGGGCAATTTTACGCAAACCTAGGCCATCTACAATGCTTCAAAAATGAGCAGTAATTCCGACTTTATGCTGGGTATGTCTGATGGTGTTGATATGTATTTGGACAAGCAGCTCATGAGCAATCATCATGCCGGGTTTTCACAAAATTGGCTGAGTACTTTTCCTACTTGTCCAAATGTGTCCAAATATTGGACAGAATATTGTGTCTCATAAAAATGTATCATTTTCATGAACTGTTGTAGCTTTTTTTGTGTGTCCACAAATATTTTCTATCACAACAGATCGAAGTGTCAAAAAAATGAAAGCTATTTGCTTTGAGTGTGGAGCAACTATTTATTCACCTTTCATATTGTTTACTTCAAGGCTATTTTTCCGTCCAACACGTCCACTCCGACACATTGGTCTGTACCTATTGCCACAGAATGGGGAAGCCCATTATTTTGGATGCATTTAACAGATATTTTTGAAGAGATATTCAGTGAAAGTTCAATATTGTACATTGTTGGTACTTCCACCTGTTGTCAAGGTACCAAACATCTCCAGTCCGACACATTTGTTGCTCTGCTTGTTGTGCCTAACTCTTAATTTTTGTTGTTATTGCAGAACTGTCATTACATCTAGCTTACAAACATAATTTTTTCATAAATATAAAATCTGTTGTTTTTATATCCACTGGAAGTAGCATAAAAAAATGCATTTCAAATTTTGACCACATGAGACATGAATGGCCAAAGTTAGTGTGAAATTGCCCTTAATTTTGATCGTCTTACCTCCAGTTGCCTGTCTCCCAATCAAATAAGTAGAAATTATGTGCTTCAATATGTGTATCCCTGGCTATTTTTAGGTGTTAGTGGTTTTATTAAAGGGATAGACAATGGAATGTAATTATATGCATAGGTTGATAGCTCATAATATTGAGCGCCCATGAGAGAAATTTCTGGCATACTTGACCATTGATGAAAAAGTGGTGAGCGTTTTTGTGTGGCAGTCCGAAGGCCACTACTGAGCTGCCATTTTGCCTCCTGGAAGGGCGATGCGTGACGTCACATGGGCGCAAGGGAGAATCTCCACTCTTCATTACTCTTCTGTTGGTGCATCTGGTCTTCTACCATGAACTTGTGTAAATTCAATATTTGGTTGCTGTTTTCTGGACACAAGACCATTAGAAGAGCACTTACCTAAAGCCTAACCATCAATGACTTTTGTTTTGAATGATTAAGAATGAATTAGATAGCCTACATTTAATTGTTGCTATACAGCGCTGTGGTGACATTACATCATATGTTAATGATAGAGAACAGCTCCAGTTTGGTTTGCGGCACCAGAAACAGAATGTCAGCAGATAAGTTACTTTGCATAATACAGTGTGAATAAATAGCCTACAGGAAACTATTTTTAATTCAAAGTCAATGGAAAGACGTGAAGACACGCGTTTCGGCTGCATTCGTGTCTTTGCATTGACTTTGAATATAATCTGTCCTTCGAAAAATTTGTTTCGTGCCCGATGTGAAAGCAGCTTAACTCAGACACAATGAACCAAAGAAAGGGTTTTACAGGCGGAATGTGTGTTCGATTTGCTTTGCAACAAACTATGGACTTTAGGTAGGACTAGCTTGCGGACTTGTTGATCATAAGTGGTCTGCTCACCTGCATCCAAGGAACTGCTCTAACAGCGGATTATTGTGGAAACATTGCTGATGATGTGCCTGACACAGCAGATATGTAGAATGATGGAATTGGATTTTCCTGCTAGACATTTTACTATTGACTAAAAAAAGTTTCACGGCCGGAATGTTTAACGGTTTGCTTTGCAACCAACAGTGGACGTTGGGTAGCCTAGCTTGCGGGCTCGTTTTGATCATAAAGAATTTGTCTGCTCGCCTGCAGCATCTAAGGAATATTTACTCTAACACTTGTGGATTATCGTGGAAAAAATTCCAGAAGAGGTGGCTGACATGGATTTTATCGGTTAACTAGAGAAGGTAAGATGTGTATTTATTTGTTTATGGGCCGGATAACAGGCAGGCTAGCTGACAGGGCGGTGTGTGAGTGAGACGTAGACGAGCCTGCACCAACTATCACTGACCGTAACTTCAGGGCTGTACAGTTACAATGCTTTGATACGTGGCTAAACAAAGCCAGAGTTCCTTAACTCAACGTCAGCGTCCCAAAACAAAGGCTAAGCACAGTGACCGCAGTTACGTGTTCTTTCATGGTTTCTGCTGGGATTTTCGGAGTTACTGTTGACACAGACCTTGATTTTTTTCACAAAAACATTCAAATTGACTCAAAATATTCATCCACATGATAAAGGAGGTCTTCAATACCCCCAATTTGACAATAACTCTTTTTCGACCAAATGTGATGTTACGATGTTTTGCCTTTGCACGACATAAAACGTGCGGTCATGCTGCTGACCTGAACCAGACCTGCATGTACACCAAGCGCTGTACATGCTGGCATATTGTTCTCTCTCTCGGCCTTCAAAAAGCCCTCCTGAATATTTTCAGGAATAGTAGGGTCTGTTTGTGACTAACGATGTCCTTTAGCACAGAAACGTGGTGACAACGGTGAGTAATTTAACAACGATCACAATGCTTGTGCAGTCTCGCTCGCCATGTATAGCTTCAACGTGCTGCGCCCATGTAACGTCAGAGCATTTCCGCGAGGATTCTTCTGATTGGCTCAAATACTTTCAATGGCTGCATCTATGAAATCGTCATTTCAGCTTCAGAACCGACTTTCAGAGATGGATATCTTAGTTGTATGAGCTCTATGTTCAAACATTTGCATGAATTGTTTATGACATGATCTATCTTCCAAACTGTAATTGGAAATTCTGTTTAAATGTGCTATGTGCAGCTCTCATTAAATACTTTGTCACTACTGACACCGGTGGCTGTTAAATGAACTGCAGCATCCTGTTGCTTGCACTTAGTCACACAGTACTGTGTTAGCATGAAAAATGGCTTATTACCTGAGACCGGATCTTTGAATGAGTTCTTTTGCCTGGAACTATGGCTGAGCAATATGGAGGAAGGCAAATATCACAAAATCTAAGACTGAATACCTTAATTTCGATATTAAGATGGTATTGTAGGGACAGCTATGGGTGATTTCTCAGAAGATTTACACATTGGCATTTTTGATCAACAGTCATTAGTCGTGTGGATATGATGACCGCATAAGTACTGGCAACAGCTAGAACAGACTAATTCCTGCAGAAAACTGCATTGGTTTTCCGTGAAACTGCTTTAACGCGTGCATTCACGTTTTTAGCTTGACTTTGAATGTAATCTGCCGAGCAAAAAATTCATTTCGCGTCCGGTGTGAAAGCAGCTTAAAGCTGCTTTTAAAACCAGAGAAGACAATTCTTGTTATAGCACCATATTACGACATCCAAAGTCCCAGACGATATCTCATATCATATCCCACTGTCAATATAATATTGATATATTGCCCAGCCCTACCTGGAAACAGGGGGTAAAAAATGCTTGTTGCCGTTATGATTGACAGGTCTGAAGGTGAGGCCTTCCTTCTGTCCTCTCCTGCTGTACTTCCGCCTTTCCCTGAAAATCTCCAAATCCTTCCTCCCCCCTCTCCCCATCTTCAATCTGCCGTCACTTAAAAATGACATTTTTTTATGCTTTTTTTATGCGCTTCATTGCTTTGACTGAAATGTCATCTGGGTCAATGAATGGTGCGGACATTTTTTCTCTTTCTCTCTCTCTCTCTCTCTCGTATGTGCGTTCAGCTTAACAATTTCATTTCAAAAATGAAACTTGACTAAAAATTGATGTGAGAATGAAAACGAAGGGAAAATGGAGAAATGTCAGAACTAAACCCACAGAATGGGTTCAGGGCTTTTACTGTGCTTGGTCGTTTCTGTGCCCTTCTGAAGGTCTCTGCCGAGGACGTGCCCCACAGCGTATTACCCGCTCCCCTTTGACATACCTCGAACGAGAAAATCAAACTGCCAATTTGCATATGAAATGAGTGGAGTGAAAGGGTGCGTGTGTGTCCGTTTGTGTGCGTGAGCGTGCACACGCGTGTGCTTGCGCATGTCCGAGAAGGACAAAGAAGGCAAGGACAGAGAGAGTGATCGTGTATCGGTACCCTTGTGAAAGGAAGACTGCGAGAAGATAGACTCTTGAACAATCTGACTGAATGTTTTATATTTGTGTGACCTATATGTGTTTTTGTATATACAGTATGTGACTATATATGTCAATATTTGTCACTGTACGGTCTGTGTTTTATATTTGTGACCATTTGTGTGGCATATTTTGTGACTGTATGTGTTGTATACAGGTATATGAGACTTTGTGTCGTATGTTTGTGAATGAGTGTTTATATGTGTGGCCATACTGGTATATTTGTGACTGTTTGTGTTATATGTGACTGTATGTAAATGTGTGAATGCGTTGTGTGCTTGAATCCGTAGGCGCTGTATTTGTAAGATTTTGTGTTGTACATTTTTGACTGTGTAGTGGATTTGTGATTTTGCGTTGTGTGTGTGTGTGACTGTGTTACACATTTTTGACAATGTGTTGTCCACTGAACAAAAAGTATAAACGCCTCATGTCAAATATTGATGCCATATGGAGTTAACGACTCTAAGTGAGCCAATGGTGACTTGTACAATAGGGATATTTCTCCTGATTTGTGTACTATTTTTTGATCCATCTCTCTGTCAGTGAGCATTTGCTCAGTGATGCAGTGATTACATTCAGTACATGGGTGTGGCATTTCCAGGCAGTGATCAGACAGAATGAGCAGTCACTCCTAAAACTGGGGACAATAAAAGGCCACCCCAAAATGTCAAATTTTGTCAAAAGTCATCATGCCTCAGATGTCTCAGGTCATGCGGGAGCGTGCCATTGGCATGCTGGATGCAGTGATGTCCACCAGAGCGGCCGCTGTGCAGCTGAATGTTAACTATCGAACCATAGGCCATTTGAGAGTTTGTTTCCGACAGACGGGCAGTTCTGCAAATCGACCTCATCCACGTCGGCCACGTGTGACCACACCAGCACAAGATCGCTACATCAGGCTCTTCCACCTGCGGGATCGGCTCAGATCAGCGACACCCACAGCGGATGAGACCGTTGGTCTGCACAACAGACGCATCACACCACAGACAGTCCAGAACCGCCTTTGAGAATCCAACTTGCTCGCTCGGCGTCCTCACCGTGGTCTCACCGCTGTCCCAATTCCAGTTTTTTCTTTATCAAAACTCAAAAATTTGACGCGGGGCGTTTGTATTTTTGTTCAGTGTATATTTGTGACTATACTATGTGTCGTATATTTGTGACTGTATGTGTTATAAATGTGTGACTATATGTGTTGTATATTTGTAACATAGTTTTTGTGTGACTATATGTGTTGTGTATGTGTAACTGTGTGTTGTACGTTTTTGACTGCGTGTTGTGTATTTGTGATTGTGTTGTTTTGCGCAGCAGAGCTGCATGTCACTGGACTCTGTTTCATGAAAAGAGAGCGAGACAGAGAGCAGCGCTGTGCCTCCTGTGCCTGCCCTCTTAATTCCATTTTTCTGTAATACTGGGTTGTTACATTCAGAAAGAGACAACATGCCAAAGCATCAGTGCAAATATGTAATTAAAACAATTAATCCAGCGCAGTCATTTCAACTTTAGGTTGCTTGCTTCAAAACCTTCTTCAACCATGCGGCTTACATAAGTTTGAATGATTGTTAGAGTAATGTACCTCATCATTTTGCGCGAGATTAATATTTATACGACCACTTTAAACAGAAATGACTGTGTCTGACATTGTGGAATTATAACTGCAGTTTATCCCTGTTTTATAGAGAGTCAGAACATGCTTTTAAAGCTTCCAAGTGCTTCAGTTTGGCCTTGCCTGCCGAGGCTCAATGCAGTACGCAAACATTGTAACCGAAGAATAAATATGCTGGTACAATACACATATTCGTTCCACTTGTATCCTCTTAATGCACATAAAGAGTGGCACTGACAGAAACCTACAAAAAGAAATAAATAAAACCATGTGACAGAATAAGCAAAATGTGCTGAAGTCTTACAGGAGGAAGCTCAGTTTCAGTGGAACGTGGGCTTTTTAAATATCTGTTTTAAAGCTCACTTCAAAGGGCCCCTATTATGTCACCTGGTGTGCAGCTAATTAGCCATAACAAGCCATTTCAAAATCTGCACTGCCTGACATCACGAGTGGGAGTGTCCATCCTGAGTAATGAAGGAATTGATTAACAGGTTGGCTGTAGTTGATCATCTTGCCTTGTTTTGACGTGGCTTTTCGTGGCTAATTGTCTTTTCTCCCGGTGACATCATAGGGGACCTTTTCTATGTTACTCTCCTTCAGTTAAGATTCAGGGATTGGCTCCATGCGACATAGGCAACACTGTGTATCCCTCCCAGGTGCTTCTGATACCCTATCTCCAGATGCTGAAGCCGTTATGACAGTCTGGCGACACATGTACTAAAATGGATGCATTATTTCAGTCCATGTATTTTCAGTCCATACTTTGGAAGATGGTGGTGTAGTGGCTCACGCAGGGCTGTGTTCTGACTTTAACCGGTGACACGGCCTCGTTGGCAACAGTCTTGCCATCGTGCCCCAATCTCTCCTTTCACCTTGTCTGGTGGCGAGAGGCCGTATCATCACCTACATCTAAAGTTCCCTGCCTGGAATAAGTCTTCTCATTTATTTATTTAGTTTATTTCTTTTTCTTTTTTTTGGGACGTACTAAAATTGATTCTTCATTATTGAGTGCAGAGATGGGTAGACATCTTAACTGTCATCAAAGCTACACACTCAAAAAAAAAAATCCTCTCTTCAGATAGGTTTGGAATGTCTTGAAGAAAACCACTGCAAATTAAAAAAATTTTATTAATTAAAATTAATGAATTGGAAATTATCCTTTCAGTGTTTAATTGTTTGTTGCCATTGTGCTGTATTATCCCTGAGGGGCGCTTAAATAAATGGGGGGGATATATATATATATATATATATGTAATTATCTTCTGCTGTTGATAACCATAATCATGCGGCGACAGGTTTAAAAGACCTCCCCTGATGCCTTACCTCATTGAGTAGCAATAGTTGCATTTTGCGCGGTAAGGGTTAATATCACACGGTTGTAAATGTTAAAATGTTCTGTCCCTCTCGCCCTCCATGTCCTGTCCGCCCTCCTCCCCCTCATGGTGATGCATCGGGAGCACATATGGGGAGCATGTGGGAGGGAGGCCTTTCGAAACACAGGAATGAAAAACAGAACATGAGACGAAGCGTAATTTCACAGGCTCTCTCCATCTTCATTCCTCCCTCTTTCCCACTACCCCGTCTTTCTCTTTTTCTCCTTGTCCGGGCTCCGTCTCTCTCCTCCCCCGGCTCACACTCTTGCTCGTTCTCCCTCCATCAACCGATAAAAGAAGAAGAAAACAGCAAAAAGAGCCTGTTACTGGAAGTGCGCAAAAGAGTGAGCAGTGAAATGGAATAGAACGCAAAATGCTCATCTTCCTCCCCCGCCTCCTCTTACCCTGTCTGTTTGCCTCGTGTAACTCCTGTCATGTACACTGTTAGAGTCGTGTTGGCGTGTAATGCGTAGCCGGCCCCTGTATGCAGTGCCACAGCCCCTGCGAGGAATCGGTGCCCTCCGCTCCTTCGACACCTTTTTCCTTGTCCTTATTTAAGCGCCTAATGTGAGAGTTTTCCGTTGGGAAGGAGGGGAAGATGGCAGTGAATAATGAGTTACTGAGCCCAGATAACAGCCTTACGGCGGCGCGCTAAAAATACTCTCGCGATACGCCGCGCGTTCGCGCTCCGACGGGCCCTCAGCGCCGAGCTATGACTAATCATGTATGAGAACTGTCAATCTGCAGTGCTCCGGTTCCTCTGAAGGTGGATAGAGCGAGCGTGTCTGTGTGTGCTTACCTGCTTATAAACTGCTGCGTGGCCCTTTGTTCTCGGCCGCTGTGTTTTTCTCTCAAATTCACACTGCCGTTTCCGGTCTCTCTCTCACTCCTGCTAATTACCCCCGTACCCTCACCCACACACTCACATTTCTCCCATCTTAACCCTTAGAGTGCTGAAATTATTATTTTTTTTTAATAAAAATTAAATTTTTTCCCCTGCGGAAGCTCTTTTAAACAAGTCACCCCTTGACAGGTTTTCAACAGCTTTGATTTTGATGTCTTGCATCATTGAGCAACAATAGCTGCATTTAGCGCTCTGAGGGTTAATGTTGATGAACTGATGGGGACTTTGGGGTCTGTGATCCGCAGTTCTGGGAACAGTCAGGCTCTGTGCTGAAGCACGCTAAAGCAAATTAAGTTTGCTAACTCTTCGGCCCCATAAATGCCCGCTCCGCACTGGGGGAAGTGTGATTTAATTACGGGGGGAGCATCATCAGCGCTGTTTCCACGGCAACATGCGAGACCTTCGTTAATCTCAGGAAGCGTAAGCTGCCAGTTAAAAAAAAAAACAAAAAGCTGTCAGTCCATTTTACTGCAGCCCTGCAAAATAATAATAAAATATCCCTGAATAAATTTAGTATGCGCTCATTACGACAGGATTAATTACGAAGAAAATTATTTGATTTTGCCTGTAAGCAGCACTGCTATCGTGTTTGTCGTAGGAACGTAAGGAGATTGTTGAGGATTTGTAGTTTAGGGTCCCCGAGTAGACCCCCCCCACCCAGTGAGGTGTTAATCGTACTAAATCTTCTAGGCCTGGAAGTAAACTCTCTATGAAAAATACTAATAGGATTGAACTGACTGAGCAGTCCACGGGCTACAAAATTGCAAAAAGTTGATAAATGCTCCGTCAGAAGCCATAAGTCATCTGTGTTTTATTCGCAAATTATTTGCGAAGGCCACCTATAACCATTAAGCCGATCTCTCCAGTCAAAAACTTATTTTTCAGGAGGCCAGTTTAAATAAAAACTATTTTTAAAATGTTTGGGGAGGAAGAAAAATTAATGGAAAATTGACTTTCGGCATCATGGTCACTGAAAAAGCGGCCGTTACACTCCTGTTCAACAGACCTTTCTGGCACTGAGACTGTTGCATGCCCAAGGTCACATATCCAGGTAAGGTCAGTTGTTTGTGTGAAAGACTGCATTGATTGGTCAATTAATTGCTTAGTAACAACAAAAACCTGCAGGCGCTGTGGTTCTGCTGGACCGGGAATAAAGATCTCTGCAGCCGAGTTCACTCTGAGTATACTGACTCATCCTGGAGCTGAGTGTGTCCAAAAAAAAATGAAAAAAACAGAAAACTAGTAAAACTTTGACAAAGAAATGGAAAGGGAAAAAAACAGGGTGACCTTATCGTGAGGACTGTTTCACTATCAGAAGTTCACATGCATCACAAATGCTCCCGTCAATCAAGGTTGCTGGAAGTTTGACAGCTTTATTTTTGGATCGGCGACTAAGGCCTCAAACTACTGGCGATAATTATCATAATAATCCATTCGTAAAGTCAAAACTCCAAATGGAATATTAACCCATTGAGCGCTAAATGCAGCTATTGTTGCTCAATCATGCAAAATATCAAAATCAAAGCTGTTGAAAACCCAGATAAAAAGTCGCCTCATAACAGGTTTTCAACAGCGCAAGATAATTAAGTTTATATTTTTTAAATTTTATTTCTGCGCTCCTAGGGTTAATACTTCTAAAGATGATCTATATATACTCTTCCAAATAAGAAACTATACATTGTTTTTAGCATCAATTTATTATACATGAAATGTTTTGACAAATGGGGAAAACATATTGAAATATACTCTTCCAAAAAAGAAACTATACAAATATTGAATTATTGATTACACTTTCTTTTCAATATGTTTTCCACATTTGTCAAAACATTTCATGTATAATAAATTGATGCTAAAAGCAATGTATAGTTTCTTTTTTGGAAGAGTATATTTGCTGAATTAGCTCTCAAATGCAGAGCATGAAATAAATCAAAGTTACAAATGCTGGATTGAATGTACAGTATTTTGTCAGACAGTCAGCTGCACTATTATGGGCTATATTTGGTTTGAGTGACTAGTGTATAGGTAAGTGGACCCGAAAAAAAAAAAAATTGCATTCATGTGAGCTGCATTGTGATAGTCTTCTAAACACGGACGCAGTGACTGCTAAAAACAGAACAGAAGAGTGTGGGGGGTGTGTTCATTATTTCGAGTCCTGAGAATCCTCGAACCCTGAGGGGGTACACCCAGCCGAGCCCCATCGCATGGTACCCCACATATAGCCTCCAAACAGCCCCTCCGCTGTTTTAGATGTCATCATTTCAATGAGGCGTCCTAAGTTAAGTGGCACAATTACCCAGCACAGCACGTCAGCACCGCTCACCGCTGTGCAGCATCGCCGGTGACATCATCAGCACTAGTATTATCCAATGTAGCCATAACAATGCGTTCACCCCAATCCGTACCAAACGTGGGCACAAATCCAATTCTGACCCAAGAGACGCGCCAATATTGACCGGTCGTCAAGGTCCATCTGTGGACCTATGACCTGCCACTTGCGGTCAGGGTTTCACTGCTACATGTAAATATGTTGTTCTGTGTTTAATGTTGCTATCTTTCAATATGCCATTAGCCAACGGGGCGTTACTTCCTGAGCTGCCCTGAAAGCCATTGATGGCGCGAAGGCTCCGAGGTGTTTTCCTTTGTCTGGAGTCTAATGTTACGGCATACTTCAGCAGCCCGCAGTTTTGTTTCCTGAATGTCATCGTATATTGGAATGATAATGTAATCACTGCACAGTGTGCAAGGTTGGGTGATTCCGCATTTAAGAAGGCAGTGTGCACTGCACATGTGTCAGCGGGATTGAATACATAGTTATTTTCCAACAATTTCGCTTTATCTTTTATTTTTTATTTTTATGTAAAGCCTGATTCGTACTCCCCGGCTCTGCGTGATGTAGCGTAATGATAGATGTAAAAACGCCCGTTTGGTACATGAGGCGGGGAGGGTGGCGGTTAGATTACTTCCTGATGAAAACTTTACTCGGATGAAATGAAAAGTTTGCGGAGTTGTGGCTCATTTCTTTTTCTGTGTCACACGCGCTCTGCAAACACTCTCTTTGTTGTTTATTTAATTCCCCCCTTCCTCCTACTTCCATTTTCTTTTTAGGACACATGCAGACTCTCACCGGGCAATCAGCCTTTTAAAGCAGTCATGCAGAGTTTAATCATGTTTTTATTATGTCTTTTAATCAAATGCGTTTGTGTTCTGCGTCTCCGCTTTCAAAACGCCTAATGCTCCCACAAAGGGTTTGCATTGAAATTGCAGGATGGTAGTCATAATTGAGAATGAAAACATTCCACTCCCCCCCCCCTCCCTCCCTCGATGCTCTCGCTTTCTCTCTCCCGCACGCGCACACACACGCTGGAGCGCGTGTGTGTTATGTATATGTGTGTATATATAGTCTCTCTCTTTCTCTTTGCCCTTTCTTTTTTCTGTCTCTCATTTTCTCTCACCCACACACACGGTCACGCACACACACTCTTCCCTTCTCCGCACATCTGCAATTTTAACAGCGGCATGAAATTAACTTGTCAAATTCAGTGCGGCCTCCCGCCAACGTCTTCTGATTTCCCGTCACAAAAGGGACAGAGAAGCAGTCAGAAAAAAAATAAATATTGACTCTCTTCCTGATGAGATGTCAACAGTATCAGTGAAAACACTACTGCAGCTGCGTGTGCGTGTGAGAGCTGGTGGTGCCCACACATTATTCAGTACCTGGTCCTTCCTGCGAGATGCATCAACACGCGCGAAAACTGCTGATTTCATGTGCTTATTAGATTTCTCAGCCTTTCAGGTGCACATTACAAAGGAGTGAACAAATTCCCTCCCACCTCACTCTTGTGCTGTCTGTTTAGAGGAACTTTTTTTCGCTTCTTCGGCGACAGTTCGGTCAATGTGCTCCTCTGTTCAGCTGAGAGAAATTTACCTTTACTCTCAGGATATGGCAGAAGCTGTGAAATATTCGTAGCGGTGATATTCTGGCTGCAAAAGCTTTTTTCTTCAGTGACGTGCGCTTCTGAGCACTTGGGTGTTTGATACGGTGAAATGTTAATCCTGGGTGGGGCCTCGCGTCAGTCCGTGGGCAGCCTGAATTTCTCAAGGTCTAGATTTTCCAAAATGTTGGATAAAATCCGTTTGTGATTCTGGCCCGTGTTGATGTCATAGCATCACATTATTTCTGCAGGTTAGTTAGCGGTCATCACATCTCTATGGTTTTCATTGGATTCGGATTTTGCGACTGAGGAGGCTATTAAAGTACACTAAACACACTGTTGTGCCAATATAAGTAGTTGGAGATGACATTTCTGACATGGTGCTTTGTCATACAAGAAGTAGCCATTAGGCAATGAAGGTAAATTTCTGTCCCGAACGGTTGTACATGGTGAGCACCAATACTCAGATAAGATATAAGAGTGATGAGTGATAGGTATTTAGGAGCCCGGGATATGCCATAGCAAATTCCCCACACCATCAACACCAACCTAAACTGCTAATGCAAGGCTCGTTGGGTCCTTGCATTCGTGCTGTTGACATGAAATTCTGACCTCTCTATCTGCGTGTCGCAGCAAAAATCGAGGTTCGTCAGACCTTCTAATGTTTGACATCAATAGTAACTGAAGTCTCTATCCGCGTCAGCATGATCATACAGATGGGGGACAAATCAATGGAAAAATCAACAGTCAACGTCTTACTGAGGTGTTGGGCCCCCCACAAGCCGCCAAATCAGCTTTACACGCCTTATCTTGGAGTCTAGAACTTTAACATTTGCCTGGAGTACCATTCCTCCTGGTTGAATTCCCTCATTTGGTGTTTGCTGACAGAGAACACTTGTCAAACACTTTCCAAATCTCCCATATGTGTTGTTGGTTTGAGATCTGGTGGCAGTGAAGGCAGTGGCTTATCCTAAGGATTATTTTCATACTCATAAAATCATTCAGTGATCCCTTGAGGCTTGGGCCATTGTTATTTGCAAACAGACCATTCTCGTCATGGTAGGAATGCTTCACCAAATATAAATGTGGTCACACAGAATAACTGTATTAACTTGCAGTGACCCTTCTGCATTTTAGGGGATGTGTGGACCCAAACCATGCCTGAGAAATGAGCAGAAGCACCTGCTTATTTTTGTTACTCTACACATGTGTTCATTTTTTTTTAAAGCCCCTCATTCATCACCCTTCTGCATCCATTGTACTGCTGCCACATGATTGGATGACTGGAAAAATTGCATGAATTAGCCGGCGTTCAGGTGTTTAGAGTAAAGGGCTCAGGGAGTGTGTCATGGGTTCACAACGGATTTCAAGTCAAAGTATTTTTCCGTTTTTGGCAAGAATGGTTCCATGCAGGCTGGTTACATCGCCAGGCGAGTTTCTCTTTTCTTCACCGAATATATAATGGCATTAATGCGATGATACAGCGCGAACAAAAGCTCTCGCGCACATTTGCGTACGCGCACACCCAGACATTAGTTTTCAGGAATGACTGAATTGTTTGATTGTGAGGATACACGTTCTAATGGATGGTGGCTACATTCTGCGAGGACGTTGATGGGGTCGTGCTTTAATCTATGAATAGTCTTCAGAGCTGAGGTTTTCTAATAATGAGCTTTGAGTCGCTGAAGACGCCCCTGGAGGGACCTCAGCTGTATAAAAAGCTGTCAATTCAGAGTTAAGATGGCAGGATGGAAGTTTGACTTGAGCATCTTATATCCTAAGCAGCTTTTATAAAGTTCATACCAGGCGTGTCCCTCTGAACTATCCTATTTAGCTAGTTATGGCAGCGAAACACGCTTTTTTGGATTTCGTTCCGAACGCTCTTGCCGCATTTGAACACACACTTCCTCGCTTGAACTCAAGCTGTTGGCAGCACATTCAGTCATATAGCATGTTGTGAATGCTGACGTGTGTGTGTGTGTGTGTGTGTGTGTGCGAGCGCGCGTGGGCGCCCATGCGCTTGTGTGTGCACAAGCTGCAGGTAGTGACCTTAGAGTTTAATGAGAGTTGATTATCTTTAAGGCTGTGCCATTCAATGTATGAGACGGTATCTCGAGTATTTTATTTAATGTATTGAAAAGAAAAGTCTTTCTTTCCTCGGGCGAGGTCCTAATTTGCTGTGCTTTTCGAAGCTTTATACTTCTTGCATTTAAAAAAAAAAAAATTCTTTTGTGGAAAGGAGCCGTTTGATTGTGTTTGATTCTCTGTTGCCGAGGTTATATTGAATCATGTAGCGCTGTTGTTTTTTTGATGGAGCCTAAAACGATGTGGTTTTGTTTGTTTGTCTCAAACCAAACAGCTATTTTTCACAAATGTCAAATGAAAGGCTTCTTGCTACACGTGTTCACAGGAACATTAGCTTTTCAAGAAGAAGAGGAAGCTCACCTGCCAAGTGGCACCTCATCAAGACGATGCACTTTCCATTACTCACATTCAGCATCTCCAGTTCGGTCCTACACATTTGTACGGTTTTCGCTTCAGCATTTTGCCTTCTTAAAAGCTTTGTTCGGCACGCCGTTTGACACGGCCTCGTTACCGTGAAGAGAGAATTTTGTTTGTCTTTGTAACATGTCGAACGAATCTACTCTTTCACGTGAGGACTCGTTAAAGCTCTCAGTTGTCCTCTTGCAGGTGTTACAGAATAACAATTTGCGCATACAATCACTATCCTAATGAGACTGCGTTTATTCCCACGTTGACGTGGCCATCTTTGGTTAGTCAGAGTGCATGGGAGGCTTATGAACCAGGATTTTGCAACAGACAGCTTTAATCCCAAGATGACAAACCCCCCCCCCCCCTCCCCCCGGAACGCTGATGGTATAAAACACGGCAGAAGACTAGTTTTTAACTCAACCTGATATTGTTTTCCATATGTTGAGACAGGGTAAGTAGTGTGTTCGTAAAAGTTCCCTCATAATGGGACCGCGCAGCAGTTACTTTAGCCTTGATCTTAGCGGGGCGCTCAAAGTTATGGGGATCTTCTCACTGGACAAAGAGTAGAATGAAATGATTGGCCATCCAGGCTCATCAGTAACCAGCTCTGGACTCGATTTCGCCATGGGTAGTTTTAAGTGTCGAACGGGGACGTTTGGGAGCTCTGTCTTTGAAAGTAGCAGTACTGTTGTTGCTTTATTTCAAGCAATGGGCAGTTCAGTCCTGAGAGACGATGCATGGACAATAGATGTCTGAAACGGAGCACTAAAGCGCTGAAACACTTCAAACACCTACAGCCTGCGTTCCTCTCTGCCAGGACTGTTTCATTTTGGCTTGCACGAGCCGTCAAACTTCTGCTGCGTGCAGGATGAGAAATTGACGCCAGCCACAAGCCAAGCGCTCATAAAATTCATCTCTGGCTCTGGAGTTTGTCTGCTCAACCAACCATTTACGTTGGTAACCACCCACCTCCTGGAGGTCCTGTCCCATTTGAAATGCCTCCATATTACGCAAAACTGTGATATTGGCTGGTGCATTTTTGAAAGCATGGGCCACGCTGACCTTCTGACGGGAAAGGTTTGTTTCCTGCTCCTCATGTGCTCAAACTGAGCCATTGTTTGTCATTAATACTTTGTTATTTTCATAAGAATCACCCTTGGCAATGGGCGGGTTGATACAATGGCTTTCACAGTTACTCTTCCATCACTACATTTTAAATATGGAAATAGATGGTTCTCCCTTGGGGTTTCTGAATCTAGTCATTTAACGCAGTTACTCAGACTCCCCTCAAAGGATTAGTCATTATTGCAGCCCCGCAAGGCACTTTAGGTGACAGCCATGAGTTCAGTGTATTTATTTATTGTTTTCGGGCAATAAATCCCGATAAATGTCAGAATTACAGATCAACAGCGGTGATTAGCATCGCGCTCACACTGACAGAATGGCGAAATTTAGCATGCATCGTCGGTCCACCTTGCGAGATAAATGGCCTCACATAAAGTGGACCGTAATTACCGAGCGTAGTTAACTCCGCGAGGCCAGAATTACTTATTGAGCGGAGCTGAGCGTTTATGAACGTGGAGGAGCGTGATGGATTAGCCAGTTAGGCACTTCTGCTGTGGGCATCGGAAGAGAGCCAGAGGCGAAGGGTGACATATCACCACTTCACCCTTTCACTTCCGTTATTCTTCCTCTCCTCTCCTCATATTTTCCGTCTCTCGGTCCCTCCAGCTCGCGGAGGTGGCCTCTTGGCATATGCGCATCTTGTTAAAACTGCTAGTGGAGCAGCGGCGACACACCTGAATAGAGGTTACATAATCACCGCTAGTTCTGCTTCTGTCTTGCACAGACCTTTTTTGGCTTGTTTTTGCTGTGATTATTTCTAGAGACAGGTCTCTGTGGCGGAGATTATGGAGGACGGCTTGACATTTGATCAAACAAATATTTTTCATTGAGTCATTTCTCTTTCAGGCTTTTTTCCCTCTCTCTCTTTCCTTTGAAATGGCACCTTTTCATGTAGATGTGTATGAGCCACCTTCCCTTTTGTAGTGTTTCAGAAAAAGTGATAAAATATCGACTCTGGCAGACACTAAGCGTCTCTGAAAATATCATTATGCTTTAAAAAAAAAAAGAAAGAAAAAACAACGTCAGTTACCATTTAATGATTGATGTCACCTCATTGGTTTTATGTGGTGCGGGTGTTGAGTGTGTGTGTGTGGTCTCCTACAGTAATGCTGTTGTCGTCTCAGTGTAGGAATAGCTTTCAATGTGCTGAAGTTTGATGATGTGCACATTATTTAAATTATGGTCTGTGGTGGACAGTCTGCTGCTCAGAGGAAAAGCCCCACCCTGGTTTACTTCCATCCCCACGCTGAGTTCACCAATTGGATCGACCTCCTGGCTGCATCGTTGTTCTAATTCTCATCAACAAATTTATAATTAATTCAAGTTGTTGGAACAAAATTCTGGCAAGGACTTTTCCTTGCTGAACCGGGTATTGTCCTCCTCTGCTGTTTTATAATGGCAGCGCCGTTACTCCATGTGACTTTTAGTATAATAACCCCTTCTTTGTCGCAGAATATGTCCTCAGCTCGCCTGTGCTGTAGCAGTCCTACACCTGTCCTCCCATTGCACAGCTGTTACTCTGCATTACAGAGCTCTGAAGGCATGATGACTCCTCTTACATTGGGGTTAGTTGTGTTCATGTCGGGCTGTCGTATCTTATCCAGAAAGGGCAGGTTTTTTGATTTAGCCCAGTGCTAGGACATCCGATTCAACTAAATCCCTGGTCCTCAAATCACGGTCCTTGAGGTCCAAGAACTGCTGGTTTTCCACCCTCCCTTTACCAGGGACTCTGGTGTTTCGACAGTCTGGCCAATGAGAGTCACAAAGTGTTTGTTTACTTGCCTGGGATAACGGAAAACTTGGGCTGGATTTGGATTCAGCGACGAGATTTGAGGATCCCTGAACTAAACGATTCAACTGAATGATTGGCCAGCACATTCAGTGAAGACTAAGATCAGCACCATCTGATGTATTAGTGTTTGGTTTTGACAATAATCGGCAAAGACACTGGCCTTTTGGTTTTGGATTGGACTCCCCTCTTCAGGGGCCTTGCTGACTTCCTGTACCCTCTCATTTCCCTATCAGCTGAGGGACACAAAGTCAGCTGACCAGAAGCAGACGCTGCTGCACTTCCTGGTCCAGGCGTGTGAAGAGAGCTTTCCTGAGGTGCTCAAGTTTGTGGAGGACCTTCAACACGTGGAGCAAGCCAGCAGAGGTAACAGCACCTGTGCACCCATACTCCTGTATGTACACCTGTAAACCTGTACTCCTGTATGTACACCTGTAAACCTATACTCCTGTATCTACACCTTTATACCTATACTCCTGTATCTACACCTGTACACCTATACTCATGTATGTACATCTGTAACCCTATACTCCTGTATGTACACCTGTAAACCTGTGCGCCTATACTCCTGTATCTACACCTGTACACCTATACTCATGTATGTACACCTGTAAACCTGTGCACCCATACTCCTGTATCTACACCTTAACACCTATACTCATGTATGTACACCTATACACCTACACTCATTTATGTACTCCGGTAAACTTGCGTGCCTATACTCCTGTGACTACACCTGTACACCTATACTCCTGTATCTACACCTGTACACCTATACACCCGTAAATCTACACGTCCTACTTCTGTGCATACAGCGGTAAACCTATACACCCATACTCCTGTACATACACCTGTGAATCTTTACATCATACTTCTGTGCATACAGCGGTAAACCTGTACACCCATACTCCTGTACATACACCTGTAAATCTACACGCCCTACTTCTGTGCATACAGTGGTAAACCTGTACACCCATACTCCTGTCCATACACCTGTAAATCTACACGCCCTACTTCTGTGCATACAGCGGTAAACCTGTACACCCATACTCCTGTACATACACCACTAAATCTTTACATCATACAACTACATGCCCTACTTCTGTGCATACAGCGCTAAACCTGTACACCCAAACTCCTGTGCGTGCACCTGGAAACATTTTCACCTCAACACGCTCGTGCAAGCTCATGCTCTTTTGCATAAACTTGTAAACATGTACACTTGTGAACACGTACACCTCTGCTCACCTGTATGCCTATACTCCAGTATGCACACCTGTAAACATGCCCACATGCATTTTCACCTGCACCTGTGTCTGGTCTCCGGCCTGTGTGCCTGTAGACGTGTTCATGTGTACTCCCATCCTGTAACTGTCTACGTGTTCTCATGCACTCTCACCCACGCTCCTCTAAACACTGGTGTGCTTCCACGCTGTACTCCTGTCAGCATGTCCACATTAACTCGCTCCTGCACATCAGTCAAAATTTTCCGTGAACTCCCACTTGCACACCAGTAAACACTCTGACAATTACTCCCACCTGCACACCAGTAAACATGCAAATCTGTTCACCTGACCTCCTCTCATTACACCAGCACTGACAGGAACACTCACAGTTGTCAACAGATGCTCCTGTTTGCTGGCCTTAGACCTGCAGGAATACATTTACATTGATCACTGGTATCTCCTGGACTTATTTATCTTAATGATGCTTTCTCTCTGGACCTCCAAACAGAAATATCATCTGCTCAGTCTGTATTATCAATTCGCAATCCTGATGAAGCTCTATATGTCTGTGCACAGGAATTATCTTATTGGAGTGCATGCGAAAACACACTCATGCTCTCCGGCACCTTTACTCAAACGCTCCGGCATATACACAAGCCGGAACATTATTATTTCTTTATTGAGCCTCTGTCGTGGACTCGCTTTTATCAGCGCTACACGATCGGTCTAATTAATTAATCCCACAGATAATTCGGTCTCATTCGCGGCCCTCATTGCGCGGAAGCCAAGCATTATCGGCTTCCCACAGCCCCGGAGAGAGCGCCGCTTCCACAGCCGCCGCGATTACGCACGGCGGTGTATCTATGGCAACGCGTTCGGAGTGACGCGCGTGCTGAGGTCGTGCCGGCTCACCTGAGGAAGAGGAGAGGAGCGTTCTCGGCACTTCTCCCCGGCTCCATATCGCTGCAGTGTCACTGCAAACCCGCCTCCCTAAATCCCCAGTGCTGAAGATGCCTCTTATTGCTAAAAATCCTCCTCCCTTACCCCGTTTTGATCTGCCATTCTCTTTGCTCATCTCTGATGTCACTGAACTCAGAGCAGCAGGAATCATGTTTAAGAAACAGACGGCCTTACATAATGCAGGACATAAGGCTTTGAGCGTCCTTTAAGAGATTTAATCGCAGCTGCGGTTCGCTTTTACTTTTGTAAAAGGACACCAAGAAGAAATGAGCAGATGTCCATTTCTCCGGATATTACGCAATTGATTAATTGCTGCATGCATTAACTGATGTGATAATTTTATTCCCCTCTGGAATTTGTTTTCTCAGATTTATGAAGTTATTTGATGTGCAGTACTCCTGTTTCTGCATAGAATCTTTGATGTACCGTCGACGGTGCATTACATGCAAAATGGCAGGTTATTTCATTTACTGTATTAAAGGTTGGGCGCAGAGTAGACTACAGAAGGTTGCTCACCTGGTCGACTGTTTTGAAAGCTGTTCACCTTGATAACTGTATGAAAAGCTGTTCATCTGGCTGATCATTTGAAAAGGCTGATCATGCGGGCCACTTTGTAAAAACCTTCTGTATCCTGGTTGATCCTATGAAAGGCTGTTCGTCTGGATGACTGTGAAAGGTGTTTATCCTGGCTGACCCTGTGAAAAACTGTTCTCTTGGCTGATCACGTGAAAGGCTGTTCACCTTGATAACTGTGCGAAAGGCAGTTCATCTGGCTGATCATACGGAAGGCTGTTGACCTTGATAACTTGATGAAAGACTCCCCACCTGGTTGACAGCATTTCAGGCCGTTAACTTTGATGACTGTGTGAAAGGCTTTTATCTTCGCTGACCCTATGAAAAGCTGCTCTCCTGGCTGATCATATTAAAGGCTGCTGTCCTGGCTGATCTTGTGAAAGCCTGTTCTCTTGGCTGGGCCAATGAAAAGCTGCTTTCCTCTCCTGGCTGACTCCTGACTGAACGGTACGTTGGAGTGGAGTTGGGGACTCACGTGGGCATCGGTGTGTGTGTCAGAAGTGCAGTGATTTCCCTGTAGGAGAGTGATGCACAGCTCTGTCACTGTAGCACTAGTGCTTTCTAATTTCCTCCCTCTTTTACAACTTCAGTTTCAGTTGAACATGGGAAGTGACGCGGATTGAAATTCTATTCCTCTGTGTGTGTGTGTGTGTGTGTGTGTGTGTCTGTGTGTCTGTGTGTCTGTGCGTGCTTGTGTGTCCGTCTGTCTGTGTGTGTGTGGGTCTGTGTGCTTGTAAGTATGAAACTGAATACCTGCGTGAGTGAGAGGACACACTTGAATAGTTTTTTTTGTAGAGGTTGACAGATCCTTTCCCTGAATGTACACTGGGGCGTGTCAAACGGTGCCATAAATGGCGACTATTTTTGTGAAGCTCACATTGTACTTTGTTGCGGATGCTTCACACATTAATGGATTGAACTCTGTGATGATTTCCCGAATTGATGCTCTGTGTTCACCAGCAACCATCCCATTTTGTGTCTGCCTGTCCCTGTCGAATGACTTTGGCTTTTTTTTTTATTAATTTATTTATTTTTTATTGATGCTGCTGTTATTTGGTGTTTTGCTCATGTTCTTATATTTTTTGGGAACTGTAGTCCTAAACAATTGACTTTTTTTTTTTTTTTGGTGACAAGGGCACCTGCAATTTGGGCACAAACTACTTGGCCCCATTGAAACTCCTCCAGCCCCCTTATTCCGCCCTGGAGAGCTACCTGACAGAGTGCTGCTGGTGAGACTACCTTGTGAGACCACCATTAAGCAGATTCATCTTGCTAATCGCCATTTACGTCAGTTGAAATTGCCTGTGGAGACACTTCTATTTCTTTGCTCTAGGCCATTTTTGAGGAGTGCTTCTGATTTTTTTTTCTTTTTTTTCTTTTTCCTCAGTACACCCCCTGGACATCTGAATAAACGTGGTTAAAGGCATACTTCGCCGATTTTCAAACTTATCTATCAGAGTTGGGGATTTAGTGTGAGAACTGCTGGCAGTTTACGCTGATATTCTCTCGGTCTCTGGTGAGCAGCTGCAAAATCTGTTCTTCCGGCAGCAGTGCCTTCATTTGACGTGTAAAGTGTAGTGGGACAGGAAGAACTACAGGTTGCTTCAGCATGGACTTGTAGTTTCTGCCTCTGGGTAGCTAGTGGGCATGCTCTAGCTACTGCTGAAAAACAAAATTTCAGTCTTGCAAGCTACGTTTCCAATGGCAAAAAGTTGCACCCCAAATATGAGTGCAGAGGATGACATGGACAAAGATGCATTTTACAGATAGATGGCGACATAATGTTCCTTGCGTTACTTTTCGATCAACAAGCTAAGGTTGTTTTTAGCTTGCAGTTGTAGAGGTCTGTTGCTAGCAGACAACCAGAAAATTTTGCAAGCCATTTCGGTAATGTCACCTTACTGTTCTATCTCTGTAAGCTTTATTTATATTGAGTGACAATATCTTACGGTGGTGAAATAAATTAGCTTGAGCTCGCTTGCAAGTGGAAAATTTTGCCAGTGATGACTTTGACAGCACACCTTCTTATGATTGTTGAGTTGACTTTTCCGAAAACGGCTACCTGGCTAACTAATTTACTCATCTGCGGCTCCATTGGCTGTGGTCGTTTCTCCAGTCGCGGATTCAAGGGATAAAGTGAGCCTTGCTTGACTTTATTGCTCGGGTTATGTGATGGAAAAATAACACACGGCGCAGTTTTTCAGAATTTGGTCCGGCTGACAACCCAATAACTTTGAATAGAGTTTTCACTCATAGTTCGCAAGACAGAAATGCTCCCTGCAATCCCTTATATCTGTATACTCATTTGCTAGCATGTCTACATGTCTTCTATATATTAGATTTGCAGTGGCCCATTACAATTCTGTTGCTGGTTTTGCATTTGCTAGTGAAGACTGCAAAATTACTCCTCTAGCTTTGGCCTTTTTTAAGTCCTTAGACTCGAGCGCAGAACAAGCTGTGAGCATTATTAGAACGATCAGTCATTTTTGCGGTAGTGAATGGTGCTCTCAATCTAATGCAATGACAGCTCTGTCTACCTGTGATTCACAGATCCACAATCCTCTGGTGGGTCGAGGGCATGTCTGGAGCAGCAAGTTAGTGCAATGCATTTTGGGAGTTGTTGGCTTTGCAACAAATGCATAGGGAAGCGATCTCAAATTGCTGTCTGCAGAGTATTTGTTCACAGCCTACCCAGTGGAACTATACGTGGTTAAAATATTAGCAAACTGTTTTTTAATTCTACAGTTACAATCCAAAAACATAAAAATTCAGCCTTTCTTTCAAAAGCTTTACGATTATTTGACAAAATATACAGAGATCTTTTGAAATGTAAAAAGAACTCTTTGAACAAGCAAATGTTCACTTTCATCAAGCCATTGTGAAGTTCAGTTCTGCCCATCTCCGTCAGTATCCTTCATTATCACTTTAACCAAGTTTTTTAAAACATTGTGTTTCACCAGCAGCTCCAGGTCTGTGCGCCTGCATGACATCACCTTCACTTTTCACTCAAATCTCTCTCTCACCTCCGCATCTCCAGCTCACAGTGAGACATCCCTGTGACTAATTTAAGCCGACTCACTAAAAGGATTTGGTTAGGTAGGGGGCTCTGGGACCGGTGCATTATGGGTCTGGCCATATCGCCCCTAGTGACGCCTCAGGCTGAAAGGCTTTGGAAACGCATTCTATATGTGAGAGACGCTTTCCATGCTTGGAGATCCAGGGTCCCAAGCACTTGAGCGCACTGGTCCAGCCACATACTTATGTGTTGCCTTTCATAACACGGTAAAAAATGCAGGTAGCCTGTACTCTACCTGTAGCCTGTGACCTACTCTGTATCCTTCCACCTTTTTTTTTTTTACTCTCCACCCGGCTTATAATGCGGGGGGATATAGTCATGGGTGCGGTTGTGTGTCCGTCCGTCTGTCTGCGAACATTTTGTTTCCGGAGCATAACTTGAAAACCGTTCAATATTTCTTAACAAAACTTATTGTGCACATG
The DNA here is from genome assembly GCA_029721435.1 of Gymnothorax reevesii. Taxonomy (NCBI): domain Eukaryota; kingdom Metazoa; phylum Chordata; class Actinopteri; order Anguilliformes; family Muraenidae; genus Gymnothorax; species Gymnothorax reevesii. The sequence continues at coordinate 52,078,170 of CM056587.1, read as the reverse complement.
AATCAAGACCTGAAGTGGTGCCTTTTGCTAATCCAATGATGGGGATTGGGGGGGATATGCCATCTCCTAATGGCTCTTGTTTTTCAGGAGTTCATACAGTTTGATTTCGGTTTAACATTTTTGCGTTTTTGTCTGTGGAAAATGTTCCAGTTTCAACAGAATGTAGTTTTCTCTGATAGCTGAGGTCTAAGCGTGTTGGCAGACCAGGCCAAATCCAGGGAAGTTGCAGTGATGTTACTGATACCATCCCATCCGTTTGATCAGGCAGCGCATCGCCACTGTCAGTAAAATCGCATATTTCCATTTTTGACTCGAGGCTGCTTTGTGTGACCTGACAGAATAGTTTGCTTTGCAATTACAATACGGAGATCTTACCCGTCCCCAGGGTTTTGTGTTCTTTGCATTGCAAAATCACCCTCATCCCCTCATTCAGAGGCCGCGGAACAGGCCTTCACTGTATCCTGGGCAGCCCAGGGGAGCTCGGCTTGTTCATTTTGTATTTTTACTCTACTGTAACTTGCTGGGAAGAGGTAAGTTTCTAAAATGGTACTGTTGAAAAAGTATAAACCAAACTGAGCTGAGGATATCTGCGGTGAAAACAATTTGGAACTCAGACCGGGCACGTCTGATTGAAGGTTCCTCTGAGTGCACTGTTAATCGCTGCGTATTAATAGTACCTATACCTTTTTATCTATTTTTTTTTCTCACGGGCTGAATTTCATTATGGCAAGATGGTAGTAGTAACTGGTTTTTTTTTTCAGTCTTTCAGCTCAACAAATCTTTGTTTTTTTTTTTTGTTGTTTTTTTTTTCCCACTTTAAAAGTCTTTAGCATGTTCTAAAAGAATAACAAGAACGCCTGTTTAAATGGGCCAGAATGTACAAGGAACAAGCTGTCTTCACACTTGGAGCATTTGGTTCGGGAAGGAAAATTTCACTGCATCTAATGAGCCAGCATGACACTGCCACAATACGCACATCTTTAAAAACCCGCCAGCACCACAAATGTGATAATAGCTCTCAGGATTAGATTTAAGGGTTTATTCATTGTAGCTTGTTATTTTCCCATATCTTTTCAGTGTCCAACATTTCTATTCTGTAAAAGCAGCACAAGCAGGCACACGAAGGCCTTCTCACAAAGAACATTGATCTTTCAGAAGCTCTTTTTAAAGGACCGGTACGTAATTCTGTTCATTGCGACCTGTGGTGTTATGTTCTTCAAGCAGTTTTTTGTCCTTAAGTCTCCTGGCCATCTTTAAAGCAGCTTTTTTGTTTAAAGAAAATGACTTTTTTTGTCATTTTTGACACAGTGCATTCATTATAAAAACATTCAAACAAGTTATGGGTCACTTGTCGTCTCCTAATAACAGCCAAGGGCCCAGTTATGACCTGAGCTGGACCTGCTTCATTCAATTTTATTTTTTGTTTGATTAATCTTGGCTTGGGTAAATTTCTTGGGGATAAAATAGATGACGTTTGGATGAAGTTTCAATAAAATGAGGGAGAACGATGCCACTTCTTCATGAAAGGAAAGGCAGAATTGGTACAGTGCCATGAAATTTGCCCTCTTCCTGATTTCCTCTATTTGTCCATATTTGTTGCACAACAATGATTCAGTTCATCAAACCTAATTTAATATCAGGCTGAGAGAACGCAAGTATGCACAGAAAGCTGTTCTTAAATGATGAGTTAATTTATTTCAGGAAAAAAAAAACACTTGTCGACATTCAGCGGCAAGCCAGGGAATTCCTAAAATGACTGCATACATTTTGGGAATTCCCTGGCGTACTGTTGCATGTCGAGATTAGAAGATGGCGACAAGTGTTTGAATCGCTTCGAAGGAAGTTTTTGCTCGTATCTCCGCATGGAAGGCATCTACCAGCGTGTCCCCACGACTGAGTCTAGCTGTCTTAGTTACGAAGGTATGCGCGTTTGATTATGATCCGAAAAGTTGGGGAAATGTCACAGATGTTGAGCGAAAAAGTATGCCTGTAGTGAAAGGATTAAGCAGCGTCTCTGTGGGTATACATTGAAAGTCAGATTTATAAATATCAACCCACAGAGACACGCATGGACTATGTGCCTCCGTACTCATGCCATGGTTTGTTCTAAATTCATAAAATAAACCCATAAATAGTACCACTTATAGATCGCCTTTTCTGTTTTCTATTGTCAGCTAAGGCATAGTTTGATGTCCACAGTTGGCTGACAATTAGCTTCGAAAAGCATATTCCGCTAAACAGAAAAACGTAATTTAAAACATGCCTTCACCTGAAACGCTGATGATGGCCGACACTCTGTTCCATGCGTCATGCTTTCGGTTTTTGTTGTTACAATTTTTGAGGGTGGTATCATAGAGCTCCGGCTGGTTCGAGATCGCTATTATTAGCTGCTCGTCAGACATGGTGATGGAACCAAAATTCTTGTGCGTTGCGGTGTTCAAATGGCAGCTCTCTGTGGGACTGTCTGTTCACGTCAACAGTCAATCATCTCTATCCTACATTCCCATTGGTAACTCGCTTTACTCGCATCGCTGACAGTAGAAACTATTTTATGTCCGTACCCGCCCACATCGCATCGCTAGTTCTAGACTCGCCTGTCCTCGCCACATTCTCCAGGAACACATTCACATCCCATTGACGGTTGTCGCTCAGAGATGGGCGAGTAGCGACGTGTGAATAAACCGGACGCGTATTTGCAGCGTGACGTGAACGACACTATTTTGCTGCATCTTTTACACAACTTCATTTCCACTGAACTCGGAACGTCAGTGCAGCGTCCTCCCAGCTGATGCAATCGACTTACTCAGATTTTGCACATTTTGTCATTTTTACCGGCATACTTGTGCAACGACCTCTCATGCTCCTTTGTCATTTTTTCTGCTTTAATTTCATTTAATGTCATTTCCGTCGTTGTGCTGTAGAACCTACTACAGTCCAGCCGTGAAAACCATAGATTTAAAAAGAAAAAAAAAAACTGTGCCCGTGTTTTAGTTATAACAAAATCACAACTTTGAAAAATAAGATATAAACGAATTTTATCTCATAGATTTGTCGCTGGTTTCTTTTAGTTAAAAGCGTATTCCCCTTGGTAGTTACTTCCTGCCTGGCACAAACTGGTGTGCGATTCCCATTAGCACAAATACTAACGTAGTTGGATCCATCCACTAAATGTATATTGTTGATCTATGGGAAACGTATCCCTGCTACATTCAAATCAGCGCGACTGCGGCTCGCCAGCGGCGGAAATAGACTTGGCGCGTATTTTCGGTGGAGCAGGGCATAGAGCCGCTTCTGGGACGCTGCTGACACGCGCCGCTGCGCATCTGGTTTAAACACGAGCATTGACGAGAATGGCTGCGTATTTCTCAGTGCCGCGGCACAGCCGCGCCTGGTATAAATTGGGGGTTAGTCTTAGAGAGAAACTGAAGAATCGTTCAGTGAATTTTTTTTTCTTCTGTCACTAAGATCAGCCTGAGAATTCTCGCACTTTCACTTTTCACTTCTTTGCCAAAAAACATATTGATTAGCCCCAAGACTTGCAGTAATATTCTGCACCCTCATGAGTCCAACCTTTTGGAAAATGTGTCCTGATACATCTGGCATAAAGCTAACGCCGTGCTCCACTATAAGAACATCATACCAACAGTAAAATACAGTATTAACAGTGTGATGGTCGGGGGCTGCTTTGATGGACCTGGTTGACTTGCCATAATTCATGCAATCGTGAATTCTACCTTTTACCAGAAAATCCTGCTGGAGAATGTCCAGCCATCAGTCAATGACCTAAAGCCCAAACACAGTTGGGCTTTTCGCAAGGCGGCGATCTGAAGCACACAAGCAACTTTATCCCTGAGTGGCCCAGCCAAAGTCCTGACTTAAGTCCTATCAAAATGCTGTGACATGACCTTAAACCGGGAGTCCCGGCTTGAAAACGTGCCAGTGTTGGTGAATGAAAACAATTCTGTAAAGAAGAGTGGACAAAATTTCCCCCATAGCTATGTAGACTTCTCATTTCCAGTTATCGCAAGTGCAGATTTGGCAGCTAATGGTATAAGGTGGCAATTTTGTTTTCATGAGTGATATAAATTTTGGTTCAGTAAAGACTTATATTTATTACCTTCAATAAATGAAATGATAATGTAAAAGCTGCGTTATGTGTTTACTGAGGTTGTCGAAAGCCTGATTTATGCTTCTAGCGGTCGGCGCGTTCTGCACGGCCCACATGGTGAAATGACGCAATCGGGGCCAGGACGACCAAGCGCGGATGGTGTGCTGAGGCTCTGAACGCCGAGCCACGCAACTTAAGAAATTTGAAACAACACGGCCAGGGTGGCACAGACCGCGTTGCAATGATTGGCTAGCTTCAGGACCCGGAAGTATGTATACTGATTAAAATTAAAAATGACCGAAAGCTTTGAAGAAAATCCAGCAGAACATGCAAACAGCTGAAAATACAAACATCTTTACGAGAGTTCCTGTCGATCTACAAGGATGCTCAGATGAATCTCGTTGGAGTAGTTTACGTCATTCAGGAATACTCGTATAGCTCGTTGCCTATAACGGTCATTTCGGAATAGCTCAACATCTCTCCGTCCCCCCACGCTTTTATATTTCATTTGTGGTGTAGGACCCAATGATTGTGGTATGAATGACATTCACAGTTGCCTGAACTAACTGGCAGATAAATTAAACATAGTTTGCGATATATAACAAGTAATCTCTATGCATCTGAAATCACAAAAAAAAAAGATAATTTCCAGATATCGGTGCAGAAACTGCCGAAATGCAAACCATGTCAACTTAGTTTTAGGAAGTTTCAAATGCCCCAAATATCGTAATAGTGGAGAAAGAGCGGCCAGTAATATTTGTTTCGATGTCGACGCACTGTCTAATCTAATTCAAAATAATCGAGCCGTGTGTTTGGTGGTAATAATAATAATAATAGCCTAATAATAATAATTATTATTGTTCCAATATGATAATAAAAATGAACCTATTAATCACAGAAATAAGATTCAGTAGCGCAAGAATAGAACAGGCCCATTCTTGGAGCCGCTTTGACCGCAAGGAGCATTTAACAACTCAACGTTCGTGGGGACCGTGCGCGCCGTCTGCACCGCTGAAACCGCGCCGACCGCAAGAAGCATGAATGAGGCTTAATATTGACATTAGTTGGATTTGAAACATTTAAATATGATAAAAATGCAAAAATAGAAGAAGTGAGGAAGCAGGCAAATACTTTTTTACAGCACTGTAGGGCAAAGCTACATATTGTCTGAAAGTGTGATTTGGTGGATATGTTTCAAAGTCATCCCTTTGCCTTTACCTGCGATACTGAATCTTGAAAATGATTTTGTATTTAATCGGTATCTTATCCCTGAATGTATCCTGGTGTTTCTTAACCTGGAACTCAAGAAGCCTTCCTTCTGATCTCAGGAACAGTTGATCCTCAGGTGACTCAGATTGATGTAATAGTGACTGTCTTTGACCCTGCAGATACACCAGCCTTCATATTCTGCCCACATAATTGGGGTTCACACGGTTATGTTTGATCGGCATATTTGCAAGTGCCAATGTAATTAGCCAGCTTTACCTCTATTCTTGTCTCGCCTATGCAGAACATTAGCCATAGTGAGCAATGACGCCACCAAAAAGCAAACATACAGCATCAGTGCTGACAGGTTTACTTTAAAATATGCGAGAACCTCCCTGAGACTTGCTAAAAGTGAGTGCTGTTTTCAGTGGCTAATTAGTGTGGGGTTCAAATAAATTATTTGAAGATAAGTTAATTGACTTGAAAGCTTAAATCTTTGAATGTCAACATATTTGATATCCCCTGCTTGTAAACTTCAAATATTTTGTTTTTGTTTTTAAAACACAGAATCCAATCAGCAAGTGTCCAGATTGTTTCTAATGGGCATTTGCCTGATTAACAAATGTGACAACTGAAGAAATTATCACTGCTCCTGGCCAGCAATTCATTTTTGTAACGTGCTGCTCTCTTTTTGGAAGCCAAGCAAACAATTTTCAACTGAAAAGATTCATTTTATCGTTACAAGGGTGGACACTGCCTGACTTCACACACAAATCACACAATTACTTGCAAACCTGAGTGACTGTGCCTCATTTTCATCGTGTTTCACTTCCTAACGGCCCAATTAAGAAGGCAATTGTATATACTGCCACCTACTTCGTAATTAAAATTTCCCATTCCGTAGGTCAGTGAGTATTTTTTTACGAAGGAGAATGCAATGAAATCGCATTGAAATCTGGGATAAGTCCCATGCTTACTGTGGTAGTGGGTTGGAATAGGCCAATTTAATTACATTCGCTGAGTCTCAGAATGGACCGCCCACTTTGGAGTAGATCGAGTGGGTGTCTGGGACGAGCATGCTCCGATGCATGAGCATCCCGTGTAACTGTGAGAACAGGGCCCTCGGTGCATCTGCTGCTCAGCGAGGCCGCTCTAATTACAGTGCAAGCTGTGCAAAGCATGCCGGTGCATTCCGGGCAGCGGCACATCAAATTTATCGAGTCGGGCAATAAAATAAAAGCTGCAGACGGATCCTTCCAGAATTGATTTCCGCCTGCCGAAGCAGCCAGGTTAGTCCTGGAGCTCACGCTCGTGCTAGCATTTCATCTAGGGCTCTGCAGAATGGAAATCCCGAGATCCCACATCGCTCTGTCCTTTGCATGTTCGCTTCAGAAGAGAAGGGCGTTCAGGTTCAGGAAATATTTCCGAATTAGTTTTTGGCTGGGGTTTTATTTGACATGGAGGTCAGGTGCTTGCTGAAGAGTTTGCCTGGCTGTATTTTTGAAGATGGGTTTGGACTTGGTGAAAACTGACGCAGAAGTATCCTGACATAATAAGCGCCCCGTGCATTTCCTTTCCCACGGCTTATTTGAACATGTTTTCCGTGACTTGTCAGAGGCACCAGTGCTGCCATGATTATCGCTGTAATTAAATATTAAACAAAGCCCCCCCCACTGTGTTCCGGCTCGGGACTGTCTCCTCACCGCTAACACCGCCGCGTCACGTCACCTGCTCTCGCTCCTCGTTAGCATCGCCGTATCGTTTCAGCTAATTCTGGCAGGCAGCATCACCACCGGTTAGCATCGCACTGCCGTCTCTGCTAATGTGACTGATGAGCATCAAGCTTCACTCTGCTGATGTAGCTGGGTGAACATCTCGCCGTCCGCACCCTGAGCACCCCTGGCTGGCATCGCACTACCTACTTAGTGAATACCCCAACCGGAGCATAACGGGGCTGAAGAATGAGAGTTTAGACACACTTCTGCATACCTTAAAGGCCAAATGCAAATCCCCCGGAGAAAGAGCGAAAAAACTCCAGCTGAGTGTGCACCTTTGGGCCCATCGTGAGAGAGGGGGGTCGCATAATCGGTCATATGCACAGGGGTGCAGTTTACTCCTCTGTTTTGTCTTTGTTTGCCCTGTGGAGCTCCTCGCCTTGTCAGTGAGTTAAAAATCATGCTAAATTAATATAAATGGTGTTAGACTCAGCAAGCCACCTCTGTAATCGCCTGCACAGATCTGCTTCTTTTTTCCATCGTCTTTCCATCTTTGCCCCTTGCAAGTGGGGGGTGGGTGGGAGTGGGGGGGGTATTTGCACCGTGTGTCCTGTCACCACAGAGCTAAAGCGCCAGTGAAAAATTACAATGCAGTACTGTACGCTCCACACAGCACCACAGGTTAGCTCGTGACCGTTTATACCCTAAGATCTACACGGCGTTCCGCTGGAAGGACCCGAACGGAAAGCCGTGGACCTGGCCTCTGCGTTCTGCGCTGTAGCAGCATCAAAGCTTCACGTGACCTTATTTCCTGCCGCAGTATTTCATCTGCGCGGCCCTGCTCTACACTCAGGCCTCGTAGCCGTGTTCTGGGTTGTGCGGCACGCACCGGGGGATTGAGCTGCTCTGAAGAAGGATGGATTTAGCTGCGGACAGATCTGGATTAGTTTTCACTATCTGAAATGGTGAAACTCCTCTCCGTGACCCTCTTTAATGGAACTCTAATAAATATTCCTGTTATTTCTGTCTCTCTCGCCCCTCCGGCCTCGGATCAGTAGCTATGTGCTTTTATTTACTGTAAGTTAATATTGTAATGAATGCAGCGGTGCGCGTGTAGCGTGTTTGCTCAGATGATGGAGTGGAGAGAGGTCTGTGCTGTCTTGGGATCCAGTGTGTGAGCCATTGTTGAAATGAGACCTGTAAGCTCTTCCCTCTCTTATTTCGGGGAGGGGTACTGCTCTGCCCACCCAGAACAAAGCCCCCTGCGCCCGTCCCACAGCTTCACAAACTTTTCTCTGTCGGCAAAACGCTCAGGCTAACAGGAGTGGGGCGTCCTCCTATCCCCCAGCCTCTAAATCTTTAAAGTCTTTGGGGGAGAATGGAGAAATCCCGCTTTTCGTTTCCCCTCAGGGTGCATGAATTTTAATATTCCATAAGCAAAGTTGGGGGAATAAGAAAGCAATATGCTCCTGTGATTGCCGGCTTATTTGGAGCATGCTTTCAGGAGCTCGCCCCATCCATCATGCTCCGCCTGATAATCACTCTTATCATCCCCCTTATTTATTTGCTTTTCTCTCTCCTCAGTCAAAGGGATATTGGTATATTTATCTCGGGCTCCACAAAGCAGAGCCACTCGAGGGGAACTTAGCCGCGGCCGCTGCCGCGTTTCTCCGCGCCCGTAATTCCCAGCCGCCGCGCGATATTATCTCCGACCAGCCGGACACCTGCACAAATTTCATTTTCAGAACAAATCACCAGCATGCGTCGGCATTCAAATCCTGTCCCCACGTGTGCCTCTGTGCTCAAGCTTAGTCATGTACCATCGGGCCTCCGTGGCCTGCAGGGGGCGATAACTGTCGGGAGAGGAGGGGAGGTACGCTAAGTTAAATTATATCTGCTGAAAACGTCCATGACTGGGTTTGAAGTGTGCTTCTGATGCATACCGTCCTGTCGCTGAAATATAATCAGACCGTCTCCGCGATCATTTTCATCGTGATGTATGATGAGACTGAAGTGTTCTCTGAGATGTAATCAGTTTCTGTGGCCTCGGGTGTGTGTGTACGTGTGGTATGTGACCGCCTGTGTGAGGGCGAGCACGTACACGCGTGCTAAATGGGGACGGGCTATAATTGGAGGCCATTTAATTTCTGTATTTCTCTGACTGAAAATACTGTTGACAGAGAGTTTGTAAATAACCTGCTTCCTGTTCAGGGATGCGCAGTGTTCTGCAATTCACCCAGCTGGGGTGTGTTTACTCCTGAACACTCACCATCAGTGCTTACACCATCAACTCCACTGTGTTTTCGGGAGCTCAGCTGTTGTGAAGTGACTGCACGCTGTTACTAATGAGTATCGCTTAAGTTACTCAATCTGGGTGCTGATGGTGATAAGTATTGGTGAAATTCTGCATGTTACACAGCGAACTGGGTGCTGTTTGAGATTAATATTGAATTATGTTTATGGTGTACTTTTTCCCGGTCCCTCACTGTTTTTCTGAAGCTCACCTATCTTCTCCGCAGCACGGTAGCGCGGTCGTCGGCACAGCGAGAAGGTCATGGGTTCGAATCCAGACTGGGGCCTCTCTGTGTTAAGTTAGCACTTTCACCCTGTGTGAGCATGTCTTTCCGCCAGGTACTCCGGTTCCCTCCCGCAGTCTAAAGACAAGCTCATCCAGCTAATTGGAGACTCTGAATTGCCCGTAGTTATGAGTGTGAGAGTGAATGGTGTGTGATGGATTGGCGAGCTGTCTAGCGTGGGTCCCTGCCTTTCGCCTATAGTCAGCTGGGATGGGCTCCAGCTCCCCCGCGACCCCAGTGAGGAAGGAACGGGTATAGAGAAGGGATGGATGAATTCCCTGGTGCCCTCAGGAATTTGCTGGTAGAGGACTGCCTCATGCTGTTAATTGCCAGTCTGCGCCTGGCTTGTGCCGGTACTGATGTGTAATTCCAGGAGGCTGGCGAATGGCGAATTGTTCCCAATCCTCCAGATCTGCTCGCTCATTGCTGGCACCCTGGTCCTTCTGATACGTGATGCGTGGTTACAATCAACTGGCCGATCCTCGAAAAACTCATTTGGCTGAATAAGTAAACATGTGCTGTGTAAGCACAGTGCAGTATTGTCATTGCAGCTTAATTTTGTATCGCCTACAGAATGATTATGAATGAATATTTGATGCGACGCCTGGCTGTAGTTACGGCACGAGCGGGGCTCACTTGCTCGTGAGATGACACACTGCCTCTCTCGTCAGAGCAATGAGTGTTTTACATGAGACTTTGAGCCCTCAGCTCACAAACTATCCTCCTGTTTTCCTCTGCGCTGTTTCCTCCGGCCTTATAAATATTGCCACAGTGCTCTTTCTGGTGAAGATCTTTGTTTGCTTGTGACAAAATTACCGGTTTACCTGCATTGCAACTTTTTTATACAGAAAAAGGACTTTATAAACTTCTGCTGATGTTTATACCTCGGCTGTGCTGATCATTTCTATTTTTCGTTTTTGTGGAGCCGTTTCACTGCCTGCTTTTGTGCATTTGTGTGTGTGCGCGTGCGCGCGTGCGTGTGCGTGCGTGTGTGTGTGTGCGCACGTGTGCTCACATTTGTGTCCTAACCTATCTGATCCTAATGCGGCAAAACATCGTTTCATGGTTAAGGTCAGGTGTCAGTGGAGTTTAGATTAAGGTTAGGCTTGATTTTGTTACAGGTAGGATCTGGGTTTGGGTTAGGCAGTGCATAATAGAGTTCAATCAGTGTCTTAATAAGGATAGCTGCTCTAACTTTGTGTATGTTTGTGTGTGTGTGTGTGTGTGTGTGTGCGCGCGTGTGTGTGTGTGTGCGGGCACGTGCATGTCTACATGCTTGCTTGTATGCGCGCATTTGTCGGCATTAATTAGAGATATGAAAGTAGGACACAGTAAGTCATGTTACCCTCTCCTGTGTGTAATTATGCCATACACCACACCCCCCACCCTTATCTCCATTTTAATTGTGCGCTTTAAGTCCAGTAGTAATGTGCCTGGCGATAGCGTCTTGGCTTTAATGGGTTTTAACGATCCTGCCAAATACCGAGCCGTACGTGTCAACACCAGCATGTATAAAATAATGCAGCTGCCCTGGTGTGAGAGCAGAGACCCTGCTGTAAATCTCCCAGCCTGCTCTCTCTCTCTCTCTCTCTCTCTCTCTCTCACCCGCCACCGGAAGCGCAGGTCAGGGGACTGATGATTTAGGCCGTGTCGTGTCCGCTTGCGCCTGTGTGGGCACATCCCGATTCGTATCCGGAGCAGGTCTCCGATACTGTTGACTGTGGCCTTCTGAGATTGCTTGTGCGCTGTGGCCTTGTCCGACAGTTTTGCCTTCGTAATGTTTCATTGACCTGTCACTTCCTTTGGAAGGGGACATTTGCAGGTCTCTGAACAACTTGTAATTTTTAACCCCTTAAGTTCTCATTTTTCCCTTTTAGTAGATTCACATTCAGAAAAAAGCATTTTTTCATATTGTATGACAATATCACATACATACGTACTCTGTATCCACTGGTTGCAGTACTTCACTGAAGCTACACCCCTCGTTTATTGAGAGAAATATTCAAACCCAGGACACTGTTTTTTATGGCCACAGCCTTGCATAAGATAGGTCTTATGAATCATTTTGTACGCATTTCCCTGTAATTCAGAAGGACATGTTTGGGAGCATTTAAAATCAGGGGGGCCGCTCTAGAATGTAAAATGGGCCTTATGTTCATCAGGTTTGAATACAGCAGCTGCATTTGACAGACCCTTATATGGGTTTGTTTGATTTATGGGGTTTGGAGAAGTGTGGGGCAGATTTGCATACTGATGAAGTGTGATGCAGGAGTCATGCCCATGCTGGGCCTTATGATGAGGTTCGTGATCCAGGGTTGACCTAATACAAATTTTACATTTGTGTTGTATTTCTCCAGAACAGAACGCTTCCTCCCCATTCAAATGTAGCTTTAGCACTGATTGGCTGGGAACCAGCTGTGTGCCTCGTTTACTTTCCCCGCGTCAGGTCCATGATTATTCCCTGTATGTTGTCTGCTCGCGGTTGATTTTTAATGTTTTGATTGTATGCTCGGCTGTGATTGCGTTCCTTCGCAGCTGCGACCCCCTGCGAAAACCAGTCGTCTGGCAACCGCCTCCATAGGCGCATTTATTATGGGATGTCCGCTCAGTGGTATTGGCTGGAGAAGATGTGTGATCTGAATCTAGATTCCTGCGTTTAGACTACAATCCTGAAATGTGACACCCGTCAGTGTTGGGGATGAGACTGGACGCGCTTTGCATTAGAAGAGTGCAGGCTGGTCTCTGCAGTGTGTTTAATGGAGGAGGCATGCAGGGTGCTGCAGGTCCCAGCATACTCAGATACACGGTCAACGGTCACGCCTCTCAGTGAGGGGCTATTCCGCTCCGAGCAATGGAGACTGGATTCTTCTGACCCCCTCCCCCAGAATCCTCTCTGGCCTCAGACCTGTCGAGCTGCCGTGTGCGTGCGGTATCACATCGCTTATACTGGGGCACTAGTGTTTATTTACGAGCAAAGCCCAGGAGCTGGAGGGGAGGGCTGGAGGTTAGGCTTTGGCAGAGAGAGGGAGAAAGAGCGATGTTGGGGATTGAAAGAGAGAAGGGGAGGGTTGGGCTTAGGGAGAGAGAGAGGAGAGTGTTAGGGTTCAGAGGAAAGATGGAAGGAGAGTGGGAGTTTGGCTGTGGAAGAGATGGAGCACGTATGAGAGTTTGGAGAAGAGAGAGAGAGGTATAGGCAGTGAGAGAGATAGAAGTGGAGAATTAGGCTTTGGAGGAGTGAAATAGAGGGTTATTATATGGAGACAGAGAGAGTTGGGGTGTAGGGAGGGATTGGAGGCCTGCGAGAGTTTAGGTTATAAAAGTGCGAGGCAGGAAGAGAGCGTGAGACGCAGGAATGGAGCCCGACATTGAGAGGAGAGTGAAGCCTACAGGAGCTTAGGGAGCGAGGGATGATGGGAGCTGGAGTAGGAGAGCAGTAGATGGAGGGGTGATGTAGAGGTAGAGCCATACGAGTGAGTGGGAGGGGACGAGCGCGGAGGAAGAGGGGGAGATGAGAGAGGGAGAGAGGAATGAGATCTGAGAAATGAGTGGGTGTGCTTGAATTGGTGGAGGAAGCCCAGATGAGTGCGCAGAACAACCCTAAAATGGCAAGGAAATGACAGAGAGAGACGGATAGATGAAAGAGAGGTGGAGAAATGAGCTGCGTGGATTGAGGGATGAGGGAGGGACGGATAGTGCAGGAGAGAGGGATGGAGGAGGTGATGGATAGATAGATTGCAGTGTGAGAGAGGTGGCTGTGGAGATGGAGAGGGCAGCAGAAAGCTCCGGAGCGGAGATTGATGATTGACTTGGAGCCCCACTGCTCTGCCAATAGGAGCCATGTAAGGAGGGGTCTCCTTACTCCAAGAGCCCTGCTGAGGGGCTGCTGGGTAATATCAGTGTTCACCTCTGCCCCCTCTCCATACCCCACCCTGTTGCTAATTACCCCTGTCTGTCCGCCGGCCTGAGGACAGAATAACAAAGAGCCGGTCGCCAGCTTTGATTGCGCGCGGTGACGGGATTGCCAGTGTAATAGGGGAGGAATGACGTGATTGGTTCTGTGCAGATCGTAGGGCTCGAGCGACAGCGACACACGATTCGTGCGTCCGGCTTTAGAGAGTCCTCAGGTGTGTGTGTGTGTGTGTGTGTGTGCGTGCGTGCGTGCGTGCGTGCGTGCGTGCGTGCGTGCGTGCGTGCGTGTGTGTCATACACGTGCCTTGGCGTGTTTTATGAAAGCAGACAGGAGGTGATCTTGCGGCTAAATAATAAGTCTGCGTCCTGCGGTAAATTAGGCTCGTATGAAGTCCGCATCCTGACAAATTGTCTCACCGGCTGTGTGGTTTGTGCCGTCGTCATGTAAGCGGTATCAATTTCTCCAAATCAGCATAAAAACTCACTCGCGCAGCAGCATGATTGAGATAGCATTTGTGTACTGCTTGGCCCAGTCAAAGCTCTCTGTAATAGAGAAGTGATTTGTAACAGGGCCCGGTTTATTAGGGGTTGAGGGGGGGAGGGGGTGAGAATCGTGGCCATGCATTATGTGATGAGGTTTCATGGCTCTTGAAGAAAAACCTTTTTCTTCTTCGACTCTCGGAAAAAGTAGCGTCGCTCGCTAAATTAGATTTAGACCTATTTGTAGCGCGGAGACAGGAGTAATGAAGAAAAACAGATTGAGTGGATGACTCCTTCACAAAAAAATCAAACCCTCCCTACCCCGAGCGCGCGCTACGTCTCACCGCCGCCGAGTCCTCCACCGCCTCTTTAATCCTATTATTTCCATCATGTCGAGGGGACCCTAACAGCGGTGAAGGCTATTGTAAAACCTCTGCCTGCCGCTTGATAAAGCAATTATTTGTTTATAATGGGAATTCACACTTGATTAAGGAGACAAACTACAGTTGGGGAAGAGGCTTTTACGGCGATCCGTCCATACGCATTCAGCAAGCGTGATATCACATTCATCATAAGCGTGATATCACATTCCATTTTGATAAAGCTTCTGACGTTTGTTCTCCTGGACGCTTTATTGGGAGGCGAGAAGATGCTTCCGCCACTTGTTCTTAAGGTGCTTTGGGAAATATAAGGCTACTTAAAAATTAAAAAACATAATCGTTTTTTAGTTAGAGACGGGCGCATCGGTTCCATACCTGTTTTTCGCGTTCCCTTGCTTGGTTCCCACGCCGCGTCGCAGTCGCGCCCGCTTTTTTTTTTTTTTACGGCCGCTCGTAAGTCTGAGGCGTTTGTCCAATCGATTTCGCTCGGATGGGGAGAGCGCCGTCTCTGCGGAGCTGCAGCGGAGTGTGACCGCTGCGGTCGAAGCCTTGATTCATGATGCCTTGATTTTTCTCTCATTTTTCACGAATAAAAGTCTCTTTCAAACATCCCACTGACGGGAGAGATTGTTGCTCCATCAATCCAGGTTTCATGAATCCCGGCATTGTTTTAAAATCTTTTAATAATAATTACAATAGTGATAATATGTCATCTTATTATAATCGCAATTAACCTCAAAGCACTTTAGAGTGCCGAGGTGGAGGTCATGTGTATCGGCCAGGGGTTTCGGTCGCCGTTGTTATTCACAGCTGGGGTGAAGAGTTACAGTGGGACTGAATTGGTTGCCAGGTTAAAATGGCCGGGTCACTGGGGAACTGCCCTGCGGAATGAGATTAGTGGCGTGGGATCTTTAATGACCTGTAATGAGGCCGGACCCAAGTCGAAAGCTGTATTCCCTGAAGGGAGACTCCCGCTCTGCTCTCCGCTCTCTGAGGTGCTCTGACCCCCTCAGGAGTGCGTCAGGAGCACTGGGGTGGGGGAGGGGCATGTGTGTGTGTGTGTGTGTGTGTGTGTGTGTGTGTGTGTGTGTGTGTGTGTGTGTGTGTGCGTGCGTGCGTGCGTGCGTGTGTGTGTGTGTGTGTGTGTGTGTGTGTGTGTGTGTGTGTGGAGGTGAGTAATACTGTGGCTAAATTTGGATCTATAATTAAGTGTTACAGACATGGCGTCACACACCTCTGTGATGATTAAGGTCTGGGGCTGCTCTAAAGAGACCCTCAGGAGTACACTGCTCACTCACACACTGTACATACTCACACTGCAAGGACTTAGGACAAGCTGAAGCCATACCGTTGCACATTCAACACACAAGACTGAGCCTTTTCAGGCGAAGGGCTGACCACTTTCAAGTGGGAGATCAGCTCAGTCCTTGTACGGTAGGCCGGTTTCCAAAATTGTACTGACCTACTGTGAAAGGCTTGGCCATTTCTCGTGAAAGCGCAGCTCCATTTCCTGTGGGATGAATAACCCAATTTCTCTGGCTCTCTTGACCCGTTTCCTGATGAAAGCGCTGTTCTGGTGTTTGTGTTCTGCTGCCCTCAGTGTCTGCCGAAAACCTGGAGCGGAACCTGAAGCAGATGGATCAGCAGATCACCCAGCTGGAGAGGGACCTGGAGACCTTCTCCTGTCCTGAGGAACCTCAGGACATGTTTGTGTCCAAAATGTCCATATCCTTTACATTACCCAGTGATTGGCTGTAGTTTGGGCTTTACTCTGTGTGGATTGGGTGTGGTTGGAGCTTTATGTGATGTTGATTGGATGTGATTTAGGCTTACCTTGATGCTGATTGGATGTGGTTTGGGCTTAAATTGGTGTAGATTGGATGTGGTTTGGGCTTAACTTCATGTTGATTGAATGTGGTTTGGGCTTAACTTGGTGTTGATTGGATGTGGTTTGGACTTAACTTGGTGTTGTTTGGGTGTGGTTTGGGCTTAACTTGGTGTTGATTGGATGTGGTTTGGACTTAACTTGGTGGTGTTTGGGTGTGGTTTGGGCTTAACTTGGTGTTGATTGAATGTGGTTTGGGCTTAACTTGGTGTTGATTGGATGTGGTTTGGACTTAACTTGGTGTTGTTTGGGTGTGGTTTGCGCATTATTTAGAGTTGATAGTGTGTGGTTTGGGCTTAATGCTGTGTTGATTGAGTGTGATGTTGGAGAAGACTCGCACTGTACTTCCTATAGTGTGCTCCTCACTCCTATAGCAGCGTGACGCCCTCACGGGAGGGTCAGCCATCCCTCATGTACTGCAATTCATTACTCAGTTGTGTTTAATTGCTTCATTTTTATTGCCATTTTGACAGTAACTGCAAAGGCTACTTTTAATGCAGTATATCCTTCTCTCTTGTTCTCCCTGTATCATCCCCACTCTACATTTACACTGTGTGCGCGTGCGACACACTATAGGAGCACACATGGCCGGGAGCGAGGCTCACGCTACCCCAGTCCTGCAGCGCGTCAAGGGAGGTCATTATTCCTCCTCCGCTGGAAACGCCGCTTTTGTGTGTCTTCTCTAAATAAGACCAGCCAACGCCTGGCAGCCGTCCATCTCCACGCTAGAGACGCTCCCGAATCAAAAGGCAGAGCGACGTTCCAGCGGAAGGCTCCCTCTCTCCGATAGCCCCGTCTCAGCAGGCGGTAAACTCGTTTAGGAACGCGGGCTCGCTAATTAGACAGGCGCAGCTGACAGGGGAGGGTGGGGGTGGGAAGGGGTTCTGCGAAGGTACCGCCCACTCAACGCCCGGGGCCTCTCATAGGCTGCCCACGCCTGCCCCCCCCCAAGGAAGGGGTTTCACAGCTCATCCCGCCACAGATCTGTTCGCCACAGAGTAATCACTGCACCCACCCCCTCGCCCCTAACAGCTCGCGGATCACACACGGCACTCACTAATGAAAGCAGCTGTCAGGAACACTTTTGACGCAAAACAATTTCCATCCCGTCCGTCGACCACGTTCGCTCAATCAAATCAACCCCTCGTCCCTGTCGCAAACCGAAAAAATATAATTACGTTCCCTCGCCGGCTCCTCGCTCCCTTTCGTTTGGCTGAAAGCAATTAGGCCGGAATCAAAGCCTCCTCCTGCTCCTTAATTAGAGGAGCGGGGAGCAGAGCTTCAAACAGGGAGCGGCGGAGGGTCAGCCCGTCGTCAGCCCCGCGGCCTCTTCATTTGTCCTCCTTCATTTCTCTCTCCTTCCCCGTCTCTCCGCACTGACCACTTGCTCAGATCATCCGCACCCTCAATACTCCCCTCCTCCTGTGCTTGTCTGATCCCCGCCTGGTGCTCTGGCGTCCGTCCAGTCCCCGACAATCTCTCCCGCTGCTTTTATTCCGGTCCTCTCCGCGGCGTCAGTCTTTGGGCTGAACTGGGACCTTTTCCTTAACGGCTTTCTTTAGCGCTCGGCAAACTGGATGTGACAGGCTTGGAAAGCGAACTTTATTTGTCCGCATCAGAGAGAGTGGTTTCTGGTGCGCAGGCCCTCTGACTCGCTCTCCCAAATATTACTTTGCTCGTTCATTTTTATTTCTTCTTTTTTTTATGTGGACTTGCTATTTATTAATTAGTTGGTCGGCTGAACTTTTTTTCTCAGTATGAAACATGTAACCCCTTTAATATGATTTGATTGTGTTTTATCCTGATGCCCGTATCATGCACAGTGCTGTGCAGAAGTTTTGGGCGTGTTCAAAATTATGAAGAAGGCAAAGATGCTTCCAAAAATGATGAAATGAGAGGTGTCTTAATTTGAAACGTGGGGGGGCATGAATTGTTTAAACCTAAATCATATCGATATTTAATGTGATTTCCCTTCACTGAAAGATTTGATAAAGTGTCCTGCAGTTCCATCGTTTTCAAAGACGATTGGCTTTTTGCTTGTTCTTAGCATATTGGAGAACTTTCCATAGTTCCTCTGCAGTCCAACTGTCTCACTCGCTTCTGTCTCTCTGTGACCCCAATCAGCCATGATGATGTGGAGACTGGGCCTGTGACGAGACCGTTTCATCAATATCAGCTGTCTCTAATGAAATGAAGACATTAACTCATAAAATTGTTCTTTCGAAATAATACTTGGTATTTGAAACCTGAATTTTATTTTTAGAAGCACTGATGCGGAATACAATAAGTAAAGAGACCCAATTTCAAATATGAAAATAGAGAGAGTCTGAAACTTTAGCGTAGGGTTGTATGCAGCTAATTGGCTAACCAAAAGGCGATTGGTGGATAAGGCATTGTCTGTCTTCTCCGTGTCCTTGACTTTCAGTCTTTCCCTGATACCACCTGATCAAAGGGCACGCCAGTCGGGAGAATGCACAACACGTGGACGTGGACGTGCACGCACTCGCACACACTCTCTTACACACACACGCACACTCATACAGGATGCGTTTGAGAGCGCGCCCTGAGAGGGGTCCATGGGACGCCTTTCCCACGCTCGTTAGCGAACCTCACCTGCCAACCCAAGGCTCTGTTCTGACCTCGGCCTTCCTCACGCCGCGGGGGGCCTGTGTGGGGGCTTGACGAGGCGCTGACCTCCACCTGAGGACAGACCTAAACTCAGCCGTGATTCATCACACTGTGCATTATTTTCTTTT
The DNA here is from genome assembly GCA_029721435.1 of Gymnothorax reevesii. NCBI lineage: Eukaryota > Metazoa > Chordata > Actinopteri > Anguilliformes > Muraenidae > Gymnothorax > Gymnothorax reevesii. The sequence continues at coordinate 52,059,155 of CM056587.1, read as the reverse complement.
CTGTTCTTTTGCGTTCTCCCACCCACCAGTCTTTACAGTTCTGGGTGCTCTTGAGCAATTGAAAAGTCAATCTGAAAGGATCAGTGCTGAGTACAGTTTAGCCAGCTCTCTGGGTACTTCTGCGAATGATGCCATCAGTTTAGTCATAATGCGGGAGCGGAGAGCTCTGCCCTGTATATCTCACCAGCCTGACAGCCCTGATTCAGTAATCATCCCGCAAACAAGCCGCCATCCCCTGGCTCATCCTGGATTATTAATCAAGTCTGTCTTCAGACCGAAGTAACTGCACTCTGAAAAATAAATATGTCGGCAAACTGAAAGTGAAGTGTTGACCTTTACCCAGGATGAAATTTGGTTTCTTTTTTTCTTTACACAAATTAATCCAATTTAATTTTGGATATTAGTTTCTTCAAGCTGATTATCAGTTCTATTAATACAAAACTTAAAATCTCTGGTAAACCAGAGCTTCCAGGGAAGCAGAACTCAACTGGACCACAGTTGGTCAACTCTCAGCAGTATGTAGGGAATGTATAAATGCCTTCAGGTTCGCAAACAAGTTGTTTACTTGTAATGAGGACCGAACCCAAGATGCCGGCCTGTGTCGGCCATCTTGAGTCAGGCTGGGCTTAAATGTGATACCAACTTGGTCCTCGGTGTACTGATGCTGCACGCGAGGTTTAATCAAAATCCGTTAACATTTGTAGACGCTTGAGTCTTAAAGTCAAAGTTAACAGACGAGGGACAACACCAGACACCGGATGGTTTGGCATGTGATACAGTCCAGTTCATACAAAAATGAATGGAACTGCATGTTGAAAAAGCTGCGAGAGCAGCCCTGTGTGACTGGCTTTTCTGAGGAATGAGATTCCCTCAGTATGAGAGCGCTGCATTAGAGCAGACTGCAGACTGAAAGCCAGGTTGTTCTTTCATTGAAAATGATTTTCTGTATGAATCCAGGTGGAGCGGGTTTGTCACATATCATGTCCGTCAGGACACCGGGCACTTATCTGCGCAGGTACAGGAAACGGTCTGTTCAGAGCCACGCTGAGTCGCTTCTATTTCTGGGTTTCAACAGCATGTGGAAGAAAGGTTATAGTTACTGGAATAATACTCTGTGTGATGGAAACTGGTTATAGTAACTGTGGTAATACTGGGAAGTAAGGTTATGGTAACTGGGATAATACTGTGCAGTGATGGAAGGAAGACTGTAGGTGTGTGACTGCAGGGCTGCCTGTGTGGTTATTGTCTCGCTGAAAGCTCTGCTCCTGTACCATGCGGCGTAGGCCGGGTTCAGCCTTTGGCCAGAATCTGGCTGTCACCACTGCTGAGCTGAGAAACATCTCACAGGTCTTTTCCCATTGGAAGTAAATGTGTGCATGTGCGCACGTGTGTGTGTCTGTTCTTGAACTTGCTACAAAGTGAGAACCAGATGATTTTTTTATTTATTTATTTTTTTCCAGAGTGGGGGCATTATTGGGAAGTGGGGAAATTTTCAACTGTCCTCACAACTGCTAAGGCATGTTGTAACTTTTCTGGGTAAGGTTAGAATTAAGGATAGTGTAAGGTTAGGATAAGGGCTTGGGTTGGGCATGTGTTGCATATTTTTAAGATTAGGGAAAGGCTGTAGAGACCCAAAAGGAATGAATGGAAGTCAGTGTAATGTCCTCAAAGACAGAGGTAAAAGGATGCAGGCCTGTTTGTTTGTGTGTGTACAGTGGATGTGTGTGTGTTTATATACAGTGTACGTGTTTCTGTGCTTGTGTGTGTTCAGTCTGTGTATGTATGTATGTGTGTGTGTGTGTGTGTGTGTGTGTGTGTATGTACAGTAGATGGGTGCGTGGCATATGTCTGTATGCATGTTTGTTTGTGTGTCTTGTCTTATGCATGTCTCTGTGTACTTGTCTGTTTTCAGGTTGTGGAAAGCCCTGACTCCTGTTTATAACATGCTTTGCCCTCCATGCCTCTGCGTATTTAGTATGACATTAAAAGGCAGGATTAGTGGCCTGGAGCTCTCAGCCTCTCTAACTCTGGCCTGCAGGAATGCCTCGGCCTTTAGCGTCTCCAGGGACAGAGCGATATCTGTTCTCCTGCTGATCAATAACCTATCCCATACCGGATCCCATCGATTTCACATTAGCTCAGCTTCACAAGCTTGTATGACTGAATTGGGGCCTTACTGTAATTTCCCGACTGCAGGCTGTTAGGATAATTCAGCTGGTGCATCTTAAAATGAGTAATATTACTAATGTGCTTATTAAGACTAATGCACCCCGTACATATTTATCTCTATCTGCCATAGTTTACACCTTTTACAATTTATGTGATGGCTTGATTTAATCTGCGCCATTGATCATAGATTAGTCCCATTTTAGGAGGAGAAAGATCTGCAGCATTAGTATGGGATATTAAAGGGTGACAAACGTCACCAACAACCCACTTCCTGTACCCCCCATCCAGGACTGAAATTTTCATAAAGCCAGCAGTAGCATTAGTTTCTGCTAAAATGAATGTGAAAGGGATTTAATTAAGGAGTTTGGAGTCTCTTTTAATCTTTTAATTAATTGCACAGGAGATGCTACATCTTATTTTTCATCCCTCGAATTCAGAATGTCGCGGCCCTTTTCCAGTGCTGTTTGCCTCGCTCTTGACTTCTTGTGCCTTTTGTACAAGGACCTGTTTAAACAAGACCTTTCACTGAATCTGCGCTGCGGAGTATATTCATGCAGAGTGTGAAGCCAGATTAATCAACGCAGGGGACGATTCTGAGGATTAGGCATCAGTGAGACTTTGGAGCCTCAAAAGAGGGGATTTATTTATCAGTCCCCAAATGAGCGTGAGTCCAGAGCCTGATTGATACCATGAGATTAGGGCTCGGGTGAGTGCTGGAGCTGGGAATCACGCTGACATCCTCCTCTCATTTTTCTCCACAACACAACACACGCTGCTAACATGTCAGAAAAAAAAATGCATGATGTTCATTTGAGTTCTGTAATAAAATTGGAGTCCAAGCAGTTTTCTTTTTTTTTTTTTTTCCTCCCCTCTCCCCGCTTTATTGTACATTTCAGGGACATAGCTCAGTTCAGTGGTAACTGGTTGTGACAGTGTTCAGTTTGTGTTAAGCCCTCCCGCCCCACCCCCCACCCCCCAAACACACACACGCAACCTTTCCCATTAGATTACCTCAAATTTGCCGCAGCGGCTCCAGCAGGTTGGTACTGCGCTTCGCCGAGCATAAGCTCGCTCTGTTTAGTCGCATTTCATCTCCGCTATGATTAGCATTGTTAGGCGAACGTTCAGTTTGTCGGGGCGCCTCTTTTTTTTGTTGTTTTTAGTTTTCCCCCCCCCCCCCCCCCTAATCAGGCCTTGTTCTGGCTTTAGTGATTCCCAGTATGATCGTTGCCAAGGTGACGTACCGCCACTTTCTGTCTTAGGTGGAGGTGCTCAAGTTCTTTCTGATCAGTCTGCCTGATTATTGCAGTCAGTTCATTTTTATTATTATTTATTCATTATTTTTTTATTTGCCCTCATGAATTCCCTCTAACAGTGGTGACACACCGTTCAGGGTGTCTTCCTAGTGAACCAGCACCCTGTCTTTGGTTGTACATTGACTCTGCTTTGAAACTGTGTATACGTGCGTGTGCGTGTCTATGTGTGCGTATGTTCATGCATGCATGTGCGGTCAGTCTCCTTTCTGTCATCGAGGCTTTGATCTTCACAGAATTTGTGTGGGAGAACACAGAGCCATGCTCATGGGCTGCGATTGGCTGGAGTTAGTGATGTAACTGGCCCTGTTATCACCTGACCTTCAGATCTAACACTGTTTAATAACCCACACCTAAGACCAGGGAACTGATAAATATAACACTTTTAATGTGCTTTTCTGTTGTGTGATAGACTCTGTTAGCAGAGTGTGAAATTCTTATTATTGGATTGGGGAAACCATTTATGATAAATTTAGTGCTTAGAATTAATTTTGTATTAGAGTGTGCACTATTGTACCTCCTTAATTAAGTCTGCGCTCAATCTGGGAATGAGAATTCAGTAAGAAATTAGATTCTTTCTGTGATGTTTGTCCAGATTGTTCTCAGCTGCAGTTTGGTGAATAAAGCTCTTTATTTCCTGGCCCCACTGCCCATACTGAGCTTTTTTGTAGCACTTGAATGAAACTTTTAATTTTTAAAATAATGATTTATTATTCCTGTTGTTATTACTGCTACTGCTACTTCTTACTGTATTTTTCCTGTAAAGCAGCGACCTCAGTCACAAAGCAGGATGGCTGAGTTATCTGGATAACTGACCTGAGTGAAGCCCATAGTATTGTGAAGAAGGTAATATGAGTTAATTAGCTGAGTTAATTGAATGAAAATGTTATTGATTCCAGCCCTTGTGTCGTGACCTTCTGGTACCTGTGAGTTTCAGGGATGCTGTAGTTTTAAGGTTGGGCCCCTGTAATGGTTGTTGGTGGGTGGTGGCGTGAGGGTGTGCTTGTATTCCTCCTTGTGGGAGTTGGAGATGCCCCCTCCTTGACTGGACTCCTTACAGCTTTGCTCTGGTGGCACGCGAGCAGCATCAGAAGCTGTCAGTCATGCACGACAACATGGCCACCCTGTACCAGGACATGCTGCAGTACTTTGCCATCGACCCCAAGAAGACCTCTGTGGAGGAGTTCTTCACCGACATCAGCAACTTCCGCTCCATGTTCATGGTAAGGCTGCCGACCGCTAACCGAGGCTACAGAGATGGCCAGAAATTATCATTTGACTAGTCAGAAAATACTGATTTTTAAGGTTGAAGTCCTCAGGTGGCCAGCGATGTGGGAGTCCACTGTTCATTCCTGCTGTAGACCCTGAGGAAGTGTGTGAGCTCTTGTTTTATGTGCGTGCGTGTGTCTGTCTGTCTGGGTGGCACATCCTCTGCCGAGAGTGACATCGCTGATTAAGTCGGTTTGTGTGCAGTTCCGTTCCTCCAGTTCCTGCAGTACTGTATTGGGGATTTGTCACCCATCAGTCCAGAGGAGAGCTGGGAATGGGGTCGGGTGCAGCAGAGTGATTTGTGTTTAGCTGGGGATATATTCCGCAGGGTTCACTGAGATGGGGCAGGGCAGGGGGCTTTCCTGTTCCAACCTGGCTGCTGCAGTTCGCAGGGTTGGTGAGATAGGTGGGGTGGTGGTGGTGGTGGTGGTTTTGGTGGGCGGGTGCAAAGGCAGAGCAGATGTGTGGAGATGCGGCTGTTTTAGCTCCGAAAATGTCACACCTCCTCTCCTTGCGCTGGTCACACGGGCTGACTCTTTTACTAACTTACTAAATACACAGTGTTTATTGCATTATCAGCGTGTGAAAAATTAACAAGCCACAAAATATACACAACCCCGCGTCGGCTGCACATGAGAAAATAAGCAGCTACGCAATTCCACATGCGCCTGAACAGAAATTCTGCGGGTCAATCATTGAACGGTGAATACAGCCTTACTTGCCGTGGTGAATGTTGTGCAAATACCGAAGCAGCATGCAATGTCTCGACAACGGGCGGTTGGACTCCGCCCAAGATTCTTGTCTCAGGTCTCAAACAGATGTTTATCTATTCAGTCAGTCGTTGTAGGTAAAAGCGAGGGCTTCTACTGCCAGTGCCTTGGTTTTGTATTTCTTTGAGTTAGTTGTGTTAATATAATTCTGTATCCAAAGCATTGTTATGAGGATGTCTTGTGTTAAATGGCCGAAACACCTCAAGATGCTGGGGTACACAACTGACGATGTGTCGCTTAGAGTAACGTCACTGAGTGGTCCAAGCAAGGTCTTCCCTCTCAACTGGGTACTGAACTACTGGGGATTGGAACATCTAGTCCTTTTTCTTAACTCTGAACATTATTAGCAGCAGGGATTCATGCAGGTCTATTTTCTTTTCTGCTTCCCACCCAATTAGCAATGAAAATCTCAACGAAACCAGGGAAAAACTTCACTGCAACATTCAAGAGGGTTGTAACCAAACACGAATACATGACTGGGTAGCGCACCGATAATGCGTTTGGAATGGATGCGGACGACATACGAATTTCAGATGTACTATCCAGAATTTTTAATTCTGCAGGATTTCACGGATTAGCACAACATCAAAAATAACACACAAAAACAACTTCAAGTTGCCACTCCTGTACAATTTCATGAAATTCAAATGTTGCACTCAGACTACCTTATGAAACACTTCTCTTGGAGAAGTAAAATCAGCATAGGACAACCTGTTTTAAATTTCCACTTAAGTAAAAGAAGGCCATTTTTAATTTAGGCCTAGCCCTGCTCACTCAGGAGCAGGCTCTTACTGACGCTTTGTGGCGTACAAAAAGTAATTTGAAGCTTTTCCAGAGCCACAAAGAAAATTCCTGCTACGAAGTATCTCAACGTTGGAAACAAGAAGCTTTATTGTGTGTGGTCTGATGTCACCACCCTGCATTTTTTTGTGGGGGGATTCTGCCGATTTCCTTTAAAGACCTGATTTTGCAGAGATGAAAAATGCAAGTAGAAAGATTCTATTGCATTCAGTTTTTTTTACAGGATAAAAATGAAGATCCATATTGTATGATGTACAGTACATAGCTTTATTCACAAAGTTAGTAATGTTCTGTCACTGTTTGGGTGCAGTCAAACGCCTACAGATGTAGCAGAGAACATCTGGATCATGTTTACAGTTTCTTCTGCCGATGACCATATTATGAAGCCTGAACTCAGGACTCAACGTAAAATGATGTCTTTAGAATCATTCATACATGTATAAATCAGCTGAGAACTGAACAGACAGGTCTCCCCTGGCTCAGAGGAAAATGGAAATCATGTCTTTGTGGCAGTTTTTCTGGTGATTAAGTGATGATACAAGACGGCTTAACCTTAAAAGTGGCTGCTGGAAATTACTAATACACATCATACATTGTGAGAAAATGTCACGTGCTTGAGCAAAGTAGACACTGTTCTTGTAATCAGCCCCCCAAAATGAGTGAGAAACGAGTGTTGCATTTTATTTCAGCAAAAATTATCTAGGGCGGTGTTATTTGTCGCCCTTAAAGAATTCCATGGATTTAATCTGTTTAGGCTTAGTAATCATCATAATCAATGATGTCATATTACATTACTACACGAAGCCCTCGTATGTCTGTTATAGGTCTAAGCATTTTAGCAGCATTGTCATTTTAGTGTTTGTGCAATTAAGCTGGCAGAGAAGACTGTTGAAGAATCTTATTTTTTGCGTCCTGAGCTCGAAAACCATCTTTGATGTCCGTCTCTTGCGATCATCTGCAAGTAGCACTCGACTGCACATCTGAAAATGTGACTCGGCTATCTTGTCAAGATGAATCTGCGAATTAAAGAATCCACTCGGCCTAGATGCTCGATTCTATTGAAAAATGAATATTTTAATATTTACTGTTGGACTATTTTCGATGTAGATAAGTGCTTGAAAAAGTCTCACAAGTTGGTCAAAACTGACAGCGAATTTATTTACTTATGTATTTCCTTGCGTTTAGTATAGATTTTGGCCAAATTAAAATTACAAATGAAAACATATATATTTATGTTGGTAATTATGCCATCATAGTGGTAATATTCAAGTAAATTATTAGTTTTATTTAAGGCAGGCAATTCAGTCATATTGCAGAGTGAATAAAATTAATCAAGTTTCCCTCAGCTGTTTATCCTATATTTTTGATTTGCGTTGTTTTTGTCTTACTTTGTGTATGTGAAGAGTTTGCTTCTAAAAATTAAGATGATACCATAGAGTGATAGCCCTGTGCTTCTTACACACTGAGGCAAAATCAGTTTTAGAAATTCATACTATAAAGTGTATTTTTTCATGATCAAAGTTTGTGCTTTCATATAAAATGCAGTTGGCGCCATCATAGAAAAAGCTGATTTACTCAAGACGAGTAAAATGGATATATTGCATTTTGGAAACAAACTCCTCATATATTAATTGAGACCTGGGCTGATTTGGGATGCTTGTGCTTGGATGGGAACCTGCACTCCGCCTCACTGGCGGCTCTGTAAGATCTGGGAGGATGAGTTCGGCTAATGAACACACAGACCTCTGGCCTCCTCTCGCAGTGACAGACTGGCGCACCACTTATCAGAAGGGATGTTCCACACGCCTGCCTTTTGTCACTTAGCCTGCAGCTCACTCTATGACATTTTTATTTCTTTTTCCTTTTTTTTTATTTTAGCAAGCCCTCATTCCATATTCTACACATTTCACTTGCAGTAATCTGACAGAAGTTTTTTTTTTTTTTTTTTTTGGGAAGTGGCATTAGAAATTCAAAGTTATTTTCTGCTTGGCTGCTGCCACGATGAAATGAATCTCGTTGCTTTTATTATTTTGAATGATTTGATGATTGAAATCGGCGCCGATGCGGCGTGTTACAGTCTCTGGTTAGGCGTATGCCAGCTCCTGCTTACCAGAGTGGGACGCGAGTTGCTTCTCGTGCTGTCGTGGTAAGACCACAAATTCCATTCACTGACCAGATATTCAACTCCTTATGCTTAGCGGAGGCACAGAGACTCAGCAGCACGTTACAGCGTCTGCCCCCTGTGAGATTCTGATTGATCGTTGGTGTGCTGTGCAAATCAATTTGTAGGAGTGTTGGCATCTGGCTTTTTGTTTGATTGTTTGGCTATATTAAACACTCAGTCTATCTCTTGGCATTTCCTCTTGACCGTGATTCCACTGTCGTCAGTGTGACCCTAAAGGTGAGCAAATGCACATTTCACCCGCGGTTATTTTATATTAGCACCTCTAATTACCCCGGTGTTAAATTAATAAAACTGCATGATAAAGCATTTTAATGTATTTCTGAGTGTGGATTCATGTGCGCAGTCTATTGCGTTTGTGGTGTGGCATGCCTGAGTGGTCTGTAAAGATTGGTTGACGGAACAGTGTCTGGAAAAAGTGTGTGTGTACGTGTGTGTACATTCATTTACACAGTTAAATGCAGAAGCAAGTCACCATATGGACTCAACTTCATTTTGCAATATTAATTTGGCAATAATTACATGTACTCATTAAGACAAGGACACAGTGTTACCAGACGAGACGGTGAAGTGTAATCAAGATAGTGTCTTTTGTAAACGCTAAAGGTGCCCCCTGCGTCAATGCACTTTGACTGTCCCTCCATCTCAGTGTTTGTTGATAAAGTTGAGGGGGTGTTCTCTCTCGAGGCCATCTCTACCTGGAAGTAAAAGCAAAAATCAATGCGATGCATGGATTTTATGTAATCTGATTCGATCTCTGGTGGCTACTATGCATGTCGGAGGGATAATTCGGAAGTGTGAAGCTGTCTGTGATAGTGACACCTGCCCCCCCCCTTTCAGAGCATTTCGTTAAAGCATTCAGAGCATTTTGTAAACCCCCTGAGAATATTGTGCCTGCTTCCCAGGAGTATCTTACATTTTTCTAGATGGTTCCATTGCCCAGAAATACCTGGGGCCTCTTTACGAACACTTTTTAAGGTGCTGTAATTAAAGATTGCGTACACAGAAATTAAGGGAAATGGAATATGGTTTAAAAAAATCCGAAATTATAAAACTCCTCTTCAGCTGAACTGCTTTCAGTTTTTGCTAAGTCAGTATCTACTTTCAGTTTTGCATTTGTACACAATTTAATGTCACGTTTTGTGCGAAAAGAAGATAATTCCAAAATAGGTGGCATTCGTATCTTTTTCTGTGCCTACGCACAGTTTATAAATGAGAGACTGGATCACAGTCACTGGTTTACTCTAGTGAGGAGAGCGTGAGAACCTCACTTAGAGATAATTACCTTGATCCATCCTCTGATGTCCAGCCTCCATATTGCCCAGCTTCTCAGCGGCCTACTCTGCTGAGCGTAATGAAGATATCACAGTCGCGGAGCCAAATGGGTGACAGCAGGAGATATCTGTGCAGACAGATGGACGGCTCAAGAGACAGTGATGCCCTGACAGGCAGATGGACAGAGAGAGGGCGTCAGAGTCTCGGCACGGATGTCAGATTCAGGCCCTGATCGGCCACTGTGACCCGGTTTCAGTTGAGTTTTGAGGGCCGCAGTATCTGCAGGTTAGACTCTAGTCATTGAGGGCCACTTTACCTGCAGGTTAAACTCTAGTCATAGAGGGCCGCAGTATCTGTAGTTTAAATTCTAGTCATGAGAGGGCTGCCGTATCTGCAGGTTAAACTCTAGTCATTGAGGGCCACATTATCTGCAGGTTAAATTCTAGTCATAGAGGGCCACAATATCTGCAGGTTAAACTCTAGTCATAGAGGGCCACAGTACCTGCAGGTTAAACTCTAGTCATAGAGGGCCACAGTATCTGTAGTTTAAATTCTAGCCATGAGAGGGCTGCCGTATCTGCAGGTTAAACTCTAGTCATTGAGGGCCACATTATCTGCAGGTTAAACTCTAGTCATAGAGGGCCACAGTTTCTGCAGGTTAAACTCTAGTCAGAGAGGGCCACAGTATCTGTAGTTTAAATTCTAGCCATGAGAGGGCTGCCGTATCTGCAGGTTAAACTCTAGTCATTGAGGGCCACATTATCTGCAGGTTAAACTCTAGTCATAGAGGGCCACAGTATCTGCAGGTTAAACTCTAGTCATAGAGGGCCACAGTATCTGTAGTTTGAATTCTAGCCATGAGAGGGCTGCCGTATCTGCAGGTTAAACTCTAGTCATTGAGGGCCACATTATCTGCAGGTTAAACTCTAGTCATAGAGGGCCACATTATCTGCAGGTTAAACTCTAGTCATAGAGGGCCACAGTATCTGTAGTTTAAATTCTAGCCATGAGAGGGCTGTCGTATCTGCAGGTTAAACTCTAGTCATTGAGGGCCACATTATCTGCAGGTTAAACTCTAGTCATTGAGGGCCACATTATCTGCAGGTTAAACTCTAGTCATAGAGGGCCACAGTATCTGTAGTTTAAATTCTAGCCATGAGAGGGCTGTCGTATCTGCAGGTTAAACTCTAGTCATTGAGGGCCACATTATCTGCAGGTTAAACTCTAGTCATAGAGGGCCACAATATCTGTAGTTTAAATTCTAGCCATGAGAGGGCTGTCGTATCTGCAGGTTAAACTCTAGTCATTGAGGGCCACATTATCTGCAGGTTAAACTCTAGTCATAGAGGGCCACATTATCTGCAGGTTAAACTCTAGTCATAGAGGGCCACAGTTTCTGCAGGTTAAACTCTAGTCAGAGAGGGCCACAGTATCTGTAGTTTAAATTCTAGTCATGAGAGGGCTGCCGTATCTGCAGGTTAAACTCTAGTCATTGAGGGCCACATTATCTGCAGGTTAAATTCTAGTCATAGAGGGCCGCAGTATCTGCAGGTTTAACCCTAGTCGTCAAGGGCCACAGTATCTGCAGGTTTAACTCTAGCCCTGGAGGAACATACTAACACAGTATGTGTCGTGTTCACTGGTCACGCTGGGATGCTTTACAGCATTTCATGCATCATGAATGTTTCTCCAGCTTGATTGGGTTATTGATTATTATTTAATGAGGGTGGAATAACGGAGTTGTATTTTATGCAGAACATAATAAATTCTGCTACGAGAGCAGGTTAATAGAATTTTTATGGATTTAATTGCAGGTGTGCTCAGAGTGTGTTAGTGTATTATTACCAGTCCCATGGCTTTAACGCCGTGTTGTGATAATGTGATTGTACTTAATGCTGTTTCCCTGCCTGTAAGAGTTAAATTCATCATCAGAAGCTCTAGGCTTCCTGTGGTCCTGCACTGCATAAGGCTTTCCCTCCAACTCCGCCAACAATTAGGTTTGATTGAGCCGTTAATTGAATAATTATCTGGATTTGACATCTCCTGACAGTTATTTGCATTGAAATAAGTATGTAATTGTCGCTTCTGAAAACATTCTTGCAGCAGCGCATTAAAGATTTTATTAACAAACTAGTACAGCCGATTATTATTCAAATGAGATTAATCCATTTAATTAACGAAATTTCATAGGGCCCAATGCAATTAATCGAAATAATTTACATATGTTCCTTGAATACTAATTTGTTTAAGATGCTCTTTAATAAAATATAATTACAAAATCATGTTATTGAATTCCATTATTACTGTTACTGGCTTTGTTATTGTTGTTGTGTATTGTCATTAATCAGTTTACGATAAATTTATTTGTTTATGAATTTATTTTTAATGTTAAAAACACCCAATTTTCTCTGTGTAAAGCCTCAGTGTTGATGGCAGTCAGAATGCGTGAGAGGCTGATCTGCATGTTATTAGCAGCATAGCGGCGGCTCATTAAAGCAGCGAGATCGGCTGTGCTGAGAACAAACAGGCCGTTTGAGCCGGCCTGTCATGTGCCCGTCCCTCTACCCAATAACACTCCAGAAGAGCTCCGTTTCGCACCTGGCCTTAAGCCGCACGCCGTGACAAAATGCGCCTCTCCCGCGAAAAGTGCTGCAAAATTTGATAATTGTTATCGCTGCCCTTTTAATGTAATCTGTTTCTATGACGACTGCGGCTGAACTGCTTCAAAGAAGTGGAGCCCCAAGACCAGCCGCTTCCACGATGCTTCGCTTGCAACACGGAGATGCCTGAATCCTTTGCAGTGGTTGCAAATGCCGATCCTGGGGACACACTGCGTGTGCTGGTTTTTCGTTCCAACCGCAACTGCAATCACCATTTCAAACATCATTTTTCCATATTCATGTCCTCCGCATGTTTCATTATTTAGCCTCTTTGCCCTAAATAGCTGTAACTGTACGCTACTGTGGATAAAATTAATGCTTTGTTGAAAACATTTGCAAAAAAAGGCTATCCATGAATAAATGACAAAATGAGAGGGGATGGTGAATCAATAGGGGCCTAATTACACTGCTGAGCATGTGACATTTTTCCTTTTTACATAATGAAGGTTTAGCTCCCAATCATGTGCCTTGTCTTTTAATTTGTCATTAACTAACGAATAGCTATTTTTTTATGTAACCCTGCGTCCACGCATTCACCAATTAGAAACCAATTGATTTTCTATCAGCATCAGTTACAGTTTTCCGGTCTTTTTCGGGCCGCAATTTCCAGTATTGTGTCATATGAGTATGGACCCCTTCCAACACCTAATGTGGCTTCAAAGGGCTAAATAATGCTTTAAAAAAAAAAAAAAAAACATAAATTGAGCAAATAATGAGAAAGTTTGTTAAATTTTGGGATTGCACTTGCGGTTGGAACAAAGTAGGTCCCCCTGGACTGATGATGGGTCCCACTGATCAGTTTGACACCTGCAATCCTACAGCACCCTCAAAGGCTTTTTAACTGAATGTTACCACGCCCAGTAATTCTTCTTGCCTAAATATAGGCAACCCACAGAAATAGCTATCACACCTGAATCTAACCACACCCTCAAGGCCATCACACATGAATCTAACCACACCCTCAAGGCCATCACACCTGAATCTAACCACATCCTGAAGGTCATCACACCTGAATCTAATCACACCCTCAAATCCATCACACCTGAATCTAACCACACCCTCAAATCCATCGCTCCTGAATCTAACCACACCCTCAGAGCAGTCTTACCATGATCTAACCACAACCTCAAAGCTATCGCACCTGAATCTAACAGGACTTTTGTGGGGGACTATAAGTCACCAAGAGAGCCCTTATTACCTGAATCCAACAGTGGCCTGTAAACCCATCATACTCCTGTATGAAACTGACGCCCATAAAGACCTCATTCCTGAATCCAAAACACACCCTCCGATCATTCATGCCAACACTGGCTCTACGCCTTGAAACTCAAAACATAAGGGATTCTTCAGTCTCCTGGCTCCTGGCAACCTGCTTCCTAAACTTCCCCTGATTTATTTGACCAAACAAACTGTATCCCTGAGGCAAAGCTTTAAGTCAGGGGTTGATCATGGGACTCGAGGATATGGAAATCATATCTTTAGTGTAAAAAATTCTTTTTTTGGTGCCCATTGGCAATGAAAACCATCAACTGTGCATGTGTGCACATGCGGAGAAGTCAGAAAGACTGTTTCAGGCATACAGCGTTAACGCGGCAAAGATTTTCACATTACATTTGTTGCAAGTGCAGTCAGGCGTGCTGCATAGATTCTCTCTCCGTCTGGTGTGACTGTGTGTGTTAGCATGTGCAGTCAGAATTGCCCAGCCTTTTCTTTGCCAAAGCCGCAGCTACAATAACACTCTCAGACACCTGATTACAGCACAGGGCAGGGACAAAAGTCCAATACTGTTAACATTCCATTTTTGTTTCTTGGGAATTGGCTCATTTTTTATCCTACTTCTCAAACTCTCACTTCCAGTCTTCAAATTAATGTGGAATGCTTCCAAGCCTGGCTCTCGCATTGATCCCGATTCATGTGTGCATTGTTTGTAGCACTTTGTGGATTTGACAAAACGCTAAATACTGTATATGTTCGAGAGGAGTAATTCAGTTCAAAACAAGGTGCACTTCTTAATGACGAAACAGGAGCACTGTGAGAATGGAGGAGGCTTTGCCTAATTGCGTATTGAACATCCATTGTGTTGAGTTTCCTTTTTTTTTGTACTTCTCTCCTGGATTATAGCCCTTGCTGCATTTCTGCCTTCATCGTGTCATTGTGATTTTTTTTTTTTTTTCTTCTTCTGCTAATTTTCCCCTAGAGTTGCTGTCCGCTAAGCCTGTTCTTACAAGTGCTTTGAGGATGCAGACAGAAGCCCAGATCTTGTCTCCTTTATTTTTTCTGCGTTTGGTGTCAACAACGCACACGTAAAAGCCAGGTTCTATGCGGCAGGAGCGTTTGAATAGTTTTCTCCTCTTAGCTTGGGGACCCCTGAATTTTTATTCAGACGAAGCAGAAAGTCGGGAGGAGACGAGTCCTCCGCACAGCTGTTGGCAGATTACCTGCGGGGGTCAGGCCTTGACGCGGCTTCGGCGTCTTTCAAGCGCTGAAGTTTTGGGACCCCAGCATGTCATCTTTTTTGTGCAAGGCCCCTATCATGGCGCGCCACTCGGTTGCAAAACCACCCTCCTTCGGCACAGTGTCTCACCCCCTCTGGTTCAAAGTCAGA
The DNA here is from genome assembly GCA_029721435.1 of Gymnothorax reevesii. Classification (NCBI taxonomy): domain Eukaryota; kingdom Metazoa; phylum Chordata; class Actinopteri; order Anguilliformes; family Muraenidae; genus Gymnothorax; species Gymnothorax reevesii. Next base: position 52,044,111 of record CM056587.1, on the reverse strand, counting down.
CCTGTCCCATCCTTTAATATGCCCTCAGAGAGTGAAGGCACACCTGTCTCGCTGAGGGCTGTGCTGTCCAGTGCCTCACGCAACAGGTCCGGGCAGAATCGAGGCACCGAGAGAGCCGAGAAGAGGTGGCCTGATGCAATGCAAAAATATCAAATCTCTCCCCGGTTAATGTTAACTGGGCTCCCGCAGTGTGCTCCGGGCTGTTTTGACGCATGTTAAGAATAACTCTTCATTTGAATGCAGAAGGGGTGGAAATGCACAGCCTGGTTTTGCTCATTAACGGCGTGTGGACACTGAAATCCGCGAAGCGCTGAGGCGAGCGTCACCGGTGCCAGTCGTTTTGAGTACCCGCGTATCCCTGCCGCCAAAGACTGGAGCCCGCTGTTCTTCGTGCGCAGCGTGGCAAACTCAGCCGCTCCAGCTTCCTGCCTTGTATCCGTGACACCCGCCTGAGCCGTGCGCAAATGTCTGGGGCTGGTCCCGCTCTGTAAGAGTTGTTCTGATATCTGAAGCAGAGCTATGAACACTGTGGGAACACCGATGATGCTGTTGGACGTCAGTGCTGCTAATCTGTATGAGACTGTGCCCTGTGACACGATCCTTTTTGTGCCTGTTGGCTCACGTTACTGTTTGATCTCGGCACTGATTACTGCTGAAAATGGAGTAGATTGTGTAATGTATAGTGCTGGTTGCTGAAGTCATCATCTATTTTGAGCTGATGTTTCCAGAATATTCGATGGTCAATTGGAAAGAAGTTTTAATAATGTGGCTTTACCCATACTAAGACTGTATTTTTTTATTTTATTTTCTAAAAGTATTTTCCATTTCTTTTCAAAAGCCACTGCAACAAAAATAATGACTTTGGAGTGGAGGGCGGCCCTTTGCGATTTGTCAGTTGTTAAATGTGACAAAGCTTGTCCACTGAGTGAAACTGGTCTAGAGTTTTAAAGGCAGAATAGTTTCACATTTTTAGAACCGATTGACAGTCGTGCTAAAGGGTATGCTAAACATGGTGAATAGGAAAAATATATTCTTTTGAATGTAATAAAAGGGTACCATTTTGAAAAGGCTCGTCAAGCAGTTAAAAGTCGTCAACAAACATCATCGCAGTTCAATTTAAGCTCAGACCAATAAATAGACCAATGCCTTCACTTTTACTGTGCATTGTGATACAATTTACTTTAGGTCACACTCCTGAAATCGAATGGCTGAGGCGCTTGCAGGTGCTGCTTCTTTTTTCTATTTATTTATTTTTTTTTTTTTAAATGAAACTTCAGTTTCAAGTGGTACAGTTAATGAAGAGGAATTCGGGAAGGCTTGTTTCAGCATTCAGTATATAGCGGTGTAGAGGTGCGAGGTATTGCACTCTCTGAAATGGCAGTCTTCCAGACTCACAATGGCATTTTCGCTAGCGTTATCCAGAGAGGCGAGGCTGAAGCCAGTGTGAATAGGCCACATACTGCTTACCACTCGGCAGTTATAAGTTAGTTATTTATTTACAGCCCTCCTTTTCTTAGTTGCTCCACTGAGGTCAAGTAAGCACCTTAAAGGAATGTCGCTAATTGGAAACTTTTCTCGGCGAGAGAGTCATTTTATCTTGAAGAACGCATTCCACCAAAGCTATTTTCCTGCTAATCTCATCTGATGTTATTTTTCTTGAGATTTATGAAGTCTGTAATGATTGCGCTCCCCGAGTTTCCCTTTTTGTATTTTTGGTCTTTAAATTGATACCAGTGTGAGATGTAATTGACGAAACGAAGGCATCATTTGGTTTATTCGTGCCCCGTGGCTACCACCTTTTAATGGAGAGGTCGAAAGGCATTTGAGGAGAATATTTCTACGGTGTGACTCAAAATCTATTATTTATTGAGAGCAATACACAGACCTTTGCCATCAGTCAGTGCTTCCACTCTGTAGCCTTATCTGCCTGGACCTCTCATGTACATCTCTCTGGGGTGTAGTAAATATTGTAATATTGATCAAAGGCGGACAGTTGAGATCTTTATCCCCCTCGTCCCCCCTTTTTTCAATGAGGTTTAGTTCACACACGGATCAGTCATGGAAAGCTCTAGTATCCTGCTCATCAATTACAGAACTCGGCTTTTGAGGCAAAAAGTAGTGATGTCATTGAGGTGACTGCAAAATCTTCCCCGGTCCCCCCGATACAGTATGTACCATGCTGCTGCCGGGGGTGTTAGTACTGTCGCTGGATTCGAGGCGCAGCTCCTGTAATAAGAGGTGTATGGAAACATTTAGCTAGTTGAATCTAAGGCCGCCCAAGGCCCCCTGCCAAACGAAACGGCTCGTGCTCTTCCCATCTGTTTTCGGGGTGACGTCACACGTTGCTCATATAGTTGCGCACATCAGGTTCCCTCTTAATGTAGCCTTTTTCCGCCTGGTCTTTCAGTTGTTAGAAATGCTTTTTTTTCCGCCCCGCTGTCTTTTTTTTTTTTTTTTTTACACTTTTTCTTCACATTGCATGTTGATTTTTGCAGATTTGCGATTGCTCATCACCTTCATATTAACTGAAACGTCGTTAAGCTCTGAGTGTTGCTTGAGAATCGTAATGAAAACCTGTTGACGGAGAACGGAAAACTAGGTCACGCACAGACAAAACCGGAGCTGCAGAGTTTTGCTGCCGCTCCACGTTCGCTTATAGGCCTTGCCGACGTCGAGCTTTACCCCTCTGCAAAAGCCTGAAATCACAGCGGGGAGGACGAGGCATGCTGGGATGCGAGGTGGAGGGGCCTGAGCTATGTCTGTACCCGCGAAACCTGCTGATCCATTAAATTACACGTGCGCTACATGACTGTTTCTTCCTCCTGGACTCTGTTAACAGCACTCCCCAGTGTGTTGGCTGGCCTATACCACATACAATGCTATTATCTGTCTGCTTTGTGCTTTTAAAATGGCTGAACTGTCCGGTATTCAGAAGAGTGTTTCCGTGTTCACAGTTATAAAAGGTACAAACGGAACAAAAGTCATTATGCTGCTACTTCCTCTCATGATCTGCATGTTCTTCACTGTGAAGGAGGGGGGGCAAACGGCGAGACCAATTCTAACGCATGGCGCTAGTCTGGTTTAAGAAGTGAATATGGAAGGGAGGCAGTGCCCTCTGGCGCCATCTTTGAAAACGCCCTTGGGCAGCTGGATCTCGACCAAAACCACCTGACCCCTATTCCTCTGGATAGGGAGATGTCCGCATTTAGCATTCTGGCATATGTATTGTCATTTCACTTCCTTGTTTATGGACACTGTAAAACTTATAACTACGTGGTGTCATAAAATGTGCTCTGAAGGACATTTAGTGCCACGGTAAAGCAACATTTTTCACTCACCGATGCCTATATGCATGAGATGTCTACAGCTAAAGGAAATGGGAAGGTCAAGCTCTACCGCTTTAGGCAACACTTCAAATGGTGATTTTAATCCGTCATGTCAGCTTCCTATTCATGGATGTATGAAGCCAAATATAATTCTATAATAACCCCTCTAACCACCCCTGATTAAACATGTTTGCAGTCTGGACAAGGGGACTCTGCTTTCTCGGACTTTGGTGTCACGTACTGTGACATTGACTGAACTGCTCTGCGTGTTTACTTGACACGGGGCTGTGAGGTTGAAGCACATGCTTTAAGATAATGCAATTTATCAAAGGGAAAACGGGCCTTTCTTCAGATCAACACGTTGAAACCCTAAACAAATGACCTACTGTAGTCCCTGTGTTCGAGGGGTTTAAAGTCAGTTGATTTGTTCAGTGTTGCCTGTTGAACGCTGTGTGTAGCTAGCTTTGACTGGGTGTGATGTCACCCCGTTGGCACATTGGAGCGTCTCCCCAATCAGTGGTGAACTACACCTTGAGTGATCCATGGTCAAATACAGTATCGATGATTTGTTGCTTTCTTGTGATTCTTCTTCATTTGAAGACACACGGGCTGAGTCAGAGGCTGCACTTAGTATTACTCCTTACCAGTTGGGTACTTACTTATCCTCCAAATTTCAGTAAAATGGACGACGGCCAGCTATAGCTTGAAAGAACTGGCTTGTAAGCTAATTCTTAATGGCATAATTAAAACCGTTTCAACACATTATTAGAATGTTTTATAATGGTTATTTAAGCAGTAGGACATAGTGAGTAAAATCACTGGTGTGATTTGGTTGCAGGCTTGAACATGAAGACGAGTACCATTCTTCAATGGCTTACTTCACTGACTCAACAGTTGAATGGTTTTAACTGAAATAAAACACGGTGATAAAGCTGCGATTAATAGTTAGATATTGCTCTGCTAAAAAGTAGTTCCACAAAACAAAACTTGTTGCTCAGCAACGTGAACCAATCTGTGGACTTAATACATTGTAAGGAATTAGCCTCATTAACGTGTTCTCTGTTTTTGCGTTCATCTTCAGAATCATAACCCAAATCAAACATTATATTGGACAATCCATTTTTAGCCACACAGAGGATCGATTAAATGAGCTGTTGCCTGCATTAGTGCCATTGAACTGTATGGTTAGTGCCGATGGAGTGATGACACATCTCTGGTTTTTCAGGCCTCCAGCATTGGCGACAGAGCCGCATATATTACTGCTCGGCTGATAAATACTGATTGCCGCAGGATGCAAACGCAATTTTCTGCTTGGGACTGTAAATGGTGGATATCTACGACATACTTATACATCAGTCAAGTTTTTTAATGCATAGATCGGACTGGACTTCAGACCTCCTGACCGCACGACCCCAGGTTCAAATAACAAAACCAAAAAAAAAACAAGAGGATAAATCAGAATCTACAAATGAGTGTGCTTAGGTATTTGGTTGGCTTGGTTTTTGTTCTTTATTTTCAGTGTTTGTGCAGCACTTTGACCTGCCCAGGCCTAACCTGATATTTGCTCTGCTCTGCTACTATCGATCAATATGCTCTATAGTTTTTCAGGATAATTCTCCACAGACAACCAAAGCCCTCTGTTTTTGGGGAATTAACTTCTTAAACCTGAACGACCCCGGTACCGGGGGCAAGCTGGGTGTGGCGTGCTGTGATCCTCTGACCCGTAAATACAGAATTGCATTGTTCCTGTTGAAGATCGCTTGATTAATAATCACTCAATTTATTTACTGAATAATCAAGATCAATTTATATGCCTGTAATTAATAAGAAAGTATTAAGATCATACTACAAACTTAATAGTGGTCTTGCAGGGATGGGGGGACGAATAATTACTTAATTCTTTCCCTTAATTCCATCTCCCGTCCTAGAATTTTTTCAGCAGTGAAAACTAATTTATTCTAAGATTAAATGGCAATTTAATTAATTATTTATTATCAACACTTCTAATGTTGAAGCGATAATAATTAAGTAAATTAGTTAGTAGTAGTATGAACATCAATCATCCCATTAACTAACTAGAAACAATATCTAAACCTTATCCAATTATTATTTTCAGCAGCATTTTCTATATAGCATTCTATTTCAAAGTGGTATTTCGGGAAATTTCAGTCCATTGTCATCCATGTGATCTCATATTGTAGCCTTCCTCTTTGATGCAAAGCTGTGGGGTCTTCATCATTAATGGCACTGCAGCTTACTGGTTGCTTTTTTTTCTCAGTACATTAATTCAATTAATTGTTCAATTCTTAATCCGAAATACTGTAGGTATTAGAGAGTTAACCTGCGTCATGGTAATGACACTATTTGTGGACAGTTTTAATTTTACAGCAAGGTTAACATACAGACCAGGTTGTGCAAAACCACTTTTTTTAAAAATGTTTTCTCGAAAAATGCCTTTCAAGCCAACTGGACTCTGACACAGAAAAATAATCCCGTTCTGTGAGCTACAGGAATGTAGCTCACGGCTACTAGTCGCTGTTAATGTGAAGAGGAAAATGCTTGATAATTATTTCAGTGAACACTAATGCAAGCTGAGGGGAAATGGTCTGTAATTGATCAGTCATTGATCCTCGCCACTTGACCAATTACTACTAGGTTGCTAATTAAGAAACGTATGTGGGAACAAGTTTGGAGAAGTAATGCACTTTAAGGCAAGGTGAGAGCAGGACTACAATCCCTCCGATGGAAATTCCTGGGTGGAAGAGGTGAAGAATGGAGGTGTGGTGGGCAGGGCAGGGTCGGGCTTGACTGTGTTGTTCTGGGCTGTAGTACCACGTTTGTGCAGGGAGTTACTGTGGCTGCCGCTTCACACAACAACCCAGTTTTGGAGCGCTGAGGAAACGGATAACGTGGTGTCTTTGTTGTCAGTACTCGTGTGCCAGTGCTTTGATGGAAGAGTGTAGCCTGACAGGAGGGAGGGCGGACAATAACGGCTTCATGCTGAAAGCTGATCGGTTCAATGTGGCTGTTTCCGTGTTTCATCTCTGTTATTTCTTTGCACCTTTGACGGAAGAAAGTGCCAGATTCCAGCGCCAGCAGCTAATGTGATTCACCACTTCATGTGTCGAGAATGTCATTTATTTATTTGATTTGTTTAGCTGACCTATTTCAAACACACACACACATTCATATAGATTTCTTTTTTTTTTTGGCTGAGAAATGAGAAGTATTAAAAAAAAGCAGCTTTTACACCCCTCTTTTTCATCACCTTCATTCGCAGCACCCAGCAAACAACCTTTCATCACTGAAAATGGGATTTTATATGTTCCTTTAAAAAGCGACGCTCTTCATCTGCTAATGGGTGGGGGGGAAAAAGAAAAGCACTGCCACTCTTTTCCCTTCTCACAAGTGCACTCGTAACACTGCGAAATTTGCCCAAACTAATGAGAGCTCATTCCTTTTTTTCTCAGCGGTCTTCTGAGGGGACTGGAGGGTCACCTAATCGGTGTTGTCTGCGGCTAATGGAGACCCTGCAGAAGACCGTTTGATTGAGCCGGCCGGGCCGGCGGCGCTAATTTGCCTGTCGGTGTCTCTCCTCACCCACAGCAGGCGGTGCGGGAGAACGCCAGGCGACGCGAGGCCGAGGAGAAGCAGCGACGGGTGCGAGCCGCCAAGGAGAAGGCCGAGCGAGAGAAGCAGGAGAGGCAGGAGCGGAAGAGACTGCTCCTGGAGGTCAACACCGGTACGGCTCGGCCCGACCGCCCTCCCCTCATCCCTCTGACCTCTCTTAACCCCTCCCTCTGTCACTCTTCCCTCCTGCTCTGAGACTTTCGTCTCTCTCTCTCTTCACTGACACTCGCACTTTCACGCACTGACATATTTTCTAGTTATCCCTCCGGTTGGTAAAACTAGGCTCAAATAATTTAACTTGCACATCGATTTACTACCAAAAATGATTTCGAAGTATTAATGTATCCTCGGATGACTAGTGGGGAATACTTTGGATCAACGATCGTCACGCAGTGTCTGTCGCCACATCCATAGAGATTTGCTTGTGAGCGCCCTACAGGCCACAAATTTCAAACGATTTGTTTCATATTTAGCGTGGGCCTTGTGTCTGGTAAGGTCACAAAGCTTAGCGATTTTGGAGCGATTGCTTCACGGGGTCTGGGGATACACGTCGCCCAGCGGGCGACCGACCATTTATATGTACTTATTTAGTCAATGAAGGACCGTAAGATGGGATTATTTAAAACGTGAAGATGAGTTCAGGCCCTACATTCAGGCTGGCGTAGGGGTGGTGAAATGGTTCTGGAGAGCTGTTGGGTTTTCTGCGGTCGCCAACCCTGGTCCTGTAGAGCTGCAAAGTCTAATTAGCAATAAGATGGTTGAGTAATGTGAGTAGATATGTTGGCAAAAATTATTCCAACCTGGTCGGTCGACTTTGCTAGTGAAGGCCATCCCTTGTCCCAGCAGCCTTCATGAGCGTGAGGTGCCTGGTCTTTAGCTGTCCTGAAAATCTAGGCTGAAAAGCAGGCATCCGGCCCTCTGCTCTGTACTGCGGGGGATGGGAGATCTCCTCCCCTAAATACAAGCCAGAATGTTCCCTGCCCTTGCAGTGAAGCCTTAATCACACACAAGCAGACTACAATCTGGCCCACACCTATAATTTCCACTGGGGCTAATGTGGGTTTTCATATCAGGCATGTGTGGCCCTAGGCAGTGTTTTACTGGCCCTCGTGGGGCCTGCAGCCGGAGTTTACCGTATCCCCTCTTGACCCCTGACGCTCCCATGCGATTCACACAGTCAGAGCATCGTTTCTGCATGTCCGCCGACACAACGCCAGCCCCAGTGTTTAGCTTTGCTTGTCCCACAAGTCAAAGCATCTTCGATCCAAAAAGGTTCAAGCTCTGCCAAAAAAAAAGAGAGAGAGAAAAAAAAAACAGCTTCTGCACTTTTCTCTCTGTTTGAGTCACACATCTAACAATTTGCGAACACAGTTTTTTGGCGGAGGTCCTCAGCCGGAGGAACTTTGTGCGCAGTTCATTTCCCTCTCGCGGTGCCGCTCGGTCGGACAGCTGGAGACTTACGGCAGAAGCCGGGGTTAAGTGCCTCGCTCGAGGGCTGAGAGTACAGCTTCTCCTCTCGGGAGCTGAACCCGCGACCCGCCGCTGGCCTGGAGCCCAGCTGCTGAACCGCAGCACCAGCCCCTGATCCCTGCAGCTGATGCGTGCCCAGGGTTCAGATTTACAAAGCGAAAATATTAGTATAGCAATAATAGTTTGTGAATGCGCATTATGTTCAAAGGGTCTCAAAATATATGATGCTTTAGCTCTCAGTTGAGGGAAGGAGAGAAATGTGTGTGTGTTTGTTGGAGGGGGGGGGGGGGGGGGGGGTGTAATTTTCGAACACTATTGGTAAGCTAATTAATAAGCTAATGTATTCAAGTAGAACAAAAATACAAAAATAAGCTGCACTGGTGAAGTGTGCTGGATGAGTCATGAGGCCTTGGGTCTGGTCAGTGCTTTTCCTCTGCCGATTTTGGTCAATGGTGTCATTGGGCCTAGTCCAGGGCACAGGTGGGTTTGGTCGGTTTGGGTTGTGCGTGAATTGCTAGTAGCTAGCGTCGAGCAGCCCCCGCACCCCTGCTGATGGATCAGTGCCCGTGGTCTGCATGCTAAACTTCCACATGAAAGGCTTTTGTCCGACTTCTGCTGTGTAAAAAGATGCTGCCGCCAACAGCCCACGTTTCAAAGGAGATTTGCGGACGTCTACGCACTGCTAAATTAGTAGTCGTGTTTACGCTTGAACGCCACTCCAGTTGCGTGCAGTCGGTAATTCCAAGTTCAGGTGGGAGTTGATGATGCTCAGGCGCCAAATTTTACAGAAGAAAGACCTAAAAATGGTATCAGACGCACATTACCGACGCACGCTTAAGAACATGAATTTTAAAACAATTCCAGGGCCTGTTTTTGAATGGAAAGTAAGCGGCTCTTCGTGGGATTTACATGTTAATCTGTCTGAAGCAACTAGGAATCTTAAACAGTGAGTAAATATTTAAACGGATGTCTACTCGTTTAAAAAAGGAAATGCGGTTGACGCTCCGTGCGAAGAAGGGCTCGCTAAATGAGGCCAAAGGAGTGTAATTAGGGTTTTATGGAGGCCGTGCTTTAGAATGTGCGTAAGCTTCTTTAAAACCAGGTTCAGATGAGACTTTGCTGTGAAGTTCACTTGCTGCATCCTCAGAGGGAAGTAGAAAATGACAAAAAAAATCATGTTTAAATGCGCCAGGCAGTCTGTTAGCCTGTGTACAACAGCTTCCCCAGACAATCAACCCATCAGCCCATACCAAAAAACAAATAGAAAATGCTTGCTAAAATCTGCTACCCTCAGGACAAATTGTACACGAAATTGCATCCTGTCAAGCTCCTTATTATCGCTGATAAAAAAAGACAAACATCAAACAGTCACGCTGGAGAAAAACTGGAGAGTGCTATGGAAATTAGTCAAAGGGGCATTTTGAAAGAAGACTGTACAGGAAATTAACAGTACGGCGGTGCTTTCTATGTGCCAGGAATACGTTTGTTTATAACGGACACTGACGGGCAGTTACTTTGGGTCACTGTCACACCCTGCTGGTGTGGTAGGTGGCCACACGTCTGCAAGTTCAACTGCACATGAACAGTATTCCTCCAGCTCAGGTTTTTCTACATTCCTGAATATCGCTCTGAGAGGAAGCATCATATACTTTGGAGCAGAACACATACCTGCCCTGAACTGTTCGGAGTGAATAGTGTTCGTATAATGGTGTGAAAGGCACTTCGACCCTACGACCCTTTGGCAGGTACCACCTCTGACCGTGTTGCCAGATATGTTCAGCAATAGATATTCAGGATGCTATGGGGTTAATTTTTTGCTTTACGTACCTGTTTTACTTTGCTCATGTCCTTTTATCAATTCACTATGTTCTACCTACATATTACTTTGCAAGTTAATTAGCACTGAAGCAAATCATGTCACTCCCAAGTCGTGTTAATTTATTGGTGGAAGCTTCGAAAAAACGCTGTGGAAGTGCAGCATTGAGTTTTAAACCTCTCATCTTCACATTTTACAAAGCAAAAGGTCTCAAGTGGATATCCCTATGTGGATGTGAAATTGACATCAACAAACAATGAAGGCTTTCCTCAATGTACTGGTTTTGGGTTCTGTTACAGCCTGTGATGGCGAGAGAGACGTTTATTTCGCACACCCCTGAGTGCATTATATAATAAGAAGATGGGAAAAAAAAAAAAGTCAGCACTTATACATCGCGCCTTTCATTCTTCTCGATGCATAATACATTAGTACGCTTACAGGAACAACTTCTGAACTCTGCCGTCCAAATTTTTTTCCCTCTCTCCTTCAAAATATGGAAGCCAATATCACAGTTATGCATAAAAACGCAGCCCTTTGGAGTTTGTTTCCAGCTGGACGTCTTCTCTGCTCTGCGCACGCAGTCCTCCCTCCCTTCCGGCTGCCAGTCATTAGTTTAGCAAACACTCTTTTCTAGGGTGACTGATGCAGCTTACATATTTTACATATTATCCCTTTATGCGCTCACATATTTGCCTCCACATCTCAGCTCAGTGTCGCTCAGAGGATTCAAACCCGGCGCTCCAGCCGACCGCAATGTCACGCCGTCAGTCTGTTCCAAAAAACGAGTTGACACGTCATTTTCCTCGCAGTGTTTAAGAACATAGTCCTGACAGTGCGTGTTTATCCCTTTCAGCATCATCTCGAGTTTCACCCTTACTGTGTTCTTAATCATTGCTCAGAAAGGCAGCTCTCAGCTTTTTTTTTTTTCTTCTCTCTCTCCTTTTTCTTCTGCTGTCGAATATTATAGGGAAGCTTGTCCTGTATTTTAAGGGCAGGAAACAGTCTGCGGGTGTCGTGCACCTTGTGGAGCTCTTGCAATATATTCATGTGACAGGCTTCCATTTGAAATCTTTTCCGATTTATTTTCCTTCAGTTGGTAGTTGATTTTGTTTAACCAAAAAGTTCTCTCAGTTCATTACATAGCGAAGAAAATAATACAAACGGTGCACTGCAAAAATGTTTGGCTGCATTGTTAAATTCTGCATAGCCCTCGGCCATGCAGATATCTACCACCAAAGTCAAGACTGGAATAGCCTCGTGCTCCATTGTCAGACGTGGTGATCCCCTTTGCACGTTGTTTTCAATCCAACCGTAGTTGCCGGTCCAGAATTTTAATGAGCTGTTTATCTTTCTTAATTAGGTGCTTTCCATGGTTAGAGGGATTATTTACCCTCTCAAGCCACATTATGTCAGAAATAGCCGCGCATGCCAAGAGGAGCAACAATCTCGCATTCATGTTGAGCTAATTACGCTGCATTGCAAACATTTCCATAAAAAAAATGCCAACAGAATTGTTTTTAAGTGATCAAATTAAAGACATAAAAGGTCTTTCGGCAGGCTCCATGGCTCCTAATGTTGTTTGTCACGTTTAAGTTACGCACTGAAGAGTTTTTTGTATGCTTTCTTTAATTTGCTTTTTAATTCTTCTTCATTCGTAAAATGGCTCCTTTAGTGGCCATTAGCACACTCTTTCATGAACGAGGAGCCTGATCTGAACTGTAGCAGGCTGCCGATTCCCATCGCAGAAGATCTGCGGGGAGAGAGAGGACGGCTGCTGGCCGGATTCCAGGCTGGCTCTAGTGCCATGGCGACGTTCCGGCCGCGGGAATATTCATTATTAATATTCGTGTTACTTGTTTCCTACTGCTGGCTGGGCTTTAAGCGAAGTGAGTCCGGGTGCTTATGTGCACTTTCGCTGACCTGCTGTTGAGCAGAGCCTGAAAAAAAACTTAACGCATAGATTACAGCAGGTAAATAAGGTAGAGAATATATGGTTATGAAACCAGTTTTTACACACTGCAAATACTGAAAAATAAGTCCACCTCGCCTCGCAGTTTAATATTGTATGGAGACTAAAAGCGCTTGTTTATATTACCTTTTTTTCTCTCTGGATGACAAAAATTTGCCAATGAGGTGAGACCATTTTGACTCATTTCAACATTTGCCAATGGGATAAGAAAATTTCGTATTTTCTAAACACGTTTTGCTTTTTGGTAACCTGTTGCAGCCATCAAATTCAAAATGAGTGAATATTTCCAAAAATAATTCAAATGTAGTTTATCAGTTTGAATATTGAATATCTTGTCTTTGTAGTGTACTCAATTGGGTCGCATCGGATTTGCAAATCATCATATCCTGTTTTTATTCACATTTTTTACACAACGTCCCAACTTCATTGGAGTTGGGGTTTGTACTTGAGAGAGGAAAACTAGGAAATAAGGTCTTATTTTAAGACAAAATTACCTGTTAAGATGGACACTTTTTGCAGTGGCAGAAGAAGTAGACCTTCGCATTAGCGCCAGGTCACCATGTGATTTTTTCAGACACGGCTCACGTAGTTATCTCCATGTGGACTGCTGCAGCAGTGCTGGTCTAATGCTGTAGTCTTGTAAGACCTGACTCTTAACAGTGCAGTGAAAATGGAAGACAGTGTGAAGGTCAACAAGCTAGTGAATAATGCGGTTTGAACTTAAACACCAGATTTCTGAAGCAAGGACTCAGGGAGATGAGTTTTGGAAATCTGCTTGACGGGAAGTGCTGATTTTAGTTCTGCCATAATGATTTAAGAGCAGTGAAATCTGGTTCGGTTTGTTTGTTTGCCATTTTCTCGCAACTGTTTTATTGTTCCCGAGTTTTAATACAGGGTCATTCTAGATCTTTGTGGACTGCGCTTCTGAAGTATATATATGTACTTTACATTTAAATATATGTAAATTCAGCCTCCGATAAGCTGAAATTGAAGCAGCCTTGAAAACAGTACTGTCTACATTAAAACTATTCCAAGCTGATAATTGGTTGAGCAAGTTCATTTTGACTGAGCATATAGCACATTCAGTTGGACAGTAAGTACAGCAGCCGTTCATTGGCCGACGTTCTAAAATCTGGTATTGCTCGTTTGGCAAAATTCCCCATGAGCGTGTTTTGAAGATGTCTTTTCTGTCGGAGACTAGTTGATCCGAAATGGCTTTTACAGGGTACGGCTCTGTTCTCTATTTGCATTCTGGCAGGCTTTATCAAAGGCCTCTGGACCCTCATTGATCGGGATTACACTCAGTTTGCCGAAGTAAGTCTCTCAAACTTGATGAAAATGAGTTTTGCTCTGACTGTAGGAACTCTCGTTTTGTACCAGCAGGAATTCAAATGGAATTTGAGTACAAACGTACAAACTACATTCCAGATTCTAAGAGTGTGTATTTGGGAAAATGCCTCTCCCCCACCTGCTGCTTTTTGTAAGCGATGATTATTTTCTTTGCCCCAATAAGCAGCGGATGAACCGTCGTGTATTATCTGGTCACTATTCAGAAAATTAGAGCTGTTGCGCTCAAGGCATCTGTTGATTTTTCACCGAATACAGGGTTGAAATGGACTAACGTGATCAACATGCTTGATTTTTAATATCGGAGACTGGGTCGATGTTTGCCTGATGGCCTGATTAATTTAATTTGCAGTCTTAACACCCTTAATAAATATAATAGCGGGGTTTGTTCATCTACCGGCGCTTTTGCCTTCACCAAGCTGCATCAGATGTGATATTGCATTTTTAATTATTTATAATATACTGCTCCAATGAAAAGATTGATTTAACTATTTATGCTAATTTGCATTGCGATATTGATTTTAGCATTGTCTGAATCTGTATCTTGTTTTAAGGTGACGCATTCTTGTCTGTTGTACAAAAGTTCTAATTTAGCAAGTGGCCAGTCCGATAAATCTGTACTCTAATGAGTAACGACGCAAACATGGAGACCTGTTTGCCCGCGAATGCAGCATCGGTAGGCTCGTCAGGTCTGTCCCAGCATTCAGACGCTGTTTAATCAGGCCCCAAATCTCTCTCCAATACATCGGCTCACTGTGCTGATGTTACACGACAGCATGGAAACGGGTCTCTGCACGGTGCGGAAAAGTTTCTGTTTTTGGCTGCAGAGAAAGAGTTGAGCCGGTCCTTTGTTTTCTTGCCCTGATGCTGTAAGGCCCTCAGGATCATGGGCCACAGCGGCCTCGCCTTCAGCCATGCACAGCCTAGACTCATTTTATTCTTTCCCGATGCGTGTTATAATGAAGGCACAGCATGCCCCGCCTTTCCGTCCTGAATGTGACCTTTCGCAGAGAGCGCTCAACACAAGCTACTTACAAGCTTTCCTACTTTTTGTTTCGGGGTGTTTATTTGGATTTTCTCTGTCATGATTATGGCCTTATGACGAACGGAAAGCATCTCTGATCGTCAGGCCACTTCAACTTTGGTTATTTTTTCTCTCCTCTAAAAGATTGGGCTCGCTTGAGTCTTTGTTACAAGCCCCAAGATGATTTGGAATAGTTATAGGGCAACACTGCAGTACATATTTCCCTTTTGTTTTTTTTTTTGTTTTAACATAATATGCACTGATATAAAGTAAATGGGCATCAAGGTGGAAGATTTCAGATTTATTTAAACTGCGAACTGCATCAACGGCTCAACTCCACAATGGCTACTTCAACTTTCACGACAATTAGCGCTGCTTCTCCCGTTTGCAGCCACGTGAATCTGCCAGAGCTATTAAAGACCCCCCACCCCTCCCCCCCCCACCCCATTCACCTCATCTGGCTCCTCTTCATTTCTGTCATTCTGCTGCTCGGGCTGTTATGTTGCAGGTGCTCTTGTCACGAGTACTGCGGAGGGCCATCACAATAGGCCACATTGAAATTCAAATCACGGGTACAGCACTTAGCAGCAGAGGCATGGTACAAACATGGCAGTCGGGAACATCCAACGTGCCGAACTGCGCCGAATAAAAGCAACACCGCATGTGCCACAGCGAAAGCGAACCTGACAAAACACGTTTACTCGGATAGGTGATCAGTCTCAGTAAAGGGTGCACCCTAAATTGGGTTATTTCTTTGTCTGCTGTATTATTCTAGGAATTGGCTGAAGAACCAAACGCAGGAACAGAGATACCCCTGAAACAGTGAATTGGACTCTGGATTGTCACCCTGTCGATAAAACTAGATAAAAAAAATACTTTAAAATTCTTCACTTTTGAACGTGCGGTGTATAATGATCAGCCACATGAAGACCACCTGCCTAGTAATTTGTTGGTCTCCCTCATGCCACCAAAACAGCTCCTTCATGCTGACATCCGCTTGAATTCCTGGACTCTGGGTCTCTCCGCGGAACATTTCCCAGAACATCACACTCCCCGTACTAGTTGGGTTTTTTCCCCTCTGTGCATCCTGGTGCCATCTCTTCTCCAGGATTCACTGGACCAGGTTACCTTCTCTCATTGCTCCGAGGTTCACTTCCCATTGTAGGCGCCTTCAGCGATGGACCGGAGTTAGAATGGGTGCTTCGAGTGATCCGCAGCTACCAATTATTATGCTCCGCTGGGTGAGATGCTCTGTGTTGTGAAACATTCATCGCATAATTATCATTAAAAAATCTCTGCAACTTGTGTCACGGAAGCCCTTCTGTCAGTCCGGACCAGATAGGATTGTTTTCATCGCCCTTGCGTATCTATGAGCCTTGGGCTTGCAAGATTCTGTGGTTTGCCCCACCATAAACCACTGTCGATGGTTACCCATCGCTGCTGACTCTGAGTACCCCAAAAGCCTTACCTCTTCGGAGATGCTTCGTCCCATTCATCTGGCAATCATAATGTGGCCCTTGTCAAAGTGGCCCAGGTCCTATTTCTATATTTAGTGGGGACGCACCAAAATGAAAATTTTTGTCCCAAACCGAAAAAACACTTGGCCAAAAACCGAAACAGCGAAAGAAATTATTACGCCAATTTTTAGTACCATTGCGTTTATAGCTATGGCCGTGTACTTGCCTAACTAAAGTCAAGGCATTGCAATTGCATGAATTAGTATTCATGCTTCATAGAGTAAATCAATTACAAAATTATGAATGTATTAATTTAGCACTGACATTCCAACAAAGCACAATCTAAAATAAAATAGACTTAAAATAAAATGTTTTAGGCCTACTTGGCCCCATTCATAAATAACCTACAGGCCTTGTCTGACTGGCCTATTACTGGCTGCTGAAAAATTGTAAAATTAAATATGTTACGTGACAACGCAGCAGCCCACTGATTGGTCAGAGAGAATCCCCTCTGCGAAAGACAACACGCTTTCGCTTTATCGCTTGGGAACTGGATTCACTTGCCATCATTGAAACAGGTCTTCAAATTGTGTTTTTGAAGCGTGTGTTATTTTAGGGAACTTAATAAATATTTCGACGAACAAACGCAACCTTGTTTGAAAGGTAAGGCAACTCACAGTATTATACTTTTTTACAGGGGTTGTAGTTACATTATGGAATACTGATGGTACACAAATGTCTTGATAATATATTGCCCTTTTCTATGAATACTCAATGCCTTTCACAGCCATCATTGCTTTGCATTTTAGGTGGTACGTTATTCAATGTGAAAGCGAATCGGACACAACACCAGCTGCTATCCTATGCATCAGGACAATGTCAAACAGAAATTATATCTGAGCTCTCGTGGACTTTAGTGCCATAACGTGATTACGGTAGTGCACGTCCCCTGATTTAAACACATAAATATTTAGTTAACAAAATTGACGGAATAAAAGTCCGGACAGGCGCGCACGCAGTTTTTGCTTGCGTCATCACAACCTCCTGTTTCGGCCCTATTGTTTCGGTGTTAAAAGTCTTTCGGCCGAAAACCGAAAACGGAATTGGAATGCTCATCGGCACTCTAAAAGCTCCCAGGCAGCGCTGCGTTTGTAGGCATCATAATGAGAGACATGGGGGGCCTGTGTGTGGGAGCCCCATCCATTTGGCTGGTTTAAATTTAGATATAGATATAGGGCCCTTCTGTTTGAGTTCTTCTTTGTATCCATTTTTTCACAAACCCTATCCTGGCGCTGACCTGTTTTTCCTTTTTATTTATATTTTGGTTTTTTTGCTTCGTTATAATGAGACGAAGAATTCATTCTCTCAGATTAGTTTCACCTTCATAGGATTCAGTCCCTCTCCTTGTTTGCAGTAGGAAGTGGGTTATCCTTCACACCAAAGGCATGTGGGTGCCTTATGCGATTTGCAAGCTTCCATTTTCTGCCTCTTTTGTGGGATTTTGCTCCCTTATTTTTTTTTTCCCCGTCTTTCATTTTATTGTCCTCATTTCATTTCTGAATTCCTGCGCCGAGTAAGAGCGCTCACATTTCAGACCTGTGGTTGATCCTGCTGACACAGAGGCGCTCGGGCGCTTTGGTGAGAATGCCGTTTGCAGGATACACTGGCCTGCGCTGGCATGTTAATCGCTATTTCTCGCTCTCCCCACAGCCTAGCATGCGGCACATGTAAGAGTACTCGCCGATAATTGGCTCTTCATTATGGACACTACACCCTGCGGTCATTACATCAGCGCCTGCATTCTCCATCAAATGTTCACACTAACTGCGGGGTGGCCGGGGTCGAGCAGTGGGTGGGCTGGACTAACCACAGCTGAACACCACACTGAGGCGAAATTTTGGCCAATTCATTTTTTTTAGGGAAAAAAGAGTCTGAGAGCACGCGATTGGCTGTGAAGTTTGGCTGTTTTTAAATGTGTTAGTCTGAATCCACCTACAGCCTCAGCGGTCCATCTGTCAGAGGGAGCAAGGATTTCATTTTCCTCGTGTGAAGCCAAGACTAGCCCGTGAGACAGCCCCATTCCTATCCATTTGTTTTTACATAAATGTAAAATAATTTAGAAAGCAAGTACAGTTGGAACATATAGTGGTCTGTTTGTTCAGTTTTAACATTTCGCCGCAAGGCCTCAAGAAGTTTTTTGAGATTTTTTTTTTTTTTTTCGCCTGAAGGAAAAGGCTGTTGTTTGAATACTTAACCTTGCTCTGCCTCGTTTGAGTTGGTTTTCATTTTGGGGGTATTATACTTTCTCTCTCAATTTTTTTTTCAGGATCTTATTTAATTTTTATTCCATCTATGTATTCATGAGGTGTTCATTTAATCAGCGAAACGCTGGGTACGCTCTCTTTAGCGAGAAGTCCAGTCGCACGTGTTTGTGCAATGAAGGAAGGCCTCTGTGGAAGGAGCAGGCTCGCACATCAAAGCCCCGTTCTCTGGTGTTATCTTCAAAGTGAGCTTACCCCTCTCTTCCTCCGTGTCATCTCTCAGTGAGAAGTTCCACTATTCCCGTTTCAAATCTGTTTCACAGCAATTAGTTCTAATCTTATTCCAGGTCGTAACGTTCTTCACGACTTGCAGACCCATCACGTGTGCTCTGTTTGTTTCTTGATATATGTGTTTATTTTTATAGTATAAATCCATAAGAATGCATGTGTGTGTACACATATTGATATGAAATTTGATTAGTTAATGAGTAATCTGCTGAAAATGACAGAGGATCAGTGCTGAAGTGATTATATAAGTGAATAATTTCTGAATGATGGGTGTAAATTTGTGCTGTTGGCGTTCTCCTCTGCTCTTTCAGAATTATCAGCCCAGCATCTGCTGCCTCTCAGTCAGTGCTCCCATCCAGGATTGATCAGGGTGCGGTATAAATAATGTTATTATATGACTTAAGGATTCGCTCTCTCCTGATTGGTTGAGGCGAGCTCTGCCGGTCTCTGTAAACGGTGATATTCACCGCGGGAAAATGCACGAGTGGTGCGTATGACGATCCGACTACCAAGAGCTGAAGATAGATTGGGCTTCACCACAGGAGCTCCTGAAGTGTCCGTAATTAGTGTCGCTTCGTCCCCGTGAGGAGCATTATGCTAGTTGTGGCCCTTCTCTTACTTTATATTTTCAATTAGGGTCATTTAATAAAACAGTTATTGACTTCAGTTAATGGTGAATGCAATGATTTGTCCGCATCAGATAGCCTCGGTGAATATCACTTATCCAAGGTGGATAAATCATAAGTCAGTAATTGTACAATAATAATAATAATAATAATAATAATAATAATAATAATAATAATTCATAATGGCAGTTGTAGTTGTCTTATTCTGTTATCATGCTGTGCTCTCAACGCAAAGACAGGAGGGTACCTGCAGGTACTATTGAAAGGCAATGACATGTACAAACAAGAGCAATCCAAGATTTCTGATCTCCGCCAAGGGATGACGTTGAAGATTTCAGGCCCACCCTTGCAACAAGTTTTAGTGAGATTTGCTAAAACTCTCATTCTCGTCTTCCTATGACGTCCAAGTTAAAAGATTCTGTCAGATCCGGTAAGCATTCATCAAGGGCTTTCATATGTGGTAATACTCAATATAGTTTGTATGATTTCAATATTTGACCTCAGAGTCGAAATTGTTGATCCGGATCTGGATCCGGACACACACAGATCCAGGTCTTTAACGATATTTTGAGACTGTTCCATCAGAGATGATCTAATTTGGATCAACATTTGGTGAAAATGCTGCAGTGGTATACGAAGAAATCATCTCATTGAGAAAGTTGATCCCTGATCTGGATCTGGATCCGGATCGAAGATTTTGACACGCATGATCACCATATTTGTAATGTATAATCCTTGGGCCAAGATCTACCTTTTGTGTAGATTTCATCAAAATCCATTTTTCGAGAAATGTCACTGAGTGTATAAATAAAGATCCAGAATCCAGATCCGGATCCAGATCATCACAAAAATTTAATGGAGTCGTCCATGGAACAAGGTCTACCTCTGGTGAAAATTTCATGATGATCCGTCCAGTAGTTTCCGAGAAATCTTGTCCACACGCAAACAAACAAACAAACAAACAGACGGACAAATAAATAAACCGACTCGATCGCATAACCTCCTTGGTGGAGGTAATAATAGCATGTAAAAGTAAGGTAAAATATGCCATGTCAAACTGCGACAACAGAAAATAATAAGAACTAACTGATAGGAAACTGAAAAATTATTATAGCTTATCGTGACGAATGAAATTTGAGATGCCGTGTCGAGCATTTCTAATGGACTGCAGTAGCCAATGAAAGCTTGATCACATTTATTTCTAACCTTGCAGATGGCACGTACTAGGAAGCTCTCCTGCCTGGTATAAGATGTGCCAATTTGTCAGTGATTCTCAGATGGTGGGATGCGGGCTTTATATCAGTAATGTATTTGGAAGAGAGCGGAGTCCCTTGTGGAAGGAGCAGTCACGACTGCACAATCGCAGCGAGCGCTTGCTCATGTTTCAGGAGGCTGTGCCAGTTGTCGGTGAACAGCGGTCAACAGTGCGGTTTACACTGCAGCGGTGGAGCAGATGCTCTCATCCTGAGTGGCTCGACCCGCTTATGTTTTTCCCTCCGTTCAGTCCTTTTTATACTGCTGCTTATTTACTGAAGCAATTCAGCTTCAGCGTCGCGTTCAAGGGTATATCAGTTGTGCTGCATTTCAGAGGAACAAGTTCAGTTTTCATAAAGCTATTATAACTAAACAATTTATGTCTCCTGCCCCTTGTCTCCGGGCTGGCTCGAACTGGAGTGCCTGTATTTGTTGTCAGACCCTGTTATTCCATTGTTCTTAAATGATGTTACTTGGAAATTTGCCCTGGTTAGTTTAAAAAAAACTTCTTAACACAAATTTCCCAGTGTAGCTCGCCAGTGGAGCATTTTCCATTCGTAGGTTAGAAACTTCGAACACTTTACAGAAGGACTTATCTTGGAACTGCTAGGGCCACCAGTACCCTGCACAGAAGGATTAGAACATTGATTTATTATTTGTCGACTATGCTTCAATATTGCGTTTGTAATGGAGTGTAATTGATTGTAATTCTAATTATAATGTAGAGCACTTGAACGGCACGGATTTAAAGCCATCCAATCAAGAGAAACATCATGGAGATGATATTTTGAATTGTTGGAATACAGTTTTTTAACTGTATGGACATATGCAACCTTTAACTTGTGATCAGTCAGTGCAGCAAATGAAATTTCCCTTAGTTTGAAGGGCAGATAAATTAGCAGCTTATCAACTTTCAGACCAAAGCTATTCGGCTGTTTTAGTGGATCGTCCTCAGATATCATTTGCTGTTAACGTTAACTAGGGTCTGTGGGTAACATGCTGCTAACATGTGTGTGTATGTGTTTATTAATTGCGCAGACACATACTGTAAATTGCCGAAAGATTTTATTCATCTTTCCCTCGTAAATGATAAAGATGCTTGGAATTTGTGTCATTCACTCTGATTCAAACATAACCTTGACTTTTGATTTAGAGACAGTCTTGAAGATTAACTGTTGGCATTTTATGCAAGTTGATAGTATGTGAAACAAGATTAATATTTCTTCCTCGCATGTTTTCCAATCTCATGTGTTGGGAGAGAGATAAAATAGCAGAAAAGAAAAACGAAAGGTTATCTTTCCAGTAATTGCGGCAGGCGCAGCACTGATATCGAAACCCCTCCCCCATTTCTTTATGAATGCCAGGCACTCTGAAGAGAGTGTCGGGCAATTCTGATTTCCAAGTCTCTCCAATTACCATCAATCTTATGCTCTTCAGAGGACGTGTGGCATGTGCTAACCTTAGTGTTCTTTCATTGAATATATAGTCAGGTGTATTTTATTACTTTATTTTGTTTGTATTTATTTGAATGAATTGTTCTCTCAAGGAGAAAACAGAATTTAGTGGAACCAGGGTGAGTTGCTGGGCTTGCATTTGATATAAATTAGACTATTTCATTCTTCTGTATTAGATGATATATTGTTTTGTACTGCTTTGGATTTTCTATTATATTTTTATTTGACTCATCTGTTTGTAAAGCTGAGCACAAATAAATTTGCTTGTTTCACCAAGTACATATAGCGCTGGAATGAAAGTTTCAGATTTTACAATTCATTCTTTCAGTTTACCTGCCTCTGATGTTTTCCATGGAGAATCAGAGTGCGGAGTTGGAGACCATGTATGTGGGTGGTTTTAGTCAGCGGATCAATCTCGAGCTGCATTAGTCCTATCATCCCTCTCTTTCTTTCTCCCTCTGATGGGGTCATCCTGCCAATTATTAGCCCATGCCTGCTCCATGCCACTCTGGCCTCGGGATCTGCACTTATCACAGATGAAGTATGGGACAGAAAAGGGAGAGAAGGACAAGGCAGAAGGGGAAAACTGCCTGCCTACTTAAATTACTGACATTTTCTAGGAGCACATCTCCCCTGGCTAGAATTATGAAGCTGGTCACCAGTGCCTCACTCTCTGCTTTCAGCCACAAGCTCCTATATTGAGACGTATTTGAACGGAAGGGCCCTGTAACTACTGAATGGTGCTCTTCACTTCAAGCTTAATTTTCTATGCTAGGGTTTTGCTAATATGTTTGGGCCAAATGAAGAAATAGATGTGTTTCCGGTTTTCCAACTCTACCTACGTCATTAGGGTCAACTAAAAGCATTTTTATTTGTTTTCAATTTCGTTAGCCCCATAGCACAATTGCCTCAGTCATTTTTTGGCTTACTGTTGCAATGTTAAAAAAAGTAAAACAATTTGCTTGCTAAAAATTGTGTGTTTTCTTGTTTTCCGAAAACGTTCAAATATGACTTGGGCAACCATGCTGTTAGGCGAACGATTTAAAATAAAAAGAAGTGAAGCCGACCCCCGATGGCTGGTGCTGATTGTCCGTAACGCTTTTTTTCTTGTTCGCTCATTTAGCTGTTTTGTGATCTGTCGGCATTCTTCAGCAGAGCCCTTATCTGAAGCAAAAGGGCACTGAACGTGAGGGGAGCGTCTTTTCTATTCGTCGGTAGTTTTTGAGGTGAGAGTTCGTGAGAAGTGATTTGCCTTGCCCAAATAAAAACATTGTCACTTAGTGGCATAGTTTTTCCAATCGTAAGTTGAAGTTCAGTTTGATTCATGGACTGCTGTTTTAAAGATGATTTTCTGTTTTTTTTTTTTTTTTGCTACTAGTTTAGCTGGATCAACCTGCAGTCGGAGCTGCTGTATATGCAATGAAACACGTTTGGACGCCCTGTGATTCCTGTAGTCCTCCATATGTGATGCAAACTGTATCACAGACAGAAATTACAGTATTTTTCAGAGCATAGTTGTCTCAGTCTAGCTCGTTGCCTTTCAAATGTATAGTGCTTGTACAGTATCTTGAAAACTTTTTATGACAGCTTTTCTTGTTCTTTCTGTTTAGGTTTTGTACAGCGTATGTCAGTTGTTGGATATTTATACTCTGAATGTGACATACACCAAAATCATTTACCGGTAGCATGTCTCTCTCAGGTTTTGCATGTGCCTGACAAATTGCTGTGAGGAAGGGAAAAAAAAACAGATCTCCAACCTTCCCCTAAAATTTTTTACATGGAAAAACTTCCAGCAAAAAAAAAAAAAAGTCTACCTACCCCCACCTATTTTTCAAATCGGTGTAATCACAAATATACCTATTACTTTTTTTGGCCTTACTAATAATCAAAGATTTCAGACCATATTTTGGCGGACGTATTTCATATAGTGCCGTATCTTGGATGCAGCTGAGCTGAAATTTTGCATATGGATAGCTTTCCGCATTCCCCAAAATACAGCCAAGGGTTTTGTGAAATTTTTTAATTTGACCTTGATTTGACCTCTGGACTCAAGCCACGCCCACATTTCAGGTGTCGGAAGTAAACATCTGAAACCACTGCACCAATGATGTTGAAACTTGGGAGAAATATTCCTATCAATGACAACGTGAAACCTCACATTAGACTGTATTATCCAATTCCAATATGGCCGCCATGGCAGCTATATTGAAAGTGTTGTATATGGCCAGTATAGAATCCAGCACTGTGTGCAGTATATGTGATAACAATTAGGCATGTAATGTGTACGTGGGGAGACGGCTATGCAGCTGCATCCCTTCACCCTTTCCTATTGTCACATTGGCAATATGTAAAAACTAATATTTGATGGCTTGCTGAAGGATTCAGGTGTCTAGATGAATCACAGTGCCTTTGGCTCTGTTTTTCTATTTGCTAAAATGCGCTAGTTTGTGGCACTCAGTTTGTGATGGCATGTCACGGCAGTCAAGCTGTCCATTCTTTAGAAAAGCGTGGTCTAACTGTCCACTGGCCCAGCTATGCGCAGTACTGTGGTACTCCGGTAAGCACTACATTGCAAAAGACAGGAAAGGCGATTTCTCCCAAAGATGGAGAGTAGATGTATGGAGTCATCTTTTCACAACCGCTTTTGAAAACTAAATAATGATTGAGTCGTAAAAAAAAATATTGAGTTGGCTCGTAACAGACGAGCAATCATGCCATTGATTACTCGCACACATCCCCACTGTGATGCATTTAGTCTTCCTTCCATTTCAGATGATCAACTGAGAACGTGTGCTTCACTGCATACTAATCCCAAAGTAAGCACCTCCTTAAATGCGGAGATCGCTCAAAGATTGTTTTTATTGAGCAGTACATGGTCACCTGCCTTTTTGAAGTCTTTGAACTAGTACAATTATGCAGGCCAGAACTGGGATTCAGGAATGAATGTGATGTCCAGTGGCATCCTGTGGTAAGGTTACATCAGGCTTAACAGTTAATCGCGCAAGTGAACCTGCGACTGTAGACAAGGGCACTTTATCTTTTTCTTTGTCTCCCCCTCACCGCCCCACTTTCCAATTATTCAACAGAAATCAACGATTTCAAACTCCAATTTCAAAGTCCTTTTTCGTGGTTTCCTTTTTTTTATTATCAGCGGCTAATTCAAGCCGTCCTAATAAGGTATGTTGACTTCGTAGCCAATCGGTGATTTAAATGAAGCACTTCGGCGCGCTTTAACCCTTTGACCCTCGAATACATTTTCAAGGAATTAAAAATGTAGTTATCCTGAGCTGTTGAAAACCTATCATGTGGCAACTCGTTTAAAAGAGCTCCCCTCCTTAAAAGCTCTTTAAACTCCTTCAAAAGTAAAGCTCTTTTAAAACTCCAAGTCTCCCTGCGGGAGCTCTTTTAAACGAGTTGCCACATGATCGGTTTTCAACAGCATCTGACTTTGATTTCTTACATCATTGGGCAACTATAGTTACCCATGGCGCTGAAAGGGTTAAATCAGCTTGTACTGTGGTCCTCCTGGACTGGAGATGTGGCGTGGAGATCCCTGCTGTCTGTTTCTGTACAGATCCCTGCTGCTCGCGGACTTGACCGGTCGCTCTCGGAGCGAGTACCGTGTCCGGGGCGGATGAAGTCAGTGAGCCTTTAAAGAGCAGCTCAGTTAATTACCCAAGATCGCGGTCGTCTTCATTACAGCGCGCTGCGTTGCATGGCAAGCTCTGGATTAGAGGATCCAGGAATCATCGGGCGATAATTGAAATGCGAGGCACTCGCTCCGGCTGTTCCGGGTCCTCGGCCGCATGCACTCCGGAGGTGTTTTTAACTCCCAGATTCTGCAGAGTCGTGCATTTATTTGCTGCGCTGTGGTTTAGATGCGACGACGCAAAAAAAAACGCGGTTTTTCTGCGTCGCGGACGACGGCGACACGCTGATAACTCTGGCCCTGCCGACGGCTCCAGCGCAAGGAAGGCGGTGTGATTGGGGGCATATTCCCTGTCGGGTTACTGTTCATTTTCCATAAGGAAAGGCGATGGCCCGAGGTTAATCGTTTGAACCCGAGTCTGTTTTATTGGTCACAATGCCACAAAACAATAGGTCCTCCTTTTGAGAGGGGGGCAGGTGATTTATGAGGGCGTTAAAGGCCTGTCTGCTTCTCAAATTGCTGGTTTTAGTCATGATATAGTGCCTGTGTTTTACATCCATATTCTTTGACATTGCCATGGCAACCCTCAAGGCTGATAACATTCTCCTAATCTTTTCTGTCTTTCTTTTATTCTTTTTCTTCCCCCCTCCCTCTCTGCCTGCCAATCTCTGATTCCTCCCTCTCTCTCTTTTTCTACCTCCCTTCCACTCTGTCTCTCTCCCTCCCCTCTAACTCATCTTCTCCTTCTCTCCCTCTTTGCCTTTCTCACTCCTCCTCTCACCCTCTTCTTATCTCCCCCTCTGTTTCCCTCCCTCCCTTCCTCCCCCCTCTTCATCTCTCCCCTCTTTCTTCTCTCTCCCTCCATCCCTCTCTCTCCCCTCCTACCTCTCTCCCTCCCTCTCTCTCTGACAGAAAACGATGAGACGGGGGTGATGGACTGTCTGCTGGAGGCTCTGCAGTCTGGAGCTGCGTTCAGAGATCGGAGGAAACGGGCTCCCAGGACCAGAGGTGAGCTCTGCTGCACTTCCTGCCTCCTCACACCGCCGTTTCCCTTCAGTCTGCTCTAATTTTCCTGCCCCCTCCTCTGTTTCCTGATCTGCGTGTGGTGGGAGGAGTTGCATGCTCAGGGGGTGTGTGATTGGGTGATGGGGGGGGTTCTGTCTTACAGCCCAGCCTGTAATCTCTCCTTTATTGTGACAAATGTCACGGAGACGCTTATCCCAGTTGGCTGATGTCAGTACCAGTTTATGGGCTGATGGACTCAGGTGCCCTTTTTTTTTTTACCTCTCACTCATTCTCTCCCTCTCGCAGTCTCTCTCTCTCTCTCTCCCTCCCTCCCTCCCTCAGTCTCTCAGTCTCTCTCTCTCTCTCACTGTCCCTTTACTGCACACCACGGCCCCACACGGCCTCCAACTTAATAGAATTAAAGGCAGGCCCAACGCCAGCATGTCCCTAGCGAGGCCCTGTACCCAGCCAGTGAGTGTGGGAGGTACGGAGTAATGCCACTGTGATGTGAAGCTGGTCCAGCAAAGACACACATACACTCACATGTGCACACACACACACATTCTTGTGCTTCTATGGTTGGGAGGACATCCCATTGACTTTCATTCATTTTTTATGTGCCTCTACAGCCTTTTCCTAATCTTCACAGTAAGCAACACATGCTACACCCAAACCCTTACCCGAATCTTTATCCATCCCTAATCCTAACATGACCCCGAACCCTAACTAATAAGAAGTATTTTGCCTATTTAGTTGGGAGGACAGGCAATAATGTCCTCACTTCCCAGTAATGTCCCCACTCTGTCGGAAAAAAGTTCTCTTATCCTCATTTTGTAGCAAGTAAAAGAACACGCTCAGACATACATGCGCTCTCACACACATACGCATGCTCTCTCACACACACACTCACACACAAACACTCTCACACAGGCACAGAGTCTCTCACATGGACACACACACTCCCTGATTGTATCATGACTGGCTGTTTATTTTGACTCTCCGTGCTCGTTTCAGACGTCTGGCCAAACCTCAGCCCCCCCTCGTCCTTGCAGCAGCAGCAGCGGGCGGTGCTGAAGCCCTGTAACCATGGTAAAACCCTGAAAGCCTGTATAAGTGTGCCTAAAGCGCCGCTGTCCGCGCCTCTCCTCTCCTCTCCACGCCTGTCCGCATCATCATTCGCTCGCCTGCTCTCTGCCTGCATGACGCATGTGCTTTCCCCACCTCTTCATCCGCGGGGAGCGACCACACTGTCCCCAGGTCTCTCTTTTCTCTCAGCCAATGAAGCAGCAACCCGCCCCCTCCCCCCCATGCCTTTTGACCGAGTTCCTCCTATATTATCCATGGCAGGAATTCCGCTTTCCCACCGCACCGGTGCAGGTGATTAGCATCTGTGTGGCGCGGCTATCGACAGTTACCCCACCTCCCCACATCTTAGCCCCGACTCGGAGAACTGGGCCGATTATCATGAAGCAGGAGATGCATTATTTAACACAGTCGCGCCGTCCAGGCCAACCGTCTCTGCAGTTTCACAACTTCTGCCTGCGCCTGGGCCCGAAAGACGGTTAATGATTCTGAGCGGGCTTCTCCTCCTGCATTATTTATTAATTAGATTATGAAAAATATCTCGCTTTCAGCAGCTTCTGGGGTGAGCAGCGGGGCCTCACCTTCCTTTATGAAAAAGGTGACCGCCATCGTTATCCGCGCTCTCGGAAAAGAAGCGTTACCCCCGCGGCGCTCTGCTACGTTTAACTTCGTGCTCTGGCAACCTTAACGACGGCCGCGCCGCTGTAATTACACATTCAAATCCCCGCTCTACAGCAGCGGCTGCCAGACTGGATGCAGAGCGCTGGGCCCACGCCATTCGCTCTCTCTGAGAGTATGCCGGAGGGAGGGAGGGAGGAAGGGAGGAGGGGGAGCAGAGGGAAGGAGAGGAGGAGTCTTTCGCGGCTCGCCGTGATCCATCACATGGGAAACGAGGCCGTTTCCTCACTGAGCGCGCTCACATGTCCGGCAGCGGGAATAAGCGGAGAGCACTGGGATTTCAGCTCCGGTCTCAGAGGAAGGGAGGCAGGAGGCTCTCCTCCCAGCCAGGCTCTCCCGTACCCGGCTGCTCCCACCGCAGCTTATTGAGCAATCAAGCCCCAGGCTTCACCCTGTCGACGTAGGCCTCACCACCGATCTGCTAGCCACTGGCGCTAACGCTGCTAATTAGATCTCATCTTCCAGCAACTGCAGTTCCTCATTCCTCAGCTCCATCTGCTTCTAATAAAGAAACTCTTCTCAATACTAACCAGAATTTTTCATTAAATCTGCTTTTTCTTTTGCCGTCATCATCATTTCTGTGCTTTCTGCTGGCTCATGTGCTTGCATTGTCCTGAATGAACACCTCTGTGCATTCGCAGAACTTCTCTGTGCTGCTGTTTTTGTTGTTGTTATCGTTTCCTCGAATCTCACACCCACTTCTTAATTGCTCTTTGTTTGTGTCAAAATGTCTGTTATTAAGCCTGACTCTCACCTGAGGGAGTCGGGTACGGGGAGGTGTCCTGAAGAGACAGGTCTCTGGAGCAGGGGCCGGGCGACTGTACGGGAGCGAACTCTGCGGTTAATCACACCTCCTCGTAAATATCCTCTAATAATTGATCTCCAGGGTCCCCGCGTGTTGCACTTGGGTGGGCCGCTGCGGGGAATTAAAACAGTATCTCCTGCATCTGGAAGGAGACGCAGTAATTAGCGACGGGATTAAGCGGTCAGAGCCGGCGTGATTAGCGCTCGGGGAGCGGGTTTTCCCCCTTTAGCGGGTATGAGCTCACTCTCTCTGCGGGACGGGACAGGTGCACTGGGCCTTATTTTAACGGAAGCCTGTCAATCATTCCTGTCTTTCCTGTGTCACGCCTGATGGAGTTTAAAATGGTGATGTGTGGCAAAACCGTGTGCAGTGGGTACAGGCTCGTGCAAGTGCACATTCGCCCGTGGGCAGGCATTCACATGAACGCACATACACACACACTCATAAACGCGCAGGCACGCATATACACTCCTGCAAGCACACATTAACACACGGGCGCACATGCGCGCATGCATCCCCACACAGGCATCCATGCACCCATACACGCACTTGCAAGCGCACATTCACACAGGCACGCGCGCACACGCAAGCACACGTTCACACACAGGCACGCATGCACACATATACACTAATGAAAGCGCTCATTCACACGCAGGCATGTACGCACACATACACACACATGTGCAAGCACACTCATATGCACAGAAACATGCATCACTCATAGACAAATGACAGTTCTCGATGCGGTGCCGTTTTGAGTGATCGGAGATCATGGGTGCTTAGCTTAAGCTGTGCCTTGCCCTTTACCCACGGTAATTCCTCTTGGTTCCTTGAATCTTTTAATTATGCTCTGCATTGTAGAGGGTGTTGTATCCAAATCCCTTCACACATTTTTTTGAGGAACATCGTTTTAAGACCTATCCATGCATTTCCATGCATTTGCGAGCTAATTGGTGACCCTCGCCCATCCCTGCTCTTGAAGGATTCAGCCTTTCTTGGATGCTGCTGTTGTAACGAATCATGATGACGCTCACCTGCTGACACCAGCTCTTTCAAATTGCATCATGAGCTGAAATGTTTACCTCACCGCTCCTCCTAAATTTCACCCATCCCAAATTCTTTGTAAGTTGATCATGCAAAACATTAAGCATTTTGTCTGCATTCTGCCTGCAATGAAATATTAGTGTCTGTCAATTTAGAAATCACTGCCTTCGGTTTTTCCACACCATCCCAACTTTTCCAAGTTGGAGTTGCAGTAAAGAAAGAAAAGTAAAAAACATCTTTGAATCATTGGGCTTATTATAGTATCGTGCTTTATTGGCTGTTTTTTGGTTTCTGGTTTTTTTTTTTTGGTTAAGAAAATAAACAAAAAAACTGGAAACAAAAACGGAATCATGCGTTAACAGGACAACCGTTGAGACTTGGAGAACAGTCATCTAATTAAATAAGAAGTTCTGAGTGGACTGATAACATAAAGTATAATGCAGACGCATTTGATTGTAGAGATTAGCTGTCTCCCTGCAGTGTCCTCGCTCTCCGCATGTTGCCATTGATCAGTTTTGATTTCCTTTGGTTTGTGTCGGCAGAAATGAGGGAGGAAAAATGCTAACAATGTTAGCGCTGTTGCAGTGTGTGTCAGGCATATTCCTGCTGTGTCTCTGCCAGGTTTAGCTCTTTGATGGCTGCCATGTGCTGTGTATCTTATGTTTTAGAGCAGAATACTGGAATGGAGCTGAAGATCTTTCCAGGTGACTTGTATAAGTAGCGCTCGTCTTTTTGATATATGGGTGATTAATTTTTGCGCACGGCCTTAGATACGGTTTCAGCCATCAGTCGAAATGGAAATAATTCTGTCTAAGCTTTCTGAGTTGGGAACAGTGGCTTCCCACAGAGTCCCTAATTGAACTATGGAAAAAGCACTTGTCAGAACAAGTGTAAGCGCATTGTTTTTACGATGCATGTGGCTCGATTAGCTATTTTTGCGCAATTGATTGGAGTAATAATTGAGAGCGTATAGTACGTGATTATTTACGCACGTCCACCCTTATGCTCGTTTTTGCAAACCAGCGCACACCAGTTTGCATGATTTCTCCAACCTCGTCTGAACGAGCTCTGAGAACTTTAAAAGTGGGCTCAGAAGTTTTACTTGGAAAACTGTTTAAGAAAAAGAATCTTGAGGGGTAGACTGTTCGCGACCTGGAGAAGACGCTTCAAAATCTCAGCTCATTCGCTCCCCGCAACTGCTGGGAAATTGCACCCCTCGGAAATTGCCTGAAACGCCGAAACCGTTAGAAAGCGTTTCCCCAAGACACAGATATTGTGGATGATTTGATGATGGGAAAATATTGGCCTAAATTATATCCTGGCCTGAATTGTGTCCCGTGGCATATTGAGCTCAGGCTCTGCGTTTGGGATAGAGTGTGTGTTTTTGTTGGGTCTTTTTTAGGTAGCTCAGTGTAGCGAGCCACATGCCAGCACACTCAGGCTACTGCATAAGGAGAGACACATCTTTGGCAAGGACTCGCTGCTTTAATTGGAGCGTCGCAGGTTTATTCTTTTTCCCATCACTCTCCCCCCCCCCTCTCTCTCTCTCTTTCTTTTTCCTCCAGTAACCCATTCCCTGCTGTTGAATGTTCCTACTTCAACTCGGAGATTGTTTTTTTTTTTTTTTTTATACCCTGTGTATCTCAGGGGCTCAGTTGTTTTTCTCACACATGGGGTGATCTCATGAATAATATTTTGGGTTTTGGACGGGAGGCGGGAGAATAAGCTTTAAGAAATCGGAGGGAATTCTATCAGCCGCAAACAAACTTGCATCCCGGTGGGGATGGTGGGGGTGGCAATAAAGCTTAAATGAAAGTCAAAAACCAAAAGGAGGGCGAGTATTTGAAATAGTTTCTCTCGAATGAGTTTCCAACTGCCAGACTTAAGTAAGGTTCAGCTCATTGTAGGGAGCGTGAATCTGTCCAGTCTGGTCTACCTGGGTTTATTTCCCCTCAGCCCCTCCCCTTCATGAATATTCATAATGGTGCAGAAAATCAGCGCTGGCTTTGCTGCAATATAGTCGGGACACTGCCGAAATTCGCTCTGCATTCTGCGTCTTTGGTGATATGCCTCCCCGCGAGACTGGATGGAACAAGGTGCACCCAATTAGCGCTCTCTGCAGTAACAGGTGCTTGTTATGGATTTCCTTCCTCCTGCAGTCATTAATTAGAGAGTCTGCATATTGCATCACCAGAGCGCCTGAGTCAGAGTGTGAGAGTGTTGGACGCTGAGTGAATGCGTGTGGAGGCAGACAGAGCCGTCGCTCGCATCATTAGTGAGGCGCACTCATGGTTAAACAGGCTGTGTGATAATCCCAAGAAACCCCTAAGCACCCCTCAATGGAGAGGGCGGGGGTCACAGATCTTCCCACCCCAGATCCGGCTTTATTTCCTGTCCGCGTAATCATTAGGAGCAGGCCAGGTTCTGCGGACGGACAGGTTTCCGTGGCGACACTGCGGAGAGGTGCCGGCGTCTCGGCGGAATTGAAGTCGAGCCCGTACTGCGGCCATGACCGTCTCCGCTGCCCCTGTCAGGACCGACACTCCGCACCCCCCTCCTCTCCTCCTCCTCCTTTTCATGCAGATCTCACTTCCTTTCCATTCTTCTTTTGGTGTTCCGGGTCGGTGTGGTTGTTTTGTTTGCGGCGAGTCTAAGTACATAAATCACAGAGCATAATTGAATGGCAGAGATTGCCTCCGCAAACACCCGCCTCATCCTTCCTTAGCTTTGTTTTCCAGCGCGCCTCCATTTATTTTCTCCTATCTCCCCCATTGCTTTTTTCCCCATTTAATCTCTATTTCACTTTATTTCTCTTTCCATATTTTTATGGTTGTTTTCCTGTTGCGGATCACACGCTTGTTTTAGGTCAGCCGCAGTGAATAAATCCGTATAATTTAATGGTGCGCTTTTTCTTTGAACAATGTAAACTGAGTACTGACAAGCTGCTGGATGTGAGGGAGGCACGCAGTTCTTTCTCACGTTCTTTTCAATGTTGTGTTAGTTTTTCTTTGGGGAGAGGATGAATTTTGGAGCGGATTTCGGAGGACAGATTGGGGAAGATTAGATTTGTGGAAGATGAAATGCTTTCGAAAGTAAGATGCGCAGTCGTGCGGTAAATGGTCCCGGCGAGGAACGCCAATGTTCAGCCCTGTACCTTGAGGGAACCGCAACCTGGGGATAGAGATGCTCTTAAAAGCTGCGGTGAACCATCCTTCCTCTTGACCTTGAGTGCGGTACCTCTATTCCAGGTTTTCTAGTGGAACAAATTGACTTAAATAGTGCCACCCCCTGCTCCCCCCAAATCCGCTCTGAAGACATCAGGGCTCCATTTCACTGACTCCCCCATTCTCCCATCCCTCTCCGAGCCCTTAAACTCCTGTCTGCGGCAGAGCCCTGCTTCCTAATGATGACAAAAGGAAGGGCATAATTGAAAAGGCCTTAATGTGGACTTAAGCGCTTAAGAGCCCCTGTGGTCAGGAACCTTTCTCTCGCTGTAAACCGCCTCACTCCACTTTCTTCGAAGCTCTAAAATGTTCTCGTGAGCTGATGGTGCGATATGTCTGCCCATGTTAGGCCTTGGTGCGTAATGGCTTCTTGGTAAATTATGGCCCTGTCTTCTCTCACTTCGAGCTGCAGCCATATGAAAATTCATTTTTCATATGCAAGAGTAATACCCGGTGGTTTACGCTATGTTTAGTAAAGGGTGTGTAGCGATGACGGAACCGCATCTATTATTTATTTTAAACACTTTTAGCTTTTACGCAGTTATACAATTCCGGCCGATTACAGACCACTGCGTCATTTAACCAAAAAAAAAAAAAAAAAGTAAAATCTTTACACCACACAGTTGTTTCATGCAGTACTTTACGGTCGATGAAAAATTCTGAGGTATCTTTCCTCTGAAGACGAGCCTGTATCAGTTTGTCTGTAGTTTATTTTTGTTATGTCCTCAGTCAATCCCATTCTGTTATCAGTGTACATTTAGAGTAATGCTAAGGCTATATATCTGTTCCCTGTGCCAGTCTGTGTGTCACAGGAATGGTGTTTGATATTAGTCTGTTAGATATTGGCCGCAGCAGTTTTCGAGATAACCATCAGTTTATCCCTCTGGTGTTTTTCTTTTTCTTCTGCGGCGTTTTTTTTCTGTGGCTTCAGACGTGACACCGAGAGCGGAGTGAGTAATGCCGGTCATTAAATCAATGTACTCTCTCCAATCTGAGAGCGGGAACTGCGGATCTCCTCCAAAGTGCACTTTAATTGATGTAACATGTCATTGTTCTGAAAGTTTGACTGTCAGGACTCGTGATTTATCAGCATTTCTCCGCAATACATCTTCCACACTCCGCGTAGCGTCCGTGTGCTTTTCTTTCCAATGACTGATGAATACAGTAAACTCCTGTTCTTTCCTTAAAAGAACTACCACTCCAAGAAAAAGGAAAGTCGCACTAAGATCAAATCAAAAATGGAGTTTTTTTTCTCCTCCTGTGATGGATGGGACTTTGTGAACTGTAGGCGCTAGAGGAAAGGAAGTGTTTGTTCTAATGCCGCATGAAGAGTAGATGTGCTATCTCGCTCTCTCTCTCGCTCTCTCATCTCTCGGTCATTTGGCCTGGTGACACTTTTGATTGGCCTGGCAGGGAGCGTGGTATTATGTGGGGATGCTGCCCATTCGAACACCGCTGGAAGAGCAGTAATTTCCCCCGTCTGATCTCTGGCCTGTATTTGTCAGACGGGAGGCAGTTTTTTTTTTACACGCACGGATGAGGTCTTTGTATCCACGGTGATCCCGTAATTAGGGGCGAGCCCAGGAGAACTTCTGAATATTCAGGCTCATAAACATCTTAAGTGTTTCTCCAGTAGGCTTGGAGGACAGACTCTCCCCAATTTAGATTTTAATGAAAGTTAATCTGCCCCACTTCGAACTTTCGTTTAAATTTGTGGTCGTCTGTTGAATGCCCCGGATAATCAAATCGCGGATCGCATCTCCATTTAGTTCTGGTATTGGCACTGAAAATTAGTATTGACCGCTAATTTTATTTGATCTTGCGTTCCAAATATTCGGCCTCATTGTTCTTTGTTCGTCCCTACGCGGGGACTGAGATGGAGGGAGAGAGAGAGAGAGACGGATGGAAAGAGAGGGGGAGAGTGGAGGCAAGGGAGAGAGCGTAAAATAGCTTAAGAGTGTGTGTGATGTGTAAGCGGATCACAGAGGGCTCTATCTGCTCTTGTGTGTATTATGCGAAGCCGAACGGCCCCGTGTGGGTAATGGAGGCTGTGGCTTGTGAAATAGGAGCAGGGAGAGACCGGCCTAATCAGCCTCCTCACAGGCTGGCAGACGGCTGCAGGTGAGCCGCTAATCTCTGATTGCTTACGCCGCCATAGAATCACAGGCTCTTTGGCTTTCTGTGCCTCTGCCGTCCCGCCATTATAGCCGTTCGCTCTCGACAGAGACAGAAAGAGAGAGAGAGAGAGAGATTGTCCGCGGACGAGGATTGTGAAATGAGCGACTCAATCGCCAAAATACCTGCAGCGATTTCTCGGCCCCGGCAGCGTAGCGTCACATTGGGAGCGAGAGGAAGTTCAGGAGCTTCTGCTGGGGAGGGGGGCTGATTGCGAAGATTTCTGGGAAATTTCTCTCGCTTCACGAAACGCCCTGACAATTCAGTTTGGATCAGATTTTTTATTTTTATTTTGAGAATTTAACGGGTTTTTTCGTGGTGTGGGGGATGGGCAGGGCACAGTGTGCCGTTTCCCTCGCCTGCTGGCTCGTGTGTGTGCGGCGTTATTAGAACGCGACGCTCGCCTTCTCGCTGCCGAGCTCGCAGGCATCGCCCTCCCACGGACCGCTGAGCGACGCCGTCTGTCCTGAAGGCTGGATAGAGGGAGAGGAAGTGCGACTAAAATCATGCCCCATATTGTTTGCATTGTGCTTTTCCCCTCGTCAACATTCATTCAGCCAGAGAGACTTGGGCCGTACTTGAAAGTTTCGTACTCAGAGTGAGCTTGTGACAGACTGTAATATTTTGTTGTTTTTTTTTCCTGTCTAAATGTCACATTGGGGTTTGGGGGATCATGCAGGAGGGCTCCCTGATAGGTGAAATATGCAGTATATGAGCATTAGCCTTTCATTTCTCTTGAAAAGAAGAGATTGCCAAGGAGAGATTGAACAGGATCGGGGCTAAATGCTGTGTGCATGTAATAATAATAATAATAATGCAGCAATTTTATGCATTTTTACCCTCGGCCCGACTTCAGGCCGAAGGGTATTGTCATCAGTTCGTCGTCTGTCTATCCGTCTGTCTGTCTGTCAGTGCGTGCACCTCTAAAGTTAGCATCAGTAAACTAGTTACCCATGCCAAAACATTCGCGGTAATGTAGGGAATCCAGGCCAGGAAAGACTTTTCAGATCGGACCATTTTTTGGGGAAAAAATGGCATTTTTGCCGTTTTTGAAAAAAAACTTTTTCGTGGACTGATTTTGATGAAGCATTTGAGCTAGGGGGTTTATACCTGGAGGAATGATCATATATATGCGGGGCTCTTGATTAGTGAAAAAAATTTGAATTTTCCTAAATTTTTGTGGGACTTTGGGCATTTTTGTATTTGTAAATGTATGTTCTGTGGAATTCTACTTTGGTTATTGAGTAATTGTTCTGGGACACTTCATAAGTCAGGTTGAGGGTGTTCAAACGCGGGCGTTTCTTGACGCTTCAGACGCTTCACAATGGATACATCATTCATTCACTCACACATTCACGCTCTGATGGTGGTAAACTACGTTTTTGTAGCCACAGCTGCCCTGGGGCGACTGATGGAAGCGTGGCTGCCAGTACGCGCCGATGTTGCACCGCTAGCTGCTTTAGCATGTGTCGCTGGGCCGTTTTCATTTCTTTCAGTGTGACATCACAGGTTAATTATCGCCATAGAGATGCGCCATATGGGCTACGGACAAAACGGCTCACTATGTTCAATGCCTATTGTGAGGAAAAACCCACCATAGCATTGTAACTACTATCCCTCATATTCTCTTGCACTTTGAGTGTTCTGAGTTCCCAGTGGTGTTGCATCATCTTCATGTGTCCAGATCTAAGGGCATTTTCACCTCGGTTAAAGAGCCTCGGCGAAACAATATGCTGAACAAGCTTTTGCAGTTTTGTTTGTACACATCTAAGGGCTGTTGCTTCCTCACGACATTACGTTTGAGCTGAAGTGATGAAACCGCTAACCTTCCCTATTGCCTTCTCTGCCTCATCGGTAAGCTGGGGTAGCAGTTGTGCCGTGCTTCATTTCTAAATATTAATTAATTAATTTTTTTTTTTTTGTATTAAATGAGTTGGGCAGTTCATTACGGTGTAGTATTTGAGTAGAATACCCAGTAGTGGCCTGCCTGCAGGAACAAGGTCGAAGGCAGAGCTGCTGCTGGTGAAATTTGGAGCCTCAGGGCCAGGGCGGGACAGCCCAGCACACCCGAGCGTGACTGCCATACATATGCATGTGTTAAAAATCGATTAGGCCCATTACCGGACAGAGAAATGGGAAAAGGTTGGCATAATTAGGGAAATTTCCAGCGCAATTGTCCAGGTCCAATTCAGTCACACACTCTTCTGTCGAATCTGAGGAAAATGTACTTTGTAAGGGCACTTGCTAAAAAGAAGAAAGTGTTCTCTTTTTCTTTTCTTTTTTTTCCAAACCATGTTTTGCTTTCCCTGTTTGTTAATAGTCTGATTGATCCGAGATCAGTCGATCTGAGAGGCAGTTCAAAGGGGGCTTTGAGTCCGTGTTGCCGTGGTGATTGTTGCGTGTAGGAGGCTACAGCTTTTATTTTTTATTTATTTTATTTTTTTATATGATGCTGTGCAGGTTGTAGCGTGCATGGCAGGGCAGTGTTCGCCCAGTGCAGCGCTCCTGTCCCCCCCCATCCCCACCCAAGACACACACAATGTTGGGCTCTGACCTGAACGGAACCGCATTCCCGCAGAACCTGCTGCCGGCAATGGACAGAGCAGGTCGGTCTGATCCGGGCAAGAGCGGGGCTCTACTGAGTATGCCTGGGGCCTGTTGCTTGGAGCTGTTGCGTACTTATAGGATACAGCTGTGATTTACCCCGAAGAGATGTAGTTAACAGGCGAATCAATGAATTTTTATGATTATTTATGTTCATATAAACAGTGTTTATTTCTAAAGCTGGCATCGGGACTGCGCCGTTGGTGAAATATTGATGTCCCGTGATCGTTTGCTCTTGTCTGTGGTTACAAAAGGGCTGTTAGACTCAAAGTTCAGGCTGAGGGCTTTTGCCTCACAAATAATTTGTATCATATTTTCTGTAATAGGCTCCCATATTGGGGAAAAAAAAAACTACATTAGCTTAAATTAAAATGTAACATCCACTGCATACTTGCAGAGTGCCTTGAAAAAGATTGTATTTGCCTCTATGCAACACTCAATATTTAAACCGCAGCACTGTAGCTATATTGGGAGCGGGTTTCGTGCTTCTTATTTTTCTGTCGTATTTATTGGAAGATGAAATTGCATCTGCTCTCCTGCGGTGCGGAGTGTGGATTTCAGGACTTCCTGCTCCGGGTGTATTGGGTTCAGACGGCCTCCCTCTGCGGACCGGAGTTGGATGGCCTCTGACTCCGCCTGTGATTGCATTAGCCCCTGTGTTCTCACTCCCACTTCAAACAAGCCGGCCTGGCACCCCGCGTCCTGCTTTATACGCGACTTCTGAGGCTTATTCTGCCTCCTGAAAAAAGGTCTAGCCG
Organism: Gymnothorax reevesii; assembly: GCA_029721435.1. Taxonomy (NCBI): domain Eukaryota; kingdom Metazoa; phylum Chordata; class Actinopteri; order Anguilliformes; family Muraenidae; genus Gymnothorax; species Gymnothorax reevesii. Next base: position 52,005,164 of record CM056587.1, on the reverse strand, counting down.
TGCCTGTAAGAGGTGTTACGCAGCCAGCCCATGGTGGTCTTCTCTTCTTCCCAAAGAGGAAAAAACTGCAATTACATAGCATAGCATGGTTACTGAGACACTGCTCTAGAAGGTTCTTTCCTTCGGATTTGACATTCGACCAGGCTTGGAATCGCCGGGCACGTTAAAGATGCTGTGGGACTTCTTGTGTTTGAGAGGGTCGTTAACCCTGGTGTCCTTGCCACCTGCATATAATTGGCTGCATCACTTCCTGTCTTCTGGTGCGCTGTGATTACTCATCGTCAATGCTAGTTCTTGCTTATTATAAGGCCTTGCCTTGTCACATCATCGGTTCCCAAATCACAGCTGATAAGCGAGTGGCCAAGGTGAAAGCAGTGTATGCAAATTGGTCTATTCGTGCGCATGCACACTCACACATACACACACACACACACACTTACACACTCACATACAGTCAATGGAAAAAACCCTTGAGACTCCTGCTGTGTAAATGAATGTTGCTGTAACATATGTTAAATGGTTTTAATAAGGTACTGCCGCCGTGGCTGTGATATCACATGGCATTAAATGCTCATTAAATGCATTGTCATTAAATGCTCATTAAGTAGGTATTGGACGCTAAAAAAAAAAAAAAGTTTGGGATGGACAGGGTTAGTTTGTGATAAAATGAAATGGAAACTGAGAATCATCATCCCAGTGCAGATGGTTGGCTGGAACAGGCTCTGATTGTTATACAAAACCCATAATGCATGGCTCCGGTTCTGTTCCGCTCAGTGTGTTACGGAAAATGACATTTGCAAATTGTGTCGTTCATCACTTGAACAAATGAACAAATACTGACTCCAGACCCTTCGCTAAGCTGTGGGTATAATCTTTTCTTCTTTTTTTTTAACTGTGTGTGGTAAGCCGGCATGTGCAGTACTCTGTGAAACTTGGATTTATCCCTTAATTTAGCAGCGCTCTCGGCTCATGCCAATAGACAGAATGGGGTGGCTATCACTTTGCTCTTTTCTTCCGACTCAAAACGGGCAGAGACTGCATGAGATTGAGCAAATCCACATAAAATATGCATAACTATGAACATTTTTAGCTGAAAGAAACTCATTTAAAGGTTTCCGAGCTCCCGCATTTCCGTGCTGACCAGGTTGGACATCGTTACTCTGTTGCCAAGTTACTTCGTCCACCCGCTTTCTCTCTTTAAACCGTAATTTGGTAGTTGATGTTTTCTGTTCATCTGCCTTCAAAACATAATGGTTAATTTCCATCTCTGTATCTCTGTCTCCCTCTCTCTCTCTTACACAGCAGGACAGTTCATTCGTTGCAGAGCGTGTTGGAATTATTCAACCAGGCGCCATCTGCTTTGTAATTGTCCGACTTGGAGTTTCATAGAACTGCAGTCCGTTGAGATTAGCTGTTGCTTTCCATTTTAGTTAGGCCTCTCTGCAGAAGGACCCTCTCCACTGAAGCCAAAAATTTGTCCTGAGGCAAGGTTTCTCAGCGCGCTCTCCGAGCCGTCAAAAGATTTCCTCTTTCAAACCCTCTTGCGACTGGGGAACTGCACTCTTTTTTTCCCTATTTTGACTGGTTCCTTCGCCACAGCTATTGTTTATAAAAACTTATCTCCTCCAAATTAAATCTGCGTGCGCCTCGAGAGGAGATGGCTATCCAGCCAGACTCGCAGGCGCATATAATACTGAACGGTGGTGGTTTAAATTCGGCTTGCAGACAGGCACTCAGTTTGAAAGGACAGGGGAGTTATTAGCAGAGGAAGACTCGGAGGTAGCCAAGCTCAATTTGCTTAAATAACAGTGACAAAGCCCCGAATGCCAGGGGATGGCAATGAAACCCCTCTTGTTCTCCTCAAACTAAATAAGCACATAAGCTTGGCTGATGAGCTGGAGAGCCCCCACAATCATCCTAGTTTTATTGCTCGTCGCCCTGCCCATGTTGTCCAAGCTGTTTTCCAAGCGGCCAATCGCAGTCCACATCCTAACCTCCACTCACTCATTTTAATAATTTTTTTTAGCTACTATCAGACAGCGTTCCCCCCCCCAAAATCCGTAGCCACTTAACTAAGACTGTAATGAGCAGGCAGACCTACGGAAGCATGGAGCGCATCTTAAGCAGAAGAGCGAGAGAGAGGGTGTGACACACTGGTGTGGGTGAGATCTCTTCTAAAGCAGAGTTAAGGTGTTAAACGCGAAAGCTTGCTTCAAATTCACACGTCAGGCTCTGGGCACATCTTTTGACTCCCCGCCGTAGATTTAAAAAAAAAGAAGAAGTAAAAATCCCATCATTAATGTGACATCTCATCACGTGCATTATCGCACCCGTAGCAGATTAAAGCCGCCTCTGTTCCTGGAGACTGGAGTCGAATGGCGGGCGAAATCCTGCCAACAAAAGGTGGGTACTGCCTCTGTCGCTCCCCGGGGCTAAGCCATGTAAATCCCACACTACCGTCACCGTCTGCAACAATGGCGAGATGTGGAAAAATAGAGGGATTACAGGGTGACATGCGCATGTATCACATTGTGCGCACTACCTGAGCCTTGTTCAGGTCTGTCTACTCTCGACTGCGGGGAAGGATTCATGGGATCGATATTGTACAGCCCGAGCCCATGCGCCCTCATGAGTACATGCACTGTTTGTGTGTGTGTGTGTTTCTATCTGAGATATATTTGTTTTGATATGTGAAATTATGGTTGTGTGTACGCGAGTAGGTGATTGTGAGTTTTGTACGTGTAATAGGTTTTAAGTTTTTACTTGCAGCCGTTGTTTCACTTTGATGAGACGAAGTGTAATTTGACACTGGCAGTCCCTCCTCCCATTGGCTCCTGCCGCTCGGTGAGATTCTCGCACTCCTCCTGCCTCCCTGCTCTAGTGGCCGTGCTCTTATCCAGCGAGCGCAACTTGCCAGGGAAACGGGGGCGAGGCGAGCAACTTGTCGAACAGTCTGTTTGGAGTCAATATTTGGGTTTGAAATGTTTTCTTGAAAGGTTGCTGAAAAAGTGCTGCTGCCTTCTTTCCAGTCCAACAACAGAGGAGGAAAAGGGAGAGGGAGGGAGGGAGAGAAGAGATAAAAAGATGTTTGGCTTCGCTCCTAATGCACGTGACGCAGTTTTGAAAGCATGCACATGCTCAAATGAACGCATGCAAGGGCTAATGAACTCCTCACTCTCGCGTCTGTATTCTGCTCTCATTTTAACTCTGTCATACCTCTTCTCAGGCATCACCTGCATGTGTGTACGTATGTCACACTAATGGAGCTCATTTGAATTTGAAAGCCTCTAGGAAGTATGGCCCGGGTTCCCTGGATATTTATGCTATTTGGTCACATAGAAAACTATTGGCCCTCTGGTGCTGTCCTCTGCCACTGCTGCTCTGTGATTGGCCCATCGGAGGAGAGGGGCCCGGAGGCGGAGAACAGCGAGGACTCTCTTCACTTTCTGCGTATTGACAGGACAGTTACCCGTCTTTGGTTGGTTATGACTGAAGGTGACGGGAGCTGAGAATAGATCACCAGTGGTGTGTCTGATCTTTTCCTGGCGGAGTGAAAATGGAACGTCGGAGCACTTCAGTGGAGAACACTGTTTTTCATGTGCAAATTAAACTCCACAACACACTGACAGTTCACATTGAGCTCTCCCGCTCCACTGACGTCTCTGTAGCCATCCTTATTACTAATCCTGTCCTAATCTCCCTCCGCCGCATCTCTCTCCTCGTCAGAAAATACAGACATAAATAAATAAATTAGCAGTCTGCTGCCAGAGAGAAGATGGTTGACGTCTCCCTTTGTCCTGAAGAATGTTTCAATGATTTAAATTAGATTAAGCAAACGGCAACAAATAGATTGAGGTGAACTGCAGATTCTGAATCGCCTTGTACAATACTGCGATTTTTGTCATCGCAAACACAAACATAAAGTTTCTTCAGCATCTTAAAAACTGAAGGAAAGTGTATCTTTACAGCACTCAGAACAGTGATGAGTACCCCGGTGTACTTTGTCTGAGCCTGACCCTTGACTGGTGAAAAGGACATATGTCATGATTTTAGGTGCTGCTGGTATAAAGCTTCATTATCGAAGTAGTCTGACTGATGGCTTTCCAATGAGGACTCGTGGACTAGCGTTCACATTGTTGACATCCTAGCGAATGACTGGTTATTGCAGCATTGTTCTTCGAGGCTTTATTGTGTGCTCGTGTTAACTTACAGAGCCAGAGTTTTCAATGTACCTTCACCATTCGCTTGGTTGTTGTGCTTCCACAGCACTGAATCTTCATCATGGTCCACTGCCCGTTTCCTGGCACTTTGTTCATCTGATGGCATTAATCTAGCAGATGCCCTGAAGAATAGGCAGCAGATGGCCCGAGTCTGATTAAGAGCTCTTGGTACTCAGCAATATCGAGACGTCTCGGTGCCTTCCTTGCAGTCAAAAAGTATCAGAACCCGATTTACCTTTTCTGTGATCCACCAGCCCAAGAGACCAAGCAAGCTTGTGTTCGTCGTGTTTCCTGGAACTGGCAGTCGGAGGAGTTGTACTGAAAACCTTGCATAAATCTGCAGTTTCCTGCCAGGTGATTGTTTTTCTTTTGCTTTTTATTTTTATTGTAAGCGGTAATTTGAAAGTTTGCAGCAAGTTCCTGATGTCAGAAATGGCTCTGGCATTTGGGATAATGACGTGACCCCAGTCTGGTTTTCGGCTAATGGTGCCGTGAGTGGCTCCTGGGCGGGAGTTTGAATGGCGGGTGGAGAAGGTCAGCCGGGCAGGGGCCTCAGACATGCCTGTGAGGAAGTGCGGAGGCAGCTCCCATACAGGAAGTGCGAGCAGACAGTGAGAGAGCACCACAGATTCAGGCAGAAGCTCTCCGACTGATGAAATGGCGGGTGATTTATGACGGCTGTTGGCAGGTGCGGGGCCTCGGCTCCGTGTCGTCCCTGTCGGATGAGAACTGAAGGTTGACGGGTTCTCCTATCAATCACGCCCCGCTACGCACCAGCTGACGCGCCGAGCCGCAGGTGCTCTAATGGGTTCTGTGGTGCCTCTGCTTCCTGTGCAAGGACCGTAAACAGGAAGTGGGTGGTAGGGCAAGGTGGAGGGGCAAGCGAGCAGTGGGAGATGTGTTGGAATGACTGACCTCGGTAACTTGTGAATGTGTTTGGTTCACCACTATGATGGTGTTAAGCTTTTCTTGATTGCCTTTGAGTCTAAAACACTGAAGCCCTTCGCGAATCTAAATTGTGTGCAAGTTGCTGATGAGCCTTTTTTTTTTAAATAGTATGTATTGCTGAGTGGTCAGCTCAGATCATCCTGGTTTGTCGTAGTTTAACAAACCGACGCATTATTTTTCTTTGCCTCATATTGTTAATGTTTTAACACTTTATTGCATTGTGTATTCTGAAGTAGCGAAACCCACCCACTACCTTTATTTGGCAGAGGAATCGCATCATGCAACAAAGGGTTAAGTTTCAAGACGTCACTCGTTCAGACATGAGCTGAAACAAAAGAACGTGCATGGTGTAACTGCTTTATTTTTTTAGATGTAATTACAGGTGTAGTAGGGATGAGGTTGACAGTGTGATTAGGAAGATAATTGGATAGGTTTCTTTGGGGTTGCGTGAGAAATATGAGCTTGTCTAATTTGCTCCCTAATTCTAAGCAAACCGAGTGACCCTGACGCAGTATTGCTGTGAACCCTCATTAGAATGTAATCAAGGGGAGATTAATTGCCTCCCAACATTGCATGTCTATTCCCATTACCGCCAAAGTGTGAAAACGTCATCTTTAACAGGCCTGCGGTTTACAGCGTGTTTTCTAATGCACAATCCTACTTTCACCCATCTCTTTGTAAGCAGTGCAGCGATCGGGTGTGTATTTGCCAAAATGGATGTTTCTTTCAAAATCCTCAGCATTTTTACTTTTTTTGGTGCAGTTACTTGACTTCTGTTTGATTTAGGGTCTGTGCTGCTGGAGGTGGTTACTCGCAACACATATCAGTCAGCGGCTTGCGGGCCGTAAGATTCAAAATCTGCCGAACTTCCAGTTGGGATGAAGTGCAGTGACTGCCATGTCTGTTAAAAAAAAAAAAAATCATCAATTTTCAGTTGGGGGGAAGAATGCTGTAAATACTGGGAAGATGCTAGGCAGTTGAGAACATTCTCATCAGGAATATGTCTCTCTGTCCTTTGGTGTTCCCAATTTTTATAGCCAGGGCGGGTTCTTCGTCATCTCTGCAGAAGTGGCTGCTGTGATATGTTGGTTCAGCCGGGTTTTAAATATGAGGCTCCAGGGCCCATATTCACAAAGCATCTTAGCGCTAAAAGTCGGTCCTAACCGCAGGATTTTTTTTTTAAATGGGCGTGTCAGTCATACATTTAGGACTCCTAATTATTTTTACTAAGTGTTATTCACAAAGCATTTTAGACCTAAAAGTAGCTCCTAAGTCTGGGAGAGCTGAAAATTAGTCAAGAGGTCTCCTAACTCGCTAAAACCTATTCACAAAGAGTAAGAAAATGGCTGCTGCTGTTGAAAGACGGAATGACTTGGAAATTCTGAATGATGCTCAGTTGTTGAAAAGCTATCGGATCGACCGTGAAAGGATTTTATTTGTTGTTGACTTGGTGATGGAGAGAATTACATCTCCAACCCTGAGAAACAACCCAATAAGCCCCGAAATAAAATGTTTGGCAACACTTCGTTACTTGGCCACCGGAAAAATGCAACTTTGCAACTCAGACAATTTAGGGATTTCACAATCATCTGTCAGTCGCTCAGTTCAACAAACAATCAATAGCCCACACTCAGTGAACCCCATACCATCCGACCGTATCCGGTTCCGCTGGACATTCGCCAACAACACAGAATCAAACTTGAATTCTTGCACATCTCAGGTATGCCCGGTATCATCGGTGTTATTGACGGGACTCATATTCAAATCATTTCTCCAACCCAAGATGAAGAGGTATCTGTAAGCAGAAAAAAGTTTGTTCCATCAACATCCAGATAGTAGGCTATTTGATGCCGAATACAATGTTTTGGACATTGTTGTGAAATGGACAGGATTCACGCACGACTCTCGCATTTTAATAGGAAGCAGCTAATGCCAATTTTTTGACAGGCCTTATGTGCCTGTTCAATGCCACTTGCTCGGGGACAGTGGCTTTGGTGCTGTACCTCCTCCTGCTATGCATGAATTATTTTATTACGCTATTGAGCGAGGGTTACAGTTAATAGATCATCATAATAATACCAGCCTATGTCATACTTTGAATGCATATTTAAACTGTAGGCTATAAATTACAAACCAAGCTTAGTATGCCTTCTTGTAGGCTGCGATCTCGGACCTCCCCTGCGATTGCATCCCATACCACCGCTTCTAGCAGCCATCCATGAAATCGAGGGTAACGCAGCAATGATATGTAGGCTGATATTATTATTATTATTATTATATTCTCATCGGGTAATAAGTTGCTAATTACTGGGGCAAATTACGCGTTTCATAAATAACTCATCGTTTTTACAATCTCTTTCCTATGTACGTTCTTTGCCTAGAGCGTGCATTCTGCATTTTCAAAAATACTCTACATGTTATTATTTTATGCAGAATCTAAAACACAGCACTTATGATTGCCAAATAGCTTGCTTGATCGAATTCGGATTAGAATGTGGGAAGCATGTTGGGGAGGAGTTATTTTAAGGGTCAGCGTTAAGGTTAAGGTTAGGCTGAGGGTTAGGGCAGTGTTTAAAATTGGGACCGCCGTACTTCTTTATTTTGTAATGCATTGGAAAACTGCCGTACCCGTAGCAACTGCCATTATTTTATGGGACAAACCAGCCGCTTGGACTATTTTCACATTTTTTCCTCCATAGGTTGTATGGGGGATATCTTTTTCAATGGGCTGCCCTGCCACCAAACAACCAATCACTGTGCTCATTGTCCCAAGACTCGTGCATGAGAATTGACGTCATGCATAGCAACGGAGATTTACTCCCACCTACCTCAGAGCTTCTCCTATTCTAGGAGTTATCATTTTTCTTAACTAAAAGTTGCTCTCAGCGGCTTTGTGAATAACTTTTAAGATTTTACTCCTATATAAAATGTTTTAGCGCGACTTAGGAGTTCTCCTGGCGGTAAGATAAGATGCTCTGTGAATTCGGGCCCAGATACCATAAGCACACAACATGGACTGAATTGAGCCTGAATCAGGAACCTTACTGTGGAGGCGAGCAAAACATTCAATTTGAAGGAAGTATGTTTTTTTTCTTTCTTTCTTATTGTGTTGCCCCAGGTAACTGAGCAGTTTGCTGAAGGTATTGTACAAGCAATAACCTGCTTTATTTAATCCATTTGCATAACTTCTTTTTTCACCAACTATACAGGTCCGAAAAATGTGTTTGTCCCACTGCGCCAGAGGCCTTGAGACTGCTTAGTCCAAATCCTGCCCAGTTGTGCATCATCAGCTTTTTACTGCTGAACCTTACTGGAGGCAAGGCAGTGAAATATGGACACTCATCGCTCCCAGCTCATCCTGAGCCAATCAGCATGCAGATGGTAGCTGTGTTCGGAATGCACACTCCCTCACTGACTCAGTTTGTATTGTTTTCTGTAGAACAAATTCAGTATATAGTTTGTGTGTAATCAGTGAGTCAGTGAGTGAACATTCCAAACACAGCCAGTGTCTAATTCTGTGTTCTGTTCTGATAAATAAGTGGTGGACAAATCAGACTGGGAGATGAATCTGTGAAACCAGTTTTTCAGGGTTTGTGTCTAACCCTGTCCACACTGGATAAAAACTGCTCTTTATCACAGAAGATACCTGGGCACATGCTCTTCTAGGCCTTCATTGGCGTTTTTGCTGGGCCGCCTGCAGTTTGCGGCGGATCGGGAGAGAGCCTTTTGCTGCGGTGCTGCTGCGGACTGTGTCCCCAACTCATGGGCACGCACGCAACCACACGCGTAACAGTGCTCTTATTAAGCGAGATTAACTGCTAATGGCTTCTTGTATAGTTCTGTTGGCCCTGCACAGTTAATTTAAGGGGTCGTCAGAGTTTATTTGCTTTGCTGCTCGTTGAGACGGAACCTCCTGAAGTTGCCCTAACCAGTTTTTATAACAAATATAAATACTTATGTATTGTTTTGGGGGGAAGCAAACTTTTCTGCGTCATGCTTCTCCAGGTCATGTCGTTTTTTGAAAATATTATTTTTATTGAAACTGCTGGGTCATTTCTCGAACTGAAGTGGAAAAACACTATTACCCTTGGTGTAGCGGGTTTTCTTCCTGTGTCCACTTCTGCTGGCTCGGTGAGAGTTGATCATCCTTCTGCAGTTTGTGGCTGGTCTCGCAGACCTCATGAAGGCAGCTCTCATGTTTTTTTGCACGTCCGACTGGCATTCATTTTGTAAATGCTAATTGAATGCAAATGAAAATTTCACCGCCTGTCGTTTTGGCAGTGCTGTCTGGTGAATGGGACTGCATATGAAGAATGGCTCTTCCTTTTTGTTCTCTAGTGCTTCTCAAGCTCGGTCCTGAGGGCACCCCTGTATATGCTGCATTTCGTTCCAACCACAACTGCTAGCACAGGATTTTAATAAGCCGTTAATTTGTTTCAGTTGGGTGCATTTCATGTTAAAAGCAGTTATTTATCTTACGCGGTTTTTTTTGGCAGATATATGTATGGGTGCCATGAAAAATAAAAGACCCTTGAACATATTGTGTTTATAATTTATTTTATTTTATTTTTTTAGGCAGAGGAAATCAATTGGCTCAAAAGAAGGTGCTGAATACAACTGTTTAGTGTTCTTTGGAAATAAATTGCTTGAACCTATACATATTAACATGACACACAACGGTTTTTTTTATCATTTAATTGCCAAGGGAATTGTTTTGTTTTCATGACCATGTGTCCATGGTTTCACCATTCAGGAACCTATTGATGGTTTAGTTTGTTTTTTTTTTTGTTTTGTTTTTTTTTTTTCACTTTTTATGAAGTTGTTTTGAAGATGCCACTGTTATGGAATGCTCCTTTTTAATAGCTTGTATAGATATGTGTCAAAATGTGGCTTAAGAGGCTGAATAACTGTTCTGAACATAAGGAAACCTTACTGCCACGAATTAACAGTTTATTGAAATCTTAGTTTCCCTGGTGATGTACACACAAACCACCGTTCGCAGTGCGCACCCAGGACGGAGTTCGGAAAGCACAGCTACACTCTATGCTGCGCTCTACCTTCCTGCTGCACATAGTTAGCTGAGGGCCCATTCAGGCTTTCTGCACATTTTCAAGTGTGAACTTTGTGCTGTCACTAGTATGCATCGCCCTTTGAGTCAGACATGCGGGAGTGTGTCAGAGAGAGAGAGGGGATCTTCCTGTCGTGTTCTTATGGGGAAATGGTGTGTCCACCGTTGGGTTTCCTGACTTTGGGGCATTTGTCGGTGGGTGCGGTTTATGCTCACGTCTTGGCAGAGTGGAATGACGGAGGGGATGGCAGTTTGGATGGGAAAGGCCCACAAAGACATTCTGCTGCAGTGCTTTTAGCTCTGTCTGTAGACACTCTGTCCTTGGGCATTAATCGGTACACAGTGTGAACCTGTGAATCTGCTGGCTGTAATGTTTGCTCTAGTCTCAACTACTTTAAAGCTCTTCTGAGGTTTACTGACCCACAGAAGTCCCCGGCACCTAAAAGTGCTAATGTAATTTTTAACTTTGAATAACGCAGAGATTTAAAAATCAGTCCTGGAGGGCCACAGCATTTTGCTGGTTTAACTTCAGTCCTGTTGGGTTACAGTGTCTGCTGGTTTAACTCTGGTCCTCTCTGTACCTACAGTCTGCAGGTTTAACTCCAGTCCTAAAGAGCTACGGAGTCTGCCAGTTTAACTTCAGCCTTGTAGGGCTGCAATGCTACCAGAAAGATGTTTGTGCCTAAAATTTTAAATTCAGTGTAATACATATAATTAATTAGTGTGGATTGCATAAACTGTGCATTAACATTACATTGCGTAAGAGGATAGTGTTAGTCTGTGAATATAGCTGTACACGGCGCTTTGAAAAGGAAAAAAATGCAAAATAAAGGCTGTTTGATTTACATTGTGAATCATGTTTCATTTAATGAAAACATCAATTGCTGTTAATATTGGAATTTAAGTGCATAATTTCACACAAAAGCTCCAAGAAGCCTGTTGAGATAAACCAAAAGCTTTGTGTGTGATCTATGCGTGTAGGTAGGTGTATTCATACATGGGCCTGCGTGGAGACGCAGGCTGAATACAGTAGATGAAAAGAGCCTCTGCTCGTGATCTGCAGGAGAGGGCAGGCAAAGCCGTGCTTTCCTGTGTGCGGCGCATACGAACAGGGACTGACAGCGTGTGAACTCCGGCCCCATTAGCACATACCGTCAATACAAAACATCCTGCGCCGCGCCTGTCGCCCGCGATTAAAGCAAAACACTTGCAATGTAGTCATAAAAATTACAAAGTATCAGGCTTCAGTCATTAGAGAGACGCTGGGGAAACGGGGGGGGGGGGAGCCTTGGTCGTAAGGCTGTGCCTTCACCAGGATAGGGGTAAATACATATTTAATGCCCCAGATCACTGTGGTTTGCTCTTCAAAGATCAGAGCACTTTTGAGTCTTCTTGAAGACTATGGTGAGGCTGAACTTCAGTTGCCTTCAACGGTGTTTTCTCTCTCTCTCTTAGTCTCATTTCTTCTTGAGATTCTGAAGGGCCATAGGGGCTAACTGCTGCCCTTTCACTACCTGTTTGATATGTGAGTCCAGCAGGAAAACTGAGTCCCCCCCCCCGCACCATCTCCCTCCTCCTCGACTGCTGATGTGTGGTCAGTACTGCCATTCGGCCTCTCCTGGCTTTTTCAACAGACCAGAGACCCCCTCGGCTTTGCAAAACGCCTGGTCCTAAAAAGACAATTTACCTTCTGATAATTTCCACCTGCGTCCCCTTGTTCAATGGGAAGAATCGCCACTGGAAGGTCTTTTCTTGGCCTGAACTATCACTGGCTGTGCTGTCATTTTCTAAAAAGTTGAAAAGAACATAAATAAAGAAGGGGGCTGCCCGTGTTTTCTCCCTGTAGCCGGTACATTGTTTGAGTGTTTGTGTGCTCTCATGCAGCCTGACCACAAGGCGCCTGTAGCATTGCCCTGCATTATTTATCATGTCTACGTTGGACAGTACTACTCATGTTTCTGAGCTGCTTTTTATTATCTCAGGCCGCAGTCGCCACATTGTTACAGGGGCACTGCACAGGCTCGGCCAGTTAACAACCTCCGTGCCACTGATTGTCCTCTTTGATCTTAATGAGAAAAAGATCAAACAAAAACCTTGTGCACAGTTGTGATCACATTCTTCTCTCCATTGGATTCTTTTCTTTTGGTCCAGAGAAGGCTTTGGACTACAAGTACGCTGTACATATTGCTGCCGTATCATGGAGCCTTTAATGTGTTTGTTAATCAGACTGATTTAGGGTCTGTAGGATGTAAGTTGCGAGCAGTTGTGGCACCTTTTGGCCAACTTACTCCTGCATATTGAATCAATAACAATTGAACATTTGTTCTTCAATGACACGAATCTGCGCACACATTTACGCATGTCCATGAGTGTATGCCTGCTATTTGTGTGTGTGTATGTTCATACGTATGCATGTTTATGTGTTTGTGTGTTCTCGCATGTATACATGCATGCGTTTGGGTGTGTGTGCGCTTGTGTAAGTGTATGTTTGTGTTTGCACTTGTATCTGTGTGCCTGTTTGTGAGTGAATGTCAGAGTGTGTGTGTGTGTGTGTTTGTGTGTAAGTGTTCATGCACATATGTATGTGCTATGTGTGTGTGTGTACGTGTGTATGCACATATGTATATGCTGTTAGAGTGTGTGAGTGTGGTGTCTGTGTGTGCCTTGTGTGTAACTATGTGTGTGTTTGTGCGCATGTGTGTATGCTTGTTCGTTAGGCAGTGCCAGTGCATGTCAGTGGTGTGTGCGTCCTTGCGTGTAAGTGAATGCACATGTATGAGTTTGTGTTTCCACGTTCGTTTGTGAATGTCAGAATGTAGTGTGTCTGCGTGCATGTGGGTAAGTGTAGGCACGTGTGCGTTTGTTAGTGCATGCATTTGTGTGCATGCTTGTGTGTGTGGTGTGTGCGCGTTTGCATGTATAGCAGTAAACATAGCACCAGGCCCCCTCCCCTTTCCCGAACAGAGGCCTGAGCCGAGAGCAGTGGCGTCGCCTCGGAGACATGAGTAATACTGCTCCCCTCGGCGGGGGGGCCAGCGCACCTGACTTTCTTTTATTTACTGGCTGAGCGTTGCAGCGCCCTGAGACTGACACAGCTCGCACGTTTGTGCGTTATCCGCTGAGACACCTGGGCTTTTATTAAACCCGCTCAGGCTAAGCCCCTTTCTCCAGCCGCACAACGGGGTGCATCGCCCTGATTGGAGCCTGTAACTGCACTCTATCGCTCTTTCACTTCCTCCCTCTTCTTATTTTTATTCCCTCTTTCTCTATTTGTCTCACTGTGTTTCTCTATCTCTGTCTCTTTTTTTCTCCATCGATCTTTGTTTCTGTCCTCTCTTCTCCTTCTCCTTCACTGCCCCCTTTCTCTCGTTCACCCTCCCTCTCTCCCTCCCTCCCTCCCTGTATTCCTTGGCGCGGTGTTTGCCGATTACACGGGCCGGGTGCGTAACAAAGCCCCTTTTTTGTGATGTGACATGGAGGGCCGTGTAGCGGCAGTGTGCTGGGCGTCCCCGGTCGCCGCGGCAATGCCATCCCATAATCGGAGTGAGCGCTGTGTAATCTGCTCTTTTTCCCCACGCGGCCGACACTTCCTCTGCCTCGGCTGTCAGCAGCTGGCTCGCCGAGCGGCCTTCCCAGAAGCCCCCATCCCCCCCTCCACCCCCCACCCGGCTCTGGAGAATACCTCTGACAGGCCCGGGGCCCTGTTTGGTGCGGGAAGTCTAGTTTTTAACTTGTTTGGTACCGCGTTGCACAGTTTGAGTTCCCGGTTTAACCCCATAAAACCTACTGACCCATATATGAGTCCTTCAAATGCAGTTGTAGTATTCAAACCTGTGAAATGTCAGGCCTATTTTAAATTCTATTGGAGAGCCCAAGCTTTCCAACAATCCCAAATATGTCCTGCTGAATTGCAGGGAGATGTGTTTAGAATGAAGAACAAGGTGAAGATATTTTCCATTTGATGAAATGCTGTGGCCATAAAAACATGGCCCTTTGAATATTTATCTCTTTTTAAGTGTGGTGTCGCTTCACTAAAGTGTTGCAGCGAGGAAATACGGAATATGTTTGCGACATTGCCTGAAAATATGGAGAGAAAAAACATTTTTCTGACTTTGGACCTACTTTAGGGAAAACTTTAAGTGAGAAGTTAAAGTTCAAGGGGTTCATCCAGTTTGATGTTGTGTGCTATAGTGATAAAGTTTTGTATGCTATTGTACTAAAGTCCTGTTAGGGTCTCAGTAGTGCGGTTCTTACCAAAACCTGTTTAAAACTGTGTTGCAGTTTGAGTTCTTGCGTTCATTAAGTGTGATGCTTTTAATGAAGTCCTATTGGGAGCAGGGTAATCTGGGTATTTCCAGTGTCTTTATTGAAGCACAGCAGTCTGGTTTTATCTTATTTGGTGCTGTGTGTTGTTGAGTTCTTGGGAGAGATTTTTTTGGGGTTTTTTTTTTTCCTTTGTGGTTTGAGTTTTTAGGTGAAAGGTTTTGGTGTTTGCTGAAATGTTGCTGTGTTTGAGATCTGTGTTCTCTCAGTAGAAAGATAGGATTGCTTCCTGAAGTGAAATGGGTTCCTTAGCATCTTCTGAAAAATAACGATATCTGCAGACTTCTCTCCCCTCCAGATCAATCACAGAGCAGCGATACTCCGCCTCACCTCTCGCTCTGATGCTCATGTGCCCTGAGTGACCACTGATGTCAATATTTTAAGAACGCCTCAGGAAAAATGGGTCAGTTGAGTCTGCGTTTGGAAGCCTTGAGACTAATTATGACTGAAAATTCCCTATAAGCTATGAAGACCTGGGCAAAGCTTCCGTGAACTAAGAGCAGTTAGGTTTTTAAAATCCTTCTGGCTCCTCTCCCAGTGACAGAAAGACCTGTCTCAGCAGTTTTTTTTCCTTCTTATATATTCATTTTATTTTTTCTAGAAAATACTGTATGTGCATTGCGTGTGCTTGCATGTGATTACACGTATACTTGAGCAAATTAGTCAGTTTTTGCAACAATAAATTTTTATTGTTAAATCAAAGTTGAACAATTCTGTGTACTAGTTCTTTATCATGCATTTGCTGCCTTAAATACTCTGTGCAGTCATGTGGCCATTGATGGGTTGTTTGATCAGTCAGTGGGCGAGGTGATGGGATGGTGGTTGGTTAATGGATTAGTTGATGGGTTGGTAGGTGGGCTGTCAGGTTGGTTAATGCATTTATGGGTAAGTTAGTGGGTTGGTGGGTTGTTTGGATGGGGTCTTCTAAGGCCAATCCCAGAGGCCTTTTGACCCGACCAGAACTCTCCAACACTGGTAGGGTGGGGGATGCTGATTATGGGTGGAGTTTTGAAGGGATGAGCATTATCCCTGAGAGTGGTGTGTGTGCGTGTGTGTGTGTGCGCGCGAATGTATCGCATATACATATTAGGGTGGATGAGTATATGTGAGTGCGCTTATTTGGTTGTGTGAGTGCACTGTATGTCAGTGTGCTTGTTGAGGTGTGTGAGTGTGCTTGTTAGGGTGTATGAGTGTGCTTATTGGGTAGTGTGAGTGTGCTTATTGGGCTTTGTGAGTGTGCTTATTCTGGGATTGAGTTAGTTGATGAGATGGTGGGGTGCTTAATGGGTTTGTTAGTGGGCTGGTTAATGGGTTGGTGGATTGGATAATGGGTCCATGGATTGGTTAATGGCTTTGTCGGTTGGTAAATGGATTTAACGGGTTATTTGAAGAGTAGGCAGGTAGGTTAATGGGTATGTTAGTTGGTTAAAGGATTGGTTACCGGATTAGTGGGTTGGTTATTGGGTTGGTGGATTGGCTAATGGGTCAGTTCATTCCTCCATGCTAAGCAGCAGGCGCTTATGGGACATGGTTTGGTTCAGCGAGGATCACATATCCCTGCTAGGGAAACTTCGTAGGCTGATATGTGGTAGAGGGGGGTGTGTGGTTAGTGCTTGAGTGTGTTCGAATGTAGCTTTGGAGCAGTCTCTCTCCGTACACTATGTGTGGGTCGAGCTGCTGTGAAATACTCCCCTTCACCTCTCGCTCTGATGCTCGTGTGCCCAGAGTGACCTCTGATGTCAATATTTTCAGAACGCCTCAGGAAAAATGGGTCAGTCGACTCTGTGTTTGGAAGCCTTGAGACTAATTATGACTGAAAATTCCCTATAAGCTATAAAGACTGGGAAAATGCTAATAATAACTTGGCACAGTTTGGTTTTGAAAATCTACCTGGCTGAGCTCCTAGTGACATCACTCAAAGATATGCTCAGTTCATTTTCCTGATGAATACACTGCAGAATGTCAAGCTTGTGCATTAGGGTGTGCTCGCTCGTGCTCTTGGTTGTTCGTAATATGCATACCAGCTATGTGTGACATCTGATTTTGTCTTGCGTGTGGGGAAAAAGGGAGGTGCTTTGATTCATGGGTTATGATTGGTGATGCACTCTCCCAGTGTGAGCGTGCTCAGTCGAGCCGGATGAGCATCTGTTCTGCCCGAGTTAGTCTCGGGACTTTTTATTTCTCCTTGTTTAATGAAATTCCTGTTCGATGATTAACAGCGCATTAAATGCATTTATGTTGGTTTTCACAGTTAAAGTGCGTTTAAATGCATGAAATCGAGTTTCGCTTGTGCGGTGTGGAATGCCTACTTTATAGTTGTTTGCAGGCATTTAAATCTCGCATTAATTGCTTCATTTATTGGTCTCTCCCCTGTGATATATTTACGATTTGAAATAACAGTAATTGTGTGGATATATTGCGCATCTGTGCGATGCTAATGATGAATGTTGGTTAATGGGAAAACGATGATGTGGCGGCAGACGTCCGCTTCTGAACGTGACTCACAGTCTGATAATTGGGGAAATGTGCAGCACATGTAAGAACACGTGTTCAGTTCTCTCTCACACACACGCACACACACATACACACACACACACTAGCACAAAAGTTGTCCTTGACGAACCAACTTGAACAGTATTGCCAGTGTAACAGCCCAAAGTATACCCCCCACCCAGATTATTCTCAGGGTTAAAGTGGGCTAGCCTTTTTTATACTCCAGGTAAAATCTGGGCTAGCCCAGTTTATATCCTGGGCTAGGGGTGTACAGACTGGCTTGGGCCAAAACATGCCATGGGTATAAATCAGGATGGGCCATTTTATACCCCCGGTGTAGTCTGGTGGGGGTTAATCTGGGCTGCTACACTGGCACGCACACAAGTGTCACATAGTTACACAAATGTTCACAAGCACATGCTCTTGGAGACATGCAAAAAAAATCTGCATGCCTGATCACAGGCAGGAAAGTGCAGGCTTTAACGAATATACACATCGGCACACACTCTCTCTCTATTACACACTCAAATATGCACAGTCTCTCTAACTCGCACTCACTCACACACCTATTCACGGCAGCTCTGTCAAAGGTACGCATATGCACTGTAAGTTAGTCACACGCAGCAGTGGTGTCGGTGTCTCTGTGTGCATGACTGCAATGCTGACTGTGCGCTGTGATCAGATCAGTGCTGACAGCAGCTAGGTTGTCTCCGGGGAAACGGGGTGGTCCAACAGATCAGCGGGGTGGGTAGTGTGTGGAGGGGAGGATTTGGGATCAGCCCCTCCAAGTGTGCCTCTCTCAGTACATCCGGGCTCACTTCCAACTCCTGTCACTTTCCTGACCTCCTGGTCTGAGATCAGTGTAATTCCTTCATCTCAGCGTGCAAAAGGCTCAAATTAAAAGCTTCCTGCACGCTAAGCCACCCCGATGATGTGGGGTCAGCGTCTGGAGTGAATGTTAGAGACAGAGCCGTTCACAGGAAGGGCCTCTTCACTGATGTCAGATCAGTCCATGGTAAGGTGGTCAGAGAACGGCTTAATCTTTCCCTCTTCACCCTGCAAATTAATCATCTGACGGGTTTTCATTTTGGCCAGTTCATTAAAATAAACTGATTTGATCGGAATTATTACCTTCGCCAGCCGGCCTCTAAAGGTTATGTTTTTACCCACGTCTATCTTCATTTCTGTTTCTGGAAGTGTGGGTTTGGGTGAGGAACAAGGAACAATCCATTAGATTTCGGCGATGATCCGGACCCAGGAATTTTTTTTAATGGATTCATCGCCATTGCGGGATTGCAGAATTGGAATGAATGCCATTCATCGTAAAATCCGCTAGATGGTACCAAAGTTCCAAATGTATTAGCGGAGACATGCACTCTTTGAGTGCTTTGTGTGTATTATTTTTTGTAGTAGTTGTAGTAGTTGTAGCGGTCGTCATAATAATATAGTAGTTGTAGTGTTAGCATTAGTTGTGGTGGTTTTATTTGTTTTTATAGTACTTAAATATTTCAGAAATATTTGGAACGCACGTTTTGTTTGGTCTTCTGATTCTAACCAGCGTGTGATGCTAAATCATGCTGTGCACTCTTTGGGATGTATGAACACTCGGAAAGGGCAGACTGCGGAACAAAGTGTTGAAGTGAGTGATCCGTGTAGCGCTGGCGGCATTATTCATAACGCGGCGTATCACAGAGACTGACTCGCCGTGTTCAGCCTGTGTTGTTTTTGTTTTGCCTTACCTCTGTTCTTATATTCACGCTGAGCCAGGCGCGATTGCTTGTTCTTTACTGTCTCCGGGGACGGCTGGGGGTGCTGCTGTTCCCCCCTGCTGCTCTGCCGGTCGTGACTGGCACACGAGCCTGACCCGATCGGTAATCCCCCCCCCTAATCAACGCTAATCCGCATTCACCCTGCAGTCCTGTGGTAACTCATACCTACACCGCTGGGCGCACTTTACCTGTAACCACGCATAGCCTCTGTCTGGTGCCCTAAGCACCATAGACTGTATAAAGAAGATGGACAAAGCAACCGTGACGTCTCCCATTAGTTTCAGCGCACTATTTAGGAAGCCTCGATTTTTTTTTCTGCCATTTTGAACAGCACCTTTTTGTCATTTTGAAACCGGATGCGTTTCCTGTTAGATGAGAACATGAATTGAAGATCGGGGGAGGAGCGAGGGGTGGAGCTGTGTGTGAATCTGACGGTATCTGACGTGGAACAGAGGATACCCACACCCCATAAAGCATATCTGGCTTTATTCTTTATTCTAGTCTATCTGGGACCATAATTTACAAAGATGAACATCATGATGTATCGGAGGAGACTTGAAACTTGCGAGAGATACCAAAAAATAATATGGAAAATCATTATTGAAGTAATAAATCTGGTGGGAAAGTAGGGTCATTTTCTCAAAGAAGTATTGAACTTCTTTCTGCAACCACCAACGTCACCATCTGCTGGCCATTAAATAGAATGCAATTTTAAGATATTTCCATATTGGCTTCGCTTTTCAGACCCGGGTGCTGCGTTTATCTTTTTATACAGTCTATGCTTAGCACAGGCTTTCTTGCTCTGCCGTGCTTCTCTACTAAGCGCATTGTTGCGAGGCATGTCCTTATGAGCGACCTTGGTTTGGCTAATAGCAGGGTTTAGGAGAGAGCCTTTAGCCAAATTCATATCTAAACGCTCTACATTTTCCTTTTCTTAACCACAGTATGGATTTAATACTTGACCCTTAAGAGTCTGTCCTTTTAAGAACACTGTTTCCACAACCTTCTGATTGCACATTGTAAGTTGTCTACAGCGGAAAGATGACGAAAAGAGTTTTATTGCTTTTCCAATATTTAGCTTCCTTCTTAACCACAATATGGATTTAATTCTTGACCCCATGAAGAGTCTGTTCCTTTTAGAACATTGTATCCACATTTGTTTCTGATTGCACACCTTAAGCTGTCCACAGTGGTAATATGATGAAAGGAGTTTGATGACTTGTACAATATTTTGTTTAAAACAAAGCGAGTCTGTCCGAATGAGTTCAGTAAATCTGTGCACTTTGCTCATAAATGCTTCCTGAATCATACCCCGGTATAGCTGAGGTTCCAGCTGGATATCGCTTCTGTTCCAGCCTCAGCTCCAACATTGACCTTTCACGCATTTATGGCTGAAACTAGTCTGGGGTAATGACTGTTGCATCTGCGCATATTGCTGATTCATTATGGCTGCTTTCAGTAGCAGATGCAAGGTTTGTTGGCATGCTTGTGTCTGGTGTGTCCGTGACAAGCGTGGTGTTCTCTGTTTTGTAGTTCATTTTAACTCTGCAGTCTAATTAATTCAGTTGAACAGTGTGTATCCTTACATTTCATAGATATCCCAATAAGTTTGGGAAACACTTCAGTTTTCGTCAGGTAAAATGAACAGTCAAATGCATTTTGCAATATATTTCCCATTCGCTGATTACATTAGCTGCCACATAGTGAAGCAAGGTGAAATCATGGGTGTGTAGAGCTGTGTTTGTATCCATTTTTTCTGTAAAGTACTTTACATTTAAACAGCCCGAGAAATGCACAGCTGCACTGAGGTGGCAGCGTGCTGCGATACCCCCGCAGTGCCTTTAATCACATGAGCAAGGTCACACACAAACACAGCACTGCCGTCTGGAGGTCACGCCTGCCCCCCCCCCCCTCCAGGGTAAACTTAATTACCCTGGCAGTGCCACCAGTGCCAGGGCGAAGCAGCAGCCAAAGACATTACATCACTGCTCCTGCCTGGCGTCTTTGTACGCAAGCTTTCTCAGCAAATGAACAAACTGATTAAAATAGAATTAAACTGCTAATGTAAAAGGAAGCCCCTGTCAAGAGGTGGAAGAATTCTGTGATCCCTGAATCCTTTTAAGTGATTGCATCATGGTCATTAGGGAAATTAATGAGTGCATCGCGGACGGTTTTATCGGGTAAGGATTTTTGGTGGTTGTGTTTGATGGTGCTGAAGGTCACATGGGGGTCAGTGCCTTGGCATGTGAATTCACTGTGTGGCATTTCTGAGGTGGCAAACATTTTAGCCAGACTAAATAATGATGTTTAGCCTGTCTTATTTTGGAGTAATCGGGGGTGGGGGGGGATCCTTCACCTCCTCTCGGCTCACCTCATATTTTCTCATGCCAGGTCTTCTTCTGTGGAGGATTCTTTTCTGTTTTCACACATAACCTGCTGCTCGAATGCTGTGGCTACCCTGCGTGTTCCAGCGGAAGGGAATGTTTTCTCGCTAAGCAGTGATTTCCCCACTCTCTCGCCTGCACATAATTTGTTGTTTTCTTTTTCTGTTTTTAATGCTTAGTGGTGCATTAAACTAATAGGCACCCCAGGCTATATCACATATCATTTGTTTGAGCGACGGATTCTTTGATTTAAGCGAGCTTCAGAATGACTGCTTGACTTCCCTGTTGTTCTCCATCTCCCACTCGTTTTTTTTTTTTTTTTTGGTTTGTCTGTAGGCTCAGTGTGTCTTTAAATGGAAACAGAATTACATCCTCTTTAATTTTCTTCTGAGCGGTTTCATTTCCTGCTTTTGCCAGCAGGTCTCTCAGTAACAGGAACCAGTCGTCCTTATGAGCAATAATAAGACAATAACTCACTTTTGCCGAGATGGATCACTCTTCAAAATGTGGCACGACCGCTAATCCGATTTAAACATTCTAGAGTAGCGTGATATTAATAATTTACCTTCAAAATTTAGTTATTGCAATATTGTTTCCGCTTAACCTCGTTTTCCGCAAAAGCGCTTAGCACGCCCGATTGCGGCTGACACATTGTGTTTGTCGCATCAGTACCCCCCCTCCTCCTCCATTCCAGGTGGGCTGAACTCTATAACCGAAATGAAAATATAAATATGACTGGTGTTCCAGGGGTTCTGTGAAGAGTCAATTATATGTGCCGCTGTGATCCATGCTGTTCTCCGCTCGTCCTCCATTAAAGAGCCGGCCTTCAGAGTCCAGCCCACGGAGGGGAATAAGGAGCGAGTGTTTAGTGATTTCTGCAGGAAGATTACAATCAGCGAGGGGTCCAGGCGAGTTTTCAACCCCTTTGACAGCACACAGGCTGCCAGGAGTAATCTGTACCTGCTTTACCCCACCTCCCAGGCCTGTCCTTGGGGAAAGGTGTTTCTGTCTCCGCGCACCCTGGTGACGGGCCCAAATGAATCTCAAGTTTCATTTCCCTACCTCTTGTCACTCACTGTTTGCTTCCAGGTGCTTCGCGAACATTGTGCTGATAATACTCAGGTTTGTGTGTCATCGAGGCTGACCGTTTCGAACTCCCGGATCGTTCAGAAATAGACTGGACAGGGGGCCGCAAATGAAATTTTCTGTTTCGCCCCAACACTGTGCTGCTGGCCGTGGGGGCTCCTCAAAGGACCCTGTCCAATCAAAATTTGTGATTTCTCCAGAACTGGATTGAACAAGTACTGTGTTACTCCGCCTGTTCTTTTTTTCTTTTTCTTTTTTTTTAAACTCACCGGCCAATAGACCATGAGCTATTGTGATCATGTGGCAACCAGCATCGTAGTCCTGATCGTGATTGTCATCCGTTAACAAAATTTTTAAAAATCTTCTCTGAAACTACTGGCCGGATTTACTTCAAATTTGGTGCGGAGCTTCCTTGGGACAATCTATCTAAGAGTATTCACAGTTTTGAAAAACTTTTTTTGATTTTCAACTATTTTTTTTCCTAATAAAATGTTCCCCATTCACTTATAATGGGGGCAAACTTTAACAATAATCTCCTATGAAACCAGGGGTCAGAATCATTTCATATATATTGGTACGCTTCATTCATACACCATTGAATCTCTGAAAACCTTTTCTCTGAAATGCTGAACAATTGGCTCAGTTTTTGGGCTGGTGTGCAACAGGGCCATTAGTCCTATTTTTTTTCAAATGGATTATAATTGACTGTCCCACAAAAACCATGCCCCTCCTGCTGTTTTTTTTTTTCTTTGAAAAATGTCGTTTCTGTCAACACCTAAAGAGTGAAGTATAAACAAGAATAGTGAGTGGTGTGGATGGAGTAGTGGTGGAGACATTGAAGGCCTTTCATTTTAATAACGATAGCAGAGAGGAATTGCATGGCTTTTGCTGAGAGGAAGACATCACTTTACCACTTCAAACTTTTGAAAATTTGCTACACATGCTGTATTGATTTGTGCTACCTATTGACGTGCACTATTTGCCGGTTGTAAAGCTTGCAGAGGCCTTCAGTTCTGGGACTTTTTCCATGCTTATCTTAAAAATCTTAAAAGATCTTAAAAATAATTTTTTTTTTTTTTTTTTAATATTCCACCTGGACATGCAGGCTGGCTTTGCTCGAAAATGTAGACATTGGATAATAATGGCATGCAGTATGTTACCTTCAAACAAACTCATCTAGCTTATCACACATGCATGTGTTACAACAAGCTAACAAATGTCAAAGTTGCTAATGCTGATTCATATTTTAATATTGAGACAAAACAAAGGCGCTGCGGTCGTGTTGCGTAACGGAAGCATTTTCTGACAAGGTAGCATAATTTGTTAGAATTCCCACCAGCATGGGATGTCAAAAATCTGTCCCTGCTTGCATAAGAAAACTACCATGATGTCACCTGGCGTGAATGAGCATCATATTTGTGGGAAGGTCTAGAGAGGTTATGTTTTTTTTTTTTTTTTAAATCTGAAACCCGCTAAGTTTTTTATGCTGCTTGTTGAAGGATAGTTTAGTCTTGGTCATTTTTTTGTAATTGTTTTGCATAACCTGCATGGTTTTTACTTTTTGAGTGTAGTGTGGACTGTCAGCTGAACTTTAAACATGTACCTTCCCAACCCATGGTATAGCTTATCTTTGGCCTGCTCATTTGGAAGCAACATGCTTTCTTGTTTTTTTTTGTTTGTTTTTTTTTTTTTTTCGTGTTCATTTTTAACAGTGGAAATAGTAGGTGAACGTCTTTTGCTGCAGTTGAAACTGCGATTTCTTTGCAAGTTGGAAATGGTAAGCTAAATCTTTAAAGTGAAAAGTTCACCGCTGTCGTCATAAGGATCTTCTGTTGGAAGCTTGTGACGCTTATAAACGGGAAGAATTAACAGTTTTCCTTTTCAGACGGCTCTACGGAAAACTGCAACCTGCGACAGTTTCTGTGCTGTGCCTTTGTCAGAGCCAGTGAAGTTGAGGTGTGAGGCAAACCCACCGAACCTCTTCGAAGAACAAACGGACCAAAACCAGACCCTGACTCACAAGACTTTAACTCTGAAGAAGACTTTGTGCTGAAACATCAGTCACCTGCACATTCATAAATCACCAGTTAGAACTGTGTGTTCCAGGACTCTTTCCTTGGACTAAAACAGGACTTGAGTCAGGAACCAGTTCCTATTTGGACCTCTGTGCGCCAATGTCTCCAGCGCGCTGGCGTCTAACCCATCGAAAATACTCCAGCTTTATTACGTGCCGCTGAGATGAAGGAAATAAAATGGCTGCTCCCTTTTGCGTCATAATGTACGTTGCACCACCTCTGAGGGCGATGCTCATCCAGTGCCGCCCAGAAGTTTCTAGAAAGTTAACTTGTGATCTCTGATGATCTCGCTCATTTCCACTCAGCAACCCAAGACGATCCGTAAGGTTACCTAATGTTTCATCAGCTGGGGAAAATCCACCCCCTGCTCTCCACTCAAAGGCGATTATCTCCTGTAGTTTAGCCTCAGAGTTACCTTCCACGTCAAATCCCTCTCAGCCAAGGCCCGCCATGCAAAATTTGACACACCGAAATGTTCCTGCCCAAATGGGCTTAGTATTAGTCATGGTAAATCAGAAATTTCACGTGACGAATCCAGAGAAATAATAATTGCGCGTATAAAATGATCTCCTGTCTTCAATGGCTGGAGCTCACGATTTCTGTACATGCTGTTTGTGTTTTTATTAATGTGCAATCATGCCTTTAATTCTATGTGGTATAGCATAAATTCATGGAAAGTCTGTTCTTCTATGTGCAGGCATTTCATTGTATTACAAACACCTTCGTGAATGTGGGGACACATGGTGTGCTATGTATAAGCAATGGTTTCATGTACGCATATATCCAGACTGCATGCGCAGTGTGCTTTTGCTAACAATAACCCGCAATCTGCCATAGTATTAACACCAGTCGAGAGATCGAGCAAGGTTTTTTAACAAGCAAAACAGCCTACAGTTTTTTTTTTTTTAAACCTCGATGAGCAAAACACAGAAAGATTTAGTGAAGAGAAGGGGGAAAAAAAGCCTTATTTTCTCCCCCCCACCTTCGCTTTAATTCATAGTCGCGCTGAGACAGGTTCACCTGTGCGCGTTTCACTCTAATCACGGTGCGGCATAACTGCTGAAATAAATCCTGCCCTCGCCGTTTCAGGCGTCGCATTATGAGTATTCTGGCACAAAATGGCAGCCGTCCATCACTCAACGGGGCACGCTCTGGGTATGAGTGCTCCCAATGGGCAGAAATGGCGCCCAGAGATTCAGCAAAGACCCAGCCGCTCAGCTGTTTAAAATGCATCTTCCACATAATGAACTCTCTTTTGACGGTCTTCTGTGGAGGGACTCCATTTTGTTTCATGATGGAGGCTGTGGTCTCCGGTCAAGGCGGCCGCTTGCACTGGCAGGTGAGTGTCTGGTATGTACACAGTGTGTGTGTGTGTGTGTAGGTGTAGTTCAGGTGTGTGCGTCTGAGCGCGAGTCATACTGAACAGTGTGTGTTTGCACTGGCTCGCTCTCAGCTCGTGCGGAGAGAAGGAGGAAGAGAGCTGTTGTCGCAGTGACAATGAGGAGGATTATTGTGTCGAATTGTGGCCATATTGATTCATTCCCCTATCTCTGTCTCTTTGCTATTGCCGCGTCTGTGGGTATTAGTCTCCGTGACACGGTGCATCCTGTTCCATGTGCCAATCCCAGTCCCTCCTGAACTGCTGGGTCAGGAGATCAGCTGTCTGCACTCCTCGTGGAAATAGACAGTGTCAGTGAGAAAGCCCCCCAGGAATGAAAAAGTTCTGCCTTCAGTCACTTGAATATTCACCATCTCTATCTACCCGGAATTTCCTTAAATGGAGCATTTGTATCGATGCGCCCCAGCGTGCGACTGTGATGAATTGCTGGCCTAATGGCAAATTCTGTACTCGCTCAGAACGCTGGGTAGAGTAATGAAACCTAATTTGTGAGGTGCTTCTGCTATTTCCCCCCATTTTTCTCTGACCCTTTCTCTTTTATGTTGGTTTATTCCTGAGAGGAGAGAGCCCGGCCGCGCTGGTGATTTTTGTGTTTCTTTCTTACATCACCAAAGAGAGGGAAAATTGCAGGCCGGAGTAGAGTGGAGCTGTTAGAAGCTCATCGCCTGCTGCTGATGAGAGCTCAGCTCACTCGGGGAACACAAACATCTCGCCGCCTGAGCTCTCGCCCTGCTCTTTCACTGCCTTCAAAGCCCTGGCTTGAGAGTTTTCTGCAACAACTATTGTCCCCATAAAAAATGGCCTGCACTACTGGTGCTGCCCTGTTTGGTTCTGAGCTTCTGACTGTCTGTTTGGCGTCCTGCTCGCCCCATGTCATCCCTTCATTCGGTAATTAAAATTATTTCAGCGAAAGAGTGCGCTCAGAAAGACTGACCTGTTTTTTTTTTTTTTTTTTTGTGTGTGTGTGTGTGTGTGTGTGTGTGTGTGTATTGTTTTTTTTTTTTTTTTTTTTTTCCTGGAATAGCAGTGTTTGCTCGCGCGTGTACATGGGCCCTATCGATTTCACTTTTATCGTCCACAATAAAAGACGTGTTTTGTATCTGTGGGTTTCTGGTGAGCAGGCATCCAACATTGTAGCTCGGGCCTTTGCCCTATTTTTATACAACCATTGTGTGCACAGCAGTTATGATGGAACAAAAACACAGTTTGTTCTCTGACTTGGAAAAAGCCGCCACAATAAGGTCAGAGCTGGTGAAATTATATCGCTCTTATATCCCACCATGAATACTAAACTTGCTCGGGGAAGACTTTATGGCATCATTGGTGTTTTTTTTTTTCCCTTTCTTTTTCATATCTTCTGTGCAGATTGTCAGCTATAATCTTTGCTCACTATTGCTGTAAGTATTGCTATTCGTAATGAAATGTGTTCTTATTGGCCTAGAGGTGGGATAAGCCTGGCTGTGAGAATAAGTGAGTGAGCTAGCTATTAGCGTTTTATTTTACTTGAGGTCATCAATCCAGTAGATGTATGGGGTGATCAAAAGATAAAAAGAGGAGTGTAGAGTAGATGAAGAGATCCCAGATTATTCCTTACTCCATCCTCTGTGGAATGTAAATGGTCGCACATTTCAGTTGAGTGATGTCATTAATGTCGGTGAAGTCCAGTCATACTGATGGAAGGAAGCTGCTCAGAACACTTCCTGTTTATCTTGACACTTTGAGGCTGGCTTAGCAACATCTTTTGTGACACGGCATTTTTTTCTCTTTTTTTTTCCCCACCAGTCACTGAGTATGTGTTTAGTTTTATGCTTGGTTCAAAAAAAGAAAAGAAACTCACTCACCCATGCCATTTGTTTTGACACCTGGCCCAAATTCTCAGATCTGTACACCTCACTCATAATGACACAATGGTGAGCACTTGCTGTCCTTACTTTTCAGTCTCCTTTAAGGATTTAAATGGAGGAATTACTGAAGGGGTGGAAAAGAACTGACCCTCAAGCCAAGCACAAAACGGAAAAAGAAATTCATAAACAGGTCCCCGGAAACTATTCTTCAGCCTCGTCACAGAACCAAGTAATGAAAGGAATATCCATGAAAAAACTCCCCGCCAAACTAAACTGAATGAGCTGGGACTAATGAACAAAGCTCAGGTCTCTTGTTTGGCCTGACAGGACTGAGGTTTGAGCTCCAGGGTGGGATATAAATGATGTTTTACTCTAAGACTGCTAAGCCCAACCCATCCTCACCCTAGTGCACGACCTCCCCTGAGCATTTATGACATCATCAGGTTGTCTCAGTACGCGCCTGTGCTCGAGTTACTGCAGCGATGGCGCACCTTGTTCCTGGAGAGCCCTAGCCCTGCATGTTTTAGATGTTTCTCTGCTCCAACACTGTGTTTCCCAACCTGCTCCTGCATTCCCCTATCCTGCGTGGTTAGGATGTGTCCCTGATTTAGTAGAGCACTTGATTAGCTGAATTGGGTGCGTCAGATTGAGGAGGACCTATAAAATGAGCATGGCAGGGGTACTTCAGGACTAGGATTGGGAACCACTGCTCTTACACACCTGATTTAAAAGGTCGCCTAGTTATCAAACCCTAGACAAGCTACATTCAATGAAATTAGGTGGATTAGAGCAGAAGTAGGTCTACAGGGGCCTGCCTACAGGTGGCACATCAGTCTCAGCGCGCGCACCATTTAGGCTGTTTCCCTCCTGTGGCGACCCCGGTTCGATGCCAACTCGGGTCATTTGCTGCATGTCTTCCCCCATTCTTCTCCCCAACTGTCCTGTCACCCTCCTCTGTAGATCTATCAAATAAAGGAGAAAATCCCAACAAAAATATCTTGGGGGGGGGGGGGGCGGGTATAAAGAATTGGGTCTACAACATGCAGGGCTATGGCCCTCCAGAGCAGGGTTACCCACCACTGGGCTACAGGCACACTGGCAAAAGCATGTCTTTTTGCACATGTCTATTCCTGATGAACTGCTCACATTTTACAGTAATGTGAATGGCGGAAAATTGAATTTGCTGCCCACGCCCCATTCGCGAAGCACCTCTGATAAATTTTCACGGCCCCCATTAAAGGCATTTAACATCGTAA
Source organism: Gymnothorax reevesii (assembly GCA_029721435.1). Taxonomy (NCBI): domain Eukaryota; kingdom Metazoa; phylum Chordata; class Actinopteri; order Anguilliformes; family Muraenidae; genus Gymnothorax; species Gymnothorax reevesii. The sequence continues at coordinate 51,976,299 of CM056587.1, read as the reverse complement.
TGTATTTTAGTGTACGGCCTAAATTGCCCTTAGCCTCCGAGGGCCGAGTGAGCCGTTTCTAATTGAAAGTAAATTAGGGGGTAACTATCTATATTCCTTTGTTGGTAGCGGCAGGAGTGAAGCATTGTCGCTTGCATTTCAGATTTATGTGCCAGTTACTGGTGCATGTCTTTTTAATTGCGTGTCTGGGCTCGGTGCTGTCGATGGCTGTTTCGGACACCAGCCAGATGAAACCAGCGGTTAATTTGCGTCCCCGTTTTCTCCTTAAAGTAATATCTGCAACTTTTGATGAAGAGACTAATTGCCACAAAAGAATGGCCGATTCTGACCGCCATTGTGCGGAACCAAACATTGGCGTCAAACTCAGAAGAATGGTGGCGTTTAGCCTTTGTCGTCACTCAGGCATCCCCTAATGACGTGCCATGAGCTCGATTTGCACAGTGGGGGGGGGTGGTGCTGCCTCCGGATGAGCACAGTGTCTCTGCTTTAATAGTCTGTACTCGTGACATTTTTGCTAACCGCCCCCTTCAGAGTATTGTGTTGACTTTGTTCCTATGCTTCTTGTGTTGACCTGCCTTTGCTGTGCCAATCGTTTAATTTTTACATTTTATTTCATTTTTTGCCTGATATTAATTGAAGATTTTTGCTGAGTTCTTCCGGCAAGATTGAGTCTCAGAATGTCTTTAAAGCAAGAGCCATTGTGGGCTTGAATTTGAAATGGCAAAACTAGACCTTGTGCTTGTTTTTAAATTTGTGATTTGAAACTTGTGGTATTTCTGTGCCATACTTTTAATATTGTATTTATTTTACCCTATCTGACGAAGTTTTCTCGTTGCCAACATTTAGATTGAAAGTCCAGGTTTGTAGCTGCTCTTTGTGCTGCTGTCACTGGCAGGAGTCAATATTGACAGCATTTGTCTCATGATTATACTTTTATGAGCAACAAGAGCTTGGCATAATCTCATCACGGAAGGTTGCTACATTTGTTGTGATTCCTGTCTTCTATGGGAGTTGCTGTCTGCAAATAGTCTTGTTAGTGAGCAAAATGCAGTTATTTCCTGTATTTGAAAAATAATAAGGGCAAATGGATAGTGAACTACTGTTGGCATGGCAATGAGTGTTGACCTTTGTCTTATTGTTATCGCAGAAAGACTCATTATACATCATGAGCGAAAACAATTCTGTTCCTTCTCCCAGTAATGGCGGGTTTAATTGAAAACATGCAACCTCCAACTCTCCATTATATTTGGTGAATTGAGGTGAATCTGGGGGTCTCGCTGGCCAAACGTAATTACATGCGTCATTTGATTAAGTGAGCGACGGCCATTATCGTTCTCCTCTATAAACAAACATCTAAGGAGTGCCAAACTGTGCTTTTTCACCGGAGACCGAATGCACATTCGTAGTCCTCCCTAAGATTTTTGCCTGCAGTCAAAATTTCTCCTCTGTCTGTCAGTCTTTTGGCCGTTTTTCAATGAAGGAGACAGGATCGGAGACGTCGCTCTCAAGCCGATTGTGAAGAATGCACCATTAGACTTTATGCAAATGCGGTGTAAAAATGTTGTCCCTTACAGGCTTGGAAGCTGCATCCTGGTTACGCTTTGACTGATTTCAGTCGCGGGGGTGCGAGCAGCAGTGAACCGTGGCTTTGCTCATTTCAGACTTAATTTCAGAGCCTCTTATCCAGACCGTGGGTGACTGTGATACTCTTGACAGGAAAAAATTAAGGTCTGCTGGAAACGTAAGGTGCTGCAGCTGAGTATTTACGCACAGCTTACAATGCTAAGCACCTTTGGTCAAGGTTGCTTCCACTGTGGGGCGGCCATTTTGTGTCAGCACAGTACCCCACGCACAAGCTGAGGTAGCTTGGGCATTTCGCCTATGAAACTGGCCAATAGTTGAGTAGCTGGGGTGAGGGCCTACGTGGTATTTCAAGAGTCGTTGCAGTATGATCCAGCACATGGGTTCAGTTTGCGTTTCATGAAGTCTGTTTTTTTTTTCCTCCATTCCGTGATGCGCCTTGCGGTAAATTGCTGTTACTGACAATGTGATGAAGTGTTTCATGGTAGAGGCCAGATTATTTCCTTATTTAATCACAAACTGGGGCAAAAGGACTGAAGGGCCAAGAATGAAAAATGAAATTGAGTGAATATGTGAGGAGTAAAGAGTGGAGAAAGATGGCAGTCTTCCTATTTTGCACACTGCAGTCCTAGAGCTTTTTCAGCCAGATCTCCCTGCTTTCCCAAAGCAGTTGCTGTACGTAGCGTTAGCCCCCATTCTTGGTGCAGTGGCATTATACATGGGTAACGAAGCCAGTGAGTACGGCCATCGTGCTCTCCCTGTTCCTCCGTACCTCACTAGGCCGTACTGCGGGGAACAGATCACGAGAATTGGAGGCTGTCAGCATATGGACACGGCGTTTGCCGGCACAGTCGTGTCTCTGCCTTGCTCATAACATCGTTAGTGGTAATGCGATATGGCGTGCGCAATCTTATTTATAGGACAGACAAACCAGTGAGAGAGGTTTTTATCGGTTTTTGAGTGGGTTGATCTTTTTAAATATTCAGCTTCAATGAAATATGGAACATGACTCTCGGCTGTTTTGAATTTATGAGCAGCGTATGTTTCAGAACAAGGAGAGGTGCATATCGTGGACTGCAGAAATGGGTTTCTTCTCGGAATACAAACTGTTGTGAATAAAGGCAGCTGAAAGACATGAAAGATCTGGGGGGGGGGGGGGAGCAGTAAGAGGGGGGGGAGTACAAAGGAGTTAAAATGATGTCAGTGGAAGGTTCAGAAGAAGAATGGTTTCATCTTTTGTTATTTGATGTCCTTTAAACAGTAAGTTTGATGAGAATTGTAACTGCCCTGTATTGGATTCTTATCACTCTCCGGATGCTATTATGAACAAAGTACACTTTCGAACCATGCTTCAATTTCACATTTTCAGTTTTATTTATTTTATTTTTTGTTACTTTCTCTGTTGTTCAGTGCAGCAATCAGTTTCTGAAATTCCAGCAGATGGTCAAAATGTTCTTTGTTTGACTTACAACCCCAAATCAGAAAAGTTGGGACAGTAAATTAAACTAAGATTAAAACCGATAGCTGTGATTTGTAAATTATCTTTGAGCTGTATTACATTGAAAACTGCTCATTATGCTTTATTACTTCAGTATTTATTTTCAGAATAAATTCTTATTTCAATTTTTATTCTCCCAACCCAACATATTTTTGAAAAAAAGTTAGGACAGTAATCTATCTTCCACATAAGGATGTTGATATTCCTTTTCACAACATTCAATGAATGTTCAGGGACTGAAGACACCACGTGGTCAAGTGTGTATCATTCTTTTTACAAAGTAGTTTTAAGGTTTGCAACAGTATGGGGTATTCGCTTTTGCATTTTGCATTTCAAAATGTACTGGCGTTCGTGGGTGGGGACTGGTCGGGACGGCAATAAAGTCAGTCTAGCACCTGCACCCTCTTCTCATGCGGCCATTCCTTTATAATGCATTCACAATGTGGTTGTCCCATTGTCTTGTTTATATATGCATGGGCATTTATGAAAAAAGATTTAGTCTTGAATGCAGCATGTGACGTGCTTTTCAGTATTAATGATGTCTTCACAGAAGAGCAAGTTAGCCTTTCCAAGCGCTCTGACAAAACCCCATACCATGCCTGAGCATGGCTTTTGGATTTGTTGCTGTTCACAGTCTGGATGGTCCTCTTTTTTTTCTTTGGTCTGGAGCACGCAGTATCCAACTCATCCAAAAAAGGCCTGAAATATAGATTTGTCAGTCCACAATGCACGTTTCCTTTGTGTCCATCGCAGATGCCTCCAAGCCCAGAGAAGCTGACGGCCTTTCTGGACACTCATCATAAGGCTTCCTTTTTGCACAGTAAAGTTTTAACTGGAATTTGTGCATGTAACTATAAATTTTTGTACTTGGTAAAGGTTTGCCAAAGTATTCGTGTGCCTATGTGGTTATATCACTTATAGGTAAATGATGGTTCTTGATGCAGAGCCGTCTGAGTGATCGGAGGTCACGGATATTCAGCTTAGGTCTGCATGCTCGCCCATAACATTTTGAAATTTCTCTGGATTTATTGAATTTTTTAAAACACAGTAGACGGAAAACGCAGTAGACGCAGTCAGAGCTCTGAAAAGCCTATACGACAATCAACAGGCTGCAGTGCGTTATGAAGATGAACTCTCAGATTGGTTCAAGATGGAGAAGGGCTCGAGACAAGGCTGTCTCATGTCTCCCATGCTCTTTAACCTCAACTCAGAAGACATCATGAGAGAAACGGTTGATGAGCTCATCTGGATTGGACTCAATATTAGCGGCCGTAATTTCGCCTCCGTTGGCGTACGATTGTGCAGGCTGCCTCAACGATCCCCGACCCTCAACCATGAGGATGGGAAGCAGCAGTAGCAGACGGGAAAATGCCCAAATTTGCTCCCATCTTTGAGGAGCGGTGTTTTTAAACCTTTCTATAATGTTTTTTGGCATTTGTGGGAAAATTGGCCCATCTTTGCTCCTGAAAAGGAATGCCTTTCCTGGATGTGGCTTTTGTTCACCTGCGGACATCATCCAGTTCTAGTCATTTATTGATTTATTCATTTATTTTACTTAATGGCGAGTTCTAAATTGCCCACTTAAAAACATTTTATGGAATACGATACAGGCCTGCTTGTCAGGAGTGGACTGTGTATATTTACAAGTAAAATTAAGCTAAGCAGACAAAATATTAAATTTGTTGTCTCCGCAGTGTCTGCAATGAAATACAAAGCAGAAGTTTAGACATCTCTGCTTTCTGTTTTTATGCGCTTTTTCCGTACCATCCCAACTTTTTCCGAGTTGAGGTAGTTCTGTGATTATATATGTAGGCATTATTTTTACCTTAAACAGCCTTAAATTTTGTAGGGAGGGAAAACATGGTTGATTTTGAAAAACGAGGCAGAACCCAAACAAGGTGGAGATCGATATTAGTTTTCAATGCATCTGAGCCCGAGTCCTCCTGTTGTTTAGGAACAGGCAAATACATATTCATTTACCTCTAAGAAACAGGCTGAACAACGAGCTGCGGCAGACAATGGCTGGGACGCAGGCTGAGCGATGGAAGCTGCGCTGAAGCTCCACACTCTACTGTGTGAAGTCAGATTCCTGCCGTCTCACTCATCGACCGCTAAAACCGCGCTGCATTAGCAGGTAGCTGTAACGTTTTGTATGATGATAATGAACATGGAGTACAATCCAGTTCCACTGCTGAGACATGAACAGGTCTCCGTTTCAAATATGCAAAATGTGCTTTATTTGTCTGACAGGAGAACAATTTTTATTGAACCATGTATTTATATTTATTTTTCATTCATCTCTCTCTGTCAACACAGAGTGCTGCGATGATTTGTGAGACGGCAGTCACAGCGTGTACATCGCATTCGTGTATAGCATTAGTCTAACAGGGCCTCGGCACAAGTCTGCGGTGGAACTCTGATTTGGTCACGTGCAGTGGGGCTGTTCAGCCTAATTAAGACCATCTCCCGGCCAGGCTGTCACAGCTGTTTATTTCCGTCAGCTTCCTTTGGAGTGAGGGAGATGGTGTGGCAAGGACTGGATGGGCTGGGGTCTGTGTTTGTGTCTTATTTTGCGCATGCATACGGGCGTGCGAATGCCATTAGTCTGCAGACAGATGGGGCTGAGAGGATCCCCGAAACCTGTAGATCTCACGGTAACCTCTTTGGTCACATTCCCACTGACGTGCTCAGCTGCATTGTGTCATGGGGAGCCGACACCGTCATAGTGTTCCCCTATTATTTAAATGTGTGCCGCCCACTTCGTACTGTGAAACCGCCATTCCGGGTCAAAGCAAGGCTGCCGCGTGCCAGTATCCGCCCTCAACTGGGTCACGTTTATGCGGCCGTGGACTGACTGGCTCGGGCGTGCAATGCAAGCTTCCCTTTTGCATCCTGAAGGCAAACCCATCCTCGGACCCTAACGTTATTTGTCCACTCTTCATACTAATATTCACAGTCAGGCTTATTCTATTGGTTAATTGTGGAACACTGTGAAACTGTAAAAAAATCTTTTCATTATTAACAAATTTTTATAATCAAGAGCTTGGCATTATTGATTGATAAAGCTGAAAAATACTTCTCTGTCATTAAAAACAATGCAATTCTTATTTTAGCGCCAATGTACCACTAAACGCATTGCATGCTAAAACACAATTTCAATGTAACAACGAAGCATTTAACTTCAACCAATCTCCCTTGCAATTTCTGTCATTTTTTCTGTTTACGCAACAATCTGCAGTTAGGTTATCATCTGTTAAAACCATTAGACCAGTAGGATGATAAGCGGTAGTTTTAAGATATGAAGTTAAGACTCACCATTACCTTGCAATCAAACTCTGGATATATGTAGGTCAGGTACTGGTCTTATGGCATATTCAATACACACTGAAGCTTTGGCAAAGTTTGGGCAAAGTACCTTTCTTAAGGAACCTGTTATTGACTCCACACACAACAAAGAAAACCAGCACATTGTCAAAAAAATCACCTAAATTATAAAATTGTAAGGGGCTACTCTGCTTATTTTTACTTACAAAATCATAATTAGGTTGCAAATGTGCTATATCCCGTTAATTTTGCATGTTCCTTACGAAAGATGTGTGTAATTTTTTTTTTACGTGCTCTGTCCTGTGTGTGGCTGGTTTCCGGAAGGTGCTGTCTGTGTGCCCCGGTCTCTGTTCTGGAGCACCATGTTGCACCGGAGTGTATTTACCTGCATTTCATCAGTCACTGCCATGGAAATATTTCATGTGACCCGGGGATCACCGAGGCCCTCTAGAGTGACAGTGAAAAATGTGTTTAAAAACTTTGAAAGTTTTTGCATGAAAGCAAGATAATGCATGAAAACAAGATAATGTTTCAAAAGAGGAAAATATTGTCTTTGTTTTGGCAAAGGAGAGGATACGGAGTGTCGATGAGTTCGAGAGATACCTGCTTAAGCAATTTAGGCAAATAATGGCTTTAAAAAATCAAACCGATCTGAGATGAATTTGTGGTTTTGCCTTTAGAGAGAGACCTCCCCTAGGTCGTTATCTGTGCAATCTCCACCGCCGGAGATAACTTTGATTCATTCCCTCCGCTTCCTCCCTTTTAGTCGAACGCACCCAGCATTCAGAGCCAAATCTGATTTGTTTATTTCGAGCAGCTCGTGCTGCGACACACTTACGGATTGTTTGTTTACATGGATATTTGATCTGTCGACCAACAGCAGACAGCCCCCCTCCTCCCTTCTCCCCATGTCTGGTTAAATATGTTTAATCTCAAAATCATCAAAAAGCATATTAGACGGGAGCTCATCTCCCGCGACTAATGCAGCCTGATGACAGCCGCCTCCCTCCCCGGGTTGGTATAACCATTAAGCTGTTTCACTTGGTAATTAATTTTTCAGTGTCATTGAATGCAATGGGACTCCAGGACCCCGTCGCTGCTCTTTGTAAATTGCAGTGATTATACATTGTCAGTAGTGTGGCATAGCATGCGGCCTGTCAATCACTCAGCGGCGGAGAGGGAGACAAACTTTCCCTCTAAAGTGCTGCGGCGCTTTTCAATCAGCTGCATTAGCCATTCTCTCTCTGCTTCTCGACAAAGACGTGGCGCTCATAAGTACATGATGGGACTTGCAGCATGTACAAATGAAGCTGCGAAACAAGGAGAAAAATATCTCTGTTTAACTGTGGGGGGGGAAGCACTTTGATATGAATTACAATAGAGCCAGGCTTCAGATTGCTTTCACGAGCTTTAATACGCATAGGTTTATTTGAGTATCTCCTGTGCGCTTCCATTTTGTCGGTTTTTGTCCCTGTGTAATGATGCGTCAGTCAAAGGTCTGTAAATGTGCAGTAACTGCTGGGGGGTCGGGGCGGGGAGGTTGAGGGGAATGGGACTGTGTTCGGCTCAGTTTTTGAAGGCTGGTGTTTGCAAATGACTCCCTTAAATAACGTTTACTTCTCACACGCGTCGGCTTCAATGCGCTGCTCATTGCTCAGCGGGTCCTCCAGCCCGATGGGTTTTTGGCAAATTCCCTTCATTTTGATTCATGGTTGGGTTCACGTCTGGAGTTATCGCATCTCTGTTATCTGTTTAGTAGGCCAGGCACAGAGCGAGTTCTTTTGTATGCGGCCAGCAGCGGGTTTTGAACATGTAAGCTCACAAATGAAAGGAGTTGGCCGCTATGAGGTTCCCCTCTGAAGTTCTTTTGGAAATGGGCCAGAACTTTGGTCCGGTGGGGTTTGCAGATGGGGCGGCGGGAGGTGGGGTTGGGGGCGGAGATACAGACAGCGGCCGTAGGAACACATTTGCTCTCTCAGGAGGCTGTGACCCTGGTTGGTTTTCAGAAGGCCCGTCCGCTCAGGTGATGCGCTTGCAGTGCTTTTCAATCCCTCTTTAATTTTCTATTTGCGGTATTGATTCTTGTTGGAAGCCTTTGTGGGGCAGATTTATTTGTTCTGACGGCCTAAATGCAGGTCTGTCTCTGCTTCCGCCATCATCCGCGTGGCCTCACTGAGACATTTCCATCTCTCTCTTCGCATCGCTCATAATTACCTCTCGCTTCATCTGATGTTCAAAAAAACTGATGCTGCTGTGAATACAGCATTTTTTACCTCCATTATATTCATTACTATGGGTCCTATTAAGTTCTTCTACAATTGAGTAAATGACAACATGATAGAAAATTCTTATGTTGAGAATTGTGTGGCAGCAGGCAAAGTTGTCAGAAGACATTCCTGGGTGTACATTAGTCTGAGTTGCTATTGGCAGAAATACCGAGTCCCGTCCTTACTGTGTTACTTTTGGCGTTACTTTTTTTTTCTTAAATTTGGCATCATCTCCAATCCCGTCTGAATATTGAATATCCCAATGAGCAAACTTTTCATAAGCAGGCTCGTGTGCGACTCATGCTGCCATCTCGGGGGTAGCGCTGACAGTTCGTGGCTCTCCTTCGAAACACGCCTGTCAGCCGCTGCTTCACGCACGCATCTTGAAACCTCACGAGCTCAGAACGAGGACGGAGGAATCCTGAACCAGAATTTTGCTTTGAATTTTGCTGATGAGCGTCCGGGTGGCTAGCAGGAGGGGCTTGAGCAAGTAGCAATGCTAACCCAATCCGATTGCATCCCGCCCATATCCCAGAGCAGCAAGAAGCCAATTACATGCTGATCTCAAAAAGCAGCTGGCCTCTGTCAGCGCTGGCACGGCTGAGGTTTGATCCGAGTGAGTCTACCCAGCAATCCACAAAGGGCATTACTATCCATTAAGTGCATTTCTCCATTGTCTCCATTTCATCATTTCTTTTTTGTGTCTGATGTCTTTTATTTTCCGCTCCCAGTGGCATACATGGTCTGGTGTGCTCACCTGTATGAGCGAGCCAAGTCATCTCCGCTGGTCCGTCTCCGCGCTCACTGAGTTTCCGACAGGCTGGCGGACTGGAGCGCGGCTAATCTCGCCTGTCTGGGGCTCATTACCTTTCGCAGATGCACAGACTGAACTGCCTGGCGTCTAATGTGATGAGTTGCGCGAGAGGAAAAAAAAAAAACCTGCTGAGGTGCTCACTCCACGAGCGTAACACTGAGGGAGTGATTCTATAAATGACACCTCTGTCCCATAAACATAAGAGGGGGCATTCGCAGTAAAGCACAGCGCTCCAGTCACAGCGGAGGGTTAAAACTCCACTTCCCACACGAAGTGGGAACTTTCAAACGCGTCTTAAAAACTCCATCTGTTGCGGGAGATGCCATTTTAAGGGATTTTTTTTTTTTTAGGTTCTCGGCTGTGTGCGCTATGAATGAACGAGCTTTGATTTAAGTCCAAACAAAGGACGGGTGAACAGCTAGAGAAAGGACTGATGGTTTTCAGAGGACAGTAAGTTAATAAGAAATGTACAGCGCTGTCGCTCCAGTGAGCAGACTGGTCCAGTCTCGGTCGTGGCTGTGCCGTCTCCCCTGCAAAAGACTGATGAGGCCCAGCTGAATTGACCTCATCTTTGAAAAGCCTTTAATTAGAGGCCCTCATTTTTTTACCTCGGTTTTTATTTTTTCAAAGGACAAATCATAGCGTGGCAGTGAGCTGCAGGGGTTGTCAAACTGGACAGTGCACTTCTTCTCTGCATCGAGTGTAATTTTACCCTCTGAGGAGGTGAGGTGGTGAGATCAGCTCTTCAAATTGCACTATGACTTCCTTGGTCTTCATTCTGTCCTCCTGGACTTCCATCTGAGATTGTAATGTTATAGATCTATGCAGGGATGTCAGTTTAAGGATGGGATGGCTGGTGTCGTAATCATTTGCAGTACTAACGGGCTGTTTTGTAGATTTAGGTACATCACAAGGCCAAGTTTACTTTGTTGTGTTCAGTTTTTTGTTGTCCGTAGATTTTTTATTTTTTTTTTTTTACTGTATCATATCGCATGACTTTTCCGAGATAATGGAGTGCGAGGCTAATTCGGACGACCTCGCCGAACAACTTTGGCTTGATGATCATGGGAGATACGCAGAGATTACCCGCGCCGCACTGTGAAACACTCATCAATCACGCGCTGGCCCCCTGACCCATCGGTGAGGCCGCCGTAAATACGGCTCGGCAGGGCCGGAGCCGGCTCCCAGCGCGTCCATAAAACACGCCCTCGCCCGCCGGGGGGCCGTCGCGCCACCGCCGTTACCGATAAGCCGATAGAATATCTCTCGTCCAATAACCGCCAAAACTTTAAGTGTGTTGTTAAGCGCAGGCAACCTCTCAGTTCCCCTCAAGGTCGTATAAATATGCATCCCGCCCATTTCTATCTCGGCCTCAGGATCTGCGCCGAGGACTGTCATTTATAACGCGTCCATTTCGCCCGGACGAGAATGGTGCGAGGGAAGGATATGAGTCGATGAGAAACAGTCTCTTTTGTGTGTCTGTGTTCTGATAGGTAGCATGTGTGTGTGTGTGTGTGTGTGTGTGCGTGTGTGTCAGAGAAGGTTGGGTTTCCATCTCAGTGGTTAATTAGGGCGTGATTACAATTTTTCATTTTGTCTGATCCTTTTTGTTTTTTTGGTTTTTTTTTTGTTTTTTTTTTTCTTTCCAAATCCTCGCGAAAGAAAAGGACAAGAATGCGTGTTTGAAATGTAAACATCCCTGGAAGCAGGTTATGCATTGCTGTTCGCAATTATTGAGTCTTCACCTTCTAAATGAAAGAAAAGCCAATCTCTTGTAATTGCTGCTCGCTGTCTGCGTGGGCCTGACGTAGGCTGAGTAACAGCGCTGACCGTAACTGAGCCGCCTGATTGTCTCGCAGATGAGAGAATACATTTGTTGTGCTGGAAACTCTTGTGGAGCCGCCTCTCGAACAAGAATAACAAATCAGGCTTTCCTCATCAGTGGCCCCTGAGAGACAGCCAAACAAGTTCTCTCTCTCTCTCTCTCTCTCTCTCTCTCTCTCTCTCTCTCACATTCTCTCCTATCTGGCGCATTTGCTGCTGTAAGCCTGTCTTGATGACTTCTTAATTCTGGGTGCGAGGTTCGGTTTGTAAATTGCTAATTTATTGACTTGCCCTTTAGATATTATTTGTTGAAAGATTATGAAGTAAATTTCTATAACCCCCATTGTAATGATAAATAGGAAGCTTAACTTCATCATCCTTCATTGTCAGGGGGGAATGCGTGAATAAATAGACGGCCACATTTTAACTGATAATTGCCCCGACTGCGCAAGTGTATCAGTCTCATCAGCTTCTCCAGATCCCTCTTGTTCCTGGTCTCTGGCCTGGGAGTCCAGCTCACTGTCACTTATGAGGAGGGAAAGGCTCCCGCTGGGGTGTGAAAGCCCCCCTCTGTGGGGTTTAAGTTTAGCGTTTAGGTGGGGGGCAGGTTTGGTTTATAGGATGGATGTGTCATTTCCTGCCATGACGCATGAACTGGTGACACACGCACACAGGTGAGTGCGGAGGGGCGGTGGTCAGTCAGAATATTGGCGTATCTGGCCGTTATGTTAGACACGCACAATGGGGTTACCGCGTCAGGATCATTTATTTCCTGGGACTCGATGAGGCAGCAGTCGTGTGGAGGCAGGCAGCCCTTCGGAGGACGGTTTGTTGTAATTATATTTGCGGGTTTGTTGTGGCATTTGCTTGCGTCATCCTCTTGATTGATGCCTGATAGCTGCCCTCCCACCCTCCTGCCTCTCTCTCTCTCTCTCTCTCTCTCTCATATCAGAATAAAGAGGCTGATGACTCCACGCGGCCCAGTTTCTGCTCACTCCACACTTTCACCAGATCCTGCACTGACTTCCTTTATTTCTCTCTCTGCACCTCTTTCTACTCCCCCCCCCCGCCCTGCAGAAAACCAGAAGACACCTTTGCAAAGGTCACGTTCCAGGCAGAATATCAATTTCAACTCGACAAGAGCGCCCATCGCCAAGGATCTTAATTACGAGGCCGATCCTCATTCATCTGCTGCCTCCAGCAAAGCACCCGCGAGAGGAGGGAGGCTCAGCGGTCCCAGCCGAGAGACGGAGAGAGAGAAGGAGAGGGGTGCGGGGAGAGTAGGGGAGAGAGAAAATGAGGGGCAGTCAGCCATCGGCCCCTCCAGTGGCGAGAGCGATGTGGAGGCCCTGCTGGCCAGGCTGAGAGCCCTGTAGCCTGGCATCAGCCAGGCTGCTCTCCCTCCTGTAGTGGACTCAATCAGCTGCCTCAGTGCTTTGTCTATGGTCTGCCCTGTCTTTTAATTGGTTGCCCTCTTTCCTGTAGCCTGCCCTGCTCTCTCATTGGTTGTCCTTTTTCCCGTAGCCCGCCCCATCTACGGCCTCGATGTCCTCTTTCCCATGCCCGTCCCCATCATCTGCTTCAGTGTCCTCCTTTCTGTAACCTGCCCTGTCTCATCTTGCTCTGTCATCTACCTGAATGTTCTGTCTCCTACATGTACCACAAGAATTTTAATCCTATAATATGACTACTATTTTGTTGTTTGCTGGCATTTTGTCTTTTTTTTTTTTTACATTTTTATACAATTACCCATTAACCAAATAACCATTTTTCACGTCCCTATTGTGGGCCGCACTCTCTCTCTCAGCTTGTCTTTTTTTAGTGGTCTGCATTGTCTTGTAGTTTGTGGGGAACTGTCTTTGGTAGCTGGGTCTTTGTTTATTTTATCGCCGAAGCCCAGGTCACTCACCCTTGAGGATAATCATCTGAAGGGCACAGAACCATCACAACACAGTGCAGACTCACTGTTTCTAATGAATAGAAGTATAACAATTAACCTTTCCTTCCAGATTCTCTGACCTTTCTCACTGTGACAAGCATTTTGTTCTGGAACATCAGAGAGATGCTGCGCAAGATTTTTACTCTCCTCCGCAAACTGCCACTTCTCCCTCTGTTGGATGGAGCAATTCTATGGCCTTAGCCAGTGAACCAAAACTGACACTTGAGAGTTTGTAGAAAATTACTCTAAAACCCGCTCCTTAGCCCAGTCTTACATCAGCATCATTTAAATGTAACTTAGACTCTCTGGCTCCTTCGTGACTTTGCGTGCCAGCGAGCACGGGACACACTCTATATAGTAATTGCTTTACAAAAATTAATTCTGATTATGAGCAATATATCGCTTTTCTGTGCTACGTATTTTGCACTTTCTCTATTTCTTCTTTTTTTTCTAAAGTATTTCGGATTTTTCATAAGTTGTGTCTAAATATTTAAATAAACCTATATTGCTATATGAAAGTAAACAAATGGGAATGGTGTCACCGCTGTTCTACCATTAACTTTTATGTCTGTATGTCCTGCGTTAAGCCAGATATGGTACTTTGATGATTACTGAAACATCAACATAGTAAAGAACCGGGCCTGTAAATGGTGAACTCTGTTATGGAAGCATTACAGATGAATATGTACATGCATTGCATAAATAAAACAAATATACTCTTATATCGATCTATATAAGCACTTAAAAAATATGCAAATACTCTTCACTATGCAAAATTTTCGTATTTTCAGTCTGGATAATTATTTTAGATTGTTTGTTAACTTTGTCATTGACATTTAATGTCGAAGGGACTTTTCCTATTCATTTTCTAACAACGCTTTATAATACCTGATCTCTCGCCTCCCTCACTTGTGGTTCCCTCATAATCAAGGACTTATGGGTATTCCTGCCATGATGGAGTGCTCTTACTCAGAAACTGCTGACCTCGAGTCACGGTCTCAATCCAGTTCAAACAGAAGATGATGAATGTTGTCTCGGGAAGTTCGGCTCACTGTAGAACTGAATGGAGGCTTATTGTTTCTTTTTTTGGGATTCCCCCCCCCATACTTCCATTATCTCCACGTGATTGGACACATTACTACATCGGTTAAATTGCAAGCTCTTCCCTGTTGGGTTAGGATAAATGTTTATTTTAAAAATGTTGTTTTGTTGAATTTGATACGAGACACCGAGAGGATTTTCAGTTAATTGTCATAATTTTCTCTGGAGCACCGCAAATGCGATTATCTTTTTTGAAAGTGCAATAATTAGACTTAAAATCAAGCAAGACAACACAATCTATTTTTCTGTTTTCTCTCTCGTTTTTTTTTTTTTCTTTTTGACTCTGCTAATTCAATAGTGCTCTGTTTCCTACTGCAAACTGCCATCAGTGTTTAATGAGGAAATGGTGTTGTGAATGGAAGTTCTCCTTTTGTAGTGTCATTTATACAATAATAAAAGCAAACCTCAGTCGGAGTATGGCTCCTGTTTTGCGTGAGTTGCCTGATAATGTATTGGAAACATTAATTGGATTTCACTTTGTAACTGAGTTTGGTTCATTAAGGGAAAAAAATCTCTGACGAGGTAGCAGGCCAGCGGACCTGAATCTCATTTTATGCTTCAGTTCCTATTTGTTGCTTCACCTAACATGGAAAGTGCCATCCTCAATCAGCAATTCTAGGGTTTTATTAATAATTAACAACAGCTTTCAAAGTTATAGATTCCTTCTTCGCTTATTTTTCGTGAAGAAGGACATTTGATCTGGGGGACCTGCGGCAGGACTCCCACAGAACTGCCAGAGTGACCGCTGGGTTGGTGCAGTTAGCTTTTTCTGAAGACACGGCCAGGCAACCGAGCAGTGCAACAAGAAAATTATGGTTCATTCCATGTAGAATGGTCACGTTAGGAAGTGAGTCTAAAAACTCTGCGATTTTTCCAGGGTGTGTGTATCGTGTATGTGCCCGCGTGGCACTGACAAAGCGCCTAAAGGCCAGACCGCTGATCATCTGCAATCAACAATGGTGTTTGTGACAATCAAGAATTCTGTCTGTCAGCTTGAGGGGAAGCATATAATGCAAATATGGACCATCACCTTGATAAGCTCAAGTTTAGTGCAAGTACAAGGAGTAAAAGCAATAAAAAAAGCATAAATAGTGAAACTGAATACAATTCCACAACAGTGATTCAGCTTGACCTGAATAGACGGCGAAAATGGAACATGTACACCAGTGCCTGGTGCACTGCTGTTTCAGGGTGTTTTTATCAGGTGGTGGAAATCAAGTGGTTGTGAAATGCCGTCATACAGGGACTACTCAGAAAATTAGAATATCGTGTAAAAGTCGGTTTATTTTGGCAATTCAACATAAAAGGTAAAACTGATATATTTTATTGACTCATTACATGCAAAGTGAGATATCTCAAGCAATTGTTTGTTGTAATTTTGATGATTATGATTTACAGCTCATTAAAACCTCAAATACAAAAACTCAGAAAATTAGAATATTGTGAGTATAACCAATATTGTGTGTGAAACAACACACAGGCGGATGCTGGACATGGGCTTTAAATGTCGAATTCCTGTTGTCAAGCCACTCCTCAACAGCAAGCAACGCCAGAGGCACCTTCACTGGGCTAAAGAAAAGAAGAACTGGTCTGTTTCCCAGCGGTCCAAAGTCCTCTTTTCTAATGAGAGCAAATTTTGCATCTCATTTGGCAACAAAGGTCCAAGAGTCTGGAGGAAGACTGGAGAGGCGCATGATGGAAAATGGAAGTCCAGTGTTAAGTTTCCCCAGTCTCTGATGACTGGGGGAGCCATGTCAGCTGCTGGTGTTGGTTCCCTGTGCTTTCTCAAGTCCAGAGTAAACGCAGCAGTCTACCAGAACATTTTAGAGCACTTCATGCTTGCTCCAACGAACCAGCATTATGGGGATGCAAACTTCATCTTCCAGCAGGACTTGGCACCTGCCCACACTGCCAAAAGTACGAAATCCTGGTTCAACAACCACGGGACTACTGTGCTTGATTGGCCCGCAATCTCACCTGACCTGAACCGCATAGAAAATCTATGGGGCATTGTCAAGAGAAAGGTGAACGAAAAGAGGCCAAACAATAAAGAAGAGTTCAAGGCCGTGATTGAAGCATGCTGGTCTTCGATAACAGCTGAGAAATGCCGCAGGCTGGTAGCATTCATGCCACGCTGGATTGAAGCAGTCATTCGTGCAAAAGGGGCCCCAACCAATTCATAATTACAGATGCAAGATTTTCCTTTCAGAGGCCAGACATTTTTGTATTTAAAATCCTTTTTTATTTATTTATTTATTTATTTATTTTAAATTGATTTCATGTGATATTCTAATTTTCTGAGTTTTTGAATTTGAGGTTTTCTTGAGCTGTAAGTCCTAATCAGCAAAATCAAAACAAATAAAAGCTTGAAATATATTGATTTGCATGTTATTTGTCTATATAATATGTAGGTTTCACCTTTTAAGTTGAATTACAGAAATACGTGAACTTTTTGAGAATATTCTAATTTTCTGGATAGTACCTGTATTATTTCTTACACACACACACGCGCACACACTCAGATGCAGTGGCCTAGTTGTATGCTCCCACTTATGTAATTATATTAGATTGGGAGGGGTGGCCTCAGAAAAACAGGATGATTGTTTCTAATTAGGGATGAAGAGCTTGGCAGATTTTTACTGTATGTTGCACAGTGTTACTTATCATGTCATAAAGCATAAATATTTCGAGAGCCAGTTACCACTGAAGTGGGCAGTAACTTCATCTTGCAGCACAGGATTAATCTGAACCTATTCCCATGTACTTGGTCTCTCTAACAATCATACGTTATCCTCTGGATAATCGAGACCAACATGTAGCTGATACTAATTAAGAAATGATAATGACAAAGCAATAAGCGGGCAACGGGGCATTTTGCCAATAACTGAATGAGGATGCCAGTAACTGGAATAATTAAAAAAACTTTCTCTGAATTCAATTTTCCATTGAGGCATGAATTCGGTCAGACCTTGGGAAAGATAAATCTCAAAATTTTAACAAGTCTAAGATGGCACTTGCTTTAGACTTAATCCATTAAGCGGGACCAATTCGAGGAGTGGGCAGAGTTTTAGATCCCCTTCGGATTTTGGTCTGCACACCCTATTTTTTTGTTGCACATTTAGAATCCAACAATGGTGTTTAGTTTGTTCTCGATAAGTCCTCTGTGTCTCATTAGGGCATCAATGATCTCTGATTTGATGGATGGAAAGTATAAAACCTAGGGGTAAATGTAAGTTTGTCGTGATTTGTACTACTTTGTTTTAATAGCCTGTCGTATCTCACCGGAGATTTTAGCTCATTGAGAAACTCTTCCATAGTGGTAATTAACTGTAATTTCATTAAAAGGGGACCCCTGATGCCATGTCTTTAAATGTTATAATGCTTTTGGACGTCCAAAAGAAGGAGGTTCATCAATTTTTTGGCAAGTAAACAATTCATGATCTCTCAGCGATCTAATTCCTGACATTCCTAATCCTCTGAAAGACGAGCTTTTCAGAGTGGGTGTCTCTTCATGAAATGAGCTCTGTTCTCACTGGCCTGTGAACAGAGCCTCTCGCTCCATGAATCAATGACAATGTCAAAATCCTCAGCTCCTGCCTCTGAATACTGATGACTTAATAGTAGCTAGCGAGCTGGCAATGAAAGCACTCAATGAGTATGGAATGGTTACATCCCCAGGCTGAGTCACGATTACAGTTATATTCACAAAGAATTGTGAAACGAAGTTGTCATTTAAGTTTTACCACACTTTGAATTCAGTCTCTGACATTAAGAATGATCTGTGGCTAGCATTTTTATTGTAGCAACTGTTGCTAACATTCCATTTATCGTCAATGATGTGCTACTTTTCCGCAACTGAATTCCATTTTAAGTGTTTCCCATTCTATCTGTTCCTATCAGCATGTCTCTTACATTTCCTGTGGCTAAATTAACACTGGTTTGTTAACTCAGTCAATTTAGTCGCTAGCAAGCCAGCACAGTGCTTATAGAAAGGTCACGCATGCTCACTCACTAGCTAGCTAGTAGTTAAGTAGTTTTGAGAGTGACTTGGCTAGCTAGCGACATTGATAATCAAGCCATACAAATTTAACTAACATAACACTTGGAACTCAGTTGATATATTAATGGAAATTAGAAACCCTAACTAGCTAGCTAGCTAGATTCCCCTTGTTAAGTAAAGCAGGGCCATTGCTTCTCTATCTTTTGAAAAGTAATATGGGTCCCCTTTAATAAAGACTTTATTTCCAGTCCTGCATTAGACTGACCCAGTTAAGTAGTATAAAACTGCAAGACAAAAAGTGGATAGTGCACACGTAGGTTTTTGCCAACTGAAGCTTTGCTAACCACAAAAAAAACCATCAGGTTTTTTGTACTTTGAGGCAGGGAGCTGATGATGTGATGTGTGCTAGTCTTTGCAGCCAGCAGGGGGTAGTACGTGCTACACTCTTTTAATAATTCTCTATCATATTTTTTTTTTTTGCTAATCAGGCAACAGATGCTTCACTTGAGGGTACCCTATCAGCAATCTAGTGTTATATATGTATATCTATAGTCGGAAGGCAGGACATCCCTTGAATGCGCAAGCTTACTTGAAGCATACCTGTGATATTTTATTATTATTATATTATTATAAAAATAACCATGTTTCTAGAGTTGTGAGGATCTGAGTGGACAAAGCAGACTTGGATTATACTGGACGATACGCTGGACAATGGTTTGAATGTTTGTCAACGGACGTTTTGTGCTGTTTTCGCATTGCTACTGGGTGACCCCATTTGCTTCTAGCAAAAAAGGAATTAGGATCATTTTTCAAAACTCTCCAGTGGCCCTAAAGTTGCGCCAGGTAAAGAACAACTTTGTTCGTTTGTCTGATGGTGAGTAATTGATATTAAAAAAATCGTAGTTTTCGGGTGGAGTATCACTTTAGCTGATGCAATCAAGCCCTTTGAGCTATAGCTAATGCCAATTACAGTGAATTACGTTATGAAATTTGAGTATTTTTTTATTTGTCTTTTATTATACCGGGGAATCCCACTGAAATAAGCAAAATGCAGATATGGCCAAACATTATCCTGTTCAAAACCTAACAACCACTCCAAGAGTAAACGCAAGCAAGCCACAATCTAATTTTATAGCTCATGTCAAATAACATTCACGAATGCCGTTGCTGGCCAGCTAACTCCTCTTCGATTGGTGGTTCTCGCCAAAAGGTCACCAAATCAGCCAAGAGCAGAAAACATGAATATTCATATATTCACTTCATTAGTAAGATAAGGGCTAAACGCTGGCGATATCAGTCAGTGACCGTTGAGAGCGACCAGCACTCAATATGTATGGATTCCTGGCTAGGACTCAAGCTCGGTGATTGTTCACGAGTAAACACGGCTCCGAGCGCTAAGTGGTTAACCTGGGGAAGAGATGGCACCTGGATGCACTGCAGGATGAAAACAAGCTGAAAAGATGCTTTGTGCTCTGCTCTGGGGAAATTGGGACTGGCCAATCATGAAGATGTCAGTTTTACAGGACTTATTTTGCTGTACACAGTGGACCAACAACATATTATGCTGGCCGTAATAATGTTTGCCTCATTGATGTATCGAGTTAAAGGGTGTTTGTTCTGTGGTCTGATGTGATCAAAAGAGCTCTTTGGCAATAAACATCAGATGTGGCCAAAAAAACAAAAATGGACATTCTGCAAAGAGCTCCATCCCTATTGTGTGGTATGGTGGTTAATCTTTGATGTGGGGCTGTTTTTTTTGTTTGTTTGTTTGTTATTTGTCCAAAGGTCCCAAACAGCTTATTGCAATTAAAAATATCCATCATCTGCATATTTAAAAAAAAAAAAACCTGATTGACAACTAAAAAGTATAAATTGGCCTAGGGTTGGATCTAATAACAGGACAATAATCCAAAGCCTGCATCAACATCAACATCGAAACAGTTCACTAACCACAGACTCAAGGTTTTGTCAAAGCCTCCCCCAGTCGACTGACCTAAATCCAATAGAAAACCTGTGGGACGAGCTGAAGTGGAGTCTCAAAAAACATGAACCTGGGAATTTGAAGGATCTGAAGAGAATCTTTTTGTAGGAGTGGTCTCAAACCCTTGCTCCATTTTCCCCAGCCTCAATGTACATTGTAGGATTTGACTTTTATCTTGGCAAATTTTTTGCTGCTCGAAGTATTAACTGAAAGGGATCCAGTGATTGAGGTACATGGTTTTAAAAGAGGGAAAAAAGAAAACGTTTCATGATGATTTTTTTCAGTAACTTTCAGTTAAATGTTTTATTATTTTTATTTTGATTGAAAGATAAACAATATCTTTTTTTGTTTATTGTGCATAAACAATAAAAACATTCATTCATAACCCCTTTAGTTCATATTCTGCAAGGGTGCAAATATGTGCAGTGCAAGTTTCATGTCAAAATGCTTTTTAATGCAATTGAACAACAATGCCATCTAAATATAAATTAGCCAGTCATTCTACCAAATTGTCAAACTATATAGCAAATCATTTGATTGCTAATCAAGCAAATTAAATGTGATTAGGTTGAGAGTAATCAGATGTAAAAAGATGAGCATTATGCTAATGTATTTGGCCTGATGATACATTTGTGCTATTTATCAGATACTCTGCTGCTGCTCATGACTTTTAACGGGCTTGTCTTCTACAGGATTTTTCTGGGAAATGAGCCTGCGCATCTATAGTGGACTCGGGAGACACATGAACTGGGGAGCACAGAAATTGTATTATTTTTACCTTCTTTTGGCTGTTGCCAGGAAACAGTGTAGTTTACAAGCAAATGTTTTTTTCCCAAACTTTTCTCCTGTCATCGCGAAAGCGATTTGGCCAGAATGATGAGTGCCTGCACAGACTGTAACCTGTACCTCGGAGAGTCCTTGCATGGCTGACTAATGGTGCAGCATAAAGGTGTAATATTTGAGGTGAGACCCAGTGTCAGTGTTCTTTTTCATAAATTTTCCCCATCACCCAGTTTTTTTATTTTTTTTTTATTTATTTATTTTTTACTATTATAATGGGTGGTTATGCAGGAAATACTCTTAATTATTTGGTTAACAGTGTTATTTTTTAAGGCTGCATGCCACATTTTTCTTTAATTTTCACACGTCTTTTTTAATTGGCAAAAGGAATGCATTCCAAATTGTATCAGGATTTTCAAAGCATACTATCGAGGTTAATTAGGTATTGAGATCTGCAGGATCTGATTGGCACTGATATCTAAATACCATAATTCTAGTACCTAGCCATCCCAGTGGGGGAGGGTGCTGTGTTATTGCCTATTTAGAATAAAACTCAGTGAAAAGGCCATGAAACCTGCCTTTACCTGACAGACACTGACTTGGCTGTGTAAGAATTCACCTAGAGTTCAGAGATGGATCCTGTGCAAACTCAACCAATCTCTAATATTTGAGCAGATTCCCATTACACTGAGTTGACATTTTTAGTCGAAGTTCTGTTAGCTTGCTCTAAACTCTAACTTTTATATAGCAGTAAGAAACTTGTCCTTGGAAAATCTGAGCCTTACCCTTGTGATGTAAAGACACCATACGCCAGGAAGACACTTTCTCATGTTGAGCCTCTCCAGATATATGGTGAATCTTCTCTGCAGTTATTTACAAGCCTGAAGACAGGGCATCGGGCTCTGTGAGAATCTATACCAGCTGGTCTTTACCCTGAAGAAGGGCCAGAGATCTCTCAGCTTCTTCACACAGCTAAAGAAACCCTTTCGTCACGTATTCTTTCATTCCATGTTGGATACAAAGACCCGCCTTCTGCATTGGGCCAGTGGGGTCCTGAATGCAGTCTTCAGCCGCCGTTGGATAGACTCACTTTAATAATCTCTCGTCATCATGCAAGTGCCAAATGAATGTTTTACTCCCACAGTTGTCTTGTTTCGTTCTTAATTGTATTGGCTCAAAGTATTAAAACGAACTAAAATCTAAAATATTTGTACTTTTCGCCAAATTTTCTGAAGTATTCTTTTATTATGTATTCAAAGGTGTCTCGCCACTGGCTCCACAATCGAGGAGTGTTACTCAATTGAGTGAGATTGTAAAAAAAAAAAAAAAATCTGCCTATACAACAAGGCACCCAGCTGATCTACCTTAGCATTTTGTGTATTCTAAGCTAATATACTCTTCTATTTTCATTTGATTTCAGATCTGCAGCAGTTGGAAAGTCTGAAAATTTAGTTTAATGTGTATGGAGCAATGCAATTGGACATGTTAAAAACATGTTGTGGAAAGTGAATCCAGTTGGCAGTGATAAGTAATTAACATAGTTTTGTTAATACATGAGTCATGGGCCTTGTACTCTGACTTCTGGTGCTTAGCACCCTCACATAATGTTATTTGGTAATGCACTTTTGTCTTGTGTGATACTTTTCATTATTTTGTGCTTTGCACTAAGAGGATTTTTTGGGTGACTTAAGTTCTGAGGCTTCGTGCTATAAAGGATTACATTTCCTCGCTGATAAATACAGTAATGTAGTTTTGAAGACTTTCAATGTGGTCTGAAGTCAATAATGTGTTTTCCTCAAGAGCAAATAATATTTAAATGTGTAGGTCTTGTAGCCCTAGTTTTTAGCTCATCAGTGCTGTCTCCAAGCATCGTCATGTCGCTTCGCACTGTGGATATTATGTTTCCTCCCTGGTAAATACAGCATTTTAGTTTTCCAGATTGATGATGTCATCGGATCTCATAGATGTATTTTTAGAACATCCAGTGTGTAAATGTGTTAGTGTCGTAGTTCTGTTATTTTTGAACTCTTAAATACTGTCTAGATGCGAATCTGAACATTTTATACTGTCTTTTTTTCTACAGTGAAAGTGCCAATTAGGCTTACATTTAGTGCTTTAAAATTCTACATCATTGGGACGATATTTTTGTGTGTGCGTGTGTGTGTGTGTGTGTGTGTGTGTGTGTCTGTGTCTGTGTCTGTGTGTCTGTGTGTGTCTGTGTTTGTGTTTGTGTTTCTAGGTCTTGACTACCAACAGTTTTTAATATCCACTTGTCATTAATTTAAGATTGAAGGAATGTATTTGTGATGTGCTTTGGAAATCCGTTTTAAAATGCTGATTGGGTCCCACTGGCATTATTTGCATTCAGTGATGATTTATCATGGGATGGACTTTAGTCATTCAATTTACAGCGTTCTTGGGCCACACGCAGTGTTATTCATGCGGTCAGAGTTGATTGCTGTTTTCACGGGAAAGTTACTTGACTGGATGTGCAGTGTAAGGAGTATGTCAGGCGTACATGTTGTCTTCTCAGGTCATTAATTCTGCATCTTTTTGTCATTTTTGGCGCATATAGATTCTTCCAGAGGTGTTATTTTGAGTCTCCGTTGAAGTGTCAATCACTGGACAGCACATGGATCTAGCAGCCCTCTTTGGAATGAAACAGTGATTGCTATTTTTGCATTCAATGAAGAGCTGGTGTCAGCTCACTTCTAAATGCTCCAGAGAAATATTTTTAATTAGAAGGCTTGAAAAAAACAGTTTTGATCCCCAAGAAACCTTTGACAGGGAACCTTGTCGAATGTGAACATGATCTTTCTATGCTTCCTTCAGAACCCCCCCTAAAAATGTTCTGTTTTCATGCTCAGATTCTTAAGATGCTGTGAATTGTTCATTTTAAAATCAGAATTCCAAGTTCTCATGTCGTGTATCTTTGACCATTTTCTTTAGAATGACAGCCCAACTCCTCTGTGTTCTCTGCTGGTAAACATCTTGGAGTCAGACCTGGGTTTAAAACAAAATATAATCTGTCATTGTTTATCTGTTCACAGCAGGTAGAGTGCAGGATGAATGTATTGCCTTCAGGGCTCTGGATTACACAAATCAAATTTGGAGCAAAACGAATGCCAATTTTTTCAATCATTCCAAATGTGTCCAAGCAATTTTTACTGATGGCAATACACATCAGGTCTGAATATTTATAGCACAGTTTTTCCTCATTTTTAGCTTTTTTCGTTCCCCAGTATTTTTATGTTTCTGGTTTTATCCATTGAGTTGCATGGTAGAGTAAGGGATCGCGCTTTTGCCTCATTGCAAGTAGGTTGTGTGTTCGAATCCTGCTTGCAGCCTTTTTGTGTGAAATTTGTGTTTGAGGTGCTTTTGGGTTATCTGGTTTCCTCCCACCAACCAATAACATGCCCATACGTATGTGAGTGAATAAGCGTGAGATAATAATTTGCCCGGAAGTATGATTGCGTGTGTGAACGGTGTGTGTGCCCTAAGATGGATACGCAAGCTCCCAAGGGCAGGTTTCCTCCCTTTCCTACTGTTCCTACCTCAGCTGGGACAGGCTTCATTTCGCCCACGACTCTAGTGAGGAAGAAGTTGTCGAGATGGATGGTTTTGGCAAATGGGAGCCTGTCTGAGGCTCCCTCCCAAAAAATGATTGATTGGAAAAAATGTGCATTATTGTGTTTTTCGCATTGTAGCTCTTTGAAATATTTTTACAGAACTTTGGGAGATTGATAGTGAAATGACCACATTGGGAGTTTGCATGAAACGCCACAGCAGGTGGTTAGGTCATTATTGTAATGAAAATGATGCGACAGAATTGGCTCTGAGGGAGAGCTAGAAGGTAGATGTTTCCCCTGGATTCCACCAGAACTCCTCCTCTGCGACCACCCATCACGTTAAAAGGGTAAACATTCCTTTAAATTAGATGAAATCACAGCCTTATCACGCACTGATGAAAGGAGTCCCGGATGAACTCAACCGAGAGAAATGATTTCAAAGGAAGCTTCATTATGATTTTCTTTTTAGAAACTGATGTCCGGTGAATTTCATTTCTGCCATTGATGTCTTCCCTTGAGACTGTGATCTCAAACTCTCGAACCGTAGGCTAACCAAAATGTTTGCCATTGAAGTCATTAATCAGGCTTTTGATCACAATTTTTTTTCGTCTCCTTGTATTGAGTGAAATTAATTCATTGGGAAAATTAGTCATGCAGATTTTATGATTCATCTCTGTACTGTGGTAAAATTCGGTGAGTGGATGCTTGCACTGCTAAAACATGCTAATTGCTCTCAGTTATTTGTATAGAAGATGGGGGAGGTGGGTGAGATTGAGATGATGTCCAAAAGAAAGTAGAAGAAAAAAATACAGCAAGTAACACTATGTGTCGAAGCCTTTTCTTTCTTTTTTTTAAACCTCTCTCCTTTATGGTTTTTTCACTGCAACACTTCACTGCTGGTGAACTTATCTGGTGACTGAAGATGAATCTTCAGGTTTGGAAAGGGACAGGTGAGCAGGCGAATCCATATTCCTGTGTTCTGATCCGAGTAGCCCTGTAATTTATCAGAGGTCCTCCGCTGACAGGACACCATTAAAACGCTCACAGGGGCCTTAATGAAGTGTGCCATCTTGTCTCCGTTGGAACAAGTCTTAACACGCGCCAGCGGCCTTTACCCGGAACCGGCTCACGGAGTCGCCCTGACATTACACGCCACTGAAAGAGGCACAAATGAGTTTTAGGGAGCACCCGGTTGCCATGGATATGCTTGGGCGACACTGACCTCTGTCGCTCGCTTGTGCTGTCAGGCAAACGAGGGGAGGGGAGCTGGCAGGCGACAATGCAGCCACCTTCCCGTGACCTTTTTAAGCTGACAAAAGCATGCGGAGGTCAGGTGGGACTGGTGCAATGCTCTCCCGGCAGTGTGGGGCTCTGACATTCTGAGTTAATTTATCCAGACAGGCAGGCCAAGAGGGAGTGAAGGAGGTGGGGGCCACGGTTCAGTAAAATGCCCAAGAGAAGATTTGGCCCTTTCAGTGCCTTTGCTATGGCGGAAATGCTCACCGCGCCATGCTGCATATTTTAACAAGTGTTTCCAGAATTTCCCGGCTCATGGAGACTCTGCCTCACATAATTTTGTATAATGTTCTGGGTGAGTTTGATTCCGTATTCTTGCACTGGTTATATCTGAATCTGAATAATTATTTTTTTGAAAGATTAGAAGCTTGGTGCCATTTGAGGGAACTTGCCCTGAATGCATTTTTTTTTTATCTTGAAAGTCCTATAGAAATAGCTGTTGGTTCTTATTTTTTGTCCGCATTTTTATTTATTAATTTATTTACATATTTGGGTTTTCTCAAGTTCCCTCTGCCGCCAGATGGATGCTTTCTCAGTCGCTCCCACGGCGCCTACTCTGATTTTGTTTTCTCCGGCTGAAGGGGGGGCGGATGGGGGGATGTTCAGTGGCTTTGCATTGGATGCCGATTCGCAGCAGACGGCTCTTAAGCAAGGATGCGGACGCCAGGCCTCTCCCGATCGCTCTCCGTGCAGCCGCCGAGATCTTCCAATTAGCATGCTTCCCACAAAGCCATACACGAGGCATCTGCTGGCTCTTGCACTGCGCAAGGAGAGGGCTCGCTCCAGCCCCTCGGTGACGCGCCACTCCTGCCCGACGCGGAGAAGACATCCGCTGACACTGAGGTAAGACGGTCTGCTATTGGAGCACCGGGCACAGAGTCATCCGGCTAATGTGCAGTGAGGCATCAGTCACTGGAGAAATTTCTTATTGCTGTGTGATCATTGAATACTTGCCTAATAAAGAGGAAAGCAGCATATTGTGTGACAGATTGCAATCTGTGGAGTTGTAATTGGAGACTGTATACCCCCCCCCACACACACACACACTTTTGAAAAATGGCAGTAAATGTGGAACTGTCTTGCATAGAGTGTAGACTTCTTAAAAACAGGCTTCTTTCCAGTGTCCCTTTTCCGTTTTCACAAATATCGCAAATCAAACTTTGTAGCTTCGTATCACAGTTATATTGTGTTTTGTCCCCCATTTGAATGGCAACTTTTCTCACAAGTTATGACCTACTTGACAAGGCTTTGATGATGTGAGTTAATTCAGTCTTACCACCGCTGAGCGACCTTGCGACACAAGGACAGCCATTTCCTGTGAGTGTCAAACGCCCCGGGCTCAGCCATTTCCCTTATTGTTTACTTTCTGCAAATGCTCCGTTTCTAATCGTAAATCTCCCTCCTCTAACCTCCTCTTGTTCCTGTTCCCGGCAGTACTGTATTGAATAATTGCAGTGTCTGTCAGCTAGGAATCCTTGAGCTGATCCTGGGCTGGCTGGCTTGACATGCAATAAATAAGGTGCTCGGTGAATGTCAGACTGTTTTTCTCCACCCCACCCCCACCCCAAGTCCCGCCTGGAACTCCGCAGAAGTCCCGCAGAAGCCCCACTCCCCCCCCGGAACCCCCCAACCCTCAACAATGAAGCCACTCCAACAGAGTGGACAAATGTTAAGTGACAGGAAGGGACAGGAGATGCCTTCAGTGTTGCGTGTTAGTCGCAGCGTGGGAGGGGGGGGATGGGAGTAAGTAATGAAGAGGGAGTGATGGGGAAGAAAGAACAGGAGAGTGGGAATGGGAGGAACGACAGGAAGTGAGATTGAGATACAGTGGAAAAGATGTGGGAGAGCCAGCTGAATCACTGCCCTCTGGGCGTTCCCAGGGTCTTTGTCCAATTGAGCTTCTCATCCACTTGTTAAAAATGATAATTGAGTAAACCGCGGTGGAGCAGTCTGCAGAATTACTGACCTGTGCCTCTCTAAGAGTCACAGAGCTCAGATCCAATCACTCAAAATGGCCACTCGAAAGGCCAAATGGTTTCTACCCTCAACTGAATGTAAATAAATTAAGTTGTCTCTTTCTCACTTGCATTCTCACTCTCTCTCACGCTTTCTCACTCACACTCACTCTCACACGCTCTCTGCCTTTCTCTACACACATACACACTCTGACTCTTTCTCCTTCAAACTCTCACTCTTTCTCTCGCTGTTTTTCTCTATACACACGCACGCACACACTCTGTGTATACTTCCATCTGAGGTGCTTCTGGTGCCTGGCTATGCCTTGTCTTTAGCCCTCCCTTCCTCCATGGGGTCTGAGACAATCATCCAGGTCTTTCTTCACCCCTCCAATCACTGTTATCCTGCCATCAAGCGGCTGATTGCTTGGCTATCCTAAAATCTGTCTGAGATAAGGCGCCTCATGCCTTGCCCTGCGCACAAACCCTTGCCTTTCCGCTGTGTGGCACTGAGGTGCGGCTGAATTTACTGCAGTCGCCTCCCAAATATGGCCCTTCCTGTTACTCGCTGCTCATCAGCCTCCCTAGACCAATGGTACATCCTGTCTTTAGCCCCGCCCAGTAGTCTCGATGCAGGAAAAGGGTTCTGTCTATCAGCCTGTCAACAGTGGTGCATGTTTATGCGGTGTAAATCACAAGAGGGAGGTGTGCGTCACTATACCATGAATATATGCACCTGAAAATGAGCAAAAACACGAGTTAGTCACATATTGCAGCAGGTGCCGGGGAAAAAGACCGCTGTTAGCATGCGTTCTGAGGCTCTTTAACATAGAGCCGTGTTGATTCACAGTGTCTCGCAATACGCGTGTACTCAAAGTGGCGCTCATGATAAACTCTGCGGCGGAGTCAGGAAGTGGGCCTGTGTTTATTTCCCTCCTCTCTAGGCACTGCGTCAGACTCCAGACCGCAGAGGCTGCATCCCGTCTGGAAGAGTAATACTGAAATGGAGGAGGCGGTCGAGAGCGGCAGGTAAACACACTAAATCACCGCTGGGCCCTGTCTCCGGGGCTCGCTCTCGGCCCGCTCGCGACGCTGTGCTCCCATTGGCGCCCTCAGTGTAAACAAGAGCACTAAGAGGCGCCTGATAGGATCTGCGCGGGAAAAATGACGAGGCGTAAGAAGCAGAGGCTCCGGTTTCCATCGTGTGGGAGGAGCAGAGGTGGCGTGGTTTTTGGGTAATGCGTACAAGGGGCACCAGATTTGTGTCGCTAAGGGCACCACTGCCATGTAGGAGGTCTATCTCCCGTCATCCAGCAGGTGT
This sequence comes from Gymnothorax reevesii, assembly GCA_029721435.1. Classification (NCBI taxonomy): domain Eukaryota; kingdom Metazoa; phylum Chordata; class Actinopteri; order Anguilliformes; family Muraenidae; genus Gymnothorax; species Gymnothorax reevesii. The sequence continues at coordinate 51,947,049 of CM056587.1, read as the reverse complement.
TCACTCCAACCCTAAAAACGCCTCACTCAACAACCAGAGATCAAGTACTGTCACAGATTCGTGCAGTCAGGTGTGCTGTATTAGCGCGGCATTGATATTAGGGTTGCACTATGTGATGCTAACACTCCAGGGGCAGGATTGGGCAGCCCTTGGGGAGCTGGCTCCCCGTCTCCGATGCGCTGGTAGAGGGAGTCGTGCTGACCACGTCCGTAGATAAATAACCTAGCCCTTTTGACCTGTGTGGAAATAGAGAGTAGTTACTTATTTATTTGTTTACTTATTTATCGCTGAAAACTTTCTTCGGCTCGGCTGACAGCGACGAATCTCGCGGTGCATATGCTTATGATGCTCCTGAATCCTGTCTGCCGCTGGTTGAGACATTAAGGGGATAAAAAAGTGTTTTCTGATTATGCAGGAAAAGGTGCATAAATCTGCAGAGTTTCTGGCGCAGAGACGGGGGAGGCTGCGGCTGTAGAATGGGAAATGCATGGTGACAGGGTGCAGGGCTCATTTTATTTCTATTGTTTATTTATCTTCTTTATGCTCTCTCTCCAGGGACTTTCATCGAAACATCCTGAGATTTACTAGCGCACTCAAGTATATGTACTGTTCTGTATTAAAGAAGCATAAATATAGTTGACAGGTACACAGATATGGATACTCATGCACTGGCAAAGAAAGAAATAAGTTAATGCACCCGCAGATATCCTGGATTCCACTTCCTTTCTGCCCGCTTAATAGCTAAGTGAACCCCATCCCCCTGAATACACTAACAGATGAAAGGACAAGCTGAATAAGTGTACAGATATTTCATTCATTGCACTGTGGTGCTTAAAGGCTCGGCAGGCAATATTTTTGGCAATATTGTGCAAAAAGTTCCATTTAACCTTTGAGCATAATGTAAATGAAGTGATCTGAGAGAAGAGCAGACCTCTGCCTCCCCTCTGGGCTCTGTTTTCAGCCTGCAAAGAATCTGCCCCGTGATGGAAGAATTTGACCAATCACAGAACAGCTGAGAGAGCGAGCCCTGCGATTGGCTGTTCTGCTAAAGCAGTTGCGCATACAGGTCTCTTTGATGTTTCCCAAACTGTGTGCCGTGAGAAAATCCACTTAATGTTTTTTTTCTGATAGCCTAATAATATAAATCGGCTGAACTTACAGGATTTAAAAAAAACAATTCATGTCATTATCAATTCATTCAATTCAGTTTATTAAATTGCCTATTTAAAATTCCTTCTCGATATTTCCGCATCATGTATTCTTCTGTACAATTTCTTCTCGTGATTGGCCAATAACATATAGTCTTATAACGCGAAAAATTAAACATTCCCAGGTAAAACTCAGCTAAAACAGCAGTGTAGGCTAGCTGAAACGAAACAACGAAAATGGATAAATTCCTGACCAAAACTTTGAAAAGGCTGTCCGACGAAGACCCTGAACCACCTCACTCTTGCTGCGCTGGCCTGACAAATAAAATCAAAGAGTTGAGCAGAGTTTACTGTGCGGAATATCTGACTTATGGGTTTACATTCACCTAAGATCCTGCTACCCCAATGCCATTGTGTCTTGCTTGCGGCAAAAAGCTATGGTGCCAACTAAATTAAAAAGACACCTATCAACCAAACACCCTTCTTTCGCCAAAAAAAATAAATAAATAAAGACTGAATATTTAATGCAGTCGAGAAGCCAGACGAACAAACAAGCGAGTTTCATGACGAAAACCACCAGTCAGAAAAAAGCATTAGACACTAGCTATCTGGTCGCAGATCTAGTAACATAATCAAAGAGGTCACACACAATTGTCAAATCTTTTATCCGGCCAGCATGCAAAGCTATTGTCGGGACCGTGTTGGGTCAAAATGCTGCCCATGAAATATTGAAGGTTCCTCTTTCAAACAATACAATTGGCAGACGAATAGGAGAAACGTAGGCAGATATAGAGGATGTTGTAATGGAGAAAATTAAAGGGAGTGGGAAATTTGCGCTGCAGGTGGATAAAACAACTGATGTCAGTGGATATGCACAATTAGTGGCCAATGTCAGATATGTTGATGGGGAGACTTTTTATGCCCCCGGAATCGAAGATTCGGGGGCATATAGTTTTTCACCTGTGTGTCTGCCCGTCCGTCCGCCCGTCTGTCTGTCTGTCTGCTGCAGGAAAAAAACTTTAACCTGCCGCCGGGGGCATCAGTGTTCCACGAACACAGCTTGCGGAGTAGGTAGTGCAAGCGGAAGGCTATAATATCATCGCGGTGTTCCGCAAGATTTTTTCATAGTAGACAGTGTGCCGCGAGAGAGAAAAGTTTAGGACACACTGCATAGTTTTAATACAATGTGCTACACTGCTTGAAAACATTAAAAATTATGAATGGATTTTATTTGCTCAAAGTGATTATTGAATAATTCCCGATGTCAAACATGTCGGCAAACATTACTTTAGCCTTTGTAGTCGTCTGTTTCATATTATTTTACACTAAATGTAAATGCTATTTACTATTGCTCATGTTCAAAAACAGTATTTTCTTTTCTGTGACTTGGACATTATTAAATGGAGTATAACGTACAAAAAAGGTTTGTCAAATTTGCGATTGCCTCGGGCAGGGACTGTCGGGTACATGCATGAAGCGCGTGCATCAGATGCCCGTGCTCGTCTGGTGGCAGGAGCTCAGGATAGAGATGAGGAGATGAGACCCAAGGAGACTCAACGATCACTGTTTTTCCAGGATTCCTGCCTACCGAGCCTTTAATCGCTAACAGCCTGTGGTAAAGGAATGCGGATGGAGTAGAAATTAGCCCTTTGAACAGAGCCTTTTCTTTTTAAATGTCGGAACTCGAGAACTCCATTTCTTACAGTTAATGGTAGCAGTTGTTACAGGAAGATCGGAGCATTCAGTCAAGAATATTGTACTTACTGTATGCATTCCTACTCTCAGGCCTTAAAGAGTTAAATGTGCACATGATAATTCTGCATGACTGTGTGCTGACATCAAGATTGCATATTAGCAAAGCTTTCGTATGATACCCTCTAATATTGTCACTTTATTGGCATTATACATGAAGTCTAATGTAATCAATTGCTGTGTAAAGATGTGATTCCTCTATTGTAATTAATACTGATTGATGTATGAGGAACAAAAACTGTTGCCACTGCATTGGACACAATTAAGCAAAGACTTGTTAGCGATGGAAAACAAATGTGTTTGGGATAATTATTGGTTTAAAGGCAAGTTCCCAGCTGTGACATTGCAATTACACTGCAGTATGATTAAAAAATAATATTCGCAGTCACAGAGTGATGTGTTTAGAGAGTGGTCGGCGAGTGCATGGGCAGGCAGGAAACACGACAGGTTCTCTCTCTGACGCGAGCGGGCCGGCGAGTGTTGTGATTTAAGTGGGGGAGATGTCCCCCAGTGTGACGGACTCTAATCAGAGCCGAGGATATGCAGGCAGTAATCAGAGAGAAGCCCGGCGCTGCATTACTGCTGGCTCAGCTATTTAGATCACCCCCCCCCCCACCCAACCATCGCAAGATACTAAACAAAACAAGCACGTTTGCTACATTCAGTCACTAGGTCACCCCCTCCATACCCTCCTCACCCGCACATGCGCACACACACATGCACACTTAAACACGCACGGACACATACACACACACACACGCAAACACACACACAGACACACACACACACTCTCACGCAAACACACACACACACACAGACACACACACACATACTCACATGCAAACACACACACTCACATGCAAACACAGACACACACACACACTCTCATGCAAACACAGACACACACTTACGCACGCAAACACACTTAAGTTTGCACGGCGATCCTTATTAGGACATTGCGTTGACTTTTATTCATTATGGACAGCCTAACCTGAACACTAACCTGAACCAAATCATGCCTAACCCTAACCTCAACCTTATCTCCATTCTCACCTGAGCCCCTAGCCTTGACCATGACCTCAGAAATGACGTTTTGCCATTTTAGGATGGGGCTTTGGTCCACACAATGTCAGTGTTTATACAGGATAAGGTTCCCAATAGGTAACAAAAATGTACACGCACACATGCATGCACCAACATCTGCGGCCAGCTCGATTCAGTAACAGGATATCCTGTGTCACTGCACGAAGACAGCAGAAGAGAAGAGAGTGATGACAGGAGGTCGAAAGCAGCATGCAGAGAATTCTCTGTCCCAGTTCTACCCCGTCCTCGCACACCCCAACACCACCACAGTACCGCTCAAAACATGAACATTGACTGATTCCACAGAAATGTGCAAAGACATTTGTGACATTTATTTATTGTCTGCGATACAAAACAATCAAGCACTGTTGTTGGCTGCCCTCTCCGAAACAACGTGTCACAAAGTCCTGATTATTATGACCTAAACTCTACTGTGTACTGACTTGAATTTAAATTAATCTGACTCCTAATTCCGTCAATGACAGGACAGTATTATAGTGAACATATAGCCTTAAATACAGTCATTTTTTGAGGTCTAGTTCTTTCAGCGACTTTGTTTTTTTGGGTATGTCCATATTTACCTTAATCTATATTACATCTATAACTGCCTGCCATATATAACCAATAGATCATTAGTCGAGCCTCAGCCGTGATTGGTGGCATCCCTGGAACCCACAGAATATTCTGTGCCACAAGGATATATTGGACCATAATGACGCAGCCAAAAGTGTCCCCAGTCTATTGACATAATGTCTGACAGCACCACCCAGCATGTTGGGGGGGAACGTAAAAATTCTGCTGATTTCTCAAAGAGGCCTCATATTACTGAATTTGAGGATGCGGAGTTAAAAAAAATGTAAATAAAGTTTTATGTACATGTACAGGTTTTTCAAGAATGAAGATTTTCTCTATTATAGGAGACTGTATATATCGGCTTTTTTTGCACTGACCAAATGCTGTTTGGGCGCAGCGAAACACCCACAGATGTAGCAGAAAACATCTGGATCATGTTTACATTTTCTTCTGCCAGTGACCATATTACTACACCTGAAATCAGGATTAGGCCTAAAATAAGTGAACAAATAGTTCTCACTTGGCTCAGAGAAAAATGGAAATCATGTCTCTGTGGCAGCTTTTCTGGGGATTAAGGGATGATGCAAGACTTCTTAACCTTACATGAGGTTCTCATAAGTGACAATGCTATGAAATGCACTTCATACATCGTGAGAAAATGTGATGTGCAAGAGCAAAACGGACTTTATTTTTGGAATCGGCTACCAAAATTCATGGTTGCAACATCAGGAGACTATTTAAGGTTACCTGTGATGACCACTAAGGTCAGTGTGGAGGAAAGTGAGGAGGATGAGGATAATGAGGTTAAAAGGGATGAGGAATTGGGAAACGGAGGAGTCATGAATATGGATGAAGAAAAGCGAGAGAAAATAAAGTGCTCTAGTTGCCTTCGCGTTCGCGGGACTGTCTCCCTCCTGCTATTGTCGTTTGAGGAACAAGAGAAGGGTGCTTGTCTCGGCTGGGTAGCGAGTAAATCTGTCACCCTTTTGCGCTGCTCATAAGAAGCATTGCCGTGTTATTCGGTGGAGGTGTTACAAAAGGCCCGTATATCACAGCTAAAATGGATGGATACGCACTGTAGTAAATTGCAGATGGGTCAGGAATAATTACATTACACCATTAATTTGCTTAGCTCACCCATCCCACACCCCCACATAGCTTGTATTTCAGATATTAATCGTCTGTATGGCCAGGTTTTCCGGATCCTGCTCAGGTTAACCGCCCTTCTCAAGGGTAATTAGTCTTATTTTCCTTAAAGGAACACATTTCAAATAACATGCATGTGTATGTTTCAAAATATGTTTATTACATTGTATTTCAAATGTAATACAATGTTATTGCAGTAGACTCCATCTCTGAACTGGAGTTAGTCTCACCATGAGTCTGGATGGAAACTGGCTCCTGTCCCTCAAATAAAAGAAACTCCAAGGTTTTCAGCAGAGTGATGCCAGAGCTAACAAACAGAACCACGATTGCTGTCAGGCCAAACCCCTGCTTATGCCTAGAGTAGGCTCACTGATACGGTTGCCTCTATCCTAGCTCTCTCTTCAGATTTTAGTTGTATGTTTTAATCGGTAGGAGGTAGCGTTTCCCCTCACATGCTCTTAAGGAGTCGCCTTACATGATCACTTTCAATGGACATGCTGGCTCGACTTTGAAGGAGAGGCCTCTGCCTTTTTTTTTTTTTTATGAGTGCGTTCTTGTGTCTGCCACTTGTAGAACATGTCAAAATTCCTAACTTTAAGTTGGCTACATTGAGTTTTGAATAAAATTTTTCTACATTTAGCTTTGTACAGCATTTTTTATTTGACTTGTTATCCAAAATGAACGTGTTTAAAAATGCTCGTTCTCGGCCATTATTTAAAGGTATTTTCGTCAAAAGGTAATTTTATTTTAATTTTGGTTTTTGCCTGTAGAAATGACATTTTCATTCATAGCCTCCATATATCAGGGGACCATCGTGTTTAGGATAAATGGCTTTGCAGGTGTTTGTGATTAATCGAGTGTCTGCAGTTGCTTCCTTACAGCACTAAAGGGAGCTTTCAGAGTCTATTTATTCTAATGCAGTGTTTTTGTTTGCCGTTGGGGTCTGTTATGGGTCAACATGAGAAGACAATATGATGATGATTATAAGGCGAGGAAAAATAAAAGAAGATGTATTGCCCAAATTTTATTTGCAGTAAAACCATTCACTTGGAACATGATTAAGGCAAGAAAGATCTCTGGAATTGATATTGCGTTTTTTTTTTGTTTTTTTTTCCCATCATGAAAACAAGCTCAAAAAGCTGTCTTTCAGATCGTTAACACTTCAGCTGGAAGGGAGGTATGGACGACTTCACACATGATGCCACAAATAAATACAGAGGTGATACTGCAAGATTGAAATGGCCTATAAAATGATTTAAAAATGGGTTGATCAGCTGGTGGTTAGATTGTTTAAAGGTAAAATAGCTTCTGGAGTTCTGAAAACTATAACCTCAAGTCCTGTATGACCTTGAAGACGCTTCTTACCGCAGACCGTAACCCCAGTGCCCTGTTTTTACAGCTTTCCAATCATTTGTGTCCATTCAGCTGGTTTGTTTGTATAACTCGATTTTTACTTCTTATTTCTCAGCTGTTCTTTTCAGACATCTCCTTAGTTCTACAGTCCTAATGATATCAGGAAAGATACTGCTGACAGGCTGATTAAATTTAGCATTTAACCTCTTAACTCAAGAAAATATGGCTTGAACTTCTTGGATATTTTCCTGACGTCCATTTGCATTATATAATCCTCTTTTTGTCGTTAAATAAAATAAATCTGAATGGTGCATTGCTGATTTACTGCTAGAACTCATTGAAAAAAAAAAAAAAAGCAAAACAAACAAACAAAAAAAAAATAATAATCTCATCGGTGGCAAATACCAATGTTTCCAGAGGCCGCTTGTGGCCTGTATTCTCTACCCTTGTGAAAATGGGTTTCTCCATCTTTACCCATGAAACACTAGTGTCAAATGCAGCTCCTGTATTCAAACATGTGGAACTTAAGGCCTTTTTTAAAATCTAGTGGCGATAACAAGGTTTTCAACTATCCAAAATACAGTATGTCCTGCTGAATTATAAGGGAAATGTGTATAAAATGATGTACAAAATCATGTATTTTAAATTTGATGTAATGCCATGGCATCTTTTGTTTGAATATTTCACTCAATATACGAGTGATGTAGTTTCAGTGCAGCGCTGCAACCAGCGGGCACAAAATATGTTTGACATAGCCCTGAAATATGCCTTTTCTGACTTGAAACCCAGTTAAAGGAAAAACATATGAGTGATTTATCTGGATTCGTTCAGCGTTTGTTACAACGTGCAGTAGTGTGCAGTCACAGAACAAAATGAAGATAAGTACTATTCAAGTATTTATTTCATGTAATATTAGATCATATCAAAATTAGTGATGGCAGATGGCAATATATTGTTAAAAAAAAAAAAGTAATGTATTTTTGAGAGAAAAAGTCAATACCTAGTGTGGCCATCTTTGCTTTGATTACAGCATTTAATCTTTCTAGCATATTTTCGCATATTTTTTTCCCCTCATTCCCTAAACCATTTCATAAGGTTTGAAGTTGATTCTAAAGAGATTCTTCGGATGTCACTACAGATTTGCTCAATCGGATTAAGGTGTGGACTTTGATGCATGCTAAATCATAAATTTGATGTCACCAGATGTTTCTTTCCAACTGAGCTCATTCTTGTACAACTCAGAAGTCTGCTTATAGGGTCATTATCTTTTTTGAAAATAACATCCCTGGCCAGTCAGTTTCTTTTCTGATTGCAATGCTTGCTTCAACAGGATGCAGCGAGACTTCTTTTGACCCATGATTCTGTTGTTTTTTATAAGATTACTGGCTCCTTTCAAGCTGACTGAACTCCGAACCATATTATCGCCAGCTCCATGTTTTACTGAAAGGGTTTCATATTTGAAATGTTTTCTATCTCTACGGCACACATATGTTCTGTGTTTGGCTGAGGAAATTTCGCATTTTAATTCATCGGTCCAGAGGACTCGTTCACAGTCGAGATGGTGTCCTATCTTGAATTTCTCAGAAAACTCAATTTTTGTTTCTTTTTTGATGTTGCCAGCTCTTGGTAGCAACATGACCAATCAGACCATTTTCACACAGGTGACTGGATATAGTAGATCTTGATATTTTAATCTTTCAGGCGCTTTTAATATTATCACAAAGTTTCATGCTGTCAACCACCGGTTTTTAGCTCGCCGCAGAGCTATTGCCATACCCTCTGCATCGGCATCGGCATCCGTGGACAGCAAGGTTAAAGTTTTCCAATGAGCTTTGTTGTCTTCTGACAACTCGTTTTTTTTTTAAACTTGTCATACATAGATAACATCAGAGACGCTTCACTTCCGTTTTACACCTCTCTTGCCACTAGTTGTCAGCAAACCGGTCTCTTTAAAATGCTTGACGGTGTTTCTTATTGTGCCATGGCAGCATTTAACATCTTCAGCATCATGTCCACAGTGCGGCAACAAACAATCTCAGTGAGTTCGTTCTGTCGTGCCATTGTGTTTAACACTGTGAGACTGCTCAAAGTTCATGTCACCTTATATACTTGAACAACTGACCATCTGAGGTAATTTTGCAGAATATTGTTTACCCAAACCAGTTAAAATGATTTTTTTTTTTAGCATCAATAATGATGGAATGAGCCTACAAACATGCATTCAGGTTATGCAAGAGTCAAAAATATAAAAATTGCAACACCCTTTAATTGCTGTAAAAAAAAAAAAAAAGGATGTTTTCTGTGTTTTTATTACCCATATTTTTACCTCAATATACTTGTGGGAATAATTTTTTTTCTCATTCCCTTCGATATTTTTTGACACATTTTCGCCAAAAAATTATAGCGAAACGAATTGGCACCCCCTTTAAACAATAGTGGTGGTGTATAATCATCACTGCACACTACTGTAAAGCCTGTTTTACCTGCTTTTGCTGTCCTCCACTGGCCAAAGTCAGATTCAAAGTCAGTGTCCTGATTCTGGCTTACGCTACGGCCAGTGAGACGGCCCCTTCCATTCTTCAGGAAGTAATCACTCCAATTTTCTCCAGTGTGATAGTAATCACTCAGCTCTTGTTGACTTGTCTTGCACTCACCATCTAGTTTACTCTAAACTATTTATGACTGTAAGCTTGCTGATACACAAATTTTACCTTATCTGACTGAGGCTTTATAACTTTATCAGTGAACTTCTTTCTGTACTTACTGTACTTTGCTTTGGATGAAAAATATCTGCCAAATAAATGTAATGTAAATAATTTAGAAGAAAGTGAAGTACAGTGTTCTTGCAATATGGATGCAATAGTGACATCTCCTTCCCCCTTTAATCCCTGATGTCTCATGATAGCAGGGTATTATTGCCCCACCCACTGCTGCAAAGTGAACCACCATTGGCTCCTCCCGTTTGTCTTCCGCTCACCTGCGCAGTAGGCTAATCAGGGCACTGCTAGTGCGGATTGCAGAGGAGAAGGAAGACTGCGGCAAGTTTAGATTTGCATCACTCCGGTATAGAGTGTCTGTTAGTATTACATCAGAAAAAAAAAAACAACCTTGTGTTTATATTTTTTATTTCTTTTTTTTTTTTCAAAGCACCTGGAAGGAGGCAGTCATCCTCAGGGTAATAAGGAAGCTGCCTGTAATTAGTCCCTGGGGTTCACTTGACTTGCTTCATGACCCCCTGAATAAGCACTCCTAATAAGCTCTAAAGAGAATTAAATTTTGTATTCTTTTTTTTCCTCATGTTTTCTCTTTAATAGCACAACAGATCAGTTAGTAAATGCAATTAAAATTGTTAGCCTTTTAAAAATAATTTTGTTTTGTTTTAAGGAAATGGGCATTGTATGAATTTCTGACTTGGGAATTTGCATCAAGTAAATGTTCTCTCCGGAAGTCTTTTGGGATGCAGTTATGTGTAAATAAACAACTTTAATGACGATAGATGACTCACTGGATATGGATGTTATTGGCACTGTATGGTATGTGTGGTATGGATGGTATGTTAGGTATGGGATGTATGGTGTTTGTGGTGTACGGACTATGTATTGTATATACAGTATGGGGTGTATGTTATATATTTGACGATTATTTATTGCATCACATTACTTTCAATGATTTTTCAGCTGTCTCGCATCCCCCACATGTAGGAACCAAAACACATAGAATTCATTCGTACCAATGAGCAATTCAGAGACCCCAATCAGCTTGACATACATGTCTTTGGACTATGGGAGGAAACCGGAATACCCAGTGGAAACCTGCGCAAACACAGGGAGAATATGTAGGCTACACGCCACACAGAAAGGCCACAGGCTGCTTTTAAACTCATTGGCTTCTTGCTATGAGTCGGCAGTGCAACCCACTGCGCCACTGTAGTGCCCATGTGTAAGGTGTGTACAGTGTAAGGTATATATGTTTAAGGCATGGTCTGTACGGTGTCCTGCAAGCACTTCCATCCTGCTTGACTGCCTCCACTTCTCTATTATCTGCTCCTCTGTTTTCCCGAGGGGGGACCAAACCAGAGCTAGCATGCAGTGGGAGAGAGACAAGAGCACAACCTTGACAGTTTATCACATTATTGTAGGGATCACACACCTTTCACTCACACATTCACAACTATGGGTGATTGGTGAGTCTAAATTTAGAGCCCACAATTTGCCTGACATGCAAGACATTGGACTGTGAACACGCAAAGTTCTCACTGAAAGATCTCAGACCTGATTAGAACAGTGCTTGAATTGGAATAAGAAAGGTGCCAGTACTCTGAATCAGTAGCTCCGAAAAACCAAAACCGAACCAAAACCTTACTGTAGAACCGCATTGCACTCCGCCTCAACCCCAACCGAGCAGCCACCACTGCATTTCTTAGTATTACTTAAGCTCCCACCTTCTCAAATTACAAGTGGATCTTTGATAATGTAATGAGAAATTATGAATTTAATACCAAATAACTAACATTCAAGTGAAATATTATATTGGTGATATTGGCAAAATTTTGCAGAAAAAATAAGACTCGCTACAACAGAACTACAGCTTTCTCAAAACGGTTGTCAAAATGGTACATAGTATGAGAATATTCCACTCAATAGAATCATTTTATTTGAAGTGTATAATGCTATTTACAGAAATCAGGCCATTTCCAAGCAAGCCAATTTTAACAAGTGAACCAATATGTATATAATGATGGACTGAGTGGACATTTAAATTACCTGGCTGAAAGACACTTGTAACATGGCAGGACAGATTTTTGTAAGTCCGATATTGACTGACAGGCAAGCCTACACAGGTCAATAATGTAAAATACAAATCAACTGAATAATGGACAATACATCAGTGTTTCACACATTGGTTACTTGTGGTGGTGGCTGTACAAACTAAGTGCATCATAAACAGTCATGAGTGGAAAAAACCGTACCCACCCCACTAGAAGCATTGTTTGATGAGTCTTTTGTTGTTATTACAGAAATAAATTTGAGTTTTTGTCCGAGGAAAATCGCTTTAGTTTCGCAGTGTTCGCACGATTAAACCAAGCCAACATCCTCGAAATTGTACTGTTTTCAGTTACAAGTGACGACTGGCTAAATAAAGATTTTGAAACGCTCTGTCTGCACGTAAATTCGCATGATGTGATAAAATTTTGTATTTTGGGTGGACGTGTCTTTATAAAAAATATATGATTGGCTTGAATTTCACTTGCCGTTCTTATGAACTACATAAAAACTACAACGGAAATGGGTTTTTTTTAAATATTGGAATGCACTCGCGCGGAAGGCTGTCTGGTTGTCTTGTGCATATAGAAATAAATTAAACGCTGCTTAAAAAGAACAAATAAATGACTGCACAGACAACCAAATATTGCAGTGGTCGACTATGCCTGAAATAGCCTGTAACAGGTGAAGTGATTGCTGAATGTTGCGTTTCAGTGAGGTTGCCTCTCAAGTTGTTATCCATTTCTGCGCAATCCTTACTTCATGGCACATGACATACTGTACATATGATGTTACTATGTTGTAACACTTTGGATTGACTTTCCTGTGTAGGCAGTACCTGGGTCTACAGAGTCGATGAATAACTTCAGTAAGCTTTTGAAAATTGATCCCTGAAGATCCTACTTGGGTCAGTTGCATATAACAACAAATTATTTAACCCCCTGTGGACTAATATACTTTTGTAGTTGCACGCAGTCAATAACCATGTTTAGTCACCGTCTAAAAACTTGTTTCTTCAGACTTTTCAGTCTATATTTGGATCAGCAAAATTGTTCACCTGCATCTGTCACCTGCTGAAAATGTACCTTTTCAGCCAAAATATGATTTAGTTGATTTAGAATGTTGCTAGGCATCTCTGTGATTGGATCTGTTACTTTTCACGATGTAAAAAAACATGCATAATTCTGAAGCATCAAAGATCTTTTTTATGTGGAGCCCTGGGTTGCCCTGAGAAATTGATGTTCTTCTGTTCTGGCAAATTCGATTGCTTCCAGCCACGCCACCTTCATTGATTATTTTGTGTTTTTGCACCTGTGAAGTTATCTTGTAATTCTCTGTATTATAGTGTCTCGGCTTTTTCACCTGTTTGAAAAATCACAGCGAATATTGTTAAACATAATGTTGAACTGCAGCCAGAATCCATCTGAAAATGAACCCCAGCCAGCCCATTCTCTCCGCTGTGCTCGGGAAGGAGAGAGATTTCAGAGGAAGTTCTCTTTCTCTCTTTGACATCGCAAATCCCGTTGGGGCTTGAAGAGGGCGATGGGGGTTTCTCTTGTCTCCCGTCTGTAAATATTACTCAGTATAGCAATCATCTGTCCCGAACGGTGGTAGGGTTGGCTGTACACGCTGGTCCAAGAGATTTGCTTCTTGGTTGCCTTAATACAGCTAACAGAAAACAATGGTTAACAAAATGGAACCTAGTTGCTTAATGAAAAATCTTATATATTCAGAGATGATTTTTGAAACTTTAGGCCACCATTTTTAAATACCTTTACAGGTTATGAATATGTGATTTATTTTGTATGTATAAATACCGTGATCTAGACTGATGGAATATGCATTATCTAGGAAGAGTGTTGTGGTGAGGGAAAATATGTATATTATCTCGTTCCAGACTTCTTGGCCTAGCAAATTGCATTTGTGTTGAACAAGCTCATGTTGATTCACTTTAATGAAGGAATTAAGATTGAAAAGTGAACTGGGCCAGAGGCTACTATTTAAAAACACAGTCAATGAAGAGACTGATGATCTAGCTTGAAGACCCTGAGCATAATTCTGAATCTATCCAATTTTGCAATGCAAAGTGCAGACTATGTAAATAAATCAGGTCATTAATATGTATAGACATGCAGTGTCCTGCAGTCCCATGGCACCAGCATTGCTTTGCAACAAATAATCTATTTAAGGCATTATGCTAAACTCCATATCGGCTGAAGCTTCGCTCACTGCATATATCATCCTCACAGGAAGGGTTCTGCTGGGACTGTTTGTTGCCAAACATGGAGTAAGTGGGTTAGCATGAATCATATAATATTGGACACATCCACAAAAGTAGAATTTCTAGTAATTAATAGCAACGGGGCCCAGACTATGCCGTCAAAACAGTTTCATTCCTTCTAATAATTATATCATGCACTTTCTAATCTGTGTATTGTATTGTCGGACTTTGGCCTACTCTACCTGAAGGAAAGTCTCCAGTTCCTTGAGAGAGAAAAAGGAGGAGGAAATCTTGTTTGCACTCTGGAACTTCCCATAAAGGTTTGAATTGTTCAGTTCTAGTGCTTGAGCAGGCTATTGAAGACATTCAACTTGGCATTCTTGGAGCCATTATTGAATGTGTTAAGCAGCATGAATGGGGGACTTATCAGGTAGGAATATTATGGAGACGTCACGAGGGAACAGTGTTTGCCCCATAGCGCATGCTGGGTCTTGTAAAATTGATTTATATTGCCTGTTACACAGCTATGGAGAGTGATCATTGAACCTAGTGAGTCTCATAAAATGGCTCCCCATTACAGAACCGCCATCATACTTAACCTTTACCAACCAACATTGTGGATTGAATGCCTTCTTTGGATTTCCCCAAACATAGACCTGTCCAGATCTACTGAGAGTGAATATAAGGCTGAACGATTCATCGTTTTCTCATCAAAATCGCGATTTGAAACAATGCAATTATGTAATCGCAAAGGCTGCGATTTTTGACTGATGCTGTGCAACGCTTCTGACTGACCCAGGATCTGTTGCGTCGACTATTTTTCAAATGCATGCCGTCTTCCTTGAGTGACAGTCATGCCCAGTCGAGTTCACCAATCAGAGGTGGCATGCCACGCCTGTATGGAGGTAAATCCCTATCTTTATTTGAGAGTGTGGTATTTAGACCTGTGAGCAGACAAATGAATTTCATGCATTGATTTTGCAAAGTTTCCCCCCCAATATTCTGCTCTAGTATTAAAATAGCCCCCACTCGCACTCTTTTCTCCTCGCGCACAAAACTGTCACTGCGCGCTTGGGACATTTCTGCTTGTACTCGGAACATTTCTGTTTGCATTGGGATTTTTTCTCTTCGCGAGCAATCACTGGTATAGCTGACTAGTTTGTAAAGTTAGGGGAAAAAAAAATGTCACCGCTTAATTATGACAATGGTTTCCAGGAAAAATGTTCCATTGATTATGGATAGATTGTGCAATATTTGGGTGCTTCTCATGCTGGCCATTTCTGCAGTACCCGTCTGTGAAACGTTTCGTTGAGGTCCCACTCCCGCCCTCCCGAAAACCCCATTGTGCTGTGGTCAATTCATTGTGATGAATTGGTCAAATTCATCATTCACTTGTTATTGGTCCACCGTTCGCTCCCTCCTTGTCACGCCCCATACCATAAATGGATTTCTGCTTTAAAAATAAATCTGATGTGGCCTTGTGGGCGTAACTCACATGCCAAAATATCTGCTTGGTGCGAAAATTGAAATGGTGACATCACCAATTGATGAAAAAAAATGTCCAGAAGCTATTGGGGGTGTTTCATTCAGCTCTGGAGCAGTGCGTTTTGCTGCAGAGAGCGCTTCTACTGGTAGAGACTTCGAGCTGTTTTCCATCACAAACCTTTTAAATGCGCATAAAAACGATATGATTCACTTTGCAGCATTAAAATACTGAAAAACCGTAATCGATGCATTTCAATTTCTGACTTTTTTCTTTTTTTTTTTTTTACAGAAGGGCAGAGGTAAGGTCATTTTATTTTGATTATTTGACAGTGAAAACCGCATGACCCATCTATTGAAGTATTACATAGATACTTTGGATAGATATAATCTATTGAAGTGATAGATCTCTCTTGAAGTAGTATATTGAAGTATATCACTGGAAAAGGGAGAGAGATGGAGCTAGGATATATATATATATATATATATATATATATAATTATAGAGAAACAGAATATAGCAATGTGTGAAATACTTTATTGATGTTTTGATGGAAACAACCAAAATAACTATCATAACTATCATCTGTCTCTCTTGAACTCATAGTTGTTTTGTTTTCTTCGTGATGTTGGACGACAAAGGTATGCTGCATGTGTGTTACCTCATTTTTATACCCTAATGAAACAGAAAGTGATGTAATGGCTCATTACAGTTCCTTAACACTTACATAAAATTTAAATAGGTGGAATTTAACACCTGGTTTTTGTTAGATGTTATTTACAATAATCCTTAACAGTGCCATTAACTGTGAAACCTTGATATGGAGGGAATTGATCTCGAATTAAATCAGTAAATGATTTTTGTTGATTCCATCAGAATATTGATATTGTACAGTATTTCTCACATGTTGGTATTTAGAGTTTCTCTATAATATATGTTTTGAACATTTTTAAAAAGTTTTGTTTGCTCATTTCCAGTCAGGGGTGCCAGTAATTTTGGAGCCCACTGTATGTATTAATGTGACTGTGGGATGCAAAAAGAGGGGCTAAGCTCCATGACTTTATTATCAGCAAATGCATGCATTTTCCCCTCTTTCTGATGGGACCAAACCCAAATTTACTGGGTAGTAACTCTGCTTTGTGAATGAAAACCCCTGAATGATGGAAAATTACTCCCCCTTTTAACAACATGCAGTATCTGATTGACATCCCATTGGGAAATCCATAACTCTTCCTATCTCGGCAATATAGGATGACAGTTTCTTTCAAATGAATGTTTTGAGCCATCATTCAACTTAAATTGACACAAAGCAAAAACTGTGGCCATATGGTGCTTTCTGGGATGACTAGGCAGTGCCACTTCATAAATATCTCTCTGTTCTGGTCTGCTCAGAGACGAGCTCTGCAGGCGGTAGAACTCATGGAGATGCAGGCCTCGATAAGGGTATCAGCATTACTTTGATGCTTGCGAGGGAAAGAACATGCAGTACTCTGGAAGACAATTTAACATTGTCTGGGCCTTGAATAAGTCTGCTCTGTCTGAATGATCTGTCACCCCCTTTCAGGCCATAATGTAGATGCTAATCTAAATATTGACATTAAAAAGGCACTGTTTTTTACCGGGGCTGGTTCAGATAAGGATTGATCCCATTCTGTGTGATTTTTAGAGCTGGTTATTAGCAACTATCCTAGCTTGAGTCGGTATGTCCCAGTCGAAGAGCGCTGACTCGCCATAGTTCTTTTTCGCAGTTGCTTTTTTTTTTTGGGTATTGGGTTAGTACGGTCATTATTTTTGACCCAGTTTCCCTCGCCACCTTATGTAATGCCACCGCTTTTTTGACCAGCATTCCTGCAGTTAAGGCTCTCACTATTTACCACCTCTGGAACTTAGTTAGTATCCTCATATTGCACTTTTATTTGACTTAACTAGTTCTGTGCTGATGGTTCAAACTCTTGTAAGCTATCACGTGCTGCTAATTCAATTGCATTCAGATTAATGGGATTCACCCAGGTGAATGCCTTTCCTACTTCTGGTTTAGATACAAAAGGTACTTTAAATTCAAAACTGTTTCTGCGTGGTTTTTTTAAATATATTCTTTGTCATCGGCATGTATCCCCATGTACTGCTGTTGATTAGTGCCACAAAACCTGATAAATTACACCGCATGACTGTTATATTTTTAAATGAGAAAAGATTGAGGCAAAAACTATTAACACCATGTATTTTGCAGTTACATGTTAAGAGGATATACAGAGTTTCTTCAGCTTGTTCATCACTCAGAGTTTACCATCTCCACGTTACATCCAGGCATGCAGCATGCAGACCTTTAGACCTGAATGAATGTTGAGTCATTAATTACTGAATTCAGTCACGAAACAATGAACCTCTAATGAGTTTTGAATCATGTGACTGAAGTGGGGGGAGGTGGTAAGGCAAATGATACCGCACTTGATTTAAAATAAGTGCTTTTGTGAAGAAATCAAAGGTGCCTATGTAATTTAGGCCTAATGAGAGAGACTAGCTCTCTGCTACATTATTCATACACTGTTCAAGTCCAATTAGGCCCAATTCATTCCTTACACAAGCACTATGGTGTGTCTTTGACAAGCAATCTTTGTATCCCGTGGCAGTCGCGTACTTTAGCCAGTCTGCTCGCAGAAATTCACGGCATGCTCACTGTAAGAGCCCTGAAATACAAACTATTTTTGGCTTCACTGTTCAAGCTTGAATTGAAAGGAAATGGAGAAAGTGAAATTGACTTTTGTGTTTAGCTTCTGGGAATAGATGTGAATGTCGAAGGTAGATTCCCAAACAAATTTACAAGGTAAACTGTCCGCTCCAGCAGGGCTTGCTTTGATGTTTATTCTATTTTTTTTTATTTTTTTTTATTTATGCACTCTCAGATGTTCACAGAAACTACCATTAAATCTCAGCCATTCAGTTTCATTTCACCTGTGACATTTTTCAGCATGTCAAAGCATCTGTAAGTTCAGATCAAAGGGATTGTGAGTTTGCTTTCATTTGCCAAAAATACACCGCATCATTGGCATCCGCAATAACTGAATTGTTTTTCTTGTCAAGTGATCCAAGAAGCCATTTCGCGCACTAGCGACCTGACAAAGGGAGGGCTTGCTGTGCCTCGGAATCATGAGTGAGGGCATAAGATTACAGCACTTTGAGAAATTCGCAGATTTAGATAAAGACAAGTGACTTGTGCCTCTTCTACTTTTTTGCAGCTCCAATTATGCCAAAATTGGCATTCATCTCCTAGAAGCTAATAATATGAGCTAATTTGTCATTTTTCATATGATCAAGAGGGAGGAAGAGGCTGATCAATGTCAGGAAATATGAAATATCTTTTAGGGAGACGATGCAGTGACAGCAAAAATAAAATATTTTCTGAATTAAAATGACTGTTAATATGGTGAAATAATATGCTGAAATATGAACATGGCATACATTTAGTTTCTAAAGTGTCACAAAATGAAATTGTCAAATCATGACACACTTCACTGGGAATAAAGTTCTGTTTGCATGGCAGAAATAAAGAATTTGAAATGAACCCGTTTTTGTCTGAGGTTTTTGTGACAAAAAAATCCTACGGAGAATGACAGACATTTCCTCAAGGCCGACATACAAAACAGCAGTACAAATTACCTTCAAAGGAACATTTTCACCCACGAATTAATGAACACACTGACCACAGTGTCCTCCGTATAACTATGGGTGTTTTACAGCATGTTTTACTGGTACCAATTATACTGAAAAAGAGGCCTGTACAGATGGGTGAGCACATATTTTGAACTACCAAATTTAACTGTTTAAAATTATGCTGTTATTACTGGAAGTGCCAAGGTCATAAAATAGTATATTTTATTAACTTATTGAACTGAATTTCTGGCGTCCTGCTTTTATTGACATTAAATGTTTGTTACATGCTGAAGCCCAATAAAACAGGTGTAAAATGAACTCAGTAGGATAAAATTAATAACCTCGATCAACCAATGAGAATTATCACTTCTATTTGCACTGTGCTATCTATACTCAAATGGCATCATGCAATTTTTAGTGTGTGCCCTTATTAATGCTGTTTAATCTGTCTTGAATGTGGCCTCATTTTAGGAAATGTGAATTCCTGGACACACAACACCATCATTGCCTTTGCATTTGTCCTCAGTTGCCGCCTATACGTGATTAAACCTTTCTGAAACAGAAGTTTGAACGCATTTTTGTACCTGCAAATGTTTGTCTACTCATTTAAATAAGTGGGTGGCCTGATTTTCATAATAATAAAGACACCAAGAAATGAATACAGAAATAATGCAGGTGGGCCTGATAATATCAGGGATTTTTATTTATTTTATTACTTTAATTGCCTATTTAATAAACTGACAAAAGACCTTTTTTTTTTTGTAAATCAGGCTGCACGCTAGGGCCTTGGGTTGCAAATCGTGTATCATTGCTGCTCTGTTAGCCGTTCTCCAGTTCTGGGTTCTTAACCTTGAAAGTTCTTTCTGCCCTCCATTGAACATTCATTATGAGGCATGACTAAATACAATTCTTTGGGCTGCTGAATACTGTGAGCTGTAATATAGTACCAAAAATCCCTGTTAACAACTGGAACCTCCAGTAGTTAGAAGCAAAGAGGACGAAAGGAACACTGGAACTGTTTGTGTGGCAGTTTTGGGGAATGTACTCTGTTTCTGACTTGGTAGAGAAGTTTCAACTATCCCAAAAATAGGATAAAACCTCACAGAGC